>CM051237.1:449242200-450442200 GCA_027917425.1 Gastrophryne carolinensis
CTCATGCTCTCTCTCTGTCTCTCATGCTCTCTCTCTCTCTCTCATGCTCTCTCTCTCTGTCTCTCTGTCTCTCTCTCTGTCTCTCATGCTCTCTCTCTCTCTCTCATGCTCTCTCTCTGTCTCTCATGCTCTCTCTCTCTCTGTCTCTCATGCTCTCTCTCTGTCTCTCATGCTCTCTCTCTGTCTCTCATGCTCTCTCTCTCTCTCTCTCTGTCTCTCATGCTCTCTCTCTGTCTCCCATGCTCTCTCTCTGTCTCTCATGCTCTCTCTCTGTCTCTCATGCTCTCTCTCTGTCTCTCATGCTCTCTCTCTGTCTCTCATGCTCTCTCTCTCTCATGCTCTCTCTCTCTCTCTGTCTCTCATGCTCTCTCTCTGTCTCTCATGCTCTCTCTCTGTCTCTCATGCTCTCTCTCTCTCTCTCATGCTCTCTCTCTCTCTCTGTCTCTCATGCTCTCTCTCTGTCTCTCATGCTCTCTCTCTGTCTCTCATGCTCTCTCTCTGTCTCTCATGCTCTCTCTCTCTCTCTCTCATGCTCTCTCTCTGTCTCTCATGCTCTCTCTCTGTCTCTCATGCTCTCTCTCTGTCTCTCATGCTCTCTCTCTGTCTCTCATGCTCTCTCTCTCTCTCTCATGCTCTCTCTCTGTCTCTCATGCTCTCTCTCTTTCTGTCTCTCATGCTCTTTCTCTCTCTCTGTCTCTCATGCTCTCTCTCTGTCTCTCATGCTCTCTCTCTGTCTCTCATGCTCTCTCTCTGTCTCTCATGCTCTCTCTCTTTCTGTCTCTCATGCTCTTTCTCTCTCTCTGTCTCTCATGCTCTCTCTCTGTCTCTCATGCTCTCTCTCTGTCTCTCATGCTCTCTCTCTGTCTCTCATGCTCTCTCTCTGTCTCTCATGCTCTCTCTCTGTCTCTCATGCTCTCTCTCTGTCTCTGTCTCTCATGCTCTCTCTATGTCTCTCATGCTCTCTCTATGTCTCTCATGCTCTCTCTCTGTCTCTGTCTCTCATGCTCTCTCTCTGTCTCTCATGCTCTCTCTCTCTCTCTCATGCTGTCTCTCTGTCTCCCATGCTCTCTCTCTGTCTCTCATGCTGTCTCTCATGCTCTCTCTCTGTCTCTCATGCTCTCTCTCTGTCTATCATGCTCTCTCTCTGTCTCTCATGCTCTCTCTCTGTCTCTCATGCTCTCTCTCTGTCTCTCATGCTCTCTCTCTCTCTCTCATGCTCTCTCTCTGTCTCCCATGCTCTCTCTCTGTCTCTCATGCTCTCTCTCTCTCTCTCATGCTCTCTCTCTGTCTCTCATGCTCTCTCTCTTTCTGTCTCTCATGCTCTTTCTCTCTCTCTGTCTCTCATGCTCTCTCTCTGTCTCTCATGCTCTCTCTCTGTCTCTCATGCTCTCTCTCTGTCTCTCATGCTCTCTCTCTCTCTCATGCTCTCTCTCTGTCTCTCATGCTCTCTCTCTGTCTCTCATGCTCTCTCTCTGTCTCTCATGCTCTCTCTCTCTGTCTCTCATGCTCTCTCTCTCTGTCTCTCATGCTCTCTCTCTGTCTCTCATGCTCTCTCTCTGTCTCTCATGCTCTCTCTCTGTCTCTCATGCTCTCTCTCTGTCTCTCATGCTCTCTCTCTCTCTCATGCTCTCTGTCTCTCATGCTCTCTCTCTCTCTGTCTCTCATGCTCTCTCTCTGTCTCTCATGCTCTCTCTCTGTCTCTCATGCTCTCTCTCTGTCTCTCATGCTCTCTCTCTGTCTCTCATGCTCTCTCTCTGTCTCTCATGCTCTCTCTCTGTCTCTCATGCTCTCTCTCTCTCTGTCTCTCTGTCTCTCATGCTCTCTCTCTCTGTCTCTCATGCTCTCTCTCTCTGTCTCTCATGCTCTCTCTCTCTCTCTCTCATGCTCTCTCTCTCTCTCTCTCTCATGCTCTCTCTCTGTCTCTCATGCTCTCTCTCTGTCTCTCATGCTCTCTCTCTGTCTCTCATGCTCTCTCTCTCTGTGTCTCTCATGCTCTCTCTCTGTCTCTCATGCTCTCTCTCTGTCTCTCGTGCTCTCTCTCTGTCTCTCATGCTCTCTCTCTGTCTCTCATGCTCTCTCTCTCTGTCTCTCATGCTCTCTCTCTGTCTCTCATGCTCTCTCTCTGTCTCTCATGCTCTCTCTCTGTCTCTCATGCTCTCTCTCTCTGTGTCTCTCATGCTCTCTCTCTCTGTCTCTCATGCTCTCTCTCTGTCTCTCGTGCTCTCTCTCTGTCTCTCATGCTCTCTCTCTGTCTCTCATGCTCTCTCTCTGTCTCTCATGCTCTCTCTGTCTCTCATGCTCTCTCTCTGTCTCTCTCTCATGCTCTCTCTCTCTCTCTCTCATGCTCTCTCTCTCTCTCATGCTCTCTGTGTCTCTCATGCTCTCTCTCTGTCTCTCATGCTCTCCCTCTGTCTCTCATGCTCACTCTCTGTCTCTCATGCTGTCTCTCTGTCTCTCATGCTCTCTCTCTCTCGGTCTCTCATGCTCTCTCTCTGTCTCTCATGCTCTCTCTCTGTCTCTCATGCTCTCTCTCTGTCTCTCATGCTCTCTCTATCTCTCTGTCTCTCATGCTCTCTCTCTGTCTCTCATGCTCTCTCTCTCTCTCTCATGCTCTCTCTCTGTCTCTCATGCTCTCTCTCTCTCTGTCTCTCATGCTCTCTGTCTCTCATGCTCTCTCTCTCTCTCTCTCTCTGTCTCTCATGCTCTCTCTGTCTCTCATGCTCTCTCTCTCTCTCTCTCTGTCTCTCATGCTGTCTCTCGGTCTCTCATGCTCTCTCTCTGTCTCTCATGCTCTCTCTCTGTCTCTCATGCTCTCTCTCTGTCTCTCATGCTCTCTCTCTCTCTGTCTCCCATGTTTTCTCTCTCTCTGTCTCTCATGCTCTCTCTCTCTCTGTCTCCCATGTTCTCTCTCTCTCTGTCTCTCATGCTCTCTATCTGTCTCTCATGCTCTCTCTCTGTCTCTCATGCTCTCTCTCTGTCTCTCATGCTCTCTCTGTCTCTCATGCTCTCTCTCTGTCTCTCATGCTCTCTCTCTCTCTCTCATGCTCTCTCTCTGTCTCTCATGCTCTCTCTCTGTCTCTCATGCTCTCTCTCTCTCTGTCTCTCATGCTCTCTCTCTGTCTCTCATGCTCTCTCTCTGTCTCTCATGCTCTCTCTCTGTCTCTCATGCTCTCTCTCTGTCTCTCATGCTCTCTCTCTCTCTGTCTCTCATGCTCTCTCTCTGTCTCTCATGCTCTCTCTCTCTCTGTCTCCCATGTTCTCTCTCTCTCTGTCTCTCATGCTCTCTCTGTCTCTCATGCTCTCTCTCTGTCTCTCATGCTCTCTCTGTCTCTCATGCTCTCTCTCTGTCTCTCATGCTCTCTCTCTCTCTGTCTCTCATGCTCTCTCTCTCTGTCTCTCATGCTCTCTCTCTGTCTCTCATGCTCTCTCTCTCTCTGTCTCTCATGCTCTCTCTCTCTGTCTCTCATGCTCTCTCTCTCTCTGTCTCTCATGCTCTCTCTCTGTCTCTCATGCTCTCTCTCTGTCTCTCATGCTCTCTCTCTGTCTCTCATGCTCTCTCTCTGTCTCTCATGCTCTCTCTCTGTCTCTCATGCTCTCTCTCTGTCTCTCATGCTCTCTCTCTCTCTGTCTCCCATGTTCTCTCTCTCTCTGTCTCTCATGCTCTCTCTCTGTCTCTCATGCTCTCTCTCTCTCTCATGCTCTCTCTCTGTCTCTCATGCTCTCTCTCTGTCTCTCATGCTCTCTCTCTGTCTCTCATGCTCTCTCTCTGTCTCTCATGCTCTCTCTCTGTCTCTCATGCTCTCTCTCTGTCTCTCATGCTCTCTCTCTGTCTCTCATGCTCTCTCACTCTCTGTCTCTCATGCTGTCTCTCTGTCTCTCATGCTGTCTCTCTGTCTCTCATGCTGTCTCTCTCTGTCTCTCATGCTCTCTCTCTCTGTCTCTCATGCTCTCTCTCTCTGTCTCTCATGCTCTCTCTCTCTGTCTCTCATGCTCTCTCTCTCTGTCTCTCATGCTCTCTCTCTCTGTCTCTCATGCTCTCTCTCTGTCTCTCATGCTCTCTCTCTCTGTCTCCCATGCTCTCTCTCTGTCTCTCATGCTCTCTCTCTGTCTCTCATGCTCTCTCACTCTCTGTCTCTCATGCTGTCTCTCTGTCTCTCATGCTGTCTCTCTGTCTCTCATGCTGTCTCTCTGTCTCTCATGCTCTCTCTCTGTCTCTCATGCTCTCTCTCTCTGTCTCTCATGCTCTCTCTCTCTGTCTCTCATGCTCTCTCTCTCTGTCTCTCATGCTCTCTCTCTGTCTCCCATGCTCTCTCTCTGTCTCTCATGCTCTCTCTCTGTCTCTCATGCTCTCTCTCTGTCTCTCATGCTCTCTCACTCTCTGTCTCTCATGCTCTCTCTCTGTCTCTCATGCTCTCTCTCTCTGTCTCCCATGCTCTCTCTCTGTCTCTCATGCTCTCTCTCTGTCTCTCATGCTCTCTCACTCTCTGTCTCTCATGCTGTCTCTCTGTCTCTCATGCTGTCTCTCTGTCTCTCATGCTCTCTCTCTGTCTCTCATGCTCTCTCTCTGTCTCTCATGCTCTCTCTCTGTCTCTCATGCTCTCTCTCTGTCTCTCATGCTCTCTCTCTCTCATGCTCTCTCTCTCTCTCTCATGCTCTCTCTCTGTCTCTCATGCTCTCTCTCTGTCTCTCATGCTCTCTCTCTCTCTGTCTCTCTCTCTCTCTCTGTCTCTCATGCTCTCTCTCTCTGTCTCTCATGCTCTCTCTCTGTCTCTCATGCTCTCTCTCTCTGTCTCTCATGCTCTCTCTCTGTCTCTCATGCTCTCTCTCTGTCTCTCATGCTCTCTCTGTCTCTCATGCTCTCTCTCTGTCTCTCATGCTCTCTCTGTCTCTCATGCTCTCTCTCTGTCTCTCATGCTCTCTCTCTGTCTCTCATGCTCTCTCTCTGTCTCTCATGCTCTCTCTCTGTCTCTCATGCTCTCTCTCTCTCTGTCTCTCATGCTCTCTCTCTCTCTGTCTCTCATGCTCTCTCTCTGTCTCTCATGCTCTCTCTCTGTCTCTCATGCTCTCTCTCTGTCTCTCATGCTCTCTCTCTGTCTCTCATGCTCTCTCTCTCTCTGTCTCTCATGCTCTCTCTCTGTCTCTCATGCTCTCTCTCTGTCTCTCATGCTCTCTCTCTGTCTCTCATGCTCTCTCTCTCTGTCTCTCATGCTCTCTCTCTCTCTGTCTCTCATGCTGCTCTCTCTGTCTCTCATGCTCTCTCTCTGTCTCTCATGCTCTCTCTCTCTGTCTCTCATGCTCTCTCTCTCTGTCTCTCATGCTCTCTCTCTGTCTCTCATGCTCTCTCTCTGTCTCTCATGCTCTCTCTCTCTCTGTCTCCCATGTTCTCTCTCTCTCTGTCTCTCATGCTCTCTCTCTCTGTCTCTCATGCTCTCTCTCTGTCTCTCATGCTCTCTCTCTGTCTCTCATGCTCTCTCTGTCTCTCATGCTCTCTCTCTGTCTCTCATGCTCTCTCTCTGTCTCTCATGCTCTCTCTCTGTCTCTCATGCTCTCTCTCTGTCTCTCATGCTCTCTCTCTGTCTCTCATGCTCTCTCTCTGTCTCTCATGCTCTCTCTCTGTCTCTCATGCTCTCTCTCTTTCTCTCATGCTCTCTCTCTGTCTCTCATGCTCTCTCACTCTCTGTCTCTCATGCTGTCTCTCTGTCTCTCATGCTGTCTCTCTGTCTCTCATGCTGTCTCTCTGTCTCTCATGCTCTCTCTCTGTCTCTCATGCTCTCTCTCTCTGTCTCTCATGCTCTCTCTCTCTGTCTCTCATGCTCTCTCTCTGTCTCTCATGCTCTCTCTCTCTGTCTCCCATGCTCTCTCTCTCTGTCTCTCATGCTCTCTCTCTGTCTCTCATGCTCTCTCTCTCTCTGTCTCTCATGCTCTCTCTCTCTGTCTCTCATGCTCTCTCTCTCTGTCTCTCATGCTCTCTCTCTCTCTCTCTCTGTCTCTCATGCTCTCTCTCTCTCTGTCTCTCATGCTCTCTCTCTCATGCTCTCTCTCTGTCTCTCATGCTCTCTCTCTGTCTCTCATGCTCTCTCTCTCTGTCTCTCATGCTCTCTCTCTCTGTCTCTCATGCTGTCTCTCTGTCTCTCATGCTCTCTCTCTGTCTCTCATGCTCTCTCTCTGTCTCTCATGCTCTCTCTCTCTCTCTGTCTCTCATGCTCTCTCTCTCTGTCTCTCATGCTCTCTCTCTCTGTCTCTCATGCTCTCTCTCTCTCTCTGTCTCTCATGCTCTCTCTCTCTGTCTCTCATGCTTTCTCTCTCTGTCTCTCATGCTCTCTCTCTGTCTCTCATGCTCTCTCTCTCTGTCTCTCATGCTCTCTCTCTCTGTCTCTCATGCTCTCTCTCTCTGTCTCTCATGCTCTCTCTCTGTCTCTCATGCTCTCTCTCTCTCTGTCTCTCATGCTCTCTCTCTGTCTCTCATGCTCTCTCTCTGTCTCTCATGCTCTCTCTCTCTCTGTCTCTCATGCTCTCTCTCTCTGTCTCTCGTGCTCTCTCTCTCTGTCTCTCATGCTCTCTCATGCTCTCTCTGTCTCTCATGCTCTCTTTGTCTCTCATGCTCTCTCTCTCTGTCTCTCATGCTCTCTCTCTTTCTGTCTCTCATGCTCTCTCTCTCTCTGTCTCTCATGCTCTCTCTCTCTGTCTCTCATGGTCTCTCTCTCTCTGTCTCTCATGCTCTCTCTCTGTCTCTCATGCTCTCTCTCTGTCTCTCATGCTCTCTCTCTGTCTCTCATGCTCTCTCTCTCTCTCTGTCTCTCATGCTCTCTCTCTCTGTCTCTCATGCTCTCTCTCTCTGTCTCTCATGCTCTCTCATGCTCTCTCTGTCTCTCATGCTCTCTCTCTGTCTCTCATGCTCTCTCTCTGTCTCTCATGCTCTCTCTCTCTCTCTGTCTCTCATGCTCTCTCTCTCTGTCTCTCATGCTCTCTCATGCTCTCTCTGTCTCTCATGCTCTCTCTCTGTCTCTCATGCTCTCTCTCTGTCTCTCATGCTCTCTCTCTCTCTCTGTCTCTCATGCTCTCTCTCTGTCTCTCATGCTCTCTCTCTCTCTCTGTCTCTCATGCTCTCTCTCTCATGCTCTCTTTCTGTCTCTCATGCTCTCTCTCTGTCTCTCATGCTCTCTCTCTCTGTCTCTCATGCTCTCTCTCTCTGTCTCTCATGCTCTCTCTCTGTCTCTCATGCTCTCTCTCTCTCTGTCTCTCATGCTCTCTCTCTGTCTCTCATGCTCTCTCTCTCTCTGTCTCTCATGCTCTCTCTCTCTGTCTCTCATGCTCTCTCTCTCTGTCTCTCATGCTCTCTCATGCTCTCTCTGTCTCTCATGCTCTTTCTCTCTGTCTCTCATGCTCTTTCTCTCTGTCTCTCATGCTCTCTCTCTGTCTCTCATGCTCTCTCTCTCTGTCTCTCATGCTCTCTCTCTTTCTGTCTCTCATGCTCTCTCTCTCTCTGTCTCTCATGCTCTCTCTCTCTCATGCTCTCTCTGTCTCTCATGCTCTCTCTCTGTCTCTCATGCTCTCTCTCTGTCTCTCATGCTCTCTCTCTCTGTCTCTCATGCTCTCTCTCTTTCTGTCTCTCATGCTCTCTCTCTGTCTCTCATGCTCTCTCTCTCTGTCTCTCATGGTCTCTCTCTCTCTGTCTCTCATGCTCTCTCTCTGTCTCTCATGCTCTCTCTCTGTCTCTCATGCTCTCTCTCTGTCTCTCATGCTCTCTCTCTCTGTCTCTCATGGTCTCTCTCTCTCTGTCTCTCATGCTCTCTCTCTGTCTCTCATGCTCTCTCTCTGTCTCTCATGCTCTCTCTCTGTCTCTCATGCTCTCTCTCTGTCTCTCATGCTCTCTCTCTGTCTCCCATGCTCTCTCTCTGTCTCTCATGCTCTCTCTCTGTCTCTCATGCTCTCTCTCTGTCTCTCATGCTCTCTCTCTGTCTCTCATGCTCTCTTTCTTTAAAGTGGACCAACACCCAGGCGAATCTATAAGATTCCCGGGCCGATCCGATCCCTCCCCATGGGGCATCCAAAATCGGGATGCGCCGCTGTGTGAAACCCCCCGGGACGCCCGCAGACTTTACCTGGATCCCAATCCAATGGCGCATGCGCGGGCCGCATCTCACTCTTCTCTCTAGCAGGGCGCGCTCCCTGTTAGAGGGAAACGCTAGATGCGTCCGCGCTCGGAGCTACTGTGGTTGGACGGCGCTTTGACGTGCATACCACGGGGGCTCCGAGCGCGCTGATTGGACGAGCGTCCGCGCATGCTCCATAGGAGCGAGGTGAGGTGAGTGTTTTACAGAAATCTGGGGGGTTTCACATAGCGGGGCATCCCCTATCAAAATCCTGGGTGTTGGTCCACTTTAACAATCTCTCTCTAATGCTCTCTCTAATGCACTTGTTTTCGTGATGCTCTCTGATGGGTGCTCATTCTCTCTCTGATGCGTT
Organism: Gastrophryne carolinensis; assembly: GCA_027917425.1. Taxonomy (NCBI): domain Eukaryota; kingdom Metazoa; phylum Chordata; class Amphibia; order Anura; family Microhylidae; genus Gastrophryne; species Gastrophryne carolinensis. The sequence continues at coordinate 449,250,667 of CM051237.1, forward strand.
CTTATTCCGATTCTCTCTCTCTTGCTGATGCTCTTTCTCTCTCTGATGCATTCTCTCTCTCTCTCTTTAATGCCCTTTCTCTCTCTGATGCTGGCAAACTATGGGCTTGGTAAATTGGGTTTGGGGCGGGGGGGGGGGTTGCATTATTCAATTGAAGCTTTAGCACTCTTTCTGTACCATCAGGCTTGTCTGTGGAGTACTTGGGTCACACTGACAGTCCTTAAAGTGGACCAAAACCCAGGATATACTCTCATCTAGGCTTTGGTCCTCTTTACAGAGACATCACAATTTGTTTTAGATATATAGGAAGATAGCCAAATAGATAGTGTAATGATTGATATATAGATGAGGTGAGGAAACGTAACATCCTGCTGGAGGAAGAGGAGTCCACTTTGGAGATTGCTGTCCAATATGTCTCCACCTGCCACCAAATAAAAGAAGTAAACTGGTATGAACCCCAAGCCAGACGTATATCCCCACACCCCATCACTTATTTCTTTCTTCCTTTGGCAACACTAAATGTACTTAGGTTCTGCCAATAAAGTTTGTGTGTATTTTAATTTGATAGATGGATAGATAAATATTGTATTGTAGAATAACATACATAGATAGATAATAAACAATGTAGATAAATAGATATTCTGGATGAACAGATATAGATAAAGGATATATATAGATGATAGATATTGTAGATGGACAAATAAATAAGGGATATATAGATTTTTGATATGTATTGTACATGAATAGATACATAATAGATATAGAGATTATAGATATTGTAGATGAATAAAGGAATAGCTAGACAGATAGGTAAAATATATTATACATGATAGATATTGTAGATGGACAAATAAATAAAGGAATATATAGATATTTGATATACGGTATATTGTAGATGAATAGATAGATAATAGATAGATAGATTATAGATATTGTAGATGAATTAGGGATAGATAGACAGATAGGTACAATATATTATAGATGATAAATATTGTAGATGGACATATAAATAAGGGATATATAGATATTTGATATATATTGTAGATTAATAGATAGATTATAGATATTGTAGATGAATTAGGGATACATAGAGATAGGTAAAAATTTACAGATAGGTAAAATATATTGTAGATGAATAGATAGGTGATAGATAAGGTGATAGATATTGTGTAGATAAATAGATAGATTAACAGATAGCTAAGGGTTTGGTAGATATTTTGTAGATTAATAGATATATAGATAGTTGATAGACATTGTAGATTAATCGATATAGAGAGAGATGAACACACACATATATATATATATATATATATGTATATATATATATATGTATATATAGATCGCAACTGTAGATAAATAGATTGATAAGGGGTGGGTGAAAAGATAGATACGATAGATGATAGCTACTGTAGATGAATAGATTCATAAGGGGTGGGTGAAAAGATAGATAGATAGATACGATAGATAGATAGATAGATAGATAGATAGATAGATAGATACGATAGATAATAGCTACTGTAGATGAATAGATTGATAAGGGGTTGGTGAAAAGATAGATAGATAGATAGATAGATAGATAGATAGATAGATAGATACGATAGATGATAGCTACTGTAGATGAATAGATTGATAAGGGGTGGGTGAAAAGATAGATAGATAGAAAGATAGATAGGTAGATAGATAGATAGATGATAGCTACTGTAGATGAATAGATTGATAAGGGGTGGGTGAAAAGATAGATAGATAGATAGATAGATATGATAGATGATAGCTATTGTATATAAATAGATCAATAAGGGGTGGATCGATAGATGATAGATAAGATAAGGGATAGGTAGATAGATTATATATATTGTAGAAGAGATAGATAGATTGATTAAGGGATAGATTGTTTAGATAGGCAGATTAATAGATAAGCGATACATTGTGTATTATTGGCATGTTTATACACCTTTTTCCATATCTACCTGTGTGACAGGTAGTTGGGCCCCTGATACATATAAAGATTCAGCTCCCAGTCCTACATTATCTGCATGTAGCACACGCATGGACTATACGACACACACACAGTAGCGTGTAGGTAGCATGACATGGGTGGGAGCTTCTTTTGGTGCAGCAGTATATGGTGTGTGATGTAATTCAGTGTAACAGTAAAGCTGTCATATACATCCCCCCTGGGGTCAGCTAATCCTTCCACACTAAACCCTCCTAATAGCTGTTAGTATGTGTGAAATGTGTGACCTGCCAGGCCACGCTGTTATCCTGAGACACACACCTCCTGCCTGTGTGCAGTAACCTCATGATTATGCAGACAGCGAGCAGCCCGGCGGCCATGCACTGCAGCGCCAGTAACACACAAACCTTCCTGTTCCGTGTCTGGGACAGCTCCTATCAGCCCATTCCCATGGGGCGTGTGTTGGGCGAAGCTTACCCAGAATGCCTCTGACACTGAAATAAATGGCAGCACATGTAAAATGTACATACTGTACTGTGTCTCCCTGTGTAACGATTCCCTTGGTAGTGGATAATAGGTTTTGTACAATTTCATGGAGGATTTATATATCAAATTGAAGGGTGTGTGGCCAGCATTAAAGTGGACCAAACCCAGCGCAATTGATTTCCCTCCCCCATCCAAAATCGGGATGCCCCGCTGTGTGAAACCCCCCCCCCCAGGTCCCCCCCATACACTTACCTTGTTTCCTGGTCCAACGGCGCATGCGCAAGCCACGGCCGCATCCCCGCTATAGCCCTAGCAGGGCGCATGCCTGCGCCAGGCATTTGTTGATGGCCGGTGCGGGCACGCTTTCTGTTAGAGTGAAGCGGGGGATGTGGCCGCCAGTGCGCTCGGAGCCGCTGGCCTTAGACGCTCCAAACGCGCTGATTGGACAAGCGGCCACACATGCGCCATAGCACTGGGAGTTTCACACATCCCCTATCAGGGTGCCCTGGGGGAAAGGACCAGAACCCAGGATAGTCAAAATCCTGGGTTTTGGTCCACTTTAACCTCTCTGCTGGTTGAGCAACACATTAATGGCTGGTAGGGTATATGGAGCTATATGGAGTTCTCTGGTGCATTATATGTTGATTTAAAGAGGACCTCTAGTCAATAGAGGCATCACTATTCAGATAAGTGATACATACAGATAGGTAAACGATATTGTAGATGAATAGATAGGTGAATAGATATTGTAGATGAATAGATAGGCGATAGATATTGTGTAGATGGATAGATAGGTGATAGATATTGTGTAGATGAATAGATAGGTAATAGATATTGTGTAGATGAATAGATAGGTGATAGATATTGTGTAGATGAATAGATAGGTGATAGATATTGTGTAGATGAATAGATAGGTGATAGATATTGTGTAGATGAATAATAGATAGGTGATAGATATTGTTTAGATGAATAGATAGGTGATAGATATTGTGTAGATGAATAATAGATAGGTGATAGATATTGTGTAGATGAATAATAGATTGGTGATAGATATTGTTTAGATGAATAGATAGGTGAATAGATATTGTAGATGAATAGATAGGTGATAGATATTGTGTAGGTGGATAGATAGGTGATAGATATTGTAGATGAATAGATAGGTGATAGATATTGTAGATGAATAGATAGGTGATAGATATTGTGTAGATGAATAGATAGGTGATAGATATCGTGTAGATGAATAGATAGGTGATAGATATTGTGTAGATGAATAGATTGTTGATAGATATTGTTTAGATGAATAGATAGGTGATAGATATTGTGTAGATGAATAGATTGGTGATAGATATTGTGTAGATGAATAGATAGGCAATAGATATTGTGTAGATGAATAGATAAGTAATAGATATTGTGTAGATGAATAGATAGGTAATAGATATTGTGTAGATGAATAGATAGGCGATATATATTGTGTAGATGGATAGATAGGTGATAGATATTGTGTAGATGAATAGATAGGTGATAGATATTGTGTAGATGAATAGATAGGTGATAGATATTGTGTAGATGAATAGATAGGCGATAGATATTGTGTAGATGAATAGATAGGTGATAGATATTGTGTAGATGAATAGATAGGCGATAGATATTGTGTAGATGAATAGATAGGCGATAGATATTGTGTAGATGAATAGATAGGTGATAGATATTGTGTAGATGAATAGATAGGTAATAGATATTGTGTAGATGAATAGATAGGCGATAGATATTGTGTAGATGGATAGATAGGTGATAGATATTGTGTAGATGAATAGATAGGTGATAGATATTGTGTAGATGAATAGATAGGTGATAGATATTGTGTAGATGAATAGATAGGCGATAGATATTGTGTAGATGAATAGATAGGTGATAGATATTGTGTAGATGAATAGATAGGCGATAGATATTGTGTAGATGAATAGATAGGCGATAGATATTGTGTAGATGAATAGATAGGTGATAGATATTGTGTAGATGAATAGATTGGTGATAGATATTGTAGATGAATAGATAGGTAATAGATATTGTGTAGATGAATAGATAGGCGATAGATATTGTGTAGATGAATAGATAGGTGATAGATATTGTGTAGATGAATAGATAGGTGATATATATTGTGTAGATGAATAGATAGGTGATAGATATTGTAGATGAATAGATAGGTAATAGATATTGTGTAGATGAATAGATAGGTGATAGATATTGTGTAGATGAATAGATAGATAGATTAACAAATAGCTAAAGGTTGGGTAGATAGTTGATATATTTTGTAGATGAATATAGATATAGATAGATGATAGACATTGTAGAGGCATCACTATTCAGATAACCCACTCGACTTCTACTTTAAAACAACCATTGTGGACATGTTCAGTCCAAAATGGACGTTGGTCCTCTTTAAAACTTTTGCACATCACCAGGAGAACTTTTCAACTTCAAAACCCAGTCATGTGCTCAGGATCCTTTTCAAAAGTTTTTTTTATTTAATTGATTTTTTAAATTTTTTTTAAATGTACCGTTACTTGTTTCATTACATCAACTGATATGGCGAGCTTTCCAACTTAAAGTAGTACGCTGTCCCACATAGGATAGAGAGGTTATCGTGTTTTAGTGAATTAGCTTCTAATCTGGCTCTAATCCCTTTTCCCATACCTACCAGCTTTTAATTTGTTAAATTAGGCCACGCCCCCTCATTGAGGGATGAATAGGAGATAGGTTATAACAGTTAAAATAATAGAAACACTTTAAATATGCAAATTAATCAGTTATTGATGCAGATCTGCAAGTTAAACCTCAAAGAGGGGCAAAGGAGAACAATGGGGAGCAGGGGGACACGGACTCAGAAGAGGGACAGTCCCCCCCAAATCAGGGACACTTGGGAGGTATGCCTTTTCCTGCTGTCGCCAAAATCGCAAAGGCTTTACGGGGTGATACAAAATGTCCGGCGTCTCGGTGCATGCCTGGGTGTAGGAAGTGATTGTGTTCTCCTCAGGCGTTCTGCGTGTCTTCATCTGTTATGTCTGATTTATTACCACAGAGTCGCATTTCAGGGGACTGTCGCATCCAAAAACGTCGTCCAAGAGCTCACACTTTAAAAGGAAATATGTAGAAGAGGATTGTCACCTGGCGCTCGGCAGCTGTAGTCATAAAGTACGTCCCATTTTGTCTCTATCATCATTGTGTTACGCGGTGCCATTGTTTCTGCTCCGTTTTTCTGGATTGAGGGCCATTTATGAAAAATGTGGAATGCTGGGAAAAGATGGTGGTGGTAGCTGGTCCGTAGCCATAGCAACCAGTAGCATTAGTGTCATTTGTCAGAAATAAATAAGCAGGCTGATTCATTACTAGCGCCAGGTATCGCCAGGTATCGCCAGATGAGCGTCTGTATAGCAGCACTAAGAGCGACCGCTAGTATACACTGTGATCGGCTATCGGGCGCTGTAACAGAGCGTCTCAGTCGCTGTAGTAACCTTTGATGAATGAGATGTATGTTGGGCGTTCTAACACCAGTACAGCGCTGCAGGGAGCGAAAGGTAGCGCCAGCTCAGTGCGACCGACTCTCAGCGACTCACACCATATTCAACAAAAAAAAACCACACACAGCGTCGGCGCTCTGGTCGCTATAGCATAGAGCGCCAGACGCTGTGTGATTAAAGTCTGTTTTTGATCACATATCCACCAGTAACAAAGCGAAAACACATGGAATGACTTGTAACATTGTGACATTAATACTTTTATGTCAGACCTGTAATGACAGTTCTGCATAAAAATATAAAAAGTCCAAAAAAGTTTGCAAAAATGACTCTTTCTAGGCCAGGAGAGGTCACACAATTTTTTGAGAGAAAAAAAAAATAAAATAAAAAACAAAAAACCCTGTTTAAACAGAAGAAAAGGAACGTCCATTGAAATGTATGGGAGAGCGACAGGTAATACCTGGCGCTCTGGAAGCTAGAGGGCTATACGCTGAGCTGCCTGTAATGATGAATCGGACGCTACATGGCGCTGTTAGAGTCGCTCACCAGAATCGCCTTCATAAATGTGGTATTGGGTACAGCGCCCGACGTTCACCAGACGCTGCCTGCCGCAACGAGGTGCTATCCCTTGATGAATAAACCCCTAAGTTGCTATAGGCAGTGGCACAACCTTTCCGTCTCAGTAACGGACCTCTTTTTCTACAGTGAGACATGATTTAGACTGTGATAGACTGTGATGATAGACTGTGATGATAGACTGTGGCCCATTCTGGAGGGGGCTCTCTAACCTTCTAAGGGCCTGTGGTTGTCTGGCTGGGCCATAGCATATCTAGCACTTAAAGTGGACCAACACCCAGGATTTTCACTATCCTGGGCGTTGGTCCACTTCCGCGGGGCACCCGAGCGGGTGCGCGCCCGCCATTCACAAACGGCCGGCGCGGGTGCGTGCCCTGCTAGAGGGACGCGCGGGAGGCGGCGGCGGCTTATCTGTCGCTTGTCTGTCACCAATAAGGTACGTTTTTAGGGGCTTTCTGGGGGGTTTCACACAGCGGGGCATCCCGATTTCGGGTGCCCCGCGGGGAGGGAGCTGATCGACCCGGGAATCTATATCAGGGGTGGGTGTTGGTCCACTTTAAAGTAATTCAACAAGCATATAAAAACACTAAGCGGTACTTACCTTTTGTCCTGCACATACATTAGTTATCAGTAACTCACCTGATCGCTGGCCCACAGGGCCTGAACTCCATTCAGCAGTGCTTGCGGGCCAGGTCCTGCCCCCCACCATCAGTCACAGGGGTGCGGCCACACCCTCTCCATTCACTACAATGTAGGTGTAAGGGCTCAGCACACTTCCTCCATTGCAAAAATTGGAGAGGGCGTGGCAGCACTGATGAATGATGGCAGGTCACGAACTAGACCCTCCATCAAACCTGACCCCATGTATTGTCCCTGGACGTTGCAGAATGTGACGGCCTTGGTGGGGGACTCAAATCCAGCGATCAGGTGAGTTACTGATTTCCAGACTAGCACCGATTAGCTGTGCGTCACAAAGGGTCAGTCGTTTTTTTGTTTCTTTATTTGGATGCTGAATCATTTTATTGAGGAACCAAACCTGGTTACCCTCCCTGCTACAAGGCTTACCTACACCTGCAGATAGAACTTAAAGCGGACCAAAACCCACAATTTTAACTTGCATCCCATGAATTGGTCATCAAGACCACCTTTTGCTAATATTTACTGCTCCGGCTTCACTCTAATCCCAGATAATGGCGCCTGTTTTAGCTGTGAAGCTCCGCCTCCTCCATTCATTTCCGCTGTTGTGTGTGGCCATGATGTCATTGCCACACTTATGCAATGACTGATCTCCTGCCATCTTACAGAGAGGGACAGCAAAAAAAGGGTTCCAGGATGATTCAAAAAGTGCAAATGTCATTTTCTACTTCTACACCCTAAGAAGAGAGTATCAGCAGGGGCTTTGACCAAATTTCAGTGGGTTTTGGTCCACTTTAAAGTCCCTGTCCAGGCACACACTAACTCTCTTTCCTCCTTATCCCCCTTGGGAACAGTGTCAAATGAGCCATTTCAAAGCATCCAATTATATGTAAATATCTTATCTATACTAAGTGATGCTGTTTTCTTTGCCTCAATTTCTGGGTCATATTTGAGCTGGGAAGGGCATGTCATGTCATGGCGCTGCTTTATGACTTGTGTGCTATGCTGTGGTCAGAGACAGCTGCAGGACTACTATGACTCGCCATACCTGGCTCACACTGGGAGCACCAAGGGACAGAGTGTGGTCCTGGAGAAATTTCTACAGCTTCTACCCAGCACTGCAGGAATTGGAGGAGAGGCAGGGACAGGCATCAGGTGGGCTGCTTGCCATTGGGTGTACTGGAAGTATATGTAAAAGACAATCATAAAGTGGACCAAAACCCAGGATTTTGACTATCCTTTTTTTGGTTTTGGTCCTTTCCCCCAGGGCACTCCGGTTGGAGGTACCCCACTGTGTGACACCCCCAGACTCGCCTACGTCGCATGTGCGGGCGCTCGTCCAATCGGCACGCTCGGAGCCGCTGACGTCACGTTGGCTAAGCTTTCGTCTAAGGCCAGCGGTTCCGAGCGCGCTGGCGGCCACATCCCCCGCTTCCCTTTTAACAGGGAGCGTGCCCGCGCTGGCCATTTACAAATGCCTGGTGTGGGCACGCACCGGGAAACAAGGTAAGTGTGTGGGGCGGCCTGGGGGATTTCACACAGTTTTTGGATGCCCCAGGGGGGAGGGAATCGATCGCCCCGGGAATTACATATTATATATTCCCGGGTCTATCGGTGTGGGTTTTGGTCTACTTTAAAGTCATACTGCAGGCAAAGGTAATTGTAACACCATTATGTCAGGCTACATTTGGCACTGTCCTAAACCGCTTTCTGTTTTGAAATTGAAGCAGAAATGCCCGAGCTATCAAGGTTTTCGGGTTCAGCCAATGACATTCTCTTTTTCATCCCGTCCACCAATCGGCTCAGCAGAGCGGGACAGGATTGCTGATCCCTCCCCCTGCCCCTACCTTCGCCTCCTCCAGATTCATTACATAGCTGTCAGCGCAGAGAGATGATTATTATGCAGCATCACAGAGCCAAGGGCCACGCCCACTTTTTTCATAAGATAAGTCATATAGTGAACCTATAAACCTCAATATCTCGGCCATTTCTTCTTTAATTTAAAAACGGAAAACAGTTTAGGACAGTGCCAAATGTAGCCCGACGCAATGGTGTAACAATTACCTTTGCCTGCTGTATCACTTTCAGTTATTTAAAAATGGTTGTCTCAAGAACTTAAAGTGGACCAACACCCAGGGGTGATCGGCCCGGAAATCTATAAGATTCCCGGGCCGATCACCTCCCACCCCGCGGGACATCCGAGATCGGGGTTTTGGTCCACTTCGGCGGGGCACCCCGATTGGGGGTGTCCCGCTCTCTGAAACCCCCCAGAAACCCCCAAAAACTCACCTCTCCCCGCTCCCACGTGACCGCGCCGTCCAATCCCCGCCGACGTCCAAGCGGGTCCAAGCGGGTGACAGCGGCGTCCAAGACAGCGCGTCCGCCGCCGCCTCCCGCGCGTCACTCTCGGCGTGCGCGCGCCCGTGCCGGCCATTCACAGATGGCCGGCGCGGGCACGTCTAGAGGGGCGCGGGAGGCGGCGGCGACGGAAGTGGCGGCGGATCAGGTAAGGGGTTTTTTGGCGGATCAGTTTGGGGGTTTTTTGGGGGGTTTCACCCCGCGGGACATCCCGATCTCGGATGTCACGCGGTGAGTGAGGTGATCACCCCTGGGTGTTGGTCTACTTTAAACCTTATAGTAGATCTCCCCCTGAGTTACCCTAAATCGGGATGGCCCCCTATGTGAACCCTCCACCACCCCCCTGGGCTGAGGCATGCTCCTGTGTCCAGCCATCCAGATAGGCTGGGGACGGGAATATGTCCTTGTCTAAAGGGAAACTAGAGATAGGGCCGCCCCTGCTTCCTATTTCTAAGCTCTGTATCTAAACAGAACGGGCATTAGTATGCATGGCAATGGACCAGAGCCTGCACATGTGCTGTGGAAGTTTTTATGATCGAGATGCCGCCAGGGCAAGAATCAACCCCCCCCCCCCCCCCGATAGTAAAAATCACGAAGTAAAAGTGAGCATTGGTCAGACATCCAATGAAATCTGGGGCACGTCTTTGCCACCAGACTCGTTCCATGGATCAGCCAGAAGCTGCTGCAGGGGAGAAAAGGGGAGTTTTTCTTTTACTTAGGGTTTACAGTCCCTTTAACATTACATCCTTTTCATAATACATTTCATTTCACTCGAATTCATTTCAGCTGGGCAGAGGTTTGCTTTCACTTGCAGTACTTCATGTGCCCATTCCAAAAAAGCAGATGAAATCCACCGCCATTCAATATCTGATGCCATTAAAGCTGTGCCGCCCCCTCTAGGCGATGCATAGTGCATGGACTGCCCACGGCTGGACCTCTCTAGTCATCATTTCCACATCTGGGCAGATTTTCATATGACATCATGGCTGCTGCCAAAACAAATGAAGGGAGCGCTGGCACCTGCTCCACCCTCGTCTTGTGCGACATGTTCCCCTTGGAATGGAAAGAGCATACTTTACTTACAAGCTCAATCCAGCCAAAATGTTCATTTTACATTTGCAAAAAGTTGGGAAGATTAGTGGACCCAAACCCTGTACTAGAGTCCTAATCTGGATAAAACCCTTTCCAGTGCGGGATGGCCCACAGTGTGGGGCATCCTGGGGTCCCGGATCTGTTCACATTATCTCTCGAACAGGGATGGGCCAAAAATCAGCCCAAGATTCTACTGGGCTCAGCCAGCCAATAACCTGCCCATGAGCTGCCGAGCCTTACCCCCATGTTCTTCAAGGTTAGTCAACATGTTTGTCAGCTGAGCCTTTAGCATTGCAGGGGCAGATCAGGCAGGGGTAGACATGGGAACTTTTAAAGCAATGGTACTGAAGCTTTAAAGAGGACGTTCAAGCATTCTGTAACCCCTCCCCAACGCACAGTGGATGGGGGGTGCGACTCTGCATGGAATCTAAAGCTGGGACCTTGAGTGACAAGTCAGTCAACCAACCCTCTGAGCAGCGTGGCTGAATTGGCCTGCCAATGGGAGTGAGTGGATGCCAAGGAAAGAGAGCAGGATGAAAAGTAGCTAGGCTTTTGGAGTATGGCTTTTTTTAAAGTTGATCAAAAGTCAGTGAGACCATCCACAGAAAGCCTGATATGGGGCTATGCACTCGCCTACTTCCAGGTTCCTGCAGGAACAGCAAATTAAGTTCTGCTCTGTGGGCCTCAGATGGGTGCAAAGAGACTGGGTGGCGCTTACGTTTGCTGCATGTGATTGCTGCAGGAACCTTCAAGAAGGTGAGTCCATAGCCTGATCTTGGGGCTATTTGGGCCTCTTTAGTGTGGACGAAACTCATATAAAGAAATTACCCTCTTTAAGAGATTTCCTTAGGGACATCTAGATTTGGGATGCCCTGCAGTGTGGAAGCTGCTGGTTTCCCTGTGTTCTCCCCTCGATCTTCATTGCCAGATATTTCCACTACCACACTCTATATATCTAAAATCAAAGCATTTTATTATTATAATAGATAAAAATCCATTGCTTAGACATGATAAACATATAACATACAATACATTAACAAAATTCTTCCTGTTGGCAATTGTCCACGACAAACAGTAACTGCGCCTTCCCGCCCGGTTATAGGAGGCACGGCGACAATGGGGAGCAATGCAACAACTTCAGCAGACAATCCACTCCTCACCTGCGTTCATAGCGAGGCTTTGCAGATCGGGGAGTGAGACGTCCACCCGCCCCATAACATCAGCCACTACCTGGCCCTCGACTACCCAGGGGAGGACTCGCCAAAACCAGGGAAATGCGCAGGCAAGAGCATATTTCCCATTAACACAGATGTAGGAATTCCTTTGCTGTTCCCTAAATGAGAGGTCTTTTACAGGAGTGTTTCTGTTGAGAAAGCCCGCATATAAAGAGGGGCGAAACTGGTACAGATCATTAAATTAGCTCTTGGGTCCTGGAATGCAATCCAAGAACACACTAAATCCCTTTTAAAGAGACACACCTGCAAAATCATGTTGGTAATGGACATTTGCCAATAGGAAGTGTTATGTTCATGTATTGTATGTTATAAGCAAGTTTTGGTATATAGCCACAGCCGGTTATATATCGGTCACTCCGCGGGGCATACAACTTCAAAGTTCAACACCAAAAGTGAGGTGTTTTTATCCCACCACCTTATAAGTATAAATCGCGTACCAGATTTCTTTAGAAAAAACGCCTTGTAATCGAATAGCAAATCATTTATTTCTTCCTTAAAGGAGCACTATCGCGAAATTGGGTAATATTAAAAAGCCATATAAACACTTTAGCTAATAAGGAGAGGGGTCACTTATACACCTGAACTGAATAAAACTCCCACCAAGCTTGTGGTTTTCTTACCCTGGTAGGAATAAAATCCTGGGGTTACAGGTTTAGTCTATGAGGGGTGACTGGGGGGAGGGGAGTCTGTCACCCGAGATGTCCTCTTCCTTCCATTAAAATAAAAAAAACAAGCCTGGCTGGATATTTCTCGATACCTGGTGTATAAGTGACCTCTCCTCCCGCCATCTGGCATATTTATATGGAGTTTTATCACTGTGCCATTTTTTCGCGACAGTGCTCCTTTAAGGATTGGTATAGGATACTTTCAAATTCATCCACTTTTTCACTTAAAAAAAAGTCTTGTGATATCTTTACATCAAGCATTCGCTCCAAATTTAATGTTGATTTGCAATAAAAAACAAAAACGCCAACATAGTGTAAAATGGCACAGATTCCTGGTTCAATTGCCCCCACTATGCAATGCTCACCAAATATAGCAATAAAAATCCAGCATATAGTGTTTTTGAGAAGGTGTTACCACCAGCGGTCTCGCCACCGCAATCAACTCAGGCTCCTACCACTCTACATATATGTTTACACGACGCCTCGGCCGCAGGCTCGGTAATCTCCATCCGCTTGCATCTTCTTGGGACTGCTGTGGCTACAGTTCTGATATTACTCCTAGCGAGTGGACGTTTAATCTCTAGATTTTAAATTGTTATATTGTTAACTAATAGCGCAACCTTGAATATATTACTTTATATTACTATTGTATGTTATATGTTTATCATGTCTAAGCAATGGCTTTTTATCTATTATTATATTAAAATGCTTTGATTTTAGATATATAGAACGTGGTAGTGGAAATATCTGGTTTAGGGACCAGCCCTGGCCTTGCCTCCCTTTTTTTTTACTGTGAATTCAATGTTTACCCAGCCACTCACCAGCCATTAAATACCACATTAATATCATAAGACTGGACCTAGGAAAATTAGGGGAGGGCAGGAACTACGTTTTCCCTTCCACCATTTTTGATAGAACTTGATCTTCATTTCCACTGCTGTGGCTAAGCTCAGCCATACCCTGCAACATCCCCTCCGGCCTTCTCCACCCCACTGGCAGGCATTCAAGTGTGCTGGTGTGGCAAATGAGGGGAGTGGGGATGCCACGGAGTCCTCGCGCATGCACTATGGGAATGAGGATCGGGTGAGTATAAAGGGAAATCAAGGGGTTTTGCACATCCTAATTTAGAGAGTGGTTTATTTAGTTAGTCTTGGTTTTGGTCCACTTTAAATAGCCTAGAGAAACACTTTAAAAATGTTTCGTGCCTTTTCACACTGTATCAGAAACATGTTTTGGCTGCAGTTCAGCTTGAATTTGCACTAAACGAGTTTGGTGTAATGTAATCTCCCCTTCTCGGGGGTCTCTTATATGCAACGATAACAATTAGAGTGGCGTCACTGTCTAAACTGAAATGATCATTAGTCTATCTGAATGATCCGTTGGGTCTGCTGCTCCCCTGCGCGCAGTGATCGCCCCTCTCTGGCCGCAGGCTGATGGACTGCAGACTCCTGTTTTGGGAATTTATAATGAGAACAAATGTTTAAGAAAAAAAAAAAAAGGAATTGAAGACTTGGGTTAGCGAGGCCCATTTTCTATGACCTCAGTTTTGGTGTGGCGGAAATGTTTCAGCTCTTGTCCCACCAGCGCTTTCTTGTGAGGGTGGCGGGGGAGAATTTTCCATCTCAGCCTCTGGTATGGTATGTGTCATATCTGGCAAGCCTCCACCTTCATAAAGTCCTCCCGAGTCCTTCCTGAGATTCTCCAGAAGTCTCTGCGTATAGTTTCTGCAAATACCATTAACCTTTGTGCAATGGCTGGAGCCGCGGTTTCATTCTGCAGTCACATCAAGTAGCAGATAAAAAGCATTCCTGGACTCTATTTCCTGGCTGCTGCAAGTAATAAACCTCCCCCATACCCCATATTGCTGGCCTTACACGTGGCAATCTGACCATTCTCTCTGCAGATAGTTCTGTTACAATATTAAAAGTAGTGTCCACCCTGTTAAAAGAGCAAAGGGGATTCTTACCTGTTGTCCCCTGCAAACTGATTGATCCTACTCCCCTAGTGAGAAACTTACAGGAACCGTGAGACCAAGTCCCCACACTGTCCAACTCTGATCCAAGTCCCCACACTGTCCAACACTGATCCAAGTCCCCACACTGTCCAACGCCAATCCAAGTCCCCGCACTGTCCAACAGCGATCCAAGTCCCCACACTGTCCAACACCAATCCAAGTCCTCGCACTGTCCAACACCGATCCAAGTCCCCACACTGCCCAACTCCGATCCAAGTCCCCACACTGTCTAACACAGGTTCAAGTCCTCACACTGTGCAACAACGATCCAAGTCCCCACACTGCCTAACAGCGATCCAAGTCCCCACACTGTCCAACAGCGATCCAAGTCCCCACACTGTCCAACAGCGATCCAAGTCCCCACACTGTCCAACAGCGATCCAAGTCCCCACACTGTCCAACAGCGATCCAAGTCCCCACACTGTCCAACACCAAGCCAAGTCCTCGCACTGTCCAACAACGATCCAAGTCCCCACACTGTCCAACACCGATCCAAGTCCCCACACTGCCTAACAGCAATCCAAGTCCCCACACTGTCCAACAGCGATCCAAGTCCCCACACTGTCCAACACCAATCCAAGTTCCCACACTGTCCAACACCAATCCAAGTCCTCGCACTGTCCAACAACGATCCAAGTCCCCGCACTGTCCAACACCGATCCAAGTCCCCACACTGCCCAACTCCGATCCAAGTCCCCACACTGTCCAACACCGATCCAAGTCCCCACACTGCCCAACTCCGATCCAAGTCCCCACACTGCCCAACTCCGATCCAAGTCCCCACACTGTCTAACACAGGTTCAAGTCCTCACACTGTCCAACAACGATCCAAGTCCCCACACTGCCTAACAGCGATCCAAGTCCCCACACTGTCCAACAGCGATCCAAGTCCCCACATTGTCCAACAGCGATCCAAGTCCCCGCACTGTCCAACACCGATCCACGTCCCCACATTGTCCAACACCGATCCACGTCCCCACATTGTCCAACACCGATCCAAGTCCCCACACTGTCCGACACCGATCCAAGTCCCCACACTGTCCAACACCGATCCAAGTCCCCGCACTGTCCAACACCGATCCAAGTCCCCGCACTGTCCGACACTGATCCAAGTCCCCACACTGTCCAACACCGATCCAAGTCCCCACACTGTCCAACACCGATCCAAGTCCCCATACTGTCCAACACCGATCTAAGTTCCCGCACTGTCCAACCCTGATCCAAGTCCCCACACTGTCCAACTCCGATCCAAGTCCCTGCACTGTCCAACAGTGTTCCAAGTCCCCACACTGTCCAACACTGATCCAAGTCCCCACACTGTCCAACACCGATCCAAGTCCCCACACTGTCCAACACCGATCCAAGTCCCCACACTGTCTGACATAGGTTCAAGTCCTCACACTGTCCAACTCCGATCCAAGTCCCAACATTGTCCAACTCCGATCCAAGTCCCCACACTGTCCAACACCGATCCAAGTCCCCACACTGTCCAACACCGATCCAAGTCCCCACACTGTCCAACACCGATCCAAGTCCCCACACTTTCCAACACCGATCCAAGTCCCCACACTGTCCAACACCGATCCAAGTCCCCACACTGTCCAGCGCCGATCCAAGTTCCCACACTGTCCAACACTGATCCAACTCTCCAGCAGCCTCCACGATGCAGGACCACCCCTGCTATCAGTTACAGTAACTCTGCCAGGCCCTCTCCTTTCACTGCAATGGATGGGGGGCGTGTCAAAGCTGGCTGACATGTCGGAAGTCTACGATGCCTCTTCTATTGACCCTTCGGCATAGGGCAACGCGATCTCATGATCAGGGATTTTTATATATTCAAACTGATCCTTGATCCCTGATATGTGATAAATAGGCCCAACACCATGGTATGAGAAACCTCCCCATATCCTGATTTTAGCTCCACCATGCTTTACTGTCTCCACAGTGTTCACAGTGTACTGTGGTCTGAATTCAGTGCTATTGGGACGTCTGAAAATTGCACCCGGTAGACAATGAAAGTGAATGGCAGTTTTCTCTCCTAAAAAAGAAGTGAGTTTTCTCACCAGGAGCTGAATCGACCCCAGTGTCTGTGGCCACTAGAGCCCATAGGGGCAATTCTGCTTTCATCAGGCCACTAAATGTTATGCCATTTCTCTTTGGGCAAGTCATTGTGTTCCTTGGCAAATGTTGAAGCGGAACGAAACCTGGGAATATGAATTTCCCAAGTTTTGTTCCATGCCCCCGGGGCATCCCAAATTGGGGTGCTCCACTGTGTGAAACCCCCCAGTTTGGCCACTAAAACTCACCTTTCCCTGCTGCAACGGTGAATGTGCGGGCTTTTGTCCAGAGTCCTTTACCTTGGGGATGTCATTCAGCAAAGGGCTCTGATCAAAATCAATGGGGAGCGTGCGCTGTTGTATCCCCCGTATCCCTGGTGGCGCGTGTACCTATCTGAATGGCTGGGGGTGAGAGGGATGCGGCAGCGCGCTCCCCATTGTGCCCTGGGGGGTTTCACACTGTGGGGCATGCCCTGGGGAAAAGCCAGTGGCCAGCGCTGGAATCATTTAAATGCTGGTGGGTTTTGTTCGCTTTAAAGGGATTGTCCTGGAAACTATATAGGTCATCTAAACACATAAATCTAAAGCTCCTAATGTTTCCCATATGTTTTTTTTTTTTTAACGAACCCCCAAAGTCGAAAAAAACTGTTTTGAAGTTTTATTTGTTTTTGAAATTCTCGGCCAGTGAGTGTGGCTGCTTTCCAGTACAATACATCAAGCAGCATGTTTATATCAGCATACTTTGACCAAATTACAATTCTGCAATACACAGGTGGCCACAGGGGACAGAGTTATAGACCACCAATCAAGCCCTATGATTGATGGTCCACTGTTAGGGGAATCAGGGGGAGTGCCATAGGTCAGTGTCAAGTTTCTACTTCTACAATAGGTAATGCTGTGATATTACAGGAAGGGAGAGGGCAGATATAACAAGGTGAGCTGGTGGATCGTTTTTTTCACATTGTGTCTGGACAGTCCCTTTTAACTGGGGAGTTCTTGCAGGGAACTTGGCCTCTTTAGGTATACAAGCATGTATTTTGAAGGGGGTTCCCATTAATCCAGGTCATAGTATATCTGTAGTAAGGCAGAGACAACAATACTGCTCCTACCTTTAGATGTGGGGGTTTTAATGGTATTTTAAGTATTCGTGTTGTTCCCATCTTTGTGTCACTTTATTAGATTAAACGGGCCAAAGTCATAGACTCCAGGGCCGCCTGATTCCCTTTCCCCGGGGCTTTCTGCCACTGAAACCCCCACAATTCTTACCTTCCTGGCGAGCTTATAGTGCATGCGGTCTGCGTCAGGCATCCACTTTTTGTTGTGCGTGGCCGCGAACAGCCTGAGGGATGGGAGTGATGTCATGCGCCACTGATGTGTGTGGCTGGAATTCCAGCTTTTGCGATACTATGCGCAGCCGGAGAGGCTGATTGGGTGAGAGCAATACATGTGCCATTGGAGCGAGGGGAGGTGACTTTCCTGGGCGAACGGTGTGTTTTCACACAGCAGGGCACCCCAAACATGGGTGACCCAGGGGGACAGTTCAAAACCCAGGATAGTGAAAATCCCAGGTTTTGGTCCACTTTAAGGTAACAAACCCTAAAAGAAGCATGGCAAACACACACCCAAAAAATGTCAGAGAACCGCAAATTATCTGTGTCTTGCTGGAGGGATAACGGGGATGCGACCACTGCTTGTTGGACCGGAAAAGAAGGTGAGTTTATGGGGGGTTTCACACCTGGGGGGAGGAAATTGATCGGCCCGGGAATCTTATAGATCGAACTGGGTTTTGAGCCACTTTAAGAAGATATAATAATTCTCCATTCCGTTAGATGTTTTAATGATCTCTCTCCTTTTTCCCTTGAATCAGAATGTGTCCATCTTTGAGGAGAGGGCCCACGTTCTCTACATGTCTCTGGAAAAGCTCAAATTCATCGATGACCCAGAAGTGTTCCTGAGAAGGTCAGTCCTCATCAACAACTTGATGAAAAGGATTCACGGCGAGATCCTACTGCAAAACAACTGGTGCTTCTCGGCCTGCTCCCTGGGCTCGAGCCCTGCGCAGGAGTGGTTCGTGCCGCAGGATTGCCCCTACCGGAAACGTCTTCGGGTCGCCAAGGACGACAGTAGCCTTCAGACTTGCTGTTTCTACCAGGAATGCGGGAGCCATTATCTAAACATCCCCTTTGCCGTAAATGGCAACAGAGGGCACGCGGCGGTGTCCCCCCTACCCATCAATAGCCTGTCCATGCCGGGATGCTCCCACCACTTGGATTACAACGTGGCAGACGTTGCCTCCTACAGGAACAGCGTGCAGGGGCCCTCGTGTGGGGGCTTTGGGACCAATTCCAGGGCTCAGCACAAGCTAAACCATAACGAGGACGACACCGAGGAGAAACGAGGCCTCCTCGGCTTCAGTAGTTGTGAGCCCGCCAGCGGGGGCGGGGCTTCTGAAAGAAAAGGCCGCATTTATGATTTTTTGGCAAGTGGTTGCAGTGAAAAAAGTAGCATACGCGAAACGTGGAAAAAATCTCCAAGGAAGAGAGAGTGTTTTCCAGGGAATAAACTTTCCTGTAGTAAAGAGAACAAAATGTGAATGCTGACTTTTTTTTTTTTTTTGGAGGGAATTCTAAATTCTGACGCAACGGAGAACAAAACGTTTTTGTAGCTTTATATGGTGAGCGTGAGTCGGTGCAGAATGCATTCCGGATAGGCAAAATGATGATGCTGTTTTCTTTGTGTTTTTAAATGGGAAGCAATGGTTTTGGGCTTATGACATGGGAGGGGCTTTCTAGTTAAAACCGTTTCCTCTGCACTTTATACACGAGCAACCCCTGTTTCTATTTTGCCATTCGCTAGAGATCTGATTATTTGTCCCATAACATTCAGACCTTTATATAAGTTTAAAGTGGACCAACAGTCAAATATGACTTAAACCAGACTAACACAACAAACAGTGATCATATGTATCCCTCCCTGGGGCAATTTAGATTGCTGCACCTAAAAATTCGTTGACCATTTTATAACTAATGCTGTGGTCAATTTAAAAAAAAAAAATGGCGGCTGTAGGATCTGCAGGCCACCTACAAACAGGAAGTGCTGCTGGACTTCCTGTTACTGTGCATTGCCAGTTATGTCAGTTGAATCCAGGCAGCAGCATGGCTGGGAGAGAAAGCTCCAAAATGGCCGCTACCTTTCTTTTCCAACTGTGCCAAGCTGTTGGTCCGGATTAATGGGAACGCAATTTTCATGGAATTGCCAGTAGGGCCTCTGACCAACTTGCTCCTGCGATGTCTATCGATGTCCTTGGGGCCCATCGTCTTTATGAGCTCACCGCATTTCTGCCCATGTGCAAAGAATGAGCAAGAGCTGAAGAACCCATTAGTCTCTATGGTCTCATACTCCACCATACACACCTGACCAGGGGCATGATGCAGGAAGGAGCTTTGGCAGGTGATCCAGGGAGAATTGGGTCAGTCATTGATCTGCTTTTTGGGTTTCCTTTTCATTTTTCCCTGTTAGCAGCCTTGTAGGAGGTAAAGGGGAGACGTGCTATTCTTAAAGCAATTTTGACTTAAAGTGGACCAACACCCAGGGGGATCAGCCTGGGAATCTATAAGATTCCCGGGCCGATCAGATCCCTCCCCGCGGGGCATCCGAAATCGGATGGACGCCCATAAACCTTACCTTATCCCCGTTCCAACGGCGCATGCGCGGCCCGCATCTCGTGCTTCCTTCTAGCAGGGCACGCATCTCGTGCTTCCTTCTAGCAGGGCGCGCACCCGCGCCAGCCGTTTGTGAATGGCCGGCGCGGGCGCGCTCCCTGTTAGAGGGAAGCACAAGATGCAGCCTCCAGCGCGCTCAGAGCTGCTGTGGTTGTCCGTCGCTTGTACGTGCATACCACAGCGGCTCTGAGCGCTCTGATTGGACGAGCGTTCGCGTAGGAGCGGGGTGAGGTGAGTTGAGCTGGGTGTTCTGGGGGGTTTCACGCAGCAGGGTGCCCCGCGGAAGTGGACCAAAACCCAGGATAGTGAAAATCCTGGGGGTTGGTCCACTTTAATAGTCAAAATTCTGGGTTTTGGTCCTTGCCACTGGGGCTGCCAGAAATGGCCTTGCCACCCTGGAGTCTATGAGACCCCAATCGGGGGGGCGCCCAGCTGTGTGAAACCCACCAGGTCACCTGAACAAACTCACCTCTTCCCGGTCCTATGGCGCATGTACAGCCACTCGTCCAATCAGCGCACTCGGATCAGCTCAAGCCCCTTCATCCAGGAGCTAGTCTAATGCAAGTGCTAGCGGCCGCTTCCCCCACTATCCCTTTAGCAGGGCCGGCCATTTACAAATGCCTGGCTTGGGCACGCGCCCTGCTAAAGTGATAGTGGGGATGCGGCCACTGCTCGCACTTACACCGTTGGAGCGGTGTAGGTAGTTTCACACAGCGGACACACACAGCGAGTATGTCTGGCCTGGAGTCCTATAGACACCACGGTGGGTTTTGGTCCACTTTAAAGTGGAGCAAGACCCATTTCTGCCAGCTATAAGACCCCAGGGCCACCTGATTCCCTCTTCCCTAGTCGGCCCCATTTTGGATGTCCTGCTGTGTGAACCCCCCCCCCCTGATTCCTCAGTTCACCCTACCGATCCAACGGCACATGCACGATCCGCAGTCCCACTACACTATACCATTAGGCAAGCATGTGCCCGTTGGAGCAGATCACCCCTGTAAAAGTGGAATGGTGCGCTCCAAAACCCCTCCAGTCACCCCTGGATTTTATTACCCCCGTGAGAAGAAAATCACAAGTTTGTCAGAATTTATTTTCTCAGTTGGGGTGTAAAAATAGTTTTGGTCCACTTTAAGATGATAAGGATAGATGGTTACCGGTTATGACATCTTTTATCCTGGCTTGGCATTTGCTCAGCTGATTGTGATGATGCCATTCCCAGAATTTTTGCTGAATACTAATACTGACCACACACCTTGCAGTCTGATTGGACAGTCTTCAGTCAGTCCCCTCCCTACCCACATTCAGAGGACACAAACGCCTTCCACCTGACCAACTCTGTCTACTACTACTTTGGGACTGGAAGATTTTCTTGTGAGGTGTTTTATGAGGGTGAGTGATCCATGCATACTGTACTTATTAAAGTGGACCAAAACCTACTTTACTGGGCATCCCAAATTGATATTCCCATGTGTGAAACTCCCCGGTTTGCTGTATACTTACCTTGAGCCAGCAATCCCACAGTGAATATACAGGTCTCCTCCAATGAACATTCATTTCTGGTGGCTCCCTCCGGTTGCACTCACCTGCTCCCAGATATTTGGATATGCCTCCTTGGAAGGGTGCAGGTAATGCCGGAGGGGGCATCGCAGACATGCAGCGGGTAATAGGCAAACTGGGGAGCATTCCAAATCCCTGGGGAGGGGTTTCACTCTCTTTTAGACTCCAGGGTTTTGCTCCACTTTAGCCTTTTGTGGGTTAGGGGGGTTTACACACACTGCAGAGACAAAGTTAAAGTCTACTTTTCTAGACTTTTCCCAAAGATTCCAGGGCTGAGCAGTGCAAGAAATTCCAGAGGTGCCCATTGGCTTCAGAAACTGGATCATTCCAAATCCCTGGGGAGGGGTTTCACTGCCTTTTAGACTTCAGGGATTGGTGTAAAGGGTTTTGCTCCATTTAAGCCTTTTGTGGGTCAAGAGGGTTTACACACACTCTGCAGAGACAAAGGTAAAGGAAAAGTCTACTTTTCTGGACTTTTTCCAAAGATTCCAGGGCCGAGCAGTGCAAGAAATTCCAGAGGCGTCCATTGGCTTCAGAAGCTGGAGCTGCGGGAGAGCAATCGGTGGCTCAAGAGCGGCGGTCAGGTAAGGGGACTGTCTGACTCTGGAGCTATTGGAAAAAAAGTGGACCTAAACCCTAAAACATCCCTCAGCTGCCACCCAGGACATCCCGATTTTCTCAAAACAAGCATCATTCTACTTTTACAAGGGAGATCTTTTTGAAGAGGACCAGAACCCGGGCCCTGGGCCTGAAATCCATAAGATCCCCCCAGGGAATCCAGAAGTGGGATGCCCCACTGTGTGAAACCCCCCCCCCTCATGTCGCCCGCAAACTCACCTTTTTCCCCTGTCCAACGGCGCTTGCGCGAGCTGCGGACGGCGGCTGTTATAAAACTCTAGGAATTCATCTTTAAATTAAAGAGGGAGTCAGCAAAGAAAGAAAGAAAGTAAAGAAACTTTCATTCCAGGCAGGTATAAAAACTCATTGACTGTGAAACCTGTGTTTTTACTTAAAGCAGAACAAATTTTGACTATCCCGGGTTTGTTCCCTTCCCCGGGGCATTTGGGATGCCCCCCCCCCCCCCGAACACCCAGTAAAAATCACCTTTCCACAGTCCTATGGCACACGTGCAGATCTCGACCAATCAGCGATATTTGCCCTGCATATTTAAATTGGATAAACACCTGTGCTGGCGCAGGTGTTGGTCCCCGGTGCAATATGACAGGCTGGGGGTGGCGGGCATCCAGAACGCTGGAGCCCCCCCCTACATAACCCCCCAGAATGCCCATTATTCTTACTTTAGGCTCAATCCTCGCTGAGAGTACAGTGCTGCAATTGGCCATTGTCGCTCAAGTGGCGATGCTTTCTGGGGACCAGAACATCACTACCCACATGAGTTCTGAACGGCTAATAGATTTGCTGTATTCCCGGCGAGGATCGAGGCTCAGGTAAGAATATCGGCTGTTCTGGAGGGTTATGTGCCGGGAGAACGTCAGCAATCTGGATGCGCCCCACCCCAGCCTGTCATATTGCGGCGGGGACCAAGACCCGCGCAGGTGTTGGTCTGCTTTAATGCACGGCAATCGGCTCTGTTATGGCAACCGGGAGCACGAGCGGGTGCATTCCCAGCACACTCCCACCCCCAGCCTATGTGAATGACTGGCGCAGAGCGAGCACAGCCTAAAGATACTGAGGATGCACCAGCCAATAAAATTAGGTGAGTTTTTTTCGGCGCAGGGGGGTTTACACAGTGGGGCATCCTGATTTGGCGGCTTTGAAGCTGCCTTAAAAATCAAAAGAAATAAGTTGTCGCTTTACTTTAGTAAAAGTTTTAGTTGCTCTAAACACCTCCCTTTACTGAATGATGCCATATTTTCACTCATTATTAACCTTTAATCTTCGGGTTAAAATGGACCTGCTGTGATGGGCCTTTTTCCTCCATTGCTCCCCTATCAGGAGTATAGTATCTGCCCACAGCTCAGCCATGGGTCTAATCTATCAGGCCACACACCGAGCAACAAGACTGAACCACCCAAAGAGCTCCCAAGCCAGAGTAATAACGTCCAGATAGATCCCCCCTTTAGGATATGACCCAAACATATACTCATGGACAGGAGGGCATCACTTGACTAGAAGACCGCCTCTTGCCATCGATAAGATGTCTGCGGGAGCATAACAAGCCTTTTCTAAATGCACAAATGCGGCCTTTTCCAAGCTTTTTCTTTTAGAGCATTGCCGATGTATTTCCTCTCTACCTGTCTTGCTGTAGTGACTTTCATTTCATCCGTAATGTTTGTATTAAAATAAATATTGAGATGGAAGAGCTCTCCTTTATTTTACACTTGGTGCTGGCGAGATGGCAGAGACCAGAGTCTTCACAATCATCAAGAAAGCTCAGTTCCAAGCTTTGAAAATTGCTTGGCCACAAAATGCTGGGCTGCCATGAGGTAGTACTGTTACCACGGTTACAGATAACAGGAAGTTTTTCTCACGCAAAACATGCACATATACATAATTTAAAGGTCCAGTCTGGCCAAAATGAAAGATCTTTAGTTTTTCATACAGTGAAAAGGGGATTTTACAGAAAAAGAGTTAATTAGGGCCACTGGTCTCCTTTTCTCATTGGTGGCTTCCTTCTGTCGGAGGTAAGCTGCTGTGGGGATACCTGCCCCCCTCCCCATTCAGCTTTCTGTGCAGCTTATCCATATGCACAGAATAGAAATCTGATTGGAGTTGAGCCCACGCATGTGACATGGGATCACTGGTGAGTTAAAGTGGACCAACACCCAGGATTTTCACTATCCTGGGTGTTGGTCCACTTCCGCGGGGCACCCCGCTGTGTGAAACCCCCCAGAAAGCCCCAAAAACTCACCTGACCCCGCTCCCACGTGACTCGCTCGACCAATCACCACAAGGACAAGGTGAGAGCGCCCGTTTCACATTCACAAGCGGCCGGCGCGGGTGCGCGCCCTGCTAGAGGGATGCACGAGAGGCGGCGGCCCGCGCATGCGCCGTTGGAACGAGAAACAGATAGGATTTGCGGGCTGCCTGAGGGGTTTCACACAGCGGGGCACCCCGATCAGGCAGGGAGCTGATCTGCCCGGGAATCTTATAGATTCCCGGGCCGATCAGCGGTGGGTGTTGGTCCACTTTAAGAACACCAGAGTTCCCTGGGTGTTCCATACAGGTTGGAAATCTCGATTTTAAAGAGGATCAAAAAAGAGCATAAAAATCATGAGTTTTGTTCCTCTTTAAATTGCTTCTAACTCACTTTGGAACCCACTTTATTCCAAACTGATAAAATACAAAAAAGATTATTAATATTATTATTAAGATTATTAATATTGTTTATTTATATAGAGCCATATTATTCTGCTCTGTACAGGGTATAATTAGAGACAAGATAATATACTGTATAGGGACCAATACAAACTATATGCTGCATAGTTCAAGACAAATGTGAGAACAGAAGAATATTGCTAAAGGACAGGGGAGGGATCACAAGTGGTAGAGCTTGGATTTGGCAGCATATGCCCTGTGAAAGTTATAGGAGTTACTTACACCAGATTATATGCCAGTGTTTTGTTTTTTTCCAGCCGGCTATGTGACCTACTTTTTTTGACTGGCTAATGGCCATAAGCATTGGCCAGGTGCCATTCCTGGGTGTATCGCCAACTGGGCAACGGATATATATTTCACAGATTCATATACACCTTTAAAGGAGCTTTATTACCGGTGATTATTATGATAAAATACACTTGGTGATTTGAAGTATATGTTTGAATCAACTATAATCAAAGGTAAAATACTTCCATGAGCAAAGACACTTACATCACCACTGGGAATATATGGCATTACCTGGCCTGTGTAAAATCTAACCGCAGAAGCCATTGGTACAGATCAAAGAATCCCAGTGGCAATTCTCAGTGAGAATGCTGTCCCCATTAACCTTGCATCAAGCTTCTCATCAACAACACCATAAATCTTTCCAGGTTTTATACCCATGCTCGTTGCTGGTAAGAATGGACACTTTCTCCCCAGTGATGGAAGCAACAAGTTAAGATTACCAGGGCACATGTTTCCACACCCAGCATAAGAAATATAAAGTAATCTCATAGATATATCATAACAAGATACAATATCTATTGAAAATATACTTTATCAACAGATTTGTTTTGTGTGCTTCAGCAAAGAAAGCTCAGCAGAATAATTGCTGTGTATTCCTCAGCAAAGCAAACTACTCATATGTCACGTCAAGCTAATATGGCACCTCTGGTCGAGCACCGGACCGAAGAAAGGCTTGGCTATGGTGATTTTGACCTCTTTACCAGCATCTACTGTTCAATAGATAGGTATTTATCCTGGGAGGTGCACGTGAGCAGGGCAATTAGGATACACAAGTCTTAAAGCGGTCCTTCACTCTGAATAAGAGCCTATCTTATATGTTTCCCACACCCTGTACATACAGATTGCTCACATTAAAAATCATCCTACCTGCATCTACTGCATGTTATGAGCCTTTAAACATCCAAGATGGCGGCTCATGGAGCATCAGGCAGCCTGCAGACAGGAAGTGACTTCTGACTGTGCTGCTCTGCATTCTGGGATTGCTGCCCTTTTCCTGACCCCAGCTCTGCTCTGTCTGAGCAAAGCACAGCTATATATCGATAATAACACAGAGCTATCTTTAGAAATCGGTGAGTCCAATACGTCCCAAAGTGCGTGCTCCTAGTACAATCCTGGAGTGAAACCGCCACCGGGCACCCAAAACTCTTACCAGATGTATCGTGGGCAAACTGCACCACAAAAACGCATATAGGATCCAGATGTAGAATATATCTTCTCACATATATAAAATATTCAGTACTCCAAAGAAGGCGATTCACAGCTATAACCCACCACCCAGTACTTGATCCCACTCTCCTCTCCTCAGTAAATGTTGCTTCTGAGTCAAGATGGCGGCACCCGTATCCTAAAGTCCTGAACAGAGTTGCAGCCCAGTGGGGGAAAGAATAATAAATAAGTGACTAAAACTTAAAATATATTAACTTTAGATGCTCGGGAATCTTTTTTTTAAGGGTTTGGGATTTTCAATAAATCATGGTGAAGGTCCGGTTTAAAGGAGCCACAGCACTCAATCCTGTTAGCTTGCAGACAAACCTATAATCTGTCTCTAAATCTGGTTAAAAACAGAGGGCTCAGTCACACACATCTGCAGAAGCTTAAGCTGCACTACCAAGCGCCAAGGTGCCTCTGTGAGGTGCAGTCCTAACTTTAATCTCTGAGAGCCCCATTTGGGACATACAATGCAATAGATAAATTGGGAGCAGGCTTACCTGAGGTTGTCCTATAACCTCGAGTGCAGCCCATGGGGTGGAAGGGTCGAAGATCTTGCAGTACAGCCTAGACCCCACACACCATGTGCTTGCACAAATTCAAAAGAAACAAAGGAGGGGTGGCAGCCGCTCAGACCATTTTATAAGTAACCTGGGAGGTGCACGTGAGCAGGGCAATTAGGACATATGGCTGCAACCAAGTACACTAATAGTGCTAACTGATATTCATCAAAAGATACAATATGGTGCCAGTAGGATAGACTGATACAGAGCATATCCCAAGCTATAGGTTACCAAGGCTAAAACCAGCGCATGCAATAGCTTTAGTCTAAGAAAGAGCACAATTAGAGTTAATCTATGATTTTAGATAGAGTTTAATTAAATAAATAAATAAACAAATGGAATGATTAAACAGACAGGACATAGCGTGCAATAGAAAAAACAGCCCTTGATGTACGGTGTTATGTCCAAGACTTAGATCTAGAGTCCCACAATACCATATCTGTATACATGTACATTTGGGGAGGTGGTACTCAGGAACATTTGGGGAGGTGGTACTCAGGTACATTTGGGGAGGTGGTACTCAGGTACATTTGGGGAGGTGGTACTCAGGTACATTTGGGGAGGTGGTACCCAGGTACATTTGGGGAGGTGGTACTCAGGTACATTTGGGGAGGGGAGGGCCGCTCCGCCCCACCCCTGCCCTTATGCTTGGAATGTACAGAAGTCAGGACCAAATGGTAGGGAGGAAAAGTACTTTAGAGAGAGAAGGATTAAGCAGACCAGGGATCTCAATAATATATATATATATATATATTAAAACATCTAATTCAGCTGAGGAGGCAGTGGATAAGGGGGAATTAGAATCTAAAAATAACCTCATTCACAACAGGGAAGTTTTAGGGTTTTTTCCACCAGCCCTTCCCTTTAAGGGAAACCCTTGATTCACCTGTAGACAAGGTCCCAAACAGATGTTTTACTGCTGTGGCCACTATTAATGGAAGAATCTAGATACGCTAAAATCTGTAAAGCCTGCAATGCCTGGTATCTTCTCTCTACAGAGATCTGAAAGTTATACTAAAGGCAAGTGCCTGATTGTTATCCCAGGCTACACGCTGCACTGTCCTTAATGTCAACTCGTTTTCAAAAAGACCCGGTAGTTCCTAAGTTATTTTTAAAACTATTAGAGAATTGGAGATTCATAGAAAAAAAATGAAAAGAAACAGTGGGTTTGGCAACAGTGTTGTAAGCACAATAAAAGGAGGGAGGAGGGCGGGGTTTCAGAGTTGCAGAAAGGCAGCCAATCAGTATGTCTGGGAGTGGGGAGTGTTTCCGTTCTTGGTCTACTGAAGGTTAATTGATGGACCAGGTCAGCGTGGTGGAGACTTAAATTTGAATGAGGAAGTGATTTTCCTAACTAAGGAGACAGACAGGAGTAGGCAAAATAATATAGCCACTCAATGAAAGGTAAGCTACTGATATGACCTAGGTGGAAAGGTTCCTCACCTACAAAGGTCTCACCTGCAAAACATCAATAAATAATCCCATTGAGCATGGAGATGCTCTTATGGAGGCCAGCAGTTTCCTCCTTAAGATCTCCATAAATGCCAGGGACATGGTGGCTATGGTTCTGGTTCTTGCTATTGTCACCAGGTACACTCTCTAGCTAAAGACATACTTGGAAAATACAAGTGCATAACATACTATCTCTGCTTGCTCTTTTAAAGGTGGAAAGCTATTTAGCGAGGGACTTGAGGACATCATGAAGGATCACCGGTGGGTTTGGGGGGGGATGCACAAGTACCCTATTGTGTCAAAAGACATTCCTTTTTTTCAGCTAGGGAAACTGGGTATTTCAGAAGCTGCCCAGGAGCGTCAAGAAGACCTCCTAATCTTGGCTTTGATGGCAACAACTGATCCTCCTTCAATAGCAAACTGTCCTGGTGAAACAAGCCAAAAGAATACTTAGTACAGTATTTAAGGCTGAAAAAAACTTAAAGTCATACTTTACTCAAAAATTAAAAAACGCTATACTCACCTTTCATCCAGCACAGGCTATCGCTGCTAGTCCTCCGCTAACAAAATTACAGATCGCCCTATCCGAGTCCTGTGCTTGGGCGCCGCTCTCTACTGCCCCGCCGCATAGTCTTAGCGACACTACTGTGAAGAGGGAACTATGGTGTTCTGGTAAGTTTGTTAGCACAGGACTAGCGGCAATAGCCTGCACTGGATGAAAGGTGAGTATAGTGTATTTTTTATTTTTGAGTCCATCCAGGGCAGCCTGTTTATAACTGGTCTAGTAGCCATAGCAGGTGATGTTATTACATGCAATGCAGTGACTACCTTCTCTGGCAGTTCCATAGTCTCACTGTTCTTACAGAATCTTCTCCTATGTTGGTGGAAGAAGCATCTTTTTTGTAACCTTAGTGGATGTCCCTGTGTTTTCAAGTCCTTTTCAGTCTGTAACAATAAAGGTTGTGGGTATCTTTCAACCCACTCGTGAAACGACCCTCCCAATGGGTATGGATAGTAGTAGAAATAATATGTACAAAAAAAAAAACCCTCTAAATATTTTATTGTGCTCCCATTAAAGCGGGGGCACAGCTACAGCAAGTGGGGCTGGTACAAGAGGTAGGCCCGCTTAGAACAAATCATACAACAGCGAAAACAAGGGGATTACTGGGCCTCCCCTAATTTGATCCCAACTAGGACCAGGGACTCTACCAACCTAGAACCTCGCCCTTGGGCCCCTGGTCCTAGTTGGGATCAAATTAGGGGAGGCCCAGTAATCCCCTTGTTTTCGCTGTTGTATGATTCCTTTTCTGTCTAAGGGATGCCCATACCCTCAAGGGTGGGGGATATCTAGTGGCTGTTGCCCAGGTGTGCGGGGCACAGGACAGGGATGCCTGGGTAAGAGGGATTGTGAGTTCAAGCTACAAGAAAAAGTTTACTTCTATTTGCTTTTCCCCTTCAATGTACCACTGGTACAGGACGCGGGTTAGAGAACCTGGGGGTTTTATTGACTGAAGCCTTGCAGGACCATGAATTGGGTTTTCTTTATGGCTCCTAAAAAGTGTGGATCTGTCTGTTCCTTTCTGTAACTCAAGAGTATACACAGGTATTTCCACACCTGAAAGTTTAGAATGGAATCTCTTCCATTCTAAAGAATGAAACGTCAGTTAAACTTTGCCCCCCAAAGTTTATCCTTCCTTTCAATTTCATTCTCCTTAACTTCTCTGCTAAATTTCAGATGATGCTTCCAGAACACTGAATAGTAGTGGGTGGGGGCTTGTACCTATTTAAAACAAAGGAACATGTCTCATGTATAGGCAACATTCTAACAGGCGAATGAATACCTGTTGCCAAAACTGTCTATTTTACTCTTAGAATGAAAGAAATGTAACGGTTGTGCTCTAAGCCACCGATCATGCTCTTAGATGGTGTACCCACTTTTAATAACACCACAATGCTATTGTGGTAGACCTAAACTGACCATATTTTGGGATGCTCAAAGTGGGATAGTTTAAAGCAGTTTGTGGTTGATGGGCAGGGTAGCAGTGTGGTTTAGCGTGTGGCTCAATTAGAGGTCATATGCTCCAGTAATATATGGTCCATAAAAGATGTTGGTGATGAAGCCAATGCTCAGGAGTCCATGCATTCTACTGCAACCATTCATCCAAAGAGTCAGAGCAGTTGTAAATCACCCAGACGTCCAGCATTCTGCATTTGGCGGAACAGCCTTCACCATGTCAGAAAGTGGGACCGAAAGTGGGACCGATATTGGGACATCTGGTCAGTTTAGGTAGACTTGATCTTGGATAATGACAAGAAAGGCGTCCTGGGGGTGATTTAGAGCCGATAGTAGAACAGGAGTTACCACTGCCTCCTGATCAATGCTGTTCCAGTGGAGAAAGTGAACAGCTTCCATCTCAGATACTTCACCATCTAGAACACGTGTAAAACTCAAGGCCCAAGGGCCAGATGTGGCCCTCAAAGCCTTTTTATGTGGCCCTCTGAGAGGTACCAGACAGTTTTGTCTGAGTGGTGCCATGGGTTCTGACATCGGCAGCATGTCCTTGGGCCCATGTGAGGTGCTGCTGATTGATGCACTGGTACGCTCCACTCCACTGTGGAGTATAGAACCACAGTGCATATAAAAACAGCCGGTGTGTAGTGTCTGCAACTGTTCTGTGTCTCTGTGCAACCAGCTCTCACCACAAAAAAGGAGGTCTAACCCACCAAACTAACTTCCCCAACAGAGGGTGCAACATCTGCAGCAGGGGTTCCTGATACGGTGATACCTATTGCCAAGTAGGGTAAAAAATTGTTAGTGCTGTCCTGGGCAAAATAATTCTGCACCTGTCCTGGGCAAAATATTCCAGTGCCTGTCTACATCTGTCCTGGGTAAAATCATTCTGTCTCTAACCATACATTTGAATGGTCCCATTTGCATTTTGTTTCTTGTCTGTTATTAACCGGCCCCTTGAAGGCCACCAGAATGCTGATGGGGCCCCCTGGTGAAAATTAGTTTGATCTAGAACATTGAGATGCCCAACATTACAGCCTGGTTTAGGAACAAGACAGGACAGGGTGATACCTATCTGCAGCAAGAACACTGATGTACAGAGATCTTCTCTAAAGTAATATTTCAGGCATAGCCAATTGTTAGACCATTGATTCAGGCTATGTTTGGCATTGTCTTTCACCCTTTTTTACATTGTTATATTGAAGAAAAATGGCCGAGATATCAAGGTTTACAGTTTCACCTCATGATTTCTCTTCTGGAGCATGTGGGTGTGGCCCCTGGAGCTGTGATACTGCTTAATAATAAGCCTAATGGATGGGGTGGCGCTGGGAGTGAGAGTGTTTACTGGGTGGGGAGGAGGTGTTAGCTGGGCTTGAATTGCAGCTTTGAGAGTGCCATTCAAGCCATCAATACAGATGGGGGCGTGGTCTGGACTAGCTCCTCGAGCTTGTATTGGTGGCCCATATCGTCAGGGAGGCACTGGAGGGCAGAAGAGGAAAAGTATTTCCTCATTCAGAGGGCCGAGCTGAGAGGAGGCACAGCGCTGGAGAAACGATTGGCAAGGTAAGCTGCTGTTTTTTTTTACCTTTTGCCTGAAAAATCCCTTTAAGACTCAAAACACATGTGTGCTTTTTGCTGTATCCTCACCTCCTCTGAATTTATATGTAGCTGCCTGTTTCCTGTATTAGGCTAGCAGATATTGAAGCGAAATTAGGCCATCCATATAAAAAACCTACCTTGTTTCCCCCAAGGGAAAGGTCTTATATCAATTTTTGCTTCAAAAATAGGTGGTAGGGCTTATTTTCAGGGGATCTCTTATAGCCATCTGGCAAGATGGTGGCGGCAGTACAGCAGCTCCGGTAAAGTACATGCACAAAGCCGGCTGGCAGTGGGCGAGGGGGGGGGATTCAGCTATGTACCCGGCATGCTGGCAGATCAGACATATCACTCCCGACAGACAAGTTGTGTGACTTGATCTGTGTGACTTGATATGTCCTCACCCTTCTTTACAGCCGTGATGTGTTCTCAGCCTCCTTTACAGCCGTGATGTGTCCTCACCCTCCTTTACAGCCCTGATTTGTCCTCACCCTCCTTTACAGCCCTGATGTGTCCTCACCCTCCTTTACAGCCGTGATGTGTCCTCACCCTTCTTTACAGCCCTGATTTGTCCTCACCCTCCTTTACAGCCCTGATGTGTCCTCACCCTCCTTTACAGTCCTGATGTGTCCTCTCCCTCCTTTACAGCCCTGATGTGTCCTCACCCTCCTTTACAGCCGTGATGTGTCCTCTCCCTCCTTTACAGCCCTGATGTGTCCTCACCCTCCTTTACAGCCGTGATGTGTCCTCTCCCTCCTTTACAGCCGTGAGGTGTCCTCACCCTCCTTTACAGCCGTGAGGTGTCCTCACCCTCCTTTACAGCCGTGAGGTGTCCTCACCCTCCTTTACAGCCGTGATGTGTCCTCACCCTCCTTTACAGCCGTGATGTGTCCTCACCCTCCTTTACAGCCGTGATGTGTCCTCACCCTCCATTTCACGCCGTGATGTGTTCTCAGCCTCCTTTACAGCTGTGATGTGTCCTCACCCTCCTTTACAGCTGTGATGTGTCCTCACCCTCCTTTACAGCCGTGATGTGTCCTCACCTTCCTTTACAGCTGTGATGTGTCCTCACCCTCCTTTACAGTAGTGATGTGTCCTCACCCTCCTTTTCACGTTGTGATGTGTCCTCACCCTCCTTTACAGCCGCGATGTGTCCTCACCCTCCTTTTCACGTCGTGATGTGTCCTCACCCTCCTTGGTATGGGGCAGTTATGGCCTAGAGGTAAGGAAACAGGCTTGTGACCGGAAGGTGGCAGGTTCAATTCAATGGTTCATGACTAAAGTGCCCTTGAGCAAGGCACCTAGCCCCCCAATTGCTCCCCAGGCACCGAGTTCAGGGCAGCCCACTGCTCTGGGCAAGTGTGCACTTCACTGCCCCTTAGTTTGTAATTCACTTGTGTATAGTCACTCACATGGGGTGTGTTCACAGAGTTGTGTTGTTCACAGTGCACGGTTGGGTAAATGCGGAGAAAGAATTCCATGTGTGTGTTGGCACACAATGGCCACTATTGAACTGTTATTATTATTTACACCCGTGATGTGTCCTCACCCTCCTTTACAGACATGATATGTCCTCACCCTCCTTTACAGCCGTAATGTGTCCTCACCCTCCTTTACAGCCATGATATGTCCTCACCCTCCTTTACAGCCGCTCCAGTCCCTCTGCTGAAGCCCGTCAGCTGGATTATGAATTGTAACGAGGGCTTATATTTCCCGCATTAGCAAAAAAATGCAGAATAATCCTCTAGAGCAGTGGTTCTCAACCTTTCTAATGCCGTGACCCCGCAATACAGTTCCTCATGTTGCGATGACCCCAAACCAAAAAATAATATTGGTGGCTACTTCAAAACTGTAATTTTGCTACACTCATGATTCGGAATGTAAATACCTGATAGGCATTATGTATTCTCATTGCTACAAATCAAACATAATTTAAACATAGTGATTAATCACAAAAACAATATTTAATTATATGTTGAGGAATATTACTATTACTAATTCCAATAAATAACAATTCACCATGGCATAGCATGTGTCAGAAACTGTCATTTCTCCGCCTCTTATTGAAGTTAATAGGAGGCTGCGGCAGATTGTGTGGTAACTCGAGATTCTTGGGAGCTCTCTTCCACAAAATCTTCCGCACTCACAATGAAATCAATAGGAGGCGGATTCAATGCCGGAAACCGGTGATTTCAGCAGTTTCCTCATTTAGAAAATGGGAAAATAGTGGGAGATATGGGAGATAATTATACATTGGGGAACAGTGTGAACTACATCTTATAGTGGCCTCTTATAGTATAAGACCGATGTAGTTCACACTGTGTAAATGTCTGGTGCTTTGTGTAAGTGTAAGCTGCTTTGTGTACTGTGTAATGATTACACACAAAGCACCTTACACTTACACAGTATTGTGTGTATGGTGTGTGTACTGTTTTTACATTAACCATTTTTACACCAGCAGGCTGTCTCGCAGGCTCTCTTGGCTTCTGTCCTCCGGCACTTGCTGTGTCCGCCCACTGATGATGTCAGCAAACGCCGGACACACGTAATGCGCTGCTATGGACTGTGGAGCGTTCCCCCCGCTTCCCCCGCACCTTAGGCCCCGGACGAATGATGCAATCACATCTGCGCGCAGGCATTCAGTTTGGAACGCGCATCCATAACGTTGTGCGTTCCAGCTGAATAGCGCTGCTGCAGACGGTAGCGCGACTTCTCATTGGCTAAAGCCATCGGAAATATGTCTGTATTTTCCGATGGCTTTAGGCGACCCCTGTGTTTTGGTCATTCGACCCCCGCCGGGGTCGCGACCCACAGGTTGAGAACCGCTGCTCTAGAGCTTAATTTCGGGGTAGTTCTTATTTTCAGAAGAAACAGGGTATATGCTGATACGTTCTCACCCACTGTACTATACCGTTTCCGTCATAACCTTGACCATAAATGAATAAAGCTGAGACACTCCCCAAAGTCTCTCTGCGGATGCACAGAACAAGCGCCTCTGTGTAATGTCTTGGACCACCGATTCGGAACCATAGCACAGATTAGTTTCTATGGATTCAGTGCTACTCTGGTGGCTTCTACATCTATCCACATTTACCAAAAGTCAAACATAATACATACAGTGATAATGGACTTACTCCATATATATATATAGTATATACAAGATTACTCTATGTATGGGTATTGCAATATTGTTGTGTATATGATCAGCAAACATAGACTTTGAATGAAGGTTTGAATTTGAAGTCAACCTGAGTTGGGAAAACTACGCTCCAGGGGAAAAGAAGAAGAAAATTTGATGAAGTGTTACTTTAGAAATATGATCAATTCTGAGAACTTTCACAGACACTTTTAATGTGTGAGCATATGGACCTGGATTTAGTGAATGCTGTTAAAAGTTCTTATGCTTCATAGTGCAATTCATAGAAACACCCACACTTCATCTTGACACATGGCAGAAGATGGCAGCGGAAACCTGTGCCATGCAGTGCTCCACCTACAGTGTGAGTGTCCCACCAGCCGTATATGTACAGTACACGTGGAAAAATACTGCCCTTGATTTATCGGCCACTAATAATTATTCTACAAAGGAAGATACAGTAAAATTCAGTTCTGCAAATTAATTCTGACCCCTGCCATATCCCACCTTTAAAACTTAGACTAAAACCATTGATTTTCAGTATCCCAAATTTTAGACCTTGCCCCAAGGGGCATCCCGATTTGGAATGCCCTGCAGTGTGAAACCCCATAGCTCGCCCCAGAAATTTTCCCAGTCCCGCAGCACTTGCTCTAGTCGGATCAGTGCCATATGCCGTACATTAATATATGTCCTGTTTAGACACAGAGCCCAGCATAAGGCAGCAGGAGCAGCTGCATCTATGGCTTTGCCGCCTCCACCCTATCTGAATGGCTCAGTGTGGGAGCATGCCTCAGCTACAGGAAGAGCGGGGATGAGTCTGCAGGCCACCCCGAATCGAGATGCCCCAAGGTAACATAGTAACATAGTATGTAAGGCTGAATCAAGACTTTAGTCCATCCAGTTCAGCCTGTTTATCTCCTTCCAGTGGTCTAGTAGCCATAGCTGGAAATGTTATTACATGCCAGGAAGGCATCCAGGCCACTATAGAACTCCTTCCAGTGGTCTAGTAGCCATAGCTGGAAATGTTATTACATGCAAGGATGGCATCCCGGCCACTTTGGAACATCTTTACTGTATCCTTCATTACTACCTCCTCTGGCAGTGAGTTCCATAGCCTCCCTGCTCTTACAGAGAAGAATCCCCTCCTATGTCGGTGGAGAAAGCACCTTTCCTCTAACATTAGTGGATGCCCTCAGGCTATGGTTACACTCCGGGGTATAAATAGATTGTGGGACAGATCTTTTTATTGACCCTGAATATATTTATACATACTGTAGTTATTAGATCACCCCAGAGGCTTAGCCACCTGAGGGAGCATCCAATCGGGGCACTTCATTTAGCTCGGCTCTCTTCAGCTCTTCTAACGGCTAAACTACCTGAGGGAGCATCCAATCAGGGCGCTCCATTTAGCTCGGCTTTCTTTGGTTCTTCTAACGGTTAAGCCACCTGAGGGAGCAGAGTGCTCTCAGTTTCTAGCTGTGGGTGTGCCCGCACCGCCCATTCAGAAAGGCCTGGCGCGCTTACAAGTACAGCTAGAGTTGAGCGGGGATGCGGTTGCAATGGAATCAGGTAAGTGAAACGGGGGATATGGGGGGGATTTACACAATTAGGGATGCCACAAGAAGTAGGACTCAGATGGTCATAGAGTCTTTTAGGCTCCAGGGCCTTCACTGTTTCTCTTTAAACCAATGAGTGATAGCTCCTGTTAATCAGCCCTGTTGTCATTGTGGGCTAATGAGTCCTGAGTTCCCCAGCCAATCCTTTCATTTGCCCCTATAAAGGTGCCCCTGCCAATTTTACCAATGGCTGTTAAAGCCATCACTTGGGTGCTATTGAGTCTTTGTGTTTTGCTATCTATCTGTGTTTGACCTTAGACCTCTTTTGACCTCATCTTTGCCTGGTCCTCTGTACTGTGCCTTTTAATCTACTGTGTGTGACCTTAGATATCCTTCTCTGCCTGCTGATCCTGTACTGCAACCATGAATGACCCCTGGTCAGTCCTTTGATTCTGAGTATTCCTCATCTTTGTGCCTTGATGCCAGTTCAGACTGACCTTCCTGTGTATGATCCTTGGCTACGTCTCAGCTACCTGTCTACCACCTGTGAGAGCTTTGACCATCCCTTACAGCAGTTTGACCACCATTCTCCACAAGGGTAGTTTCACCACCAAGGATCTTAGGCTCGGATGAAGAAGCTTCATGGGCCCTCTGTGAAGTAGTTAGTTACTTGCTGAATGCCATGGTATCTGGCCATAGTTAGAGCGTAGGCCTAGTTTCATGTTTTCCTACGCAAATGGAAGACCCTTCTGTCAGCAAGTGGCAGGGGGTGTGAGGAGCTAGGGGGGTCTTGGACCTAGGAAAGGGTGACTCAGGTGGGTCAGACGCTGGTCTACACACATTATACTTCAGGTATAAAACAATAGCTTTTTTATTCCAGTTTCAGCAATCACTTACATGGTACACTTCCAGATGTTAGTACATCTGGTACATCGTTAGTACTTCAGTGCATCGGGTATGCCCCATCAGCTTCCCTCAGCACTCTAGCTCAACTTGAGACTCTGGTCCGGCTGGACTTACTCCCATAGATGAGGTGCACAAGTCTTGCTAGCTTCTTGGGCCTCAGGCTGCCACCAACTTCTAGTCCTCCCTGACCTCTGGTTGGCATCAGCTGGACTCTCTCTCCCTCTGCTCTTAAAACACCAAATGTACGGCAGGGTTTTTCTTATACAACCTTCTGTTCCTGTCCAGTTTCAACACTGTATCTCCTTCTAGCCAATGGCAGAGCATGGCGCAAATGTATTTTGTCATCCTGGTGTTTTTCTAATATTTCTCTTCTTAAAGGGATTCTAAAGGTGTCATGTCCCATAACGTGTGTTTAATTTTACCCGGGGTAAATGCTTGATATATTGTTTATTTACATAGGCTGAGCAGTGTGCCTTTAACGGCTTTTGTCCCTCCCTGGCTCCCTTAGTGTAGGTGTGATGCAAACAGCTCCTCCCTTCTTCCTCTCTCCCTTCAGCCATTTTCTAGTTTGCATCCAAGCGGTGCACGCATGCTGCTCCCTCCTGCAGTCTACAGTCTTTTTACCTGCTGCTGTTATGGGTTTACAGCACAAGTTTCCTGCTATATTGAATGTACATTTCAAGATTCCTGCTGTAAGAGGTGTATTGCAAGATTCTGTACTGAAATAAAGCTTCTAAAATGTGTTCTACTTATCTTCATGACCAATCGAGTAAGCTATCTGCCAAGCCTTATGGAGTAAGAACACATCACGTCACAGACACACACACAGACAAGGTGAAGCTGTCTTCATGATCCACATTACTGTTATCTGGTGAGTCAGAATAAAAGGCAAATGGTAAAAAATTATGAACAGTAGCTTATCTTGCGTGGTTCCAGCGTTGTCTCTCCTCTCAGGTCTGTGCCATGAATGAGGAAATAGACTTCCATATCTGCGGCTTTGGCCCCCTCCCCCGGTGCAATTCGCCCCCTCCCTGCTAGGAACGCTCTAGCTCTCAATCTGTCAAAGAAGCCAGGGAGGGCAGGGACAGAGCGGGGTGCTGCATGCACCAAAACTGCTCCAATCTGCCCCAAAAACTGCTGTAGCCCAAGATAAGGAGCAAGGAGAACCTTCCTCTGCTACCCGCTGGACCGCACCACAGCATGCCGATTGCTGCAGGGAAGGAGCCCGATGATCCTTTCTTTTTCAACTGAATTCCGGGGGAAAGAGCTGCCTCTTGCAAATTCTTCCCTCCAGCATTCAGCTATATGGCCACCGGCAACAAGAGAAGGGTCATCCAACTACTTCCCCCGGTGATCACAGTGCAGTGCAACAGGGGGCAGAGCAATGTTCTCACTGCTCCCTCCCTCCTGTGCTATGGCAGTAAGTTCAGCATTCCCCACCCTGGTTTCCCTGACAGCTAGTAAGCTTTCCTAGCAGGGAGGGGACATGTTTCCTTCGCCGGCTCTCCTGACAAAAAGCCCCCATCTGCCTGCTCATCTGATAGCCTGCTCCTCCATCTGATCAGCCAGCCCCCCCACCCAATCGGGCAGCCGATCCCGACCCAATCAGCCTGTCCCCACCTGATCGGCCAGCCCACCACCCGATCGGCCATCCCCCATCGGTTGCTCCCACACCTGATTGGCCAGCCTGCCCCCCACCTGATTGGCCAGCCTGCCCCCCAACTGATCGACCAGCCTGCCTCCCACCTGATTGGCCAGCCTGCCCCCCACCTGATAGGCCAGCCTGCCCCCCAACTGATCGACCAGCCTGCCCCCCACCTGATTGGCCAGCCTGCCCCCCACCTGAACGGCCAGCCTTCCCCTCACCTGATTGGCCAGCCTGCCCCCCACCTGAACGGCCAGCCTTCCCCCCACCTGATCGGCCAGCCTGCCCCCCCACCTGATTGGCCAGCCTGCCCCCCACAGTATCGGCTGCCCCCCACCTGATCAGCCAGCCTGCCCCCCCACCTAACCGGCCAGCCTGCCCCCCACACTATCGGCTGCCCCCCAACTGATTGGCCAGCCTGCCCCCCAACTGATCGACCAGCCTGCCTCCCGCCTGATTGGCCAGCCTGCCCCCCACAGTATCGGCTGCCCCCCACCTGATCAGCCAGCCTGCCCCCCCACCTAACCGGCCAGCCTGCCCCCCACACTATCGGCTGCCCCCCAACTGATTGGCCAGTCTGCCCCCCACCTGATCAGCCAGCCTGCCCCCCCACCTAACCGGACAGCCTGCCCCCCACCCCATCGGCTGCCCCCCACCTGATTGGCTAACCTGCCCCCCACCCGATCAGCCTTCCCCCAACTGATCGGCCAGCCCACCCTGAACCGATCTGCCTGCCCCCCACCTGATCGCCCAATCCCCCCCGGCCCGAGATCAGTATGCCCACCCTGACCCAATCAGCCTGCCCCCCACCTGATCCGCCAGCCTCCCCGACCAGATCAGCCTGCCCCCACCTGATCAGCTGCCCCCCACCTGATCGGCCAGCCTGCCCCCCACCCGATAGGCCAGCCCTCCCCCATCCGATTGGCCAACCCCCCAACCGATCGGCAGGTCCATCACCCACCTGATCAGCCTGCCCCCCCCAGATTAGCCAGCCCTCCTCACCAATCAACCTGATCGTCTGGTTAACCTGCCCGACAGATTCCCGATCAACCCGTCCAATAAACTCACTCAACAGATCTTACAGACTTTGCTCATTATGCTGATTATTATGCAGCATCACAGTTCCAAGGGCCATGCCCACTTTTTTCAGATTAAATTTAAATAGTTTAGGACATTGTGAAATACAGCCCTACGCAATGGTGGGCTGAACCAGGGCCGGCGCCAGCACGGTGCAAACCTGGGCCAGTGCCAGTGCATCTTCAGGGGCCCACTCAGGCTCACACTTGGCCATGGTATTATTTAACAGTGGACCTGAACCACCGAATGCCGGGTGCTGTGTGCAGACCTGCTCATGGCTGACCTCAGCAACAGGGGATGATCAGCAACAATGAAGAAGATGACATGGAATGGAGGGCAACTAATGAAAGTGCAGAAGGTGGCGAGAACCAGGTAACAACTCACAAGGAGTGTTGCTAATCATCCCCTGGGTAATCAGCAGCAGGAGATGAGCCATTTGTGGCAGCGGAGCTGAAAGGTGACATCATGTGACTCACTACTTTGGGGCCCACTAAGACTATCTTGTCCAAGGGCCCCCACAAACCTGGAGGCGACCCTGGGCTGAACCACTTGATAGCTGGGGCATAAAGAAGTCAGCCGCAAATGGAAAATGGACATAATCAGAGTGGACATAAAGTCCTAAATCTCCAGCAGACCTTTTAGGACCAGCGATCAGGCCATCCATCCCAACATGAAATATAAAAAAATGTAAGCGCTACCTGAGACATATCTCCGAGAACAAAAACACAAAGAAAGGAACAGAAAGGCAAATTACCATAAATTGCTCCAAGCTAATGCATTAAGAAGAAAGTGCCTCTATTAATGCAGCGATGACACGCCGTACCTGGAGATACGGACGCAGAGTGACAGGGAGGGATTAGAAATCCATTAAGTAAACGCGCTGAATCTTTTTCTTTTACAGTTGCCTCTCCTTTAATCTTGCTTCACCATATCTAATGCACTCTTGTTTTTTTTTGCAGTTTTTGAGTTCTCAAAGAAAAAAAAAATAGGATTGAAAGAACAACATAATGATGTCTAATAAACAGGAGCTCTCAAGGTCGCTATGGCAACTGGCAGTTGCTGGAGATATTTTATATAATGAAGGACTTGAGACAAGGGGCGCACAATACACCACAAACAAAAAAAAAGTCAGTTCATTTCTTTTTTGTTTTAACTCCTTGCCTACGTGTTGTGATTCTGCCCTGTTTTGAAGGAGCAGAAATTGGACCTTAGTGGACCAAAACCCAGGATTTTGACAATCCCGGTTTTGGTCCTTGACCCCAGGGCACCCCGATTCAAGATGCCCCGCTGTGTGAAAACCCCCGGGTTGGCCAGTAAAATTAATCTTTCCTCGGCCCTATGGTGCATGCGCAGGCTCTTGTCCTATCTTGTCCTTAGCTCGGCTGCACTTGTCAGTTTCGGCTAAGACTCAGCTAGAAGCCAGGTCTAGCCAAAAACAGTCGAGTGAAGACGAGCCCACCGGCGGCCGCATCTGCTACACTCTAACAGGGTGCGTGCCCATGTAAGCCGTGTACCGGTGTGGGCTCCCCAGGATACAGCTAAGCCACGTACGGGAATAGCGACATTGACACCAGCGTTGGTATATCAAACTTTTACTGAAATAGCGTATCAAACCCAACTCAAAAAAAGACAGATGGGATGAACAATAAAACTTGATTACACACACTCAGCTTGGCCTGAGAACCCCTGTGCTACACAGCCAGATGACCCTGAGTGAATGTTGCAGAAAGCACTGGTAATTTCACCTACTAGTGGGCACACTAGAACGTCCCACCATACCTATTAATACCCTAATGAATGTTTGTGTGGGTGCACACTGAGGGGTCATCGGCAGCACAGCACAGCAGCTTACAATCCTATAACCAGAAAATACCAGAAAAACAACTCCCCTCCCCAGCACTAGCCCAAAACCCAAAAGAATGATGTTGCTACTGGATGAGTGAAAAATCCATTGACTGAAGATGTAGATGTGGCGCAGTTGTCAGCTTTCACTGGCAAAAATGTTCATTTGAGTTCTAAAATCCAGGCAGCAAACAGCAAACAGGGAAGAACACTTTTGGCCTATGTAAAACCTAACCTAACTAACTTAAAGGCCTAGGTCAGTCTGTTCAGTTAAGCATGCTCTTATGTATTGTTACTGACCCGGGTCTGATGAATGCATACAATAAGGTCTCAAAGCTGGGCCGCAACAGGTTTCATCCACAACCCTGAAGAACAGCAGGCTGGCTCCTAACACAGCACTCAGCAGACGTCCTGGAAAAGTTCTCCGCTTTCTGCAAGGATCAGGATAGCATTCAGTCCCTTCATAACACTGGTCTCCGCACGACACCCAGGCCTCGCTACCACATGGTCTTCCTCTGCACTCACAAGATGGAGGTCTCTCTGCTTCCTCCTTCTTCATCCCCGACAAGCTGTCTCATTTCCTCTCTCTCTGAGTGTAAGCTCCAGCATAGCTTAGCTGCATGGGGGAAACAACATAACAACAGTCTCCATGTAGTGACATTTGCTTTACTCTCTTACACCCATGCCAGCCAACCACAAATGTCTGGAGCAGGCGCATGCCCGGCTAAAGGTGTAGCTTATGGCAGCCGTGGCTCGCTCATGCACTGTTGGGTTGGGGAGAAGGTAGGTCTTACAGGTGACCTACAGCTTCATCCAGCAGCACAACAGGGTTAATCATTTGCATGGCAGTTAAAGTGGAACAAATCCAGGAATTTAACTTCCCTGGGTTTTGTTCCGTGCACATGAAAGGCAGATGGGTTTGATTAGACGAGAGGCTGCGCATGTGCCGTTGGACCAGGGAAAGGTTATTACCGGTGCCCTGGGGGTCTCGCACAGCGGGGCATCTCAATTCAGGATGCCCTAGGGGAAGGCCAGCAGTCGGTGCACTCAGTGCAGCAAAGGAAATCTTAATTGAGTAAGCACTACAGGCCACCAACCATACAGAAAGGCCTGGAGCGGGTGTGTAACTAGCTAGGGGTATGTTGGGGCTCGTGGAAGAGGTGAGTGGATCAAGTGATCTGCAGGGTTTCACACAGCAGGTCATCCCATTTTTGGATGCCCCATAAAGAGGTAGACCTAATGTCTTATAGATTTGAAAGGGGAGTTACTCTGCTTTAACCCCACTCCCCCTGGGAATCCTGATTTGGGATGCCTGTCTGTAGAATACCCAATAATTAGGAGATTGTTACCTAACCCTTGCGTAGCTCCATCCAACAGGGGACACAAGAAATGCAGCGCCGGGCCACTATCAAAACAGGTAAAACTAATGTATGGGGCCAGGCTCTTAGGGAAAGTCCAACCATCAGCCCCAGAAAAGTTATATAACTTTTATTATGTATTATTAATATTATGTATGAAGTTAGAAGCACACACTCTCTATGGGGTTGTGTGCTGGGGAGGGCTGTCTTCATAGAGTTGTGGTTTTGAGGGACCCGGCCAGGACTATCCATGTAGGAATAAAGGGATTATTCAGGCATTTAAGTGGACCAAAACCCAGGATTTTGACTATGATCGGGGGTACCCCGCTATGTGAAACCCCCCAGATCTCCCGCATCAACTCACCACGGTCCTACGGCACATGCACGGATGCTCGTCCAATCAGCGCACTCAGAGCCACTGAGCTATGCACGTCTGAGCGACGTCTTAGCTCAGCGGCTCCGAGCGCGCTGACGGCCACATCTCGCGCTTCCCTCTAACAGGCCATTTGTGAAGGGCCCACAAGCCCTGCTAGAGGCATAGAGGGGATGTGGCCGTGGCCCGTGCATGCGCTGTTGGACCAGAATTAAGGTAAGTGTAGAGGGCGACCTGGGGGGTTTCACACAGATTCCCGGGCCGATCGGGCCGGGAATCTTATAGATGGGGTTTTGGTCCACTTTAAGAAAAAAAACGTATTTACTCTCCTTTTGCCCCTCTCCGCATGCCTGCAATGGTGGGGAGGGGTGTGATTCCATATTGGTGGAGGATAATTGAGTGCAGAAAGCCTGGACTTGGACTTAAAAATGGGGCTAAACTATTCCAGGTTCTGGTCCATGTCCCAGATTTGGGTTGACCCTGCAGTGTCAAACTCTCGGTTCACCTAGTTCACTCACCACAGAGCATGTGCAAGTTCTCCTCCAATCATTGTTCAATACGTTTGGCTATTCCCTTCTATCTGTGCAAACCTGCCCCAGCCATTCAGATTGGCAGTTGTACACAATAGCCCAAGGGATGCTGCCATGCAGGGCCGGCGTCAGCACAGGGCAAACCTGGGCAATTGCCAGGGCCCCTGGCATCTTCAGG
Organism: Gastrophryne carolinensis; assembly: GCA_027917425.1. Lineage (NCBI taxonomy): Eukaryota > Metazoa > Chordata > Amphibia > Anura > Microhylidae > Gastrophryne > Gastrophryne carolinensis. The sequence continues at coordinate 449,295,593 of CM051237.1, forward strand.
GGCCCACTTAGGCTCACACTTGGCCATGGTATTATTTAACAGTGGACCCAACCACCAAATGCCAGGTGCTGTGTGTTGACCTGCTCATGGCTGGCCTCAGCAACAGGGTATGATCAGCAACAATGGAGAAGGTGACATGGAATGGAGGGCAATTTATGGAAGTGGAAGGTGGCGAGAACCAGGTGACAGCTGACTAGAACTGGAGGGCGATCAACAGCAGGAGATGACCCATTTGTGGCAGTGGAGCTGAAAGGTGACATCATGTAAATCAATACTTTGGAGCCCATTAAGACTCTCTTGCCCAAGGGCCCCCACAAACCTGGAGCCGACCCTGCTGCCATGGACCGCGTATGCACTGTGTGATCGCCGGATCGGGGAGTATACACAGTGAATAAGGGGTTTTCACAAGGTGGGGCATCCCGAATCATGATGCCCCAAGCAAAAGGACCCGGCCTGCCCCAGAGTAATTTGCACCCTAAGGCTGTCTGTACAGGTGTTTTGGTCCACTTTAGTTTCTGGGTGTGCCCTGGTATTGAGGTTGTATGGGGCTAAAAAACGTCTGCTGTAGTGTGTAACCCTTTCATAGGCAATCTCACCATTGCCACATCAGCTGGTGGCATCCCAGCTCTCTCGGATCACCACGCACCCGCCAGCAGCCATTTAGGTCTGCCTGCTGTGGTGAGTGTGAAGAGCTGGGATGCCACCGAGGCCTGTGTATGTGCTGTGGGATTGAGGTGAGTATATTAGTCACTTTGGGGGTTGCACACTACAGGGCATAGATGAACCGGATGGGAGAGGGCATAAAGGGGTTTGTCCAGGCATTAAAGGAAAAAAGATTATACTAACCTTTTATGCCACACATCTGACTGCTTCTATTCTGGCACTCGGATACTCACCTAAACGCTTATTCCAGTCCAGCGTCATTGGCCCTCGACCCCGCCTCCGTATCAGATACACTATCTCCTGCAACAAGGCCACGCCTGCTCTATTCACTGTAATGAAGGGGGCGTGCACCAAGGCCTGACACACCCCCTTTATTGCAGTAATAAGGGGGGGGGGAAACGTTAGTCACAGAGACGGGGGCGATTACCTTCACTATGGACTGGAGCTATAGGCTTAGTTTCCAACCACCAGAATAGGAGCGATCAGCTGTGGGGGATATAGGTGAGTATAGACTTTTTTTTATACCTAGACAATTATTATTGTTATTTTATATAGTGCCATCACCTTCTGTAGCGTTGTACAAAGTAGTAATTACAGACAGGGTAGAAACATAAAGTACATAGACTATTACAGATGCAGTGTTACAGAGTTTACAGTGAATATTCTGAATACAAGATACAATAGGAAAGAGATCCCTGCCATGACTTTAAAGTGGACCAACACCCGATTGGAGGTGCCCCGCTATGTGAAACCCCCCAGTTTGCCCGATTCAACTCACCTCACCCCGCTCCTACGGTGCATGCGCGGCCGCTCGTCCAATCAGCGCGCTCGGAGGCACTGAGGTATGCGCGTCAAAGCCACATCGAACCTCAGCGGCTCCGAGCACACTGGCGGCCGCATCTCGCCCTTCCCTCTAACAGGGCACGCGCCCTGCTAGAGAGAAGCGCAAGATGCTGCCGCGGCCCGCGCATGCGCCATTGGAACGGGAGTCAGGTAAGGTTTGCTCGCATCCTGGGGGGTTTCACACAATGAGGCATCCCGATCTTGGATGCCCCGCGGGGAGGGATTGGATCGGTCCGGGAATCTTATAGATTCCTGGGCCGATCAGGCTGGGTGTTGGTCCACTTTAATTTAAAGTGGACCAAAACCTACGGGGGATCGATTGATTCTTCCCCCCCCGGGGCATCCAGAATTGGGATGCCCCACTGTGTGAGACCCCCCCCCCCCCCAGGTCGCTAATAAACTTACCTCCTTTCCTGGTCCAACAGCGCATGCGCAAGCAGTGCCTGCATGCCCGCTACCCCTCTAGCAGGGCGCGTGCATTTGTGAATGGCCGGCGTGGGCACGCTCTTTTGTTAGAGGGTAGCGGGGGATGCGGCCACCAGTGCACTCGAAACCACTGTTAGACGAGCTCCTGGATGAAGGGGCTCAAGCGGATCCAAGCACACTGATTGGATGAGCAACTGAGCATACATCGTAGGACCGGGAAAAGGTGAGTTTGTTCGGGTGACCTGGGGGGTTTCACACAGCGGGGCACCCCGGATCGGGGCAAGGACAAAAACCCATGATTTTAACTATCCTGGGTTTTGGTCCTTGCCCCCGATTGGGGATGCCCCGCTGTGTGAAACCCCCCAGGTCGCCCGAACAAACTTTATAGGTTTTGGATCTGCTTTAGGCATAAGGGGCCATTGGTAGATGAAGAGCTATCTCAGCATCCAGGATCATCACATGCCTCCGCAAATAATAGTTTTTCCATCCACTTTGAAGCTGTGTGAAATTAGGCATGGAACTCATTTCCTGCCCCAAATTATAATATAATTGGTAACAATAAAAAAGCAGAACAGATAATTGGCGCCTGGAGCATGAAATGATATCGCACTCACTAAAGGTTGGCATGGATATCGAAATTGTGATATTTGTTCCTTTTGTATATTAATGCCGGTGATCCCCCCTGAATATGGAAAATCGCTTGTTTCCATTTACTAAACGCAATCTTCCCGGCAGGGGGCCCTTAGTGCCAATGAGGACCTGTCATGGCCGCCTTAGAAATAAGAAAATCTCACTCATTTTCTATGGTAATGGGATTACTGTGTCTAAAACTATTTATTTTTTTATTGAAGCGATAAACACACTGTGAAAAACGTGCCACCGGAAGTGAAAAGTGCCCATTCTAGGCCCATTTCAAAAGAGAAAGAGCCCCTTTCCCCTGCTCTCCCAGAGGACGAACCCCCTGACAGAGAGTACAAGGATACATATCCCTTCCTCCCGAAGGAGAAGAGGGGACTTGGGCCCTTATTTAACAAGGGATAGCGACAGGTAGCGACTGGTGAGCGGCCGGTAATGACGGGCCCCGCTGCGAGAACGCCGGCTCCCCACCACAATCACACATTTATCAAGCCAATCCTGCTTAGCGACTGAGATAGCGCCATATAGCCACTCATTCATCATTATTCCAGCCTCAGCCCACAGCGCCAGCCTCCGACCTTGAACAGCGACAGGTATGACCTCTCGCTACCTGGCGCTCTCCAATGCATTTCAATGGAACAATCTTTAAATATTCATAATTAATTGTTATTAATTTTGTTTTTCTTTTTTTTTAAATGTGAAAAATTCTGTGACCACTTCTGCCATTTTAAATAATTTTTTTAAGGTAAAAAAAATAAAAAAAAATAAATGTACAGAATTGATATTACAGGTCTGATATTAATGTATTCATATTACTAAATTATTTTAAATACTTGTTTTTTTTGGTTTCCAAAAATATGGCTGTTTGGGGGTTAAAAAAATACTTTTAACCCATCGCCGCCAGCGCTCTGGGGTTTAAACATGCATTTTACAGCGCGAGAATTTTTTGAGCGTGATTTGTTAATGAATATGGTGGGAGCCAGTCGCTCTGACCAGTCGCTATCATGCGCTCCCATATAGCGCGGAACCTGTCAAATAGCGACTCCTCACCCAATATTCAACATTACTGCAAACCGACTGAGTCGCTATCAACTACCGAACAATGGCCAAGCACAGCGAATACTAGCGGGCGCTCTGAAAATGCCGCTACAGTCGCTCAACTGTCGCTACCTGCCGCTGTTAATGAATCGGCCTCTTGGTCTTCAGGTACTACCCGAAGGATTCCCTGTGGACCACTAGCTGGATCCCTCAGCGTAAGGCTTTCCCTGGCGGTTGCCCGACCAAGTAATAGCTCGATTCGGCATCGGGGTCATTAAGACCTGCCTAGTACTAGCCTGGGCCTCAAGGGGGATCCACTGGGCAGGGTTTCCGAGGCGAGGCCAAAAGGGTTATTCATCAAAAGCTAACGCCAGGTAGCGCCTCGTAGCGGCAGGCAGCATCTGGTGAACGCCGGGCGCTGTACGCAAAACCACATTTATGAAAGCAAATCTGGTGAGCGACTAACAGCGTCATGTAGCGTCCAATGTATTATTACAGGTGGCTCAGTGTATAGCGCCGGCGCTCTGGAAGCTATTACCTATCGCTACCTCTGTTGCTCTCCCATACATTTCAATAGACTTTCATTTTCTTCTGTTTAAACAGGGTTTTTTTTAGTTTTTTTTCTCTTAAATAATTGTGTGACCTCTCCTGGCCTAGAAAGAGTCATTTTTGAAAACATTTTTGATTTTTTATATTTGTATGCAGAATTGTCATTACAGGTCTGGCATTAAAGTATTAATATCACAATGTTACAACATGTCATTCCATGTGTTTTCGCTTTGTTACTGGTGGATATGTGTTCAAAAACAGACTTTAATCACACAGCGTCTGGTGCTCTATGCTATAGCAACCAGATCCAGAGCGCCGACGCTCTGTGTGTCTGTCTTTTTGTTGAATATGGTGTGAGTCGCTGAGAGTCGGTTGCAATGAGCTGGCGCTACCTTCCGCTCGCTGCAGCGCTGTACTGGTGTTAGAACGCCCAACATACATCTCATTCATCAATGCCGGCCAGGTTACTACAGCGACTGAGGCGCTCTGTTACAGCGCATGATAGCCGATCACTGCGCATACTGGCAGTCGCTCTAAGCGCCGCTATACAGGCGCTCATCTGCCGATACCTGGCGTTAGTAATGAATCAACATCAAAGACATCCTTCACTGTCAGCTCAGGGCTTATTATTATTATTATTATTAATAATATATTATTATTATTATTATTATTAATAATAATAATAATATTAACAAGAAGAGAAAATGGTTATTATTGGTGTTGTGTGGTTGCTATGGTTACTAAAGACACAGCTACATTTGGCAGTACAATGACTTTTCTCTTCAAAACAAAAAGGTAAAATAGGCAAAGCAGAAAAACTTTTTAGCAGATGGGGGAGGTAAGTAATAGCGGGATTAGGGCTGCCGATCCTGATGAGTCTTTAATGCAGATGCTGAACAGGAACGCACGCCAGGGTCTGTGCTGCCGGCTCTGGATGCCCTCAGGCTTTCCATGTGTCTCCAGGGCCGGATCACTTGTAGGAAGACATAGAGGGCGATTTATTAATAGCGCCAGGTAGCGACAGATGAGCACCAGTAGCGTGATTTTAACAGCACCCGCTAGTATTCGCTGTGCTTGGCCGTTGTTTGCTTGTTGACAGCGACTCAGTTGGTGTGCGGTAATGTTGAATACGGGGTTAGGAGTCGCTGTTTCACAGGTTCCGCGCTGTATGGGAGCGCCTGACAGCGAATGGCCAGAGCGAACGGCTCCCAGCATATTCATTAACAAATCACGCTCAAAAAATTCTCGCGCTGTGAAATGCTTGTTTAAACCCCAGAGCACTGGCGGCGATGTGTTAAAAGTAGTTTTTTAACCCCCAAACAACCATATTTTTGGAAAAAAATAATAAACAAGTTTTTATAAACATTTTGTAATATGAATACATTAATATCAGACCTTTTGACCTTAAAAAAAAGATATAACATTGCAGATGTGGTCACAGAATTTTTGACATTTAAAAAAAAAACAAAAAAAAAAAAAACATTAATATCAATTAATTATGAATATTTAAAGATTGCTCCATTGAAATGCATTGGAGAGCGCCAGGTAGCGAGAGGTCATACCTGGCGCTGTGATGGGATTAGCAGCGGCGCTGTTCGCTGAAGTCTGCAACATGATGAATCCCGCGCTAGCTGACGCTCTCGCCGGCGCTAGCCTCATTTAGCGTGATAAATGCGTGATTGTGTTCGCAGCCTGGCGTTCTGGAGTCGGTAGCCGCCGATAGCTGGCGCTACCTGGCGCTAGTGAGACACTACCTGGCGCTATCCCTTGATAAATAAGGGCCTTAGGCCCTTATTTATCAAGGGATAGCGTCAGGTAGTGCCTTGTAAATGACAGGTAGCGACAGGTGAACGCCGGACACGGCACGCAATTACACATTTATCAAGCAGAATCTGTTGAGCGACTGGGATAACGCCATGTAGCGTCCGATTCATCATTATCCCAGCCTCAGCAAACAGCGCCGGCGTTCAGCCTTGCAGAGCGCCACGTATTACCTCGCGCTACCTGTCGCTCTCCCATACATTTCTATGGACGATCTTTTTATTCTCTTTAAACAGGGTTTTTGTTTTTTTTTTTTAAATCTCAAATAATGTTTTATATATTTCTTCAGAAATGACATTACAGGTCTGGCATTAAAGTGGACCAACACCCAGGGGGGATCGGCCTGGGAATCTATAAGATTACCGGACCGATCAGATCCCTCCCCGCGGGACATCCGAAATCGAGGAACCCCCCAGGAGGCCCACAAACCTTACCTCAGCCCCGTTCCATCGGCGCATGCGCGAGCCACGGCCGCGTCTCGCGCTTCCCTCTAGCAGGGCGCGCACTCGCGCCGGCCGTTTGTGAATGGCCGGCGCAGGCGCGCTCCCTGTTAGAGGGAAGAGCGAGACGCGACCTCCAGCGCTCAGAGCCGCTGAGCTGCTATGCGCGTCCAAGCGGCCTTGGACACGCATACCACAGCGGCTCTGAGCGCTGTGATTGGCTGGAACGGTCACGTGGGAGCGTGGTGAGGTGAGTGTTTCTGGGCTTTCGGGGGGGTTTCACACAGCGATCGGGGTCCCCCACCGAAGTGGACCAAAACCCAGGATAGTCAAAATCCTGGGTGTTGGTCCACTTTAAAGTGTTCATGTTACAATGTTATTACAATGTCATTCCATATGTTTTCGCTTTGTTACTAGTGGATACATGCTGAAAAACAGACTTTAATCACACAGCCTCTGGCGCTCTGGGCTACAGCGAAGCTTTTTCAGCGCCAGAGTTTTGTGAGGATGTTTTTTTGATGAATATGTTATGAGTCGGTCGCACTGACCAGTCGCAAACATGCGCTCCCATACAGCGCTGTACTGGTAAAATAGTGACTCCTCACAATGTATTCATCATTACTGCACAGCGACAGCGCTATGAACTAGTGACCCACGTCCGAGCACAGTGACTACTAGCGGGCGCTCTGAAAATGCCTGCTACAGACGCTCATCTGTCGCTACCTGGCGTTAGTGATGAATCAGCCTGATAAACATGGATTTCAGGAGATGGTTTTGTTCAGCGAATGCATTCAACTCCAGATCCCGCGCTGAGTCGGGCTTATCTGAGCAGGACAACAATAATGAGCGGTGGTCCAAATGCTGAATGTCTCGCACCACATGCCACCCAGGGGTACTGGGACTGTGGAATTACCGGCCAACCCATGGAATGCTGAGTCCCGCCGCCATTAAACTGGACCTTCACCCTGAATAAGAGTCTATCTTATATGTTTCCCACACCCTGTACATACAGATTGCCCACATTAATCCGGATCTTCACCCTGAATAAGAGCCTATCTTATATGTTTCCCACACCCTGTACATACAGATTGCCCACATTAATCCGGATCTTCACCCTGAATAAGAGCCTATCTTATATGTTTCCCACACCCTGTACATACAGATTGCTCACATTAATCCGGACCTTCACCCTGAATAAGAGCCTATCTTATATGTTTCCCACACCCTGTACATACAGATTGCTCACATTAAAAATCATCCTACCAGCATCTACTGCATTTTATAAACCTGTAAACATCCAAGATGGAGGCCCATGTAGTCTCAGGCTGTCTGCAGACAGGAAGTATCTTCTGACTATGCTGCTCTGCATTCTGGGACCCCAGCTCTGCTCTTTCTGTGCCAAGCACAGCTATAACCCGCCCCCCTGTACTTTTCACTCCTTTCCTCTTCTCAATATATGATGCTTCTGAGCCAAGATGGCGGCACCGTATCCTAGAGTCCTGAACAGAGTTAAAGCCCAGAGTGGGAAGGAATAAGTAAGTAAGTGACTAAAAATGTAAAATATATTAATTTTAGATGCTGGGGAATAGTTTAAGGTTTTGGGCTTTTCATTAAATAATGCTGAAGGTCCAGTTTAAGGGTTCTTTGGACAGCTGAGACACTGGGACAGGGGCCAATCCAATTATGGGTGGATGGGGCCACAGATCCATGATGCTGGGGCTATAAGCATTGCAGGGAAAAAACGTGGGCGGGGGCGAACTGGCCATAGGGAGCACAGGAAGAATTCCTGGTGGGTCACACTCATATGGGGTCACCCCATCCCCACCTCTGCCACAGTATCTTCCCCAAAAATACGGGCAGGCTGATTCATCACTAACACCAGGTAGCGACAGATGAGCGTCTGTAGCAGGCATTTTCAGAGCGCCCGCTAGTAGTCGCAGTGCTCGGCCGTGGGTCGCTAGCTCTTAGCGACTCAGTCACTGTTCAGTAATGTTGAATACATTGTGAGGAGTCGCTATTTGACCAGTACAGCGCTGTATGGGAGCGCATGTTAGCAACTGGTCATAGCGACCAACTCATACCATATTCAGCAAAAAAACAGCCTCACAAAACTCTGGCGCTGAAAAATAGTTGTTTGCAGAGCGCAGGAGGCGGTGTGTTTAAAGTCTGTTTTTCAGCATCTATCCACTAGTAACAAAGCGAAAACATATGGAATTACATTGTAGCAACATTGTAACATGAACACTTTAATGGCAGACCTGTAATGTCATTTCTGAAGAAATATATAAAAAATTGTGAAAAAATGTGAAAAAACTGCTTATTCAATGCCAGGAGAGGTCACAGAATTATTTGTGATTTTTTGAAAAAAAAAAAAACCTGTTTAAAGAGAAGAAAAGGATCGTCCATTGAAATGTATGGGAGAGCGACAGGTAGCGAGAGGTCATACCTGGCGCTGTGCAAGGCTGAATGCTGGCGCTGTTCGCGGAGGCTGTGAAAATGATGAATCAGATGCTACATGGCGCTATCCCAGTCGCTAAACAGATTCTGCTTGATAAATGTGTAATTGCGTGCCGTGTCCGGCGTTCACCAGTCGCTACCTCTCATTAACCAGCCACTACCTGACGCTATCCCTTCTTAAATAAGGGCCTAAGGTTTCAGGAATGCCCATTTCAACCCCTACACATGATCTGCTGACGGACTGGAAAGCAGCCAGAAGGTCATGCTCACAAGCTTGTGGTCAGGCTGGGGGCCAGTAAAGTCCTGAGCTGAATTTTGGCCCCAGTCCACCCCTGGCCAGTATGTACAATGGGGCCAGGCAGGGACATGAGGGAGGTATTAGAAGAAAACTGATTGAAATCAGGCACAGGGTCTGAGCAAGGTGCCAGCCCAAAGCAGCGAGGCCCACCAGGAATTCTTCCCATGCTCCACATGATCAGTTTGCCTCCACCCAGGGCCGTATTTGGTGTTCATGGTGCCCTAGGCCCTTTTTTTAAATTAAAAAGGCTGGCACCTTTGAAAAAGTGAGCTTGTCTCACGGAACGCGTGGGGGATCAGGACGCCAGGGTTTAGCAGGGACCCCTCCAACCCTTCAATCTGGTGATATCTTGTACTTCAACTATTCACAAATAATCTTCCTTGGGGCAATTTGCCTGGCTGTTTGTTCTCTCTTTTTATATGGGATAATATATTTTTTGAATGTGGTATTGTAGCACTTTTCAGGTCAGCACTCAGCACTTTAATATTGCGCTAGTTACTTATGTACTATATACTGTGTGATAGGGATCTATTCAAAAGGGAGGAGGGATGCTTGTTTTGTCCCTGCTATTGGATTTTGTTTTTAATATATATGTGATGGTGTATTTGCAAACCATTATGAAATATTGATTCATTTATGATACTTTTTTGATTTAAGCTATTTGATTCAGTGGTGCCTGAGGTTTTCTCCGGTGGCAGCTGGGGCCACACATCTTGTGTGTTTGTGTTTGGATATACTTTATTGGAGGCTCCTTTAAGGCACTCCTTAAAGTGGACCAACACCCAGGGGGGATCGGCCCGGGAATCTATAAGATTCCCGGACCGATCAGATCCCTCCCCGCGGGGCATCTGAAATCGGGATGTCTCGCGGGGTGAAACCCCCCAGGAAGCCCACAATCCTACCTTTTCCACGTTCCAGCGGCGCATGCGCGTCCGCCGCCGCCGCCTCCCACGCGTCCCTCTAGCAGGGTGCGCTCCCACGCCGCCCGTTTGGGAATGGCCGGCGCGGGTGCGCTCCCTGTAAGAGGGACGCGCGGGAGGCGGCGGCGGACGCGCTCTGCTTGTCCGGCGCTGCCTCTCGCTTGTCCGCCGGCGGGGATAGGCTGCAGCGGTCACGTGGGAGCGGGGAGAGGTGAGTTTTAGGGGCTTTCTGGGGGGTTTCACACAGCGGAGCACCCCCGATCGGGGTGCCCCACCGAAGTGGATCAAAACCCAGGATAGTCAAAATCCTGGGTGTTGGTCCACTTTAAAAAATATAGTGGGGTGGTGCATTGAAACGTTAAAACTTAACCTTTTTTTAAATTATATTACAACAAAAAAAGTGTGAAGGGGGAAAGGGTGCAATGCCTTACCTCCCAAGTGTCCCTGATTTGGAGGGACTGTCCCTCTTTTGAGTCCATGTCCCCCTGTCCCTCGTTGTTCTCATTTGTCCCTCTTTGAGGTGTAACATGCAGATCTGCAGCAATAAATAATTAATTTGCCTATTCAAAGTGTTTCTATTGTTACACCTTATCTCCTATCCATCGTTCAATGAGGGGGCGTGGCCTAATTTACAAATTGTCCCTCTTTCCCACCCTGAAAAGTTGGGAGGCATGCAATGGGCTAAATGCACAGTATGTGTGTGGAGGAGGGCAGGGGCACAAAGGGGGGAATGCAGGGAAGCTGGTAAGCATGTTCCATCCTTTACTGCATTCTGACATACAGGAGTCACATGACCACACCAGTGGAGGGGAGATGCTCTTGTCTGTGTTTAACCCATTGCCCCCCCTTCATACAAATACACTCTGCGTCCTTCTGTGGCTGGGGGGTGCTTGTCAGAGGGCATAAATGTTCAGCATATGAGAGTCACAATTTTTTTTACTACAGTATTATTATTATTAATGTTTATTTATATAGCGCCATCAACTTCCGTAGCGCTTTACAGTACTAAAGGCAGCGCCCTCCCCTGCCTAGGGTTGCCTAATGGTAAATACAGCCCTGCCTCCAGCCATTCCCTATACTGGTTCGAGTCTGTGGTGGCTTAAGCTTCCTCCGCCTTCTAGGGCCCCATTGGATCAAAGAGTTAAAGTGGAACAAAACCTGGGATTTTGACTTTCCAGGGTCTTGTTCCTTGCCCCCGAGGCAGGGCCGGCTCCAGGTTTATAGGGGCCCCTGGGTGACAGAGTCTCATTGTGCCAATTGCGGTGGAGAAGTAAAGAATCAAGGAATGATAGAAAAAAATAAAGCAAAAAAGACAGATAGACAGAAAAAAAACAAATGAAAATAAAGGATAGATAGAAAAAAATAAATGGAAAGATACAAAGGACCAAAGCATAGAATGAATGACAGAAACACGGAAAGAGAATGAATTATTGAATGAATGACAGAAACAAAGATAAAATAAACAAACCGACAGAAAAAAAACAGGAACTAGAAAGAGAAGGAATCGGAGAAAAAAGAAGAGATGGAAGATAAGAAGGAATAGAAGCAATGGCAGAAAAAAAGAAAGAAGGAATGACAGAAGAAGATAATAGAAGGAACAAAGAAAGAAAATTTTTGGCAGAACGAACAGATGAAAGAAATTAATAATAAAGGGAAAGAAAGAAAGAAAAAGAATAGAAGTAAAGAGACACAGAATAGAAGGCCTGACAGAAATAATAGATGGGCAGAAGAAAGAAAGAAAACAAAAAGAAATGACAGTAAGAACAGATAAAAGAAAGAAACAAAGAACAGATGGAAAGAAAGAAAGAATAGAAGGACTGACAGACAGAAAGAATGACTAATGAGAATTCTAATTAGGTGTCACAACAGTTGTGGCTTTTCTGACATCTTTAAATAATAATTTTTTAATTATTGTGTGAAGGGGGCTTGTTGATATATTTTTTTTGCATTGAAACATGGACACATACACAGGAGGGAGATTAGAGCATAGGGCAGTGGTTCTCAACCTTTCTAATGCCGTGACCCCGCAATACAGTTCCTCATGTTGCGGTGACCCCAAACCAAAAAATAATTTTGGTGGCTACTTCAAAACTGTAATTTTGCTACAGTTATGGTTCGGAATGTAAATACCTGATATGCATTATGTATTCTCATTGCTACAAATCAAACATAATTTAAACATAGTGATTAATCATAAAAACAATATTTAATTATATGTTGAGAAATATTTATTACTAATTCCAATAAATAACATTTCACCATGGCATAGCATGTGTCTGAAACTGTCATTTCTCCGCCTCTTATTGAAATTATTAGGAGGCTGCGGCGGATTGTGTGGTAGCTCGAGATTCTCGGGAGCTCTCTTCCACAAAATCCGCCGCACTCACAATGAAATCAATAGGAGGCGGATTCAATGCTGGAAACAGCTGATTTCAGCAGTTTCCTTATTCAGAATATGGGAAAATAGTGGGAGATATGGGAGGTAATTATACATTGGGGAACAGTGTGACCTACATCTTATAGTGGTCTCTTATAGTATAAGACCGATGTAGTTCACACTGTGTAAATGTCTGGTGCTTTGTGTAAGTGTAATCTGCTTTGTGTACTGTGTAATGATTACACACAAAGCACCTTACACAGTATTGTGTGTATGGTGTGTGTACTGTTTTTACATTATTAACCTTTGTTACACCAGCAGGCGTCTCGCAGGATCTCTTGGCTTCTGTCTTCTCAACCTGTGGGTCAGGACACCGGCGGGGGCCGAACGCCCAAAACACAGGGGTCGCCTAAAGCCATCGGAAAATACATATTTCCGATGGCTTTAGCAGCTGAGAAGTCGCGCTACCGTCTGCAGCAGCGCTATTCAGCTGCAACGCACGCCGTTATGGATGCGTGTTCCAAACTGAATGCCTGCGCGCATGCACAGACGTGATTGGATCATCCATCCGGGGCCTAAGGGGTGGGGGAAACGGGGGGAACGCTCCACAGTCCTTAGCAGCGCATAACGTGTGTCCAGCGCTTGCTGACATCATCAGTGGGCGAACGCAGCAAGCGCTGGACACACATAATGCGCTGCTATGGACTGTGGAGCGCCCCCCCCGCCCCTTAGGCCCCGGATGGATGATGCAATCATGTCTGTGCATGCGTGCAGGCATTCAGTTTGGAACGCGCATCCATAACGGCATGCGTTCCAGCTTAATAGCGCTGCTGCAGACGTTAGCGCGATTTCTCAGCTGCTAAAGCCATCGGAAATATGTATTTTCCGATGGCTTTAGGCGACCCCTGTGTTTTGGGCGCTCGACCCTGCCGGTGTCCTGACCCACAGGTTGAGAACCGCTGGTCTAGAGGGACGCGACTCCAAACCTCATCACCTGGTGGATGAGCCGCGTCTTGTCCACACGGCCACACCCAGTAAGAAGGAGAAATTGTTTGCATGTCACGCTGGAATGTAAAGGGTGTGACCTTTCTTCCCTTCCCGCAGACAGTGGGAATTTACAGAGGCGCTGCCCTGTTTGCAGAACTGTTCAGGCCATTGTTTTGCTCTGGCTACTGAACAGGCCAAAGGTATGTTACTACATGTTCACACTTGTCTTAAAACAGCTTCTATTCTATGGTGAGAAAACACAGCTAGGTTACTTCCTACAACATCTGCAAAGCAAACTCACTGCCGTGGAGGCTGATTCAGTACTAGCACCAGGTATGAGCGTCAGTATGGCGGCGCTTAGAGCGCCCACTAGTAAGCGGGTATCGGGCGCTGTAACAGAGCGACTCAGCCGCTCTAGTAACCTGGCCGGCGTTGATGAATGTCAGGCTGATTCATCACTAACGCCAGGTAGCAACAGATGAGCATCTGTCGCAGGCATTTCAGAGGCATTTAGTAGTCGCTGTGCTCGGCCGTGGGTCGCTAGTACATAGCGACTCAGTCGCTGTGCAGCAATGATGAATACATTGTGGGGAGTCGCTATATGACCAGTACAGCGCTATATGGGAGCTCATGTTAGCGACTGGTCAGTGCGACCTACTCACAACATATTCATCAAAAAAAAAGCCTCACACACCTCCGGCGCTCAAAAATGCTTTGTTGTAGCCCAGAGCGCCGGAGGTTGTGTGATTAAAGGTTGTTTTTTAACATGTATCCTGTATACATGTACATGTATGTATGAAAACATATGGAATTACATTGTAATAACATTGTAACATGAACACATTAATGCCAGACCTGTAATGTCATTTCTGCAAAAATATATAAAACATGAAAAATATTTTCAAAAAATTAATAAAAACCCCCTGTTTAAAGAGAAATAAAAGAACGTCCATTGAAATGTATGGGAGAGCGACAGGTAGCGAGAGGAAAAACCTGGCACTCTGCAAGGCTGAACGCTGGCGCTGTACTCTGATGCTGGGATAATGATGAATCGGACGCTACATGGCGTTATCCCAACAGAATCTGCTTGATAAATGTGTAATTGCGTGCTGTGTCCGGCATTCACCTGACGCTACCCTTACAAGGCACTACCTGACGCTACCCCTTCATGAATAAGGCAAGCTAGAGGTAGCGCCAGCTCAGTGCGACTGACTCTCAGCGACTCACACCATACTTATCAAAAAACTACACACAGCGGCGGCGCTCTAAATCTGGTTGCTATAGCATAGAGCGCCAGATGCTGTGTGATTAAAGTGGACCAACACCCAGGATTTTGACTATCCTGGGTTTTGGTCCACTTCGGCTGTGTGAAACCCCCCAGAAAGCCCCAAAATCTTACCTGTCCCCGCTCCCACGTGACTGGACGGTCCAATCCCCGCCAACGTCCAGGCGGGGATCAGGAACGTCCAAGCGGCTGCCGCCATTCGCAGACGGCCGGCGCGGGCGCGAGCACGCCTACAGGGGCGCGAGGGAGGCGGCGGCGGCCGGCCGCCGCCGAAGATCAGGTAAGGTGTTTGGGGTTTTTTTGGGGGGTTTCACCCCGCGGGACATCCCGATCTCTGATGTCCCGCGGGGTGGGAGGTGATCGGCCCGGGAATCTTATAGATTTCCGGGCCGATCACCTCTCGGTGTTGGTCCACTTTAAACACATATCCACCAGTAACAAAGCGAAAACACGTGGAATTACATTGTTGAAACATTGTGACATTAACACTTTATTGCTAGACCTGTAACGACAATTCTGCATAAAAATATAAAAAGTCAAAAAAGTTTTCAAAAATGACTTTTTCTAGGCCAGGAGAGGTCACACAATTATTTGAGAGAAAAAAAATAATAAAACCCTGTTTAAACTGATGAAAAGGAACATCCATTGAACTGTATGGGAGAGCGTCAGGTAGCAACAGGTAATACCTGGTGCTCTGGAAGCCAGAGCTCTGGCGCTATATGCTGAGCCACCTTCAATGATGAATCGGACGCTACATGGCGCTGTTAGAGTCGCTCACCAGATTCGCTTTCATAAATGCACCCAGCGTTCACCAGACGCTGCCTGCCGCTATGAGGCACTACCTGGCGCTATCCCTTGATGAATAACCCCCATAGTATCCTTCATTCCCGAGCTACCGGGTCTTTGTCAACACAACTGCAGGACCATTCTTGGCGATAGTATAAAAAAAGAGCCCACCCATGTATGTGCTCCAAAAGGGGTTTATATGAGGATTATCCAATAATGTGAGAACTGTACAGTAATATATAAAATGTGTTGTTATTCCCACTTTGGTCACTAGATGGGAGTATAAGACAACAAATAAAAAGAGAATTTAATTCAGACTCTCAGAATTATAACTCAGAGTTGCCCTTTCGGATGCGTTTTAGAGGGAAAATGGCATGCGACAATGTATTAGGCAGATGTTTCATTAAGGGAAGCCAGAGGGACAGACAGGGAGATCATCATCTGGAGCCCTCACCCCATGTAAAGCAGCCGGGTGGGAATCAGCATGTGGCTGGAACAGCTAGCACAACGCGGGAGAATATACTGCTTCGGCATTCAAGGGTTTTGGGATGCCTCGAGAGGATCATGCCGGGAGAAAGAGAACTCATGGGGGGCCTTTGCCTGAATGTAAAAGTCGGGAGCCACCTGTCGTGTGAGTGGAAGAGGCCAAGAGACAAGCCTAGACTCTAATAAGGTGCGGCTGCCCCTGTTCTTGGAAACCGTTAAACCCTGGGGAAGTTTTGATTTGTTGTCCCTGATTAAAGCTTAAAGCGAACCAACACCCAGGGGGGATCGGCACGGGAATCTATAAGATTCCCAGGCCGATCAGATCCCTCCCCGCGGGGCATCCGAAATCGGGATGTCTCGCAGGGTGAAACCCCCCAGGAAGCCCACAATCCTACCTTTTCCACGTTCTAGCAGGGCGTGCTCCCGCACCGGCCGTTTGTGAATGGCTGGCGTGGGTGCGCTCCCTGTAAGAGGGATGCGCGGGAGGCGGCGGCGGACGCGCTCTGCTTGTCCGGCGCTGCCTCTCGCTTGTCCGTCGGCGGGGATTGGCTGCAGCGGTCACGTGGGAGCGGGTAGAGGTGAGTTTTCGGGGCTTTCTGGGGGGTTTCACACAGCGGGCACCCCCGATCGGGGTGCCCCACCGAAGTGGACCAAAACCCAGGATAGTCAAAATCCTGGGTGTTGGTCCACTTTAAACCAGCGGGAACACTAGAAACACTAACATCAAGTTGTGCCCAACATCCCTAAGGTGGGGCGAAACTCCCTTAGCAAGATCCTGCATTTTGTCCTACCTAATTTACTAAGAGCCAGTACTCAGTGGGGTGGACAAGGCCCTGAGACACCGTGATCACCTGTGAACTGTCCCAGGAAGGTTAACACTGTGATATTTGTCTTTGGAAGTTACTGCTTGAACTGTGGAGTGACTCTGATATAGTGCTGTGATACGCTGCTATTGGAGATTGTGGAGCTACAGCATGGAATTGTGGAATTGTGATATATGCTAAGTGCTGAACTGTGCTGTTTTTTTGTATAGTAAAGCAGAAACAATACGTAGGGAACAGTCCCTGGTTCGGTACAGAGTAAGAACCTTGACGAGATAATCCAGAGAACATTTTAACAGAAAAGGATTCAAAACAACAACCATAGGAGTCATATCACACAACAGAGAAGCCCCACGCATGGCCACCGTTCTAATACTCCCCGGGTGCCTAGGTAATGAGGATAACAGAGACTCCACTACAAAGAAATTCCTAATAAGGATAGAAAAAGGAGAAAAGATAGAGGGGAAGAGGGAAGGGTAGTCTTGACTCCACTTAATCCGTTGCCCAACCCTTCTGTGAGCTTGACAAACTTCCACACCCACTCCTGCAAGAACCTAGCCCCAGAGACGGTCAATCAAAACGTTACCCTAGCTGGTTAAGCCTATCTTTAAACCTATCCGAGTCCCGTAGAACCTCCCAACAAGTCCAGGTCAGCGCATACTTGTCCCTAAGCCCCTTATCTCCCAAGATCAGTTCCTCTGCCCGCCAAATTCGTTCAAGTTCTGTCAACCATTCCCGTAAAGAGGGAATCTCTCGTGATTTCCAGTTTCTGGGGATCACTGCTCTTGCAGCCGATAAGAAGTGCCGGAGTATATACGTCCTGTATCGTGATGCTGGTCCCTCCCATAAGGAGAGAAGAGTCAGCCGGGGGGGAATTCCTAATTGATTCTCCGGGGGTGTCCGTATAAATGCTCACTGTGCTGACTGTTTAATAAAGAGGAGCTATACTAGTGTAAAGAGGCCGTACTAAGCCAAATCCTTCAACCCATGGTATGAGCTCTAATAAGAGACAGTTAGCTGTGTTGTGGCTTTTTAAGCTGCAATAACACACACAGGCTGGATGTACACTGGCAGAGCTAGGCTTGCTTCTATTTGGGCTGCAGTAACATGCACACACATTGATGCACTGTATTAGCTCTATAGCTAAGCTGCGTATGAGGGCTGCTGGACAATCTTAACAGATGTATAAACAGTATTTTTACTATTCTCACCAGATGGCAGTAATGTAGATCCTTGGGACAGCTTGACCATGTGGGTCTATGTATCGGATGTGTTCTTACTCCATAAGGCTTGGCAGATAGCTTACTCTGCTGATAATGAGTCACGTTGATATGTTCCTGAATGGCTTTATTTCAGTACAGAATCTTGCAAAAAAAACACTTCTCACAGCAGGAATCTTGAAATGTACATTCAGTACAGCAGGAATCTTGCGATATACAGCCATAGCAACAGGTGAAAAGACTGTTGGCTGCTAGAGGAAAGCAGCACACTCATGTACTGCCTGGATGCAAAGTTGAAAATGGCTGAGAAGGAGAAGGGAGGAGCTGCTTGCATCGCAGTTAAACTACAGGGGCCCAGAAGGGACAAACGGCATTAAAGGCACATTGCTCAGCCAATGAAAATAAACACTATAGCAAACATTTAACCCAGGTAAATGACACACAGGTTGTGGGACATGACAAATACTACCACTAAAGCCCTTAGGGCCTTATTCATGAAGTTCTAGCACCAGGTAGTGCCTTGTAAGCGGCAGGCAGAGTCAGGTAGCGGCAGGTGAACGCCGGAGACAGCACGCAATTACACATTTATGAAGCCGATTCTGGTGAGCGACTAGAACAACGCCATGTAGCGTCCGATTCATCATTATCCCAGGCTCAGTGTACAGCGCCAGTTCTGCCTTGCAGAGCGCCACGTATTACCTCTCGCTACCTGGTGCTCTCTCATACATTTCTATGGACGATCCCTTTCCTGATCCCAATTTTTTATTTTTTTTTTTAAATAAAATCTCAAAACATTCTGACATGTATCCTGACGTAGAAAATTACATTTTTGAAAACTTTTTTGATTTTTTTATATTTTTATGCAGAATTGTCCTTACATGTCTGGTATTAAAGTGTTCATGTTACAATGTTATAAAAATTTAATTCCATATGTTTTCGCTTTATTACTAGTGGATACATGTTCAAAAACAGACTTTAAACACACAGCCACTGGCACTATGGGCTACAACAACCCGATTTTGAGCGCCGGCAATGTTTGAGGCTGTTTTTTTTATGAATATGGTGTAAGTCGGTTGCACTGAGCTGGCGCTACCGTTCGCTTCCATACAGCGTAGTACTGCGACTCACACAACATATTCATCAATGCCGGCCAGCGACTGTGGCGCTCTGAAACAAAGATCCATGGCCGAGCACAGAAACTAGTAGCGGTCGCCCTGAAATCCTCGCTACAGACGCTCATCTGTCGCTACCTGGCGTTAGTAATAAATCAGCCTGCCCGTTTCAAGAAAGTCTAAGTGTCTGGACTGGACTGTTATCTCATGGGTTATCTCTGGCTGGCCAAACCAAACACTTTCAAACCTAGTCCTACATCCTGAGCCCAATTTTAAATATCAACCAAGCACAAGCTCAGATATTTTTACCTCCCAACCCGCAGGCTTGATCACATGTAGTCTGTGGGTTGCAGCTGTCCACTTTTAGAGATGCCAGCTCTGGTGCCGACAGTGCGGTGCCCACCTGACTCTTAGTGTCTCCAGCTGAATTTAAATCAGCACAAGTGTGCAGTCATATGATGCGCCCTGCAGCCAATCAACAAAAGAGCCTGCAGGAGAAGACATCACTGAACCAGAGGATTGCAGCACACAGGACTCCATGGGATCGAGTCAGCAAACTGGGTGGTAAAAGCGTCTTTTTTCTTTACCCTGGGCAGAAATTTTTAGTGCATATAAACCTAAAATGAAACATACTCACCTTCTCTCCCACACAGATCATGCATAAAGGTCAGGTCTATTAAAGTGGACCAACACCCAGGATTTTGACTATCCTGGGTTTTGGTCCACTTCGGTGGGGCACCCCGATCGGGGGTGCCCCGCTGTGTGAAACCCCCCAGAAAGGCCCGAAAACTCACCGCTCCCACGTGACCGCTGCAGCCAATCCCCGCCGGCGGACAAGCGAGAGGCAGCGACGGACAAGCAGAGCGCGTCCGCTGCCGCCTCCCGCGCGTCTCTCTTACAGGGAGCGCACCTGCTAGAGGGACGCGCGGGAGGCGGGAGACGGCGGACGCGCATGCGCCGCTGGAACGTGGAAAAGGTAGGATTGTGGGCTTCCTGGGGGGTTTCACCCCGTGGGACATCCCGATTTCGGATGCCCCGCGGGGAGGATCTGACCGATCCCCCCTGGGTGTTGGTCCACTTTAAAGTATACAGGTCTTAGGGATTACTGTATTGTTTGCACTATAAGACGCACTTATTTTTCCCCAAAACTGTGTGGAAAATGAAATTGCATATTATTGGGCGAATGTAATAAAAAAAAAAGGTAAAGTCGCATCCAACGCTCCCGCTATCCCACTGTCCACATTGTCCCCGCCGCACCCGCAGCTTCTCCTCCGGCGGCTTCTGCACACACAGCCTACACACCTGGCTTCATTCAGCGGGTGCGTGTGGGATATCGGGAGCATTGGTTATGTGAGTTTACTTTTTTTTCTTCATTTTGCCTATGGGGAATGGGAGGGGGAAATGCCACACTGCCTATGGGAATGGGAGGGGGGAATGCCACACTGCCTATAGGAATGGGAGGGGGGAATGCCACACTGCCTATAGGAATGGGAGGGGGGAATGCCACACTGCCTATGGGAATGGGAGGGAGGAATGCCACACTGCCTATAGGAATGGGAGGGGGGAATGCCACACTGCCTATGGGAATGGGAGGGGGGAATGCCACACTGCCTATAGGAATGGGAGGGGGGAATGCCACACTGCCTATGGAGATAGGATGGGGGAATGGCATATTGCATATATGGGAAATAGGAGGGAGAGACTACCACACTGCATTTATAGGGAATGGGAGGGGAAGACTGCCACGCTGTCTATATGGGGAATGGGAGGGAGAGACTGCCACACTGCCTATACGAGAATGGGAGGGGGTGCCATACAGCCTATATGGGGTATGGGAGGGGGGAATGCCACACTGCCTATATGGAAATGGGGGGGAGCCACGCTGCCTATAAGGGAAATTGGAGGGGGAGACTGCCACACTGCCTATATGGGAATGGGAGGGTGGAGACTGCCACACTGCCAATATGGGAATAGGAGAGGGTGCCACACTGCATATATGGGGAATGGGGGGGAAATTCCACATATGGGGAATGGGAGCGGGGACACTGCACAACTGCCTATATGGGAATGGGAGGGGGTGCCTTACTGCCTATATGGGGAATAAGAAGGGGGTATTCCACACTACCTACATGGGAATGGGAGGGGGATGCCACACTGCCTTTATGGGGAATGGGAGGGGGAGACTGCCACACTGCCTATATGGGAATGGGAGGGGGTGCCACGCTGTATATATGGGGAATTCCACATATGGGGAATAGGAGCGGGGACACTGCCCCGCTGCCTATATGGGGAATGGGATGCGGGAATGCTACACTGTCTATGGGAATGATGGGGGGTAAATGCCACACTACCTATGAGGAATGGAGGGGTTGATGCCACTTACTGCCTGTAAGTGGGGGATTCTGGACATTGCTTATTATTTGGTTCTTTGGGGGGGGAGTTTAAGCGCAACACTTAGTTCGGATTATTCCTCATCCAAATCCTAGCTGCGTCTTATAGGGCGAAAAATACAGTCGTTATTATGTACTGCCTATTGTTTCTTAGAGGGTAACTAAAACTCAGCTCTACTTCCAGCCTGCACTTACATTATATTTGTGATAGAGGGGAAAAAAAAACAGTGGCAAAAAGTTTTCTTATCTTTGACGTCAGAGTTCTATTTCCTCAGCGCCTGGCAGTGATCCAGAATTCTGTCTCCTTGTCTTAATGCCTCTTCTTTTTTAAAAAAAAAGGTATAAATGGTAGTTTTTCTTTTTTTTATTCCGCCCCTTTTAACAAGCGCTCAAAGGATGTGTTGAAAAGCTTTAACCTGCCAGGAAAAAAAAAAGTTGGAATATTTCAGAGTATTCGGAAAGACAGAATCATGTTATGTGTCTGTGTTTGCTTTTGCTGGACGAGGGAAAAGTAGGACTGGATCTGATTAGGGCAGAAAATACACACAGGCCATCCAAGGATGGTGAAAGACATGCCGACGGGAGCCTGGGGGGGGACGTTAAGACTTAGATTTTTAAGCAATTTAAATACTCAGAAATGTGATGTTCAAAATATATTAGACCACATGACTAGTATGCCTTAAAGTAGACCTAAACCCATGACCAGGGGAGTAGCTAGGGGGGGCACGTGCCCCAGGTGCAGCATATCTGGGGGGCACCAAAGGGGGGCCTGGGTGCAGGTGGGAGGGCACCATTCCAAATCTTTGCCCCGGGTGCCATAAAGCCTAGCTACTCCTCTGCCCGGGACTTTGTCCCCTCACTTCTGCCTTGTGGCGTGATCACTTGTTTAGGATGCACACACCTGCCGCCAACTAAGGGGTTTATTCATCAAGGGATAGTGGCAGGTAGCGCCTCATAGCGACAGGCAGCGTCTGGTGAATGCCGGGCGCTGTACCCAATACTACATTTATGAAAGCGAATCTAGTGAGCGCCTCTAACAGCGCCATGCAGCGCACGATTCGTATTACCTGTCGCTACCTGTTGCTCTCCTATATATTTTAATGGACGTTCCTTTTCTTCTGTTTAAACAGGGTTTTCTGTTTTTAATATTTTTTTTCTCTCAAATAATTGTGTGACTTCTCCTGGCCTAGAAAGAGTAATTTTTGAAAACTTTTTTGATTTTTTATATTTTTATGCAGAATTGTCATTACAGGTCTGGCACTAAAGTGTTAATGTCACAATGTTCCAACAATGTCATTACATGTGTTTTCGCTTTGTTACAGGTTGATATGTGTTCAAAAACAGGCTTTAATCACACAGCATCTGGCGCTCTATGCTACAGCGACCAGACCCAGAGCGCCAACGCTGTGTGTTTGTTTTCTTGTTGAATATGGTGTGAGTCGCTGAGAGTCAGTCGCAATGAGCTGGCGCTACATTTCGCTCCCTGCAGCGCTGTACTGGTGTTAGAATGCCCAACATACATCACATTCATCAATGCCAGCCAGGTTACTAGCGCGACTGAGGCGCTCTCTTACAGCGCCCAATAGCCGATCACAGCGTCTACTAGCGGTCAAGTGAACAGGCCACGGATGTCGCCGGGGGACCACATATGCTTCTTGGGATCGCTGGATCTAAGTAACCATATGGTAAAATGGGGAGTTTTGCACATGTCCTGAGGGCAAGCTGTAAGCCCAGCTCTGGAGTCTTTTAGACTCTAGAGCTGTGTTACAACGGTTTGGGTCCACTTTAAAGAGCTTTCTTTAAGAACTAAAATGATAGTGATAGTAAAAGATAAATATTTTTTGAAGGCAATTCTTTGCCGAGTAGTGTAATGGTAAAAACGTAAAAACATGCTGGACAGCAAGCGGCCTGTGCAAGACTACAGGATGGCACCTTCCCCAATAAACCTCAATACTGGCCTACGGGCAATGGAATGATCAAGCGGGTGATGGAGTGATTGGTGCGGGTGGGTGGCCGCTGGAGTGAGCAGGCGGGCGGACAGGGGAGTGATCCAACAAGCGGACAGGGTGGGCGATCGTGCACCTGCCCATAAGACGCACCTAGGATTTAAAGGAGGAAAATAAGAAAAAACTATTCTAAACCAAATGTTGTGCTAAAACACCCCATTACAGGCAGTGTGGCATTCCCCCCATCCCTTCCCCATAGGCATTGTAGCATTCCCCCTCCTATTCCCATAGGCAGTGTGGCATATCCCCTCACATTCCCATAGGCAGTGTGGCATTCCCCCCATCCCTTCCCCATAGGCAGTGTGACATTCCCCCCTCCTATTCCCCTAGGCAGTGTGGCATTCCCCCTCCTATTCCCCTAGGCAGTGTGGCATCCCCCCCCCCATTCCCGTAGGCAGTGTGGCATTCCCCCCTCCTATTCCCCTAGGCAGTGTGGCATCCCCCCCCCCCTATTCCCCTAGGCAGTGTGGCATTCCCCTAGGCAGTGTGGCATTCCCCCTCCTATTCCCCCAGGAAGTGTGGCATTCCTCCCTCCTATTCCGTGTGGCATTCCCCCCCCCCCATTCCCCTAGGCAGTGTGACATTCCCCCCTCCTATTCCCCTAGGCAGTGTGGCATTCCCCCCCCCCATTCCCCTAGGCAGTGTGGCATTCCCTCCCCTATCCCATTCCCCTAGGAAGTGTGGCATTCCCTTCCCTCTCCTATTCCCCTAGGCAGTGTGGCACCCCCCCCCCCATTCCCCTAGGCAGTTTGGCATTCCCCCCTCCTATTCCCCTAGGCAGTGTGGCATCCCCCCCTCCTATTCCCCTAGGCAGTTTGGCATTCCCCCCTCCTATTCCCCTAGGCAGTGTGGCATTCCCTCCCCTATCCCATTCCCCTAGGCAGTGTGGCATTCCCCCCTCCTATTCCCCTAGGCAGTTTGGCATTCCCCCCTCCTATTCCCCTAGGCAGTGTGGCATTCCCTCCCCTATCCCATTCCCCTAGGCAGTGTGGCATTCCCTTCCCTCTCCTATTCCCCATATAGGCAGTGTGGCATTCCCTCCCCTATCCCATTCCCCTAGGCAGTGTGGCATTCCCTCCCCCATCCCATTCCCATAGGCAGTGTGGCATCCCCCCCTCCTATTCCCATAGGCAGTGTGGCATTCCCCTCTCCTATTCCTATAGGCATTGTGACATTCCCCCTCCTATTCCCATAGGCAGTGTGGCATACCCTCCCCTATCCCATTCCCATAGGCAGTGTGGGATTCCCCCCATCCTATTCCCATAGCCAGTGTGGCATCTCCCCATCCCATTCTCATATGCAGTATGGCTGAATCCCCCTCCCACCCTGACACTGTTGATAAAGAAAAAAAAAGCCTTGCTGGAACCTCGTGCTGAAGCCACTGGGACGCCACCCGAAGAATGAGCGTCGGGCAGGGAGAGGGCAGGTGCCGCCAGAGCGGGGACAGTGGGCGGGGTTCAGTTACGCTCTTTCAGCGACTGGCATTCCCCTAGGCAGTGTGACATTCCCCCCTCCTATTCCCCTAGGCAGTGTGGCATTCCCCCCCCCCTATTCCCCTAGGCAGTGTGGCATTCCCTCCCCTATCCCATTCCCCTAGGAAGTGTGGCATTCCCTTCCCTCTCCTATTCCCCTAGGCAGTGTGGCATCCCCCCCCCCATTCCCCTAGGCAGTTTGGCATTCCCCCCTCCTATTCCCCTAGGCAGTGTGGCATTCCCCCCCCCCCCCATTCCCCTAGGCAGTGTGGCATTCCTCCCCCCCATTCCCCTAGGAAGTGTGGCATTCCCTTCCCTCTCCTATTCCCCTAGGCAGTGTGGCATTCCCTCCCCTATCCCATTCCCCTAGGAAGTGTGGCATTCCCTTCCCCCTCCTATTCCCCTAGGCAGTGTGGCATTCCCTCCCTTATCCCATTCCCCATATAGGCAGTGTGGCATTTCCCCCTCCCATTCCCATAGGCAGTGTGGCATTCCCTCCCCCATCCCATTCCCATAGGCAGTGTGGCATCCCCCCCTCCTATTCCCATAGGCAGTGTGGCATTCCCCTCTCCTATTCCTATAGGCATTGTGACATTCCCCCTCCTATTCCCATAGGCAGTGTGGCATACCCTCCCCTATCCCATTCCCATAGGCAGTGTGGGATCCCCCCCATCCTATTCCCATAGCCAGTGTGGCATCTCCCCATCCCATTCTCATATGCAGTATGGCTGAATCCCCCTCCCACCCTGACACTGTTGATAAAGAAAAAAAAAGCCTTGCTGGAACATCGTGCTGAGGCCACTGGGACGCCACCCGAAGAATGAGCGTCGGGCAGGGAGAGGGCAGGTGCCGCCAGAGCGGGGACAGTGGGCGGGGTTCAGTTACGCTCTTTCAGCGACTGGCATCCCGGTGGCTTTTTTAGTTGACTTTTTTTTACATTCGCCCAATAAGACGCACTGACATTTCCCCCCACTTTTGGGGAAAAATAGTGCGTCTTATAGGGTGAAAAAATAACTTAAAGTATTTCCCTCGCTGAAAGAATAATTTAGTGTCAGGCATAGCCCCAACACTGGATGCAAAGTGGCCTCACTGGGTCTCCTCTCCTGGTTAGTGTGTGTTTATTTACAAATGAGTGACATCATTCACAAATCCAGCGCCCGCATCCCCGCTATCAGGGAAATTGAACGGTTGCGGCGGATGCACCATCAAGCGTGCTGATTGGACAAGAGGCTAATCCAAACAAGGGGGGCTTGCACAACCCACATAAAGTATAATAAAGGGTGCTACTCCCAGGCTCAAACGGCCATATATAGAATACCCGAAAAACACAACAGGGGAGGCACTCCAACTCAGAATCAAAAATTAATGTCAAACTTTATTAAATGTTTACAACCACAACCTATACAATGGACATATTAAAAACACATTAAAAAATATAAGACAATACCACACAGGACATACAAACCTACAGGATGTGTAAGCGGCGGGGAGAAAATTGATGCCTCATCATAATCATAATACAGCAAGCATGAAATCCATATACTAAATGAATTTAATAACTATTTGTGCAAAAAAGTGCAAGGTGCAAGATAGAGTGCAAAAATGTGTAATGGATATTTATTTAAAGTGCAATAGTGACAATGATATAAACCAACTCTCATATAGACGGTCTCAAAATCAGAAACCACAACAGCACAAAGGCTGTCCCTGAGACAGAAACAGCCGTATCAAAGCACTATCATCCCATCAAATCATTATATGAATTAAAATGCCAACTGATGAATGCAGATAAAATCAATATCCATAATATCAAGATGTCAAACCAATAGGATCTCCCCACCGCCTGCCAACATCCAGAGCCACGCGTTCCTTGGGCAAAAATCCCACTTCCTCAGGCATGCATGCGCCATAGGACCGGGGAGAGGTGAATTTGTTTGGGCAACCTGGGGGGTTTCACACAGTGGGGAATCCCTGATCAGGGTGCCCCAGGGCAAGGACCAAAACCCAAGATAGTCAAAATCCTGGTCCATTTTAACCTCTCAGTGACAGGGAGGCAGCAACTAAAAGCGTAAGTAAGTAAAACACCCCCTACACTACACTATTAACACGGGGAGGCCGATTCATTAATAGCGGCAGGTAGCGACAGTTGAGCGACTGTAGCGGCATTTTCAGAGCGCCCGCTAGTAGTCGCTGTGCTTGGCCGTTGTTCAGTAGTTGATAGCGACTCAGTCGGTTTGCCGTAATGTTGAATATTGGGTGAGGAGTCGCTATTTGACAGGTTCCGTGCTGTATGGGAGCGCATGATAGCGACTGGCCCTAGCGACCGGCTCCCACCATATTCATTAAAAAATCACGCTCAAAAAATTCTCGCGCTGTAAAATGCATGTTTAAACCCCAGAGCGCTGGCGGCGATGGGTTAAAAGTAGTTTCTTAACCCCCAAACCACCATATTTTTGGAAACCAAAAAAAAACAAGTTTTTTAAATAATTTAGTAATATGAATACATTAATATCAGACCCGTAATATCAATTCTGTACAATTTTTTTTTATTTTTTTTTCCCTTAAAAAAATTATCTAAAATGGCAGAAGTGGTCACAGAATTTTTCACATTTAAAACAAAAAAAAATTAATAACAATTAATTATTAATATTTAAAGATTTTTCCATTGGAATGCATTGGAGAGCACCAGGTAGCGAGAAGTCAAACCTGTCGCTGTTCAAGGTCGGACGCTGGCGCTGTGGGCTGAGGCTGGAATAATGATGAATGAGTCGCTATATGGCGCTATCTCAGTCGCTAAGCAGGATTAGCTTGATAAATGTGTGATTGTGGTGGGGAGCCGGCGTTCTCGTGGCGGGGCCCGTCATTACCGGCCGCTCACCAGTCACTACCTGTCGCTATTCCTTCATAAATAAGGGCCTTAAACTATCCATTAACCCCCCAACAGTGGTGATGGATAAGCCACCACCCTTTTACACCTCTTGAATGTTAGGGTATCCAGGGAAAGTGCCCCTAACGCCAGCCCTGTCCCAGGCCAGTCCACACACTGGTTCCAAACCAATGAACAAGCTGTACAGGCCTCCCCCCAATTGCTGCACTTTTTTTTTTGTTTTTTCTGGCAGGATCACCTTTCAATGGGCGCAGTTGGCACCTTTGCTTGACACATTGATCACTGTATAGTCGCTGCAGCTTAATAGCAAGCGCAGAGCTTTGCTGGCAGCGATAGAACACTGTGAGGGAAGGAGGTATTCACACAAAATGTACCTTATCAAATGTATTTGATTTCAAAAGATTAATTGCGCTCATTAATCCTCTTTTGTAATTTTTCACTCCATTTAACCGATCTACAGTACATTAAATAAGCATTAACAAAGCAATTAGGCATTCCACAATCTGGAAAAAACTACTCGGCTAGAATGATTTCTCTGTTTTTTTGGGGGGTGGATTTTTTTTTTGTTACTCAGCAGGTGCCTAATTAAAAGGTTTTTTTTTTTTAGTTTTTCATCCACAAACGATTCATTTAAAATTCAAGAAAAGAAAAAACCCTATATTATAGCTTAACACATGTTAAAGCTACTCTGCAATACATGGTGGCGGGCAGGCTGATTCATTACTAGCGCCAGGTACCGGCAGATGAGAATCTGTAGCGAGGCGCTCAGAGCGACCGCTAGCAGTCGCTGTGATCAGCTATGGTTCGCTGTTACCGAGCGCCTCAGTCGCTGGCCGGCATTGAGGAATTTGATGTGTGAGTCGCTATATGGGAGCGAACAGAAGCGACTGGTCAGTGTGATCGACTCAAACCATATTCATCGAAAAAACAGCCTCACACAGCGCCGGCGCTCAAAATTGGGTCGCTGTAACCCAGAGCGCCAGAAGCTGTGTGATTAAAGTTTTTGAACACATATCCACCAGTAACAAAGCGAAAACATATGGAATGACATTGTTATTACATTGTGACATTAACACTTTAATGCGAGACCTGTAATTTAAATTCTGCATAAAAATATAATAAATCAAAAAAGTTTTCAAAAATGACTTTTAATAGGCCAGGAGAGGTCACACAATGATTTGATAAAAAAATAAATAAAACCCTGTTTAAAGAGAAGAAGAGTAACATCCATTGAAATGTATAAGAGAGCGGCAGGTAGCGACGGGTAATACCAGGCCATACCTGGAAGCCAGAGCGCCGGCAGCATATGCTAAACCGTCTGTGTTGATGAATCGGACGCTACATGGCGCTGTTAGAGTCGCTCACCGGAATCACTTTGATAAATGTGGTATTGCGTACAGCGCCCGGCGTTCACCGTTCGCTACCTGTCGCTACGAGGCCCTACCTACCTCTATCCCTTGATGAATAAACCCCTACAGTGTAAAAATACCCAGGGAAAAGGCCACTCTTGCTCCCGCTCCCTATTGCCAAGCTCTTCCTCTAAACAACGCGCTGACTGAAGGAGAGCTCGCACATGCCCCGTGTGATCCAGGAAAGTGAAGTTTTTAGGAGCAAACTGAGCAGTTTCACATAGCGGAACAACCTAAATTGGGATGCCCCCAAGGCAAGAACCAAAACCTGGGAAATCCTAGGTTTGTTTCCACTTTAAAGTTTTAGTTTAAAACATTTTCACTATCACAGGTTTTGGTGCCTGCCTCGGGCATGTCTTTCCTGACACCTTGAGGAAGTGGGCTTGTCCTACGGAACGCGTGGGTAAAGGAACACCAGGCTCCAGTGGGGATTTCATTTGGCCATTATACATGGCGATACTCTTTTATGTTGAATTTTCTTGGGCACTTTAAAGCGTTTCTCTTTCTATATTAGGCATTTGCACTTTATATCTGCACTTTAGGTACGCATAGGTGTTTGCACAAACTGTTTTTACATGCACTGTTTATATATGAGATGGTTTTCTGAATACTTTGTTTTTATTTTATAAAGATACTTCATTGGCTGTGGTATGGCACTTTTTGGTGGCAGGTAGCGACAGATGAGCGTCTGTAGCAGGCATTTTCAGAGCGCCCGCTAGTAGTCGCAGTGCTCAGCCGTGGCTCAGTCGCTGTTCAGTAATGTTGAATACATTGTGGGGAGTCGCTATTTGACCAGTACAGCGCTGTATGGGAGCGCATGTTAGCGACTGGTCATAGCGACCGACTCACACCATATTCAGCAAAAAAACAGCCTCACAAACCTCTGGCGCTGAAAAATGCTTATCTGAAGCCCAGAGCGCAGGAGGCGGTGTGTTTAAAGTCTGTTTATCAGCATCTATCAACTAGTAACAAAGCGAAAACATACGGAATTACATTGTAACAACATTGTAACATGAACACTTTAATGGCAGACCTGTAATGTCATTTCTTAAAGCGGACCTTCACTCTAAATAAGAGCCTATCTTATATGTTTCCCACACCCTGTACATACAGATTGCCCACATTAAAAATCATCCTACCTGCATCTACTGCATGTTATGAGCCTTTAAAGTGGACCAACACCCAGGATTTTGACTATCCTGGGTTTTGGTCCACTTCAGGGTGTGTAAAACCCCCCAGAAAGCCCCCAATACTCACCTCAACACGCTCCCACGTGGCCACGGACAAGCGGGTGACAGTGGCGGACAAGACAGTGCGCCCGCCACCGCCTCCCGCACGTCGCTCTGACAGGGCGCGCGCCCGCTCCGGCCATTCACAAACGGCCGGCGCGGGCGCGCGCACGTCTAGAGGAGCGCGCGGGAGGGATGAGGTGAGTTTATTTGGGGTTTTGGGGGGGGCCCTCACTGCGGGACATCCCGATCTCGGATGTCCCGCGGTGAGGGAGGTGATCGGCCCGGGAATCTTATAGATCCACTTTAAACATCCAAGATGGCGGCTTATGGAAGCCGCCATCTTATCAGGCAGCCTGCAAACAGGAAGTGCCTCCTGACTGTGCTGCTCTGCATTCTGGGACTGCTGACCTTTACCTGACCCCAGCTCTGCTCTGTCTGAGCAAAGCACAGCTATAACCCCGCCCCCTGTACTTTATCCCACTCTCCTTTCCACTTACTTTCCTCTCCTCAGTAAGTGTGATGCTTCTGAGTCAAGATGGCGGCGCCCGTATCCTAAATTCCTGAACAGAGTTGCAGCCCAGTGGGGGAAAGAATAATAAGTTAGTGACTAAAAACGTAAAATATATTAATTTTAGATGCTGGGGAATCGTTTTTTAAGGGTTTGGGCTTTTCATTAAATCACGCTGAAGGTCCGGTTTAAGAAATATATAAAAAATGAAAAAATTGTGAAAAAACATCTTTTTAAATGCCAGAATAGGTCACAGAATTATTTGTGAACGAATACCCCGTTTAAAGAGAAGAAAAGGTTCGTCCATTGAAATGTATGGGAGAGCGACAGGTAGCGAGAAGTCATACCTGGCGCTGTGCAAGGCTGAACGCCGGCGCTGTTCGCTGAGGCTGTGAAAATTATGAATCAGACACTACATGGCGCTATCCCAGTCGCTAAACAGATTCTGCATTATAAATGTGTCATTGTGTGCCGTGTCCGGCATTCACCAGTCGCTACCCCTTCTTAAATAAGGGCTAAGGCCTGCCATTAAAGTGTTCATGTTACAATGTTGTTACAATGTAATTCCATATGTTTTCGCTTTGTTACTAGTGGATAGATGCTGATAAACAGACTTTAAACACACCGCCTCCTGCGCTCTGGGCTTCAGATAAGCATTTTTCAGCGCCAGAGATTTGTGAGGCTGGTTTTTTGCTGAATATGGTGTGAGTCGGTCGCTATGAGCAGTCGCTAACATGCGCTCCCATACAGCGCTGTACTGGTCAAATAGCGACTCCTCACAATGTATTTAACATTACTGCACAGCGACTGAGTCGCTATGAACTAGCGACCCACGGCTGAGCACAGTGACTACTAGCGGGCGCTCTGAAAATGCCTGCTACAGACGCTCATCTGTCGCTACCTGCCGCTAATGATGAATCAGCCTGAAAGTCTTTTGAATAAATCCATGATTATGATATGATATATATGTTTGATAAGTGAAATTACTGGGTTGGTGGTGCCGCTGTGGGTCTTCCTGGTGGTTGCTGAGGCCACAAATATTGTTATATTGCCTGGGGGCATACCCTTAAAGTGGAACAAAACCCATTGTGGCCAGTCCAATGCCAGCAGCTGACCTTCCCCTGGGGCAACGCAGGATGCCCAGCTGTGTGAAGCCCCCCAGGGATCTGCAAAACTCACCTTTGTCCTGACTCCCACAGAGTTTTAAACAGAGGCCCACTCCCAACCACCCATATAGACTTGGGGGGGGGTACATCTAGGTCTAAAAGGAACTGGGGATGCTCCTGCTCCCGCTCACTATTGCTGGGCTTTGCATCTACACAGAGCCGCATTGCTGATCATACAGGGATGATTGGACAAGAGCTCGCACATGCACCGTGGGATCGTGAAGTATTCGTATTTATGGGTAATTCAGGGGTTTACACACAGCGGGGCATTT
This sequence comes from Gastrophryne carolinensis, assembly GCA_027917425.1. Lineage (NCBI taxonomy): Eukaryota > Metazoa > Chordata > Amphibia > Anura > Microhylidae > Gastrophryne > Gastrophryne carolinensis. The sequence goes on from CM051237.1 coordinate 449,328,100, forward strand.
CGAGAGTTTCCCCAGGGCAAGAAACAAAACTCGGGATAGTAAAAATCCCAGGTTTTGTTCCACGTTCATTTAAAGCAGTGCAAAACCTGGGATTTTTTTTTTCTAGATGCCTCTCAGGTTTTGGTTCACTTCACAATTTGGGATGCCTCTCTTTGTGCAGCCCAGTGTTTGGCCCATTACGTTCTCAAACTAGCTATCCCGCATCTCCCCATGATCGTTCATCACTGTGCACGGGATTGGGATACCGATGTGACGGGTGGAAACCATGGTCAACACTACACTTAGGAAACATTAGAGCCCTGTCAGTGGAATAGGTCCCTGATAGTGTTAGAAACCTTAATTAAATCAGTTGGATGCATAACTTGGGGATCATTACATCATGAAACCACATGATGGCAGTGTTGCCTAAGAAATGGACCTAACTAATAATAAATGGTCTAGCGTTCTTCTTAATTTAGATAAATAGAGACTTAGCCAGGTGGCATTGGCAACATTACCTGCCCAGCCATTGGTTGAGACTCGCAACTTACGGCCTTATTTATCAAGGGCTAGCGCCAGGTAGTGTCTGACGAGCGCCAGGTACCGCCAGCTAACGGCGGCTACCGAATCAAGTACGCCCGGCGGCGGTCACAATGACGCATTTATCACGCTAAATGAGGCTAGCGCCGGCGAGAGCGTCAGCTAGCGCGGGATTCATCATGTAGCCGACTGCAACGAACAGCGCCGCTACTAATCCCATCACAGCGCCAGGTATGACCTGTCGCTCCCTTGCGCTCTCCAATGCATTTCAATGGAGCAATCTTTAAATATTCATAATTAATTGAGTTTATGTTTTTTTTTTTTTTTTTTTTTTTTAACTGTCAAAAATTCTGTGACCACTTCTGCAACGTTAGATATTTTTTTTAAGAAAAAAAAAAAAATATGTGCAGAATTGAGATTACAGGTCTGATATTAATGTATTCATATTACAAAATGTTTAGAAAAACTTGTATAATTTTTACATTAAAAAAAAATGGTTGTTTGGGGGTTAAAAACTACTTTACACACATCGCCGCCAGCGCTCTGGGGTTTAAACAAGGAATTCACAGCGCGAGAAATTTTTGAGCGTGATTTGTAAATGAATCTGCAGCAAGCCGTTCGCTCTGGCTATTCGCTGTCAGGCGCACCCATACAACGCAGAACCTGTGAAACATCGACCCCTAACCCCGTATTCAACATTACCGCACACCGACTGAGTCGCTGTCAACAAGCAAACCCCGGCCAAGCACAGCGAATACTAGCTGGCGCTGTGAAAATCACGCTACTGGCGCTCATCTGTCGCTACCTGGCGCTATTAATGAATCAGCCTCCCCGTTTGTTAGGGAAACAATACGGAGGTTATATAAGGGAGAAACCAACCCTTCTAGAGTGTTCTTAAAGTGGACCAACACCCAGGATTTTGACTATCCTGGGTCTTGGTCCACTTCGGTGGGGCACCCCCGATCGGGGTGCCCCGCTGTGTGAAACCCCCCCGATCACCCGGAAAACTCACCTCTCCCCGCTCCCACGTGGCCGCGCCGTCCAATCAGTGCGGAAGGACAAGCGATCTGACAGCAACGGACAAGCGGCTCCTCCGCCGCCGTGTCACGCTTGACGCGCGCGCGCCCGCGCCGGTCATTCACAGACGGCCAGCGCGGGCGCGCGTACGTCTACGCGAAGACAAGGTAAGGGGATTTGGGGCGTTTGGGGGGTTTCACCCCGCGGGACATCCCGATCTCGGATGTCCCGCGGGGAGGGAGGTGATCGGCCCGGGAATCTTATAAATTCCCTGGCCGATCACGGGAGGGTGATGGTCCACTTTAAGTTTGGAGCTATGTCATGAGGGGAAGTTCTAATGTAGTTGAGACGCTGAGAGACAGACAGCTGAGAGACCTGTGGATTGTACTGTTTGCTGTAACCAATGGATATTGCCTGTAACTGGATTATGCGGTTTATCATGGATGGAAGCTTTCAAATAAAGACCCTGTTGTTTGCATCAAGGAGTGTCATCAATGGAGACCAGCGTTGACTGAAGCCAGTAAGTGCACCTCCACCCACACATGCCACACCAAACTGGGATGCCCTACCCTAGGTCCAAGAACCCCTCTTGCTCCCCAGAGCGCGTGCCCCCGGCCAGGCACGCAACCGCTACACCAGTTTTAAGGGGTTTTTATCTCCTTTATTGCCCGCCATGTGCAAGATATCAAGAAGGCACCCCTAAAACACGCACATAGATAAACAGGTGGCATATCGGGCCAGAAGCCAGACGGTAGCATGTAATATAGCCGAGAAATATGGACAAATGGATGGTGGATCAAGATAACAGAGCAACCCAAGATTACGTTATATATTTAATCACTTTAAGAGCACACTAGACAAACAGCACAATGAGTAGATGCAATATAGGTCAGAAGGGTAATTACAAGTAGGGAAGTTACAATTAGTATGAGTATAAGTTACAGTTTAACTGCACTTGGAAGCCTCATAAACACATGTTGGGAGCTCCCGGTCCTGGAAGTTCCCCTTATTCCAGGCCCTGATCTTCCTAGAATGACATGTAACCTACGTATGTGGGTGTTATGATTTGCTGATTCCATATATATAAGATCAGTTTACGATTATTGTGCACTGCAGCTTCAAAATTCTATATAATACTATATTCTATATAATACAAGTACCATGTTGGAGTCAGAATGTTTATGGGATTTCATTGAAGCTTCCTTAGTATCTAAGCTTCCCGGCAGGGGTTTTCCTGCTGGTCACCTTCAGTCTAGGCTAAGTGTGACCATTACTAATAAGGTCTCTGCAACTCGAGGCCCCCTGTGGGGCATTGTGTTTACCGACCTTCTTATGTTCAGGCCATCTGCAAAATAAGTGACAGAGTTTTATGGTTTGCATTAGTATGATGCTATGACTGGACGAGAGCTCACGCATGCCCCCTGGTTTCACTTGTGGGGTGCGTATACTGGTAATGCCCTATGGATGCACTCTTCTAACTTGTTTTCGCAACCTTGGGCTTAATCAGCGTTGGCTTACCCATTCTCTAAAGCAGGGGTCCCCATTCTACTCGTATTAAAGAGGAACAACAGACCAAAAATAAAAAGGGGATTATCCCCCCCATCGGCCCCTACTTAGCATTTGGGAGTCGCCGCTGCCTGCTGTGGCGACATTTGGCTGCTTCATGGCCCGATCCTCACCTTAGTCGTCCGTTAATGACAATATCAATACCCCACGGTGATCTTGCAGATCAGCAAAGTCTCGAGTTATTTCAGGCGGCCCCATTGCATCCCATTCACGGGAACTGCACAGGAAGGAGATCGGGGGCCATGCACAGTACCTGATGGGATGCAAGATGTTGCTGCCAGTTGGAAGGTCGTCTGGAAACCGAGGGACCTAGAAGATGGATTCCAGTTGGCTGAGGGATCGGTATCAGAGAGTTGTTAATATTGTGCAATCTGAACAAAGGCGAGCTACAAGTGGTGAGCCACAAGGCTCTGTCCTGGGCTTTTAATATGTTTGTAAGAGACATAGGAGAAGGCTTGGTAGGAAAAGTTTGTCTGTTTGATACAAATGTTAGTAATAGTAATAGAGTTTAATGTCTCTAAATGTAAAATCATGCCCTTGGGAAGAAGGAATCCCTGCCCTGAGTACTGTATGGGCAGTACTGTGTTAGTTAGTGTGAGAGATTTAGGGGTACTGATTACTGATAGCTGCAAGATGAGTGGACAGTGTAGCCAGGCAGTGGGAAAAGCAAGAAGGATGTTCGGCTGCATAGCTCGAGGCATCACCAGTAGGAAGAGGGAGGTTGTGATGCCGCTGTATAGAGCCCTGGTGAGGCCACAGCTAGAATACTGTGTGCATAGTTCTGGAGACCTTACCTACAAAAAGACATTATTCAAATAGAACGTGTCCAAAGATGGGCAACAAAAATGGTAGAAGGACTTAAACTTAAAACTTATTAGGAGAGACTTAAAGAACTTAATTTGTACAGTCTGGAGGAAAGAAGAGATTGAGACCTTTATATATGTGAAAGGATTGAATAAGGTTCAGGAGGGAAGTGTTTTTAGGAAGAAACTTAATTATAGAACAAGGAGGAACAACCTGAAGCTAGTCAGGGGGAAGATCAGGAGCAATGTTACAAAATATTATTTTACAGAAAGAGTAGTAGATGCTGGGAACAAACTGAATGTAAACATACCTGGGATAAGGCATCTATCCTAAGATAAAGAGAGCATACAGCTACATAAGGGCAGACTAGATGGACCGTATGGTCTCCTTCTGCCGTCAACCTTCTATGTTTCTATGTTTCTATGATCCCTTGGCGAGGTGAGTAAATAATGCCCAAAGGTAAAACCCGGAGGGAGGGGGAGCAGATTGGTGAGGCTTGGGGAGGTTTTAACCTCCCCTGATGTTCCTCTTTGGCCCGATCAGGACCATAAATCAGCCATCTTTCTTTTTATTTCATTTCATTTTTTGTCGCTTTTATTTATTGATCTTTATTAAGAGAATGAATTGAGCCTGCAAGTTTTCTCCTTAAGCGGAAGCTTTGCTTGTTGATAATCGTCTTCCTTTGATGAAACCCCTCTGCCGTTCCCATCTTTAACACCCCCCTCAGGATCAGGACAATGTCTGGCGGCAGAGCAGGGTGTCTGGGAGCCCTGTTATGGCTCATTGACAGTTTTAAAGCCTCTTTCATGGGCTGTTTGTTGAAGCTGGCTTATGTAGCGGAAGACTTATACTGATTACAGAAGTGCACAACATTAAAGGCCCTTTTTTTTGTGAGCACAAAATTGTTCATTCAACTGTAACTAATTAGTGGCACAAGTAGAGAAAAGGGGGTAACCCCCTATCCGGCTAATTGCTGGATACCTTCAGGACATTTTTTAACAAATGCCAATTATATAACTGCTATACCCTGGCTTTTATGATCCAGGGTAAATAATTATCGTGGATGTTATGGGTTTCCTGCTATTGATCTGCTGGATTTATTCAGGAGCAGGGTTGGCCTTAGGGTAAATGTTCATTCCTACTCAAAGGGAAAGAGATGGAGGGGATGCTGAAAACAGAGAAACAGGGTATCATTTAGTATTTCTTTTACATTATGGGATTTATTCATCAAGGGATAGCGCCAGGTAGAGCCTCGTAGCGGCAGGCAGCGTCTGGTGAACGCCGGGCGCTGTACGCAATACCACATTTATGAAGGCGATTCTGGTAAGCGACTCTAACAGCGCCATGTAGCGTCCGATTCATCAATACAGGCAGCTCAGCATATAGCGAGGGAGCTCTAGCTTCCAGAGCGCCAGGTAAGACCTGTTGGCACCTGTCGCTCTCCCATACATTTCAATGGGCGTTCCTTTTCTTCTGTTTAAACAGGGTTTTTTGTTTTTAATAATTTAGTTTTTCTCTCAAATAATTGTGTGACCTCTCCTGGCCAAGAAAAAGTGATTTTTGAAAACATTTTTTTATATTTTTTATTTATATGCAGAATTGTCATTATGGGTCTGGCATTAAAGTATTAATGTTACAATGTTACAACAATGTCATTCCATGTGTTTTCGCTTTGTTACTGGTGGATATGTGTTCAAAAACAGACTTTAATCACACAGCGTCTGGCGTTCTATGCTATAGCGACCAGATCCAGAGCACCAACGCTGTGTGTGTGTTTTTTTTTTGTTGAATATAACCACTGAGAGTCGGTTGCAATGAGCTGACCCTACCTTTCGCTCCCTGCAACGCTGTACTGGTGTTAGAACGCCCAACATACATCTCATTCATCAATGCCGGCCAGGTTACTACAGGGACTGAGATGTTTTGTTACAACGCCCGATAGCCGATCACAGCATATACTAGCAATCCCTCTTATCGCCTCTGTACAGACGCTCATCTGCCGCTAGTAGTGAATCAGCCTGCCCGTCTATCTTAGCAGCACAGGACTCGCCTTGGTACGCTCCAGATGCTAATTTTTCAAGTGCACCATAGTGGAAAAAACCCTGGCATAGTACAGCTAACTAGTAGCAAGTTGGCATTTAAACCATATACCGTATTGTTTGCCATATAAGACGCACAATTTTTCCCCTAAAAGAGAATATTAAAAAAAAGATATGGGGAGGCCAGCCAATGACAGAGTGGCGGGCAGGGAGGCAGGGAGAGAACAGGGTCCCCGCTCTTGCCACTGCTTCTGGTGTCTGTGCACACTGACACAAACACTCGGGTTTGTGCAGCGGATGGGTGTGGTATGCTTTTGCGTCTATTGTCCTCAATAGACACTGACTCAGGCCATTGCCACCGGCTGCATAGAGCGGGTGTGCGCGCGCGCGCTGGCCCGAGTAGTAGCGGTGGTGCCGGCAGTGGCCAGAGCGGGGACAGTGGACAGGGTTCAGTTATCCTGCCCTCTCCCTTACCGCCGCTCTTTCATTGGCTGGCCTCCCGATGGCAGTGAGAGGCTCTTGTGAGTATATCTTTTTTTATTCTTCTCCCCAGCATCGGGTTGGGGTGTGGATTCAGCCACACTGCATATGGGAATGGGATGGGGAATGCCACACTGCCTATGGGAATGGGATGGGGGGAATGCCACACTGCCTATGGGAAAGGGATTGGGGGAATGCCACACTGCCTATGGGAATGGGATGGGGGATGCCACGCTGCCTATGGGAATGGGATTGGGGGAATGCCACACTGCCTATGGGAAAGGGATTGGGGGTATGCCACACTGCCTATGGGAAAGGGATTGGGGGAATGCCACACTGCCTATGGGAAAGGGATTGGGGGAATGCCACACTGCATATAGGGCGTGGGATGGGGGTATGCCACACTGCTTATGGTAATGGAATGGGGGGAATGCCATACTGCATATGGGGAATTGGATGGGGGTATGCCACACTGCCTATGGGAAAGGGGGGTAATGCCACACTGCATATGGGGATGGTATGGGGGGAATGCCACACTGTCTGTAATGGGGTGTTTTAGCACAACATTTGGGTTAGAATTTTTTTTTCTAATTTTCCTCCTCCAAATCCTAGATGTGTCTTATGGGTGGGTGCATCTTGTAGGGCGCAAAATACGTTAACTAAATAGGCTATGCCAGGATGCTCCTATATTTGCAACCTATAGTTTTCACTGTGCCAGCGGGTGGCATAGCCAGGTGCATATAACACATACACTGAAATACCTAGAGGAACAACACCCCCCAGTCTATAAGGTAGACTTGGGTAGACTTGTGTTGGTCTACCTCTATGAGATCTCCCAAACTAAAACCCCCTGCATCCCCCATGGGGTGGCATCCTCAGCATACTTCTATCTAGGGGCACACCAGGCCTTTCTGAATAGCTGGTGCAGGCATGCCCCACAGCTAAAGGCAGGGATGCAGCTGTCAGCACTCGCTTCAGATTTCCTTGATGCACTGATGTCAGTGCGGCAAAGCAAATATGAATGGGTGCCAATGATTGGCTGTCCAGCACCATGGGAGCGAGGATAAGCTGAGTTTATGGGTGATCCTGGGGGATGCACACAGCGGGCATCCCAAATCAAGATGCTCCACCAGAGAGGTACTAAACCAGAAAGACATTTTTTGGGTGTTGTTCCTGTTTAAAGCAGAACAGAACCTTGGATTCAACTACCACAGGTACCACAGGTTTTGTTACATGCCCCCGGGGGATTCCGATTTGGGATGCCCCACTGTGTGAAACCCTCCATATTGCCCAGTAAAACGCAGCTCTTACCAGTCCTTACCAGCCGTTTGCCATGCATATGTCATTGGACAAATGGCTCTGCCCTTCTGCAATTGGGAGCACAGGCAGCCAAATCCCCGCATATTTGGGCTGTCGCGGGGAATGCTCCGGGGGGAAGGCCAGTGGCCGGCCCTGGAATCTTTTAGAGCTCAGGGCCAGCCGCGCTGGGTCTTGTTCGGCTTTAAAGTGGACCAAAACCCAGATTTTTAACTAGCATCCCCTAAATTGCTCCCCCTACGAATAGTAACTTTGCCAATTTTTACTGCTCCCTCTTCACTCTAATCCCAAATAATGGCGCCTGTTTTAGCTGTAAAGCCCCGCCTCCTCCATTAATTTCCACTGCTGTGTGTGGTAATGATGTCATTGCCACACCAATGCAATGATTAATCACTTGCCATCCTACAGAAAGGGGCAGCAAAACAAATCAGTGTTCTAGGGCGATTTGCTAAGTGAAAATATCCATTTCTAGTTCTACACCTTAAGAAGGGAATAATGGCAGGGGCTTTGGCCCAATGTATTTCACAAGTTTAGTGGGTTTTGGTCCACTTTAAGGCTCCGTTGTGTGCAACCCCCCAGGTAGCCCGAAAACTTTACTTATTCCCTGGGCCAACTGTGGATGCGCAGGCAGCGGCCACATCCCCGCTATCGCTTTAGCAGGGTGTGTGCCTGCGTTAGGAATTTGTGAATGGGCACGCTCCATGTTACAGGGTAGCGGAGGATGTGGCCATCAGCGCGCTCGGATCTGCTCGTATTAGACGAGCTCCTGGATGAAGGTGCTCAAGTGGATCCGAGCGCGCTTATTGGACGAGCTACTGCGCATGCGTCATAGGACCGGGAAGAGGTGAGTTTGTTCGGGCAACCTGGGGGTTTCATACAGCGGGGCATCCCCGATCGGGCAGAGACCAAAACCCAGGACAGTCAAAATAGTGTTTTTAAACATTTCCATTATTGTGTGCCAAAATGATGTCCTTAAGGTGCTGAGCATATCTGTTTTCCATAGCAACAATGGGGTCGATAGAGCATTTTTAGGAGAGAAAACTGGCATTCTCTTTAATTATCTACCTTGGGGCTGATTCAACAACCAGATGTATAGTTTCACCTGGTGTTGAATCAGCCCCAAGGTAGACAATGAACGTGAAAGGCTCTCCTAAATAGTCAAAATTTAATGCAAGGTAATGCCTGAAAATTAAGGGATTTGATTGACCCTTTGCCCCCGGGGCACCCCGATGCCCTGCTGTGTGAAACCCCACAGGTCACTGAAACAAACTCACCTTTTCCCGGTCCTTTGGCGCATGCACAGCTGCTCATCCAATCAGCACTCTCGGATCCGCTCATGTCAGCGCGTCTAAGCCTACGTATAAGGCCAGCGGCTCCAAGCAAGCTGACGGCCACATCCACCGCTACCTTGTAACAGGGAGCATGCACAGTGGCCATTCATAAATGCCTGGCGCGGGCACGCTCCCTGTTAGAGAGTAGCAAGGGGATGCGCACTCGGATCTGCTCTATTAGATGCGCTCCTGGATGAAGTGACTCGAGCGGATCTGTGCTCGCTGATTGGACGAGCGGCCGCGCATGCATCGCAGGCCTGGGAAGACGTGAGTTTGTTTGGGCGACCTGGAAGGTTTTACACAGCGGCGAACCCCAGGTGCAAGGACCAAAACCCAGGATGGTCAAAATCCTGGGTTTTGGTCCACTTTAACGCAAGGTAATGCCTGAAAAATGAGGGATATAACTGACCCCTTGCCCCCGGTAGGGGGGGGGGGCGCTGTGTGAAACCCTGCAGGTCACTGAAATAAACTCACCTCTTCCCGGTCCTATGGCGCATGCGTGGCATCTCGTCCAATCAGCGCGCTCGGATCCACTCGAGACCCTTCATCCAGGAGCTCGTCTAATACAAGCAGATCCGAGCGCTGGCGGCCACATCCTCCACTCCCTCTAACAGGGAGCATGCCCGCGCCGGCCATTCACAAATCCGCTCATGTCAGCGAGTCTAAGCCTGCGTCTAAGGCCAGCGGCTCTGAGCGTGCTGACACCCACATCCCCCGCTACCCTCTAACAGGGAGCATGCCCACTGGTCATTCACGAATGCCTGACGCGGGCACGCACCCTGCTAGAGGGATAGTGGGGATGCGGCTTGCACATGTGCTGTTGGACCGTAAAAGAAGGTAAGTGTATGGGGCAACCAGGGGGGTTTCACACAGCGGTGCATCCTGATTTTGCACCACCGGGCTCCGCCAAGAAGACAAATGAAGTGTTGCTATTATGCTGCCATGGAAGAATGGGGACCTAACTGCCTAAATTAGCTCTTCCATTGAAAGTGGACCAAAAGCCACAGTGTAGCATCCCGATTTGGGATGCCTTGGGGGAAGGGAATGGATCGGCCAAGGAATCTATACCATTTCAGGGGGGATTGATTCCCACCCCCCAAGGCATCCAAAATTGGGATGCTACGCTGTCTGTTTTGGTCCACATTAAATGGAAGAGCAAATTCAGGCAGGTAGGTCCCCGTTCTTTCATGGCAGCACAACAGTAACATTTCATTTGTCTTCTTGGCGGAGCCCGGTGGCCTGCGTGTCGTCTCTAGGGTGATAGAGGCCCCGCCAGGCCGCGCAGAGTGTTGAAAATAGGTTCTAGCCTGGCTCATGAAGAGTAATCGTATGCTGGCTCAGCTTACGCGACTGACCTACATAATTGCAAAACAACTTCTATAAATGGAAATGATGTTAGTTTAAGTACCGAGACGGGGATTTTTTTTTTTTTCGGTCCTCGTGACATCTGCATCCAGAGGGGAAGACAGGCTATGTTTGGACTGGCTTTCCTCCACTCCTATTTTTTTCCCTTTAAGAAAAAGAAAAAAACTCCGGCCAAAGTGAAGCGAGTAACATGTTACATAAACATTTTTTTTCTCTTTCCATAAATTGGCTGCAGACTGCGAACAATGGAGTCACTGTGGAGGCAAAAACCGCAGACACATCCCACCAGCGCTGGACACGCTACAAGGCTGAACTGTGCAATCATTCTCTGAAAAAGCCCAGAAAGGAAATCCATGGCTTTAAGGCGAGACCTTTTCTAATGTTATATTTGGAACGTTCTCCGCTCGCTTTCTGCATCCCGCTTGGAATATTAACAGTCTGAATGGACGCGGCCATGTGGGGATGCTGATCCAGCTGAAAAGGATTTCTAGCTTGTAAATTGGAAACCTAAGAGGATGAAAACAGATCTGGTCGAGTGGTTAGAGCTTTTAATGAACTGTTAGGAGGCCGCGTAGGTCTTGGCTTTGGGGTGACAAAGGTCCAGCTGGGGGTGGCCTGCTTCTTTCTTTTAGTATCCTAAAAGGATTTTCAATTTTTAACGAGAAAACAGAAAATCATTTTATCCTCCCCTGCTGCTGATGATTATTTTGTTTTGCCAAAAGAGCAGTTAATGGCCAACTGCAGGGGATATACTGTATGTTTCGCCCTATAAGACGCACCTGCCCATAAGACACACCTAGGATTTGGAGGAAGATAAGAAAAAAAAATATTCAAAACTAAATGTTGTGCTAAAGCAGTGTAGCATTCCCCCCATCCAATGAGCAGTGTGACATTCCCCCTCCCATTCCCAAAGGCAGTGTGGCATTCCCCTCTTCCATTACCATAGGCAATGTGGCATTCCCCCCTCCATTCCCTATATAGGCAGTATGGCATCCCCCCTTCCATTCTCTATATAGGCAGTGTGGAATTCCTCCCATCCCATTCCCCATATAGGCAGTGTGGCATTCCCCCTCCCATTCCCCATATAGGCAGTGTGGCATTACCCTCCTCCCATTCCCTATATAGGCAGTGTGGCATTCCCCTCCCATTCCCCATATAGGCAGTGTGGCATTCCCCTCCTCCCATTCCCTATATAGACAGTGTGGCATTCCCTTCCTCCCATTCCCCATATAGGCAGTGTGACACTCCCCCCATCCCCTTCCCTATATAGACAATGTGGCATCCCCCCTCCCATTCCTCATATAGGCAATGTGGCATCACCCCTCCCATTCCTCATATAGGCAGTGTGGCATTACTCCATCCCCTTCCCCATATAGGCAGTGTGGCATTACTCCATCCCCTTCCCCATACAGACAATGTGGCATCCCCCCTCCCATTCCCCATATAAGCAGTGTGGCATTCCCCCTCCCATTCCCCATATAGGCAATGTGGCATTCCCCCTCCCAGTCCCCATATAGGCAGTGTGGCATTCCTCCCATCCCATCCCCCATATAGGCAGTGTGGCATTCCCCTCCCATTCCCCATATAGGCAGTGTGGCATTCCTCCCATCCCAATCCCCATATAGGCAGTGTGGCACTCCCCCCATCCCCTTCCCTATATAGACAATGTGGCATCCCCCTCCCATTCCTCATATAGGCAGTGTGGCATTCCCCCTCCCATCCCCAATATAGGCAATGTGGCATTCCTCCCATCCCCTTCCCCATATAGGCAATGTGGCATTCCCCCTCCCATTCCCCATATAGATAGTGCGGCATTCCCCCTCCCATTAGGCAGTGTGGCATTCCCCTCCCACCGCCGCTTGGGTCAGAGCGCACTGACACACAAAAGGCAGCGGCACACTGGAAGCAAAGAGGGGACACTTTGTCTGCACTCTGACTTCCAGCTTCGCCACCATCGGGGGCGGTGACAGAGCCGGGACAGCGGGCGCGTAATGTAAGTAAACTTTTTAATTTTTTTTTTGCACATTTGCCCAATAAAACACACTTACCCCACTTTTGGGGAAAGTGGTGCGTCTTATAGAGCGAAAAATATGGTGTGTCTTTTCTGGAGTTATGCCTCATCGTACAGCAAAAGCCATCATGGGAGGTGACTACCCACCGGACTCCTGGAGAGCAACCTCTGTACAATGTGGAGAATCCAGGGGGTCAAGTGAAAAATAAAATATTCTTTTTTGGGGTCAGGTGGGGTGTGCTGGCCCTAGGGAAATCCTTGACAATTGCCACCACCTGTACTCCCCCCAGACAAGAATACCCAGTCATAGCCTCTCATACTATAGCCATATGTAGCACACGTATACCTGAGGGGTTTAGCTACTTGAGTGGGTTCTTTGTTATAGGCTCAAGGGACCTCCCAATATGCGTTTGCATCCAATGACTTTATGGAAAGGGCACTTACTTTATTAGCAGGACTTCAAGTACACTTGAATGTTCACACCAGGTCATATAGTCATAATCTAACAGGTGTTCCATTAGCAGTTTCCATAGCACAGCATTACATCCCGGTGGACTCTGGTGGAGGCCCCAGATACAGTATTTTATACTTTAAAATAATAGTCCAACCAAGCAACCGACTGTCTGGCACCCATCTACTGCCCCCCTTGTGCAGGTGCGTGCGGCTCAGGAACTCCAGCTTTGCCATTCTGGGTGGGGGGTAGTGTAGTCGCCCGGCTCCTCCAGCAGAAAACAGTTCCCTGCATTGAGCTGCCAGCGGCTGTGCTTGGTGGCTTATGTGCAGTGACAGCTCTGCACCCATCACTGTAGCGTTGCTGGGCAATGCTGGCGGCGGCTTTAGACTCTCTGTCCTGCCCTGTAGTGGCTTTGGCTGCGGGTTCGCAAAAATCAAAAAAAGCTTACCCAGGCGTGCCGCCGATAGTCTCGTTGCTGGCCTCGTGGCCCATTAGACCAACGACTGAAAAAACCTCCTGGAACAGACCATAACCCAAAGGTTGGTGGAGGCCCCCTTTGTTGGGCAAGTGGTGGAGGCCCCAAAGCTTGTGCCTCTTGCGCCCTCCTTATAATTCAGCCATGATAGCCATACCCACTCCCGCCTCATTATCTTCCTCCTACAATAGTAAAGCTTCAGCACCTTCAAGGCTGGAGTCTAAAAGTATGCCCTGCTGTGTGAAATCCCTGGGGCTCACCTTTACCAATGGTTCCCATTACACTGTGTTCTCCGGCGGCCTCCCCGGCTTCCCTGTAGCTGTGGTGAGCTGAATGGCTGGGAGTGTTCTAAACTGAACAAGGAGGCGGCTGGAGCACTCCAACTGGCACTCTTGAAATCAGCCAATTGGCGATCTTCAAAGTGCCATGTGGACATGGCCTCTGCAGTGGAAAATCCCTTTTTTTTTTCAAATCGGACCACCGCAGAGCTGGTTGCATTGCTGGAGGTACTGGGAGGGCAGGTGGAGGGCGCGTGGTGGGGGAAGGGTTTTATTTCGCCATTTCTAGCTTTTCCCATTGTCTGCCACTGCAATGCTGAATCTCCGGGATGCACACTTGGAGTGGGGTTGCAGTGGGCTTGTCACGGGCTGAACAGGCACTCAATGGCCCCATTCTGTCTGGGGAGAAGGCACATTATCGAGGGGGGTCTCCTTACTGGGGATGGTAAACTTCCCGGAATATAACTTGAAAGACCAAGCTGTTCCTTCAAGCCTTTGCTGCTTCCCTCCAGGAAAGGTAATTGAGGAGTTAATGCACACCAATGAAGAAAAAGCAAGAGGGTGCTCGACCCGGGCTGTCTCAAGCCCTATCAACTAGTCCAAGAGGGTAAAAGGTCCGCAGTCCTTATGTTAAAAATGTTGCATAGTATGAGTGCTGGGTGCAGCGGAGTTGTAATCCAGATAGACATTAGTGGTGTATCAGGAACTGGCTTTACTGGAGCATGAATGCAGTAAGAGAATGTCACCTTACATGGTGGCTTAAAAAACAAAGACAGGAAGAGAAGAACAGTGATAGAGATTACAGCTCGATCTACAGGAAGTAACAACACAGCAGAAAAATACATAGAAACTCTACAGTTGCACACTGGTAACAGCGCCATCTAGTGTTACAACCTGCAATAGCTGCAAACTGCAATAAAACCTAGCAAAAGTCAAGACTAAGCTGGAAGTCTGTTGTACAGTTTCTCCGACAAAGAAATTGTCCTTTATTGATCATATAATAAAAATCATCTCCATGTAGAAAATAGCCTCTAAAACCAGTAGTTCCCAGAACCTTTTCTCAATTCTAGATGCGGCCCTCTGGCTGGCGGTGACGTCACCCAACCTTCAGCGGCTCTGGGAGACGGATGCGGCTGGCGAATGCGGCTCTAAGGGTGTAAGTTACATTAACTATTTATATAGGATATAAATGGGAGGATCCTTCATCTGTGACCAAGGACCCAAGGTAGTCCGAAACACGTCAGAGGATCCCCACTTTCTGCTACGGGTTCTGGTTCCCCCAGGAAAGCGTGACTTGGATAAAAAAGTAAAATAGATACTCAACTGCCTAAGAAATGGATCTTATAGATTCCCGGGCCGATCAGGGGTGGGTGTTGGTCCACTTTAAACAGAAGAAAAGGAACATCCATTGAAATGTATGGGAGAGCGACAGGTAATACCTGGTGCTCTGGAAGCTAGAGCGCTGGCGCTATGCGCTGAGCCACCTGTAATGATGAATCAGACACTACGTGGCGCTGTTAGAGGCGCTCATCAGATTCGCTTTCATAAATGTGGTTTTGCCTACAGCGCCCGGCATTCACCAGATGCTGCCTGCCGCTACGAGGCACTACTTGCCGCTATCCATTCATGAATAAACCCCATAGTAAAATAGTATGTAGGGCTGAGAAAAGACTTTAGTCCTTCCAGTTCCGCCTGTTTTTTAGTGGACTAGTAGAGTTTTCAATATAATTGTCAGTCTGTATGGAATTTACTGTATATGGAAGAGTCAAGTCTAGACTTGGGTAAGCCACAAGCATGGCTGAACCATTCTGCATAACCTTCATGGCATGAGGTTAGTTCAACATTTTCCTGAATTTTTTTTATTAGATTTGTAATATGTTTATGATAAAACAAAAATATATATATATATATATATATATATATATATATTAAGTAATCATATTTACATAGTATGTAGGGCTGAGAAAAGACTTTAGTCCTTCCAGTTCAGCCTGTTTATTAGTGGTCTAGTAGCCATTTCAATATAACTATAAGTCTGTATGGCATTTATTGTATATGGAAAAGGCCAGGTGAGTCTCTAGACTTGGGTAAGCCACAAGCATGGCTGAACCATTCTGCATAACCTTCATGGCAATGAGGTTAGTTCAACATTTTCCTGAATTTTTTTAATGGATTTGTAATATGTTTATGATAAAACATATATATATATATATATATATATATATATATATATATATATATATATTATAATAAGTAATCATATTTACATAGTATGTAGGGCTCAGAAAAGACTTTAGTCCTTCCAGTTCAGCCTGTTTATTAGTGGTCTAGAAGCCATTTCAATATAACTATAAGTCAGTATGGCATTTATTGTATATGGAAAAGGCCAGGCGAGTCTCTAGACTTGGGTAAGCCACAAGCATGGCTGAACCATTCTGAATAACCTTCCTCATTCAAGGCAATGAGGTTAGTTCAACATTTTCCTGAATAGTGTAAGTACAGGAGTCTTATACATTTTCTAAAGCTTGCCCTCTATAGCATTGTGTTCCACCAGATAGAGAGCGCTCCATCACAAAGCCGCCCAGGGGAAGGAGAACCCAATGTAAGCTGGTTTTATAAAGCCCAGCTATTCCCCCGGCATAACAATGAACAAACAGCCAGCTGGTCCTTTAAGAGTGTGCGAAGGTTAAATTAGGTTTCTATATTTTTTTGTGTGGCCAGATTTCATGGCTGCCCAGCCTTCGTCCAACTTTCCGACCTCTGAGTCACTGTCTGAAAGCTAAATAAGCAGCTGGACCTCATAGAACTTTGCTCTGTGGGAAAGTATGGCTCAAAATGGCTCCCATTGTTCCAAAGTAATTTTATACGCCGTGTTTAATATCCTCAGCGATTCACAGAATTCTCAGAATTGTGCCTGCCTGGCAGCCATGGGAAATGCAAGACCCGCCATTAATTATAAAGGAAAGCAACGGCAGAAAACTTGCAGTGGCCATTGCATACAGGGATAACCTATGTGTACCTACCAGCCATAGGAACATGGCAGCAGCACCTAGAAACTGTGCCAGTCTTTAGTAACATGGTGGAAGGCCCCTCAGCCGCATCAGTGGTGAAGGGTTTGAAGAGCCAGGTGGGGACCGTGGGTGGGTGACAATGTTTAGGTGCATTTACCCTTTAGCTGATATAACCCAGAAGAGTTTTCAGTTGATAAAGACAAGTAGTCTTTATTCTTCCAGTCAGGGCTGGATTATGAGGGGGGCACAAGGAGCCTCCACCACTTGCCCTGCAAAGGGGGCCTCGACCAACCTCTGGGTCATGACCTGAAAGGCCGCAGGGCCGGCAATAAAGCTATCAGCAGCAGTGGGGGCCCCCGCGCCTGTGCAAACCTTTTTTCTGTTTTTGCAAATCTAGAGGAGGGGGGAAGACCATGTGTTTATGTAGTATCCCCCTTTTTCTCTGTTTTCCTATGTTTTCAGTGGTGGACTGGTACTGTGGCCCTGGGACACTGATCCAGGACACTGAACACACCACACACACCTGACTATACACAGGTCCACACACTGATGAAGCCTCACGGCGAAACGCGTATGTGCTAGGACTACATAATACTTGCTACAAACGCCTGAGGAGGGTTGAAGCTTGCTACAAAGGGAAGAAGGGTAATAAACCCATACTTGCTATGAACTGGAGGGTAAAAACCCTAAAACCCAACAACCTTCAGGTTGGCAATCGGCAAATCTACTAACCACTCTGCCACCGAATTTCTTCCCCTATATGGGACTTACAACATTCCAGTAAAAAAAAAAAACAATCTTAAAAGGATGATATATATGATATATATATATATATATATATATATATATATATATATATATATATAATGTGTGTATATGATGTGATGTAAATATATATGAAAGTTTTATGCACTATTACTGTACCTTAAGGTGACTGATACGAAACCATGCAGTGAGTGATTCAAGGAACTATACCAGGACCCAGGACCCAGAGGAAGGAAAAGAGGATTTCACCCCCCTTCTTTTTTGCAAACCTGCAGCCAAAGCCACCACAGGGCAGGACGGAGAGTCTAGATCAGCAAAGCTGCCGTCACCAACGCTACAGTGATGTGTGCAGAGCTGTCACTGCACAAAAGCCACCAAGCACAGCCGCTGGCAGCTCAATGCAGGGAACAGTTTTCTGCTGGACCAGCCGGGCGACTACACTACCCCCCACCCAGAATGGCAAAGCAGGAGTTCCCGAGCAGCACGCACCCGCACAAGGGTGGCACAAGGGACTCGATCTGACGTTCCAGTAAGTAGGCGGGCCAGACAACCACCAATCAGCTCTTTGTAAAAAGAATAGTGTATCTGGGGGCCTCCACCAGATTTTGTGCCCAGGGGCCGCCACCACACTTAATCCGGCCCTGCTTCCAGTATGTTCTGCAGCATTATACAGCAGGTGTCCCATGTTCAGTAATAATCCACAGCTACCCTCAGCACCACAGCTCTCAGGCTTTACCAGACTTATATCCTTATAAAGAAGAGTTGGAGTCCCTTTTAAAGTGGAACAATAATGAGCCTGGAGTCTATAAGACTATACGCTTGCCTGATTACAACTCCATGGGGCATCCTGATGTGGGATGTGTGTAACCCCTTCCATGAATGCCTGGTAAAACCTACCTGATCTCTGATCCAACGGCGCATGTGCGGGCCATGTCCAAACTCTGATATTCTCTACTGTATAATAATCTATATGCCTGATATTCTTACCTTTCCCCTGAGCCCACAGTGCATTCATGACCAGCGCCGGCATCACTCGCTGTGCTGAGAAAGTGCCGCCGATGTGTGCAGCTGGGATTCTATTCAGTTTCTTCAGCCGCACAATAATATGCGCACGGGAGAAGCTGATTGGACGAGCGGCTGCACCTGTGCCGTGGGCTTGAGCAGTGAATTTTGTATTTATAAGAAAGGTTCCACCTTTAGGCAATCCAACATCAATTTATTAACAATTGTGTTGGTCTACCTGATTGCATCCTGCTCAGAGGGGTATGAGGTATGATTAAGGGGTATATTACACCGAAACGCGTCACCTTTGGAGGGGGGCGAGATGGAACTACACCTCACACAGGACATGTATGTTTTTTAATGGAAATATTAAATGTTAAAGCAGACCTTCACCCTAAATAAGAGCATATCTTATATGTTTCCCCCGCGCTGTACATAGATTGCCCACATTAAAAACCATCCTACCTGCATCTATTGCAGTTCTGAGACTTTAAACATCCAAGATGGCGGCTCATGGAGGTGCAGGCTGCCTGCAAACAGGAAGTGTCTTCTGACTGTGTCGCTCTGCATTCTGGGATTGCTGACCTTTTCCTGACCCCAGCTCTGCTCTGTCTGTGCAAAGCACAGCTATAGTCCCGCTCCCCTGCACTTTTGACCCCTCTTCTCTCCTCAGTAGGTGATACATCTAAGCCGAGATGGCAGCGCCCGTATCCTAGAGTGCTGAACAGAGTTGCAGGCCAGTGAGGGAAAGAATAAAAAGTAAATGAGTAAAAACGTTTAAATATATTTTAGATGCTGGGGATTTTAAGGGTTTGGGCTTTTCATTAAATGAGTATATGCCAAAAAGATTCATCTCACGATGTACTTGGCGAACAATAAATTGAATTGAATTGAATGATGCTGAAGGTCCGCTTTAAGTTTTATGGTTTTGTTGAGCTGGACACCCGATACAGATTGCTCATAGGGGTATCCCAATTGATGATGCCCCCCCGCTCATACCCACCCAGCAAGCTGGTTTTCGGGGTGGCCAAAACCCGGAAATAGTGCCTGAGATAGAGGTATTGTGGGGATATGGTGGCAGCCAGTGCATGCACCTTGGACTGCAGTCTATGTAATCTATACACGGCAATTGCAGGGGGCGAAAGATCCCAAACCACTTCTTTTTAAATCGGGGGTCTGCCCAGGGGGCATCATTATACCAGACCCACATCCTACCAAGAAACAATGCTCATATGCCTCCTTCCCCGGGGGAATTCAGAATGTTGCACAAAATTAATTTATCTTTTTCTAACAGCAGCTGTGGTCCATTTCTCCTACTCAGTGGCATCCTATGGACCTGGCAGTGGCCTGCAAAGAGGAAGTGCATTGTAGGCCTTTGAGAAAGCTGCAAGAGCATTGAAACGCGTTAGGCGGGTCACCGGCTGGAGATCTTCCATTGGACCTGCATGGGATATTAGCATAGGATACCAATTCCAGGGTACTATCACCCCCACGAGCGGCCGTAGTGGAAGAGGTGAAGGCGGAGTGCTTATCCTGTGGTATATGCTGTTTTTTAACCTGGAATATGTGAGTTTGCATTTATTATTAAAAATCGTTTTAGTTTAATATACAGAGTTACACTAGATTCTTTTTGTGCTCTCTTGCATGACCTTTCAATTTATCAGTGATTGTTGCTGATCATTGTCTGATGATGATCTGATTGTATGTGGTATCCAATCTGGTTTGATTATCTGAGTGTTATTTAACAATTTGGTAAGCGGACACCCGAAGGTGGTGGGCACACATGATTTTACAGATACCGCTTCTATTTTGTCAGCACTAACGGGATGACTCTTCGCTCTGTGCTTTTATTTGGAGTTACTTGTTTGGGATGAGAAGTTCAGCACGTGGAAGCGAACCAAGTATTTGGGTCGGACTTTCTGTATTAATGAGATATTGATTGAGCGCGGTGTTGTTATTGTTGTTATTCATTGTGGGTTATATTGGTTAATTCCAGGCAGCACCATGGCTAGATGCTGGGAAAGGAAGCCTCCCGAATTTTTCAAGATGGCTGCGACCAGGAAAAAATTGATGAGGCGGAGTTTCAGCTTTGAGTGGATGCAGGAGCAAATGTAAGTGCTGACATTGATTCAGTACCATGGGTGCGGATGGGGCAAGTGAGTTTTAGGGAGTATCTTTTTCAACTTTGCAAAGCTGTTGAGATGCCACCCTGGGAAGCAATCCGGTAATATCAACACCCATTTTTGGGTGAAACGCCTTAAAAACTATCTGTGACTTTACATGCTGCTCCAGCCTTATACTTTAGGACATTAGTAGTTCCACATTTGAAGCAAGGTCATGAAAAATGGAACAGAAAAAAGGGTAAAAATTTGGATCACTGCTGCATGTTGCAAGAAATGGAGGACAAGCACATGGGACACGCTTCAGGTGAGCTCCTTGCTGCCTTAATATTGCCACTGCCTGGACTGTGGCAGGGAGGGCAACTTGATAATACTTTGTGGACTTTCCAATCAGACCTGCAGATCAGGATGCCCTTGAACACAAGACATCCCATTTACTATTCATGTACTCATGTCGCAATCAAATGGAGGTTCCGAGAACATGAGCTTAACTTTTTACTGAATTGGATACAGACTACTAAAAAGCATCAAAGCCCAGAGGACATCAAAGTTCTATTGCCCTTGGAACTGCTTATGATGAAGCACCATGTTTTGTCTGTATCTAGCTGAGGTAAAAATGCCCATAAACCAAAAAAAAGATATACTGAACTTTTCCTCTTGTCAGCTGCTGTTTTTGGGCACAGGAAGTCCAAATTTACCAGTTTCTGAGCAGTGTGCATCTACCCAGTGATTCCTTGGGCCATCTTCCACCATTTGCACCCAATTTGTGCCCCTTCCTCTATCACAGTGTTTAAATCCTTCACGGAGTCAGAGGTGGCATTCCGGGCACTGCCTTGGCAAGTTTCCACTGAACAAAATGGTGGGGGAGCACCAATACGGTGGTAGGACCTAAACCAAAATGGTGGTAGGACCTGAACTCTGAAACCAGTATGTTTCAGAATGTCAGGACAGAAAGTGAAATGGTAAACTTTTTATGTGCCACAACAGGGACTTTTTTTACTCTGCTAGACATTACTTAAATCTGCCCTATCCCATTCTTCACATAAAAAGTAATGGACAACCTTCACAGTCAGAGCCAGTATGTTTCTTGACCTTAATTGTTGGCTTTCTTTTCAGACATTTGGTCTTTGTTTCATAACCCTGCCAGTCCTAAAACTGGATTGTTTATGGATTTTGCCGTTTGCTGTTCCGACACCTAATCTGGCTATCAGCCTCTGCTAAATAAAAACCAAATGGATTACCTGGCTCATGGTCTGACCTCATCCAAACACTGAAGCTTTAGAAACATGCTTCCTTCCATGGTGCCTTCATTTATAAATGTTCCTTAAGACACAATGTGGTTTCTTATAGTGAAACACTGCCAAAGGCACCTCAGGGTTCCTGCAGCTAACATCATCAGAAAAAAGTTACCCAAACTTTCTTTGTTGAGGTTTTTTTACTTTAAAGTCCAGACACACACTACTCCCCCCCCCCCCATCCCACTATTTAAAACATCTAGAAATCTCCAACTATATGTAATAAGCTAATGTTCTCTAATTGATGCCGGCTACGACCATGTGCTGCAGGAAATGGAGAAGAGGCACATGAGACAGGTATTGGTTGAGCTTTTTGCTGCCTTATTATTGCTGTTGGGTGTACAGTCCCTTTAAGGGACTAGCTGTTGGTTTCTGCAGTAAAAGAAGGAAAGTCTTTCTGCCATGGGGGCATCTAATACAGTCTAATTTCCAAAACTTTGACCAATCCTTAAAGGAACACTATCGTGAAATCGTGAAAATAAAAAATAACAAGCCTGTCTGGATATTTCTCGATACCGGGTGTATAAGTGACCCCTCCTCCCTCCATTCAGTATATTTATATGAATTTTTATCGTTGGGCCATTTTTTCGCGATAGTGCTCCTTTAAGAGCCTATACTGAAACCCAGTCCAATCGTCAGGACAAACTTACCGCCTATTCGGTCCCGCTGCGTTTGCGGATGGCCCAGGCTCGGGGGCGGCCGGCGGAGACTCCTTCCTCCCGGCAGCCAGCTCGAACAGCGTCGGCTCAAGCGGTGCAGAGCATGCCCGCCTCCTCCTCTCCTCGCTGCCTCCCTGCATGTGCTCTTTCTTATTAGTTAATGCGCCAATGAGCTCTAATATTACTGGTGGGCATAATGTCGTAATGATGTATTGGGCAATCAGCCCACGGGATGTTAGCTGGGCCTATGAGCCCGAACATTCCCCCCCGGCCAATCCCGTTAATTCCCATCCATTAAAGGTTTTCCCTCCACACTGTCTCATTGTCCATGATAGCGTGCTGCTGGGTGTGGTAGTACCTGTGATCCTTGTTCATTTCCTTTGCTGACCTCGTCTTGCTTGACCACTCCATGACTGTTGCCTGGACCAACGCCTGCCTGTACCCTGACCAGTAACCCGTCTCATCCCTTGTGCTGCATACCCGTGACCTCCCGGCTTGACCCTTGGCTTGACCTTCGATTCTTCTCTGGACTCTCCCTTTGGTACTGCTCTTAGTAAGGACTGATTACCCGTGTATGACTCTAACTTACTCGACATCGCCCCATCTTGCCTCTGGTTCATCTGCCTTCACCTTCCCCTTTGTGCTACTAAGTTCTGGGGGCAACCGTGTAAAACGGTCCGTGGCAAAACGTGTAAAGCGTCCTGGCCAACGGGCGCTTGGCTATAGGTGAAGCTCGCAGTGGAGATTGGGGGTTGTGGACTTACCTACAAGGCAGGTGTCCCACAGGGCTTGAGACCCCTGGTTCCCTCTGCCCCTTAGGGGATCAGGCACTGCTTTAGCACATTTCCTTGACTAAAACATAGAACCTCAAATTCAAGGCATCTGTACCCCCCCTTTCTGGCCTGACATTACCTGCACATTGCTGGCAAGTGGAACACCACAGGGATGTTGTTTTTGGACCTCTTAACACTAAATCGCTAAACACATCACTAAATTAAACAATATCCCGCGATGGACTCAACACTCTTAGACGGGAGCTGAGCCCGTTCCATCTGGCCTCAGTGGTGGGTGTGGTATAAAAATTCCTGCGTTCTATGAGTAACTTGCCTGGTCCTCAAGGAGTATTCTTAGAAGTGAGCTCTGTGTTTTTTTAATTTAAAATGTGTTTTGTGAATAATATACTTAAGGATGCATTTGCCACAAAGGCTATGCCAGCCAGTACCTAAGGCAGCAGTTGTTGGTCATCATCTAAAGCTTTTGGACGTTCCAGATGCTACATGATAAGCTTTTTAAAGAGAATCTTCCCTTACACTTTGGACCCAAAGCTGTGGATGTTTTCAATTGCGGTCCTCCCAGGCGCAGTATTAAATGGTACTGGGGGCAGCTGTGTGAGTGGTATTGCTTACCCTAGGCAAGACAGCTTCAAAAAATAATTAGATGCTTGACTGGACTAGAGCTCCATATTATCTGCCGCTGTTCTCCCAGCTCCCCTCAATAAAAACACTGCACAACGTATATATCTTTGGAATGATTTAATCGGCAACAGCTGAACAAATAAGTACAAGACAACACAAAATCTCCGAACCCCTTAATCGAGTCTGAGTGGTAACCAACCAAACTAAGCCTGCGAGATTGACGAGGGGGAAATCCTTGATGCACCTGAATAAGTGGAAGCCATTTTTCTTAAGCTCAGCCGCAATCTCCGAGCTCAGAGCTCAACCGGACTAACCGCCAAGGTGCAAGATGACAACAGCCTGGCTACCCCAAAACTGTAGCCATCCTTGCTACTACGCTGGCCATCCTGGCTCGTTTTCCCGGTCAAAAACAGCCGCATTTCTACGCCTCAGTACTCATCCAACCTGTCCACTCAGACCCGAAAGTGAGGAGACCGCCATAGCTGGCCAGCGTTGACTCCTTAACTCTGGCCAGCCCACCAACTACGACCATCAATTCACTCCGCTCTCCCAACACATTGACCAACCCTAAATCCCCCCCCTCCGCGGAGCCAAGCCCAAATCTACTGTTCAGCTGAAGCCTCCGTGATATACCCTCCAATGCCCTTAATACATACCCTCGGGTATGGCTGCCAAAATCTTAAATGCCACCCCTCCAGTTGGGGTAACCCATCTGCTCCCCCCCTACGTAATTAAACAGATTAAGAGTTCTCCCCCCTTCGCCCTGCCATGTAATGCCCTACTATGCCTATCCGATAATCTGCCAATTTTATCATATAAAGGAGCTCTCATCTCCTACCCAGTGGGCAAGGTAATCCACGGATATGGGCATTCAATAATCTGCCGCTTCTATCCACTTAAGGGCCCCTCTGCCACTTCCTCTGTCACTTAATCCACCTATATGCAAATCCCATAGTCTGCCGCTTCTATCATCTTAAAAGGGGTCCCCGGGGGCCTCATACTCCAGTAAAATAACTACTTGATGCTTCGATGATCCCATTATCTTAAGGGCTCTCGGCCCCTTCCCAAGACGCGTCATTACCCCATATACATATCCGAGAACCCACCTAACACTCCCAAGTCACTCCCATTCAGGCCTCCCAGACCCTTCCCAATGGGCCAATGATAATTCGCCAAACATGCCAATACTATCATATTAAGCGCTCTCGGCCCCTACCTATTGGCCCCGAAATCCCCCAACCTGATTGACCACAACCCCGTTGATTTAATCATATTAGGGGTTCTCGCCCATTCCCAGTGGCCACGACCTCCACCAATCCGAGTATTTAATAATACACCAAACACTTCGAGTCTTATCGTATTCTGCGATCTTGGCCCCTCCACAGTGGGCCCCATAATTCACCCATATGAATGTCCATACAAACCCCACCGCTTCTATCATATTAAGAGCTCTCACCCCTTCTCAGTGGGCCATGTTCTCCACAAATCTGAATATCCGATAATCCGCCAAACACGCCGATCTTAATATAATTCGCGCTCCTGGCCCCTCCACAGTGGGACCCCCATAATCCACCAGTATGAATGTCCGAAGCCCCCCCCCCCCGCCGATTCTATCTTCTATCCTATTAAGAGCTCTCACCCTTACTCAGTGGGCCACGTCCTCCACCAATCTGAGTAACCGATAATCCGCCGACCACGCCGAGTTTTACCATGTCACGCTCTTGGCCCCTCCACTAATATGAGAGTCCGAATAAAACTCCCCCCACCGATTCTATCATATTAAAGGGGCGGGGAGGTTCTTCCCCTGCCCAGTGGGCCCCGTCCTCCAACAATCTGAGCAACTGATAATCCGCATGTCGCACTCTTGGCCCCTCCACAGTGGGCCCCTTAATCCACCAATATATATTAAGGGTCTCACCAATCCGAGTACCCGACAATGCCCGACCACTCCGAGTCTTATCGTGTCATACACTCTCGGCCCCTCCGAATAGATCCACATAATCCTATCATATCCTATCAATTCTATCATATTAAAGGGTTCCCATCCCCCATCGGTTCCAACCTCTGATGATCAAACCAAGCAATCCACCCACTTTCCTGTGGCTACGCATTCCGACCCTTCTGGTCCCCCCACCATCGGGTGACAATCCTTGATCCGTTCCCCCACCGAACCGCTCTCTGGATCCAATCGAGGGTACTAACACCCGATGCTCATCACCGAAACTTCCAACCTTAATATTCCATGAGCCCAACTCACTTTCCTATATATACCAAGCACCCATCTACATTGGTCATTGACTTCTAGACCCCCCCAAGCCCAAGCAGCTCCTTACTCCCACTTTCCGGGGTCACCTACCATTCCTAAATAAATGAACCAGCACGCCCTTAGGCATTCCCCTGACCGACACTGCCCACCCCCTTGAATAACCCCCAAACGCAAGCTGCTCCCTTCCACAGTGCTCATCTCCTAATCGGGTCACGTCTGTTCCTAGGGCCAAAGCCCCCAATTCCAGCCTTGGAGCAGCATGCTGCTTTTTATTATTGTCTTTGGCCACCTGGTTAGTTAAACCCCCATCCTACCACCTCTGTAACTATTCCCAAACCGGATCCCCCAGTCCTCCATAAGCAGAGTCACCAATCCTTACTCCTCCAACACACCTCCATCCAGCAGGGGGCTTGCCTTTGCCTCCTCCATGCCTGCAGTGCATATCTTGGAATCCCCAAGCTTTAAACAACCCCACATCCCCCCTTACTTTTGTTCCTTCAGCAGCGCACTGTCCGCTTGCCTTCAAATACCCAGATGCCTCCTGACCCAGAACTTTTCATTTTACTTCACACCACCACTCGCCCCAATTGTTACCAATCCCATCTAATGGGGATTAATCATACCCACACTCCAACCTCCATCCCCTCAATGCTCTGTACCCCCCCTCAAGCCCCCAACACCTGAAGGTCCTCACGAACTCCCTTCACCCTGCCACGCAGCCTTAGTAAGGCAACAAACGCAAGTACCCTGATGGTATGGAATGTAACTCACCACACCCCTGCCCTTTAACGAGCCCACTCCTGCCTTCCCATGACCACCACCTCTTACAACCCTCCCTCAAATCACCCTTTAATAAATTGCCAGGCAACTAGTCACCCACGAGATACTGTTGATCTGCCAGTCCTCCAATCCCCCCCCCATGTCCCCCTATCTCCTGAGCGCCGACCCATGCCAGAAAAGAGGACGGGATGTGAGGCGGGCGGCAGTGGGAACTGACCCCCCCACAAATGCCGCGCCCAGGGGGTCAGCCATGTGTGTCTGCCATGCTGCCTGTTATGGGATGATTGGGAAAAAGGAGGCTCTGCCATGCTGCCTGTTATGGGGGTAATTGGCAGTGTCTGCCATGACACCCAGCGGAGGGGAGGGGGCTGGTGCCCAGCCACCTCGGCGCGGCAGGTGGGAGCGCGCGAGACAGGAAGGAGAGGAAGAGAGGGGGATCCCCACACCGTCGTGCGGCTGGCCCCGCACGACAATGCGGCGGGCCGCCGCATGCGTGGCCTGGATGGGAGGAGGTACGGGGGGCGCCCCAACACCCGGCGAGGGGAGGGGGGCGCCCAGCCACCGCAGAGCGACGGGCAGCAGTGCGCGAATCCTGCGCTCCCGATGCCAGGAGGGAGGAAGGCAGAGTGGCGGGCCGGTGTGTGCATGGCCGGACGGGAGGAGGTACGGTGGGGCGCACCGACACCCGGCGACGGAAGGGGGGGCGCCCAGCCACCGCAGTGCAAGGCCTGCTCTCCCGGTGACAGGAGGGAGGCAGGCAGATGAAGAGGGGGGGGGGAATCCCCACACCGCCGCCACAGCAGGCAGGGAGAGCCCCCGGCACCCCACGTGACGCGAGAGGGGGCCGGGAGGTGAGGGCTCCACCCAGCGAGACGGGGAGGTAGGAGTCATCCTGCGGGCCATGAAGCAAACGGGGCGAGAGTTGGGAGAGGAGCACTTACCCAGTCCCCCCAGATGCCATGGCCCGCAGGATGAGAGGATTATTTGGTGCTGGACGAGCGTCAGGCACCTCCCTCCCCAAAATTCTCCCCGGCTGACTGGTCCAGCTCCCGATAGGAGCTCAGCCAGTCATGTGGGCGCCTTTCTTAAGGGGCCGGCGCCTTCTTATTTAGAAGAAAATAACATTAACAGTTACTATTAGCTGTTATCAGTAAAAAAAATAAAATAAAAAACTTCCCCTACCCCAACACCCTTGGTTGAACTTGATGGACATATGTCTTTTTTCAACCATATTAACTATGTAACTAAGACATATATGACAGACAAAGGTGGCACTGTATTTGCAGATCTGTTGGCAGATCTTGTTCTTGGTACAGTTTGCAAGGTCTTGTTTTCTGGGAGCTCACAAATGTTAATGTTGTGGCTGCAATAGCAGCTAAGGTCAGCAGCTCACTAATGATAAGATCCTGACTTCTCTTTGGCGCCAGGTGATGTTTCTGACATTCAGTTGTTTCCTCCTGCATTTCTGAGTTTAGAGTTGCTCTGTGAGTAGTCATGGGATAGAGCATGGTTTGTATGAGTTTTGGAGCAGTCACTGTTTGTTTCTCTTGGTTTTCCAGTTGCTTGCTATTTTCACATGTCTTGTTTACAACCTTTAATGTCCTCCTATACCGTTAGTAGCTGAGTCATTTAGGGCTTGTGCATTGTTGTAATCTTGACACCCGTGGGCATGCCATGAAAGTCCCAGTCCCCCTGGGTTCTACTTGTATCAAATGTTCCCCTTTAGTTTTGATCCCAGTGGGTTCTTAAACTCTCCAAGCACCTAACTACCTTGCAGGCTCTCTCTGTCTAACCCCAAAAGGGTTAGTGTGCAAAAGGTGTCTGGAGTCTGTCTTATAAAGAAGTAAATAACGTGAGGACTGAAATTGACAGGGTTTTGAACCAGTAATGTTTGGTGTGTTATCGCTTCAAATCTGCTGGTCTACCTGTTAAGCCACGTGATGTTTTGTATGCGTGTGTCTGTTGTGTTTATGTGGATTTCCCCTGGGTCCTCTGTTTCATGTTCCGTGCATGCTCACAGTTGTTTATAATTCCCTCCTCGGTCTTCCCTATGAAGGGATGTGTGTAGCCCCACCTCTGTCCTGGATCATTGCGTCAATTTGTTTTGTGCACTCTCTGTAGCATATGTACTTCTGTCCTGCATACTGGGGCTCAGGCCAATCATTGTCTGTACTGGAGGCCAGGCCCTTTGTTATCTGTATGTTGGCCGAGATCTTCTATAATTTGTACTGTGGGTTGGTCACAAGCTTTCCATTGAGTCTGGACTCCCACGCCCAGGCTGGTCATCGGCTTGGCTCTCTAGTGATGTGGACAGGTTGTATATCTTATGTGTACCTATTATGAGCCTGCTACTCTGTTACTGCCCAGTGTCTGGTTGTAATGCTTGGTACAATGAAATCCTGGACTGAGGCACAAAAGTCTAATTGTGCCTCGCTCTAGAAATAATTTTTTTATGGTGGTAATTCCAAGGAAATACATTTTACATAGATAGTGAAAACCTTTCTGCTATAAATACAGTACATATTAGGCTCGATTCAGAGAGACAACAAAAAACTTCCGTTTTAGTACCGATCTGTTTTTTTTGTGAAATGTTTCCGTTCTCGTATGAGTGCACAAGCGATTCTGTGCATGCATTGAAAACCTTCTGTAAAGTTTCCGTCCGTTCATACGGCAGATTACGAATACGAGGATGTCATTTTCCACCCAGACTTTTCCGTTTCATTTTCACATGTTACAACGTAGGCTTTAGTTTTTGCCCTTTTCCCATCGTATCCTCCAACGAATCCTTTACGTTTCCCGTAACCACTTAGCACTGTCCTCCATCTTCCCTTTTGGACCCTTAAAGCTCACCCAAACCACTTCTCGTTTAGGTTCTTCTTCCATTTTAGCCCCCTAAAACTTACCCAAATCACTTCTCGGTCATGTGAATATTCATCTTAAAATATTTCTGGGCCCATTAGTTTTGTGTTAATGTATTTTGTAAATGAAAAGACAATGTAACATTTTTTTTTTTATTCCATCATAAAATATAAAATTTTTAAAAATTTTGAAAATTTCAAATTTTAACAACTATAAAAAACAAAATACATAGCAATGGCAGGCCATTGAACATTATTCTTCATCTGTGGTCCCCAACGAGTTGCGCAGCTCCTGCATCTCGCCCACCAGCTGAAGGACCCTGACACTCAGTTGTGCCACTCTGGCACGTGTGGTCCCTGTTAAAAAACGTAAATTAAAATATTGGTATAACCTCGTTGGGGTCATACTGCAGTGCCCCCCCCCCCCCCCCGTATGGTCCAAACACCTAAATCTGGACTTCAAAAGCCAGAGGGCCCTCGCCACGGGCCGGGTTTTGCATAGTGCCCGATTAGAGAACCCCTGGCCCGCATTCTGCAGGCAAAGAACGGGCATCAGGAGCAAGGGTGAGTGGCACATCTTGCAGTTCCTGCAACCAAATATAAAACAATTACACAAAGCAAAGGTAACCAACTAAAACAATAACTCCTACAACAAATTAAGATTCAAGTTCAACAATCCAAATATAATTCACAAAGGATATAAGTCTAAAAAAATATAGCAATTATATGGATGTGTGGGAAAATAAATGTTTACATGCTAAGGACTAATTTAGGTCAGCATTAAAATGCTTCTATAAGGCATACATGAAATGTATTGATTTAGGTATGCATTGCTATACAATTTATGACCTCGGACATGCTGATACATGCAATGCCTTGGTGCAAAAGGCGCGCAGACTCCTCCACATAGCCGCAAAACATGTTCAACAATAGCAATCTGAGCCCTCAAAGGTCCCGTAAGTGGATCGGAAATGAAACGGATTTATAGGGTGGTGATCCGTCGGAAATCAGCTCTCTGAATCAGACGGAAACCCATCCCAACAACGGAAGTTATCTGAACGAATGGAAAATTTCCGATTTTGTTTGGAAAATGATCCGAACTAACGGAAATGTTCCGATTTGCTTCCGTTCATCGAAAGCGCATTTCCGAACGTTCGTACAAATGAAAAATGAACGAAAAAAAGCAAAAAAAAGGCTAACACCCACCCAAACTTTCACAGACAGCTACAGAAGTCCGGACGAATGTGTCTTTGAATCGAGGCTAATGTTCAGGCTCTACTGCAACAAACTAGGCATCAACAAATCAAAAGGTAATGCATTAATAAAATAGGCAACACGTATCTGGTTAAAGGTGGTCTGGAGAAAACCACCTTCAGTCCTCATACCATATGGGCTAAAAAATGGCTACCAGGTTCTGTTGGTCCCAAATCAGAGCTCAGAGAAGTTGTTTTTGTCTTTTTGTCCCAAAAGCATGTCTGATCTCTCCCCCATCTGCCAGGTGCTATTGTTTCAGTTAAACCAGCTCTGGCCATCTCTGATGGTCTTAAATCAATAATCAGGTAACATTCATGGCTGTAGCTTTATTAGCATGTCAGTACCTACATGAAACTTGATCAAGCCAAAAGTTACCAGACCAATTCTTTCTACTAACTAACATCACAACCCCCATGGCTGGGTTCACTACAGACTAATTCATTGTAAACGATTTATGAATTGAAAAGAACAAATAGGATACAACCATCCAAGTCTTGATCCCAGTTCCAGAACTGCCCCCCCCCCCCCCCCACACCAGTCAGGTTCACCCAGGTCTGACAACTGCTAATTCAACTGCCTATCTTTGGCCTAAGGTTCTGCTACTAAATACATCCAGATACAAAAAAAAAATGCTTCTTCTACTCTCGGTTAGCTTGTTTTTAATTGAATAAGTAACTCCCTTGGACCTATAATAACTATTTAAAATACTGTCTTATGGGGTCATCAAGAAAAGTAATAGGATGGCGAGGTTGCCGTGGGGTCTCCCCTGACATGGAGCCCCTGAAGGGACCCTGAGACACGCTGCCCCCCCTCAACTCCCCCCCCCAGCCCACTTGTGTGTTGTTTGTGTTGTCCCAATTTCTCATTCCCCCTTTTTTCTTTCCTTCTTCTCTTGTGTATTAGGTGGATAATGAACGCAGTACACGGGTAACATAAGGCGATATGGGCTGAGTTTTATGGTGGTAGGCGCTCCTCGAGGGTACCTCAGACGAGAAACTACAAGGGAGGGTGTGGCTTGCGGCCTTGGGGGGCCCTGGTTTTGCTCCCTAGAACCCCAATCGGTTAGGCGGTGTTCGTCCGGAGGGGAGCGGCGTCTGATGCAGTTCACTAGAGGTCTAGAAGGCATGTTGTCTGGGGTGCCCTTGGGGATATTTCAATATTTATGCATTTACCCTTGTCGTAGAGGATGTCATTATTTACATGTTTTTGTGTGTATGTATGTGAACTTTTTGAGAAATAAAGAATTATAAAAAAATATATTGTCTTATCTAGTACTTTATCAATAGACAATTGCAATGATCGGGCATTCATGGACTTAAAGTGGACCAACACCCAGGTGGATCAGACCTAGGCCCGGGAATCTTATCCGATCCCTCTCTGCGGGGCATCCAAAATCGGGATGCCCCGCTGTGTGAAAACCCCCCAGACGCCCAGAAACCTTACCTTACTCCCGGTCCAACGGCGCATGCGTGGGCCGCGGCCGCATCTCGTGCTTCTCTCTAGCAGGGCGCGTGCCTGCGCCGGCCATTTGTGAATGCCCGGCGCGCTCCCTGTTAGAGGAAAGCGCGAGATGCGACCGCCAGCGTGCTTGGAGCCGCTGTAGTTGTACGTCGCTTGGGCGCGCATACCACAGCGGCTCCGAGCACGCTGATTGGAGGTGCGCCCGCGCATGCGCCATAGGAGCGGGGTGAGGAGAGTTTTTGCAAGCGTTCTGGGGGGTTTCACGAAGTGGACCAGAACCCAGGATAGTGAAAATCCTGGGTGTTGGTCCACTTTAATACTGTACAAATTTGAATTGCTATATTTCATTATCACATTCTTTTACTCTACCCCCTTAATGTCATCCACCTCCCTCTTTCTCTCTTGCCAGGATAAATTTCTTGCTTGTATATACTTAAACTAAATAGACAAAAAAGCCTAAAACATGTCCTTTAGTTACCCCTCACGTATAGAGATTTTACAGACTTACAGTGACCCCAGAAAGAATTGATTTGTAACGCAGCTACTGTGTCCTAATGACCTCCTGAAATATGATCATTACCAAAAGAAAGGCGATTTCTTGGTTGGCCGCAGAAGCCGGGTATCACAATGTTCAGTCTGTCGCATTAGTGGCTGCACCGCATTAAACTGGGAACATTAAATAGCTGAAGTTAGTTTATTAATCTGATTATTGTTCCTTGTTGGCTGCTGGCTGCACCTGCTTGGCTGCCTCACTTATTGACCGGCAGGACCCTTATGGGAAAATCCTGTCTTGAATCAGAACTAATATAGAGGATATGGCTGATTTATCTGAATAAAAAATTAAAATAAACTCAGATACAAGTATTGGGACAACATTTAGCAATATTCTGGTTCTGCACCTAAATTCAAGTATCACTTATATCTATAAAGGGGAGACTTTATGTTTCCTTGTCTCTGAAAAGCAACTTCGTTCAACTGGCTTTAAACCTCAATGGCAAACCACCAAGCGCCCAGTGAATATTATTCTAAAAAAAAGTCGGGGAGGCCGATTCATTAATAGCGTCAGGTAGCGACAGATGAGCGACAGTAGCGTTATTTTCACAGCGCCCGCTAGTATTCGCTGTGCTTGGCCGTTGTTCGGCTGTTGACAGCGACTCAGTCGGTGTGCGGTAATGTTGAATACGGGGTGAGGAGTCGCTGTTTGACAGGTTCCGCGCTGTATGGGAGCGCATGACAGCAAATGGCCATAGCGAACGGCTCCCAGCATATTCATTAACAAATCACGCTGCAAAAATTCTCGTGCTGTGAAATGCTTGTTTAAACCCCAGAGCGCTGGCGGCGATGGGTTAAAAGTAGTTTTTTAACCCCCAAACAACCATATTTTTAGAAAAAAAAAAACATGTTTTTCAAAACATTTAGTAATATGAATACATTAATATCAGACCTGTAATATCAATTCTGCACAATTTTTTTTTTTTTTTTTTTTTACCTTAAAGTGGAGCAACACCGAGAGGTGATCGGCCCGGAAATCTATAAGATTCCCGGGCCGATCACCTCCCACCCCGCGGGACATCCGAGATCGGGATGTCCCGCGGGGTGAAACCCCCCAAAAAACCCCCAAACACCTTACCTGATCTTCGGCGGCGGCCGGCCGCCGCCGCCTCCCTCGCGCCCCTGTAGGCGTGCTCGCGCCCGCGCCGGCCGTCTGCGAATGGCCGGCGGGGGCGCGCGCGCGCCAAAAGTGACGCGAGGGAGGCGGCGGCGGCAGCCGCTTGGACGTTCCTGATCCCCGCCTGGACGTTGGCGGGGATTGGACCGTCCAGTCACGTGGGAGCGGGGACAGGTAAGATTTTGGGGCTTTCTGGGGGGTTTCACACAGCGGGGCACCCCCGATCGGGGTGCCCCGCCGAAGTGGACCAAAACCCAGGATAGTCAAAATCCTGGGTGTTGGTCCACTTTAAAAAAAATATCTAACATGGCAGAAGTGGTCACAGAATTTTTGACATTTAAAAAAAAAAAAAAAAAAAAAAAAATTAATAGCAATTAATTATGAATATTTAAAGATTGCTCCATTGAAATGCATTGGAGAGCGCCAGGTAGCGAGAGGTCATACCTGTCGCTGTTCAAGGACGCTCGCTGGCGCTGTGGGGTGAGGCTGGAATAATGATGAATGATTCGCTATCTGGCGCTCTGACAGTCGCTAAGCAGGATCGGCTTGATAAATGTGTGATTGCGGAGGGGAGCCGGCGTTCTCGTGGCGGTGAGCGTCATTACCGTTTGCTCACCATTAGCTACCTGGCGCTATCCCTTGTTAAATAAGGGCCTCATTTCACTAAAAATCCACCATTGCAACATTGCTTTTTTTTCAGCACTAGAAATAGTGAAATGTGAAAGTAAAGTACTGGTCAAAATGAAAGTGTTACTTCTCCTTTTCCCTTTAAAGCGGACCAAAACCCAAGGAACTTGTAAAATACATTTGGCCAAAGTCCTTGCCTATTTGCCTTTCTTAGGGTATAGAAATGGAAAAAGATATTTTCGCTTTTTCAAATTGTTCTGGAACACTTTTCTTTGCTGTCTCTCTCTGTAAGATGGCCGGCGATCAGTCATTGCAAAGGTGTGGCAATTACATCATTGCCACACACAACAGTGGCAATAAATCTGCTATACAATTGAAGCAGGAGCAGTGAAAATTGGCAAGTGGTACGCTTCATGGGATGAGCAATTCAGGCTATGCCAGTTAAAATGTGGGTTTTGGTCTAATTTAAAGTGGATGTCCGATATTTTGGCAACCCCCCACCACCCTGCCTCTCTCCCCTCATGCTGAGGCAGGAGGGGGGTTACAACTAAAAAATCTCCTTACCTCGTCCGGGATCCAGCGCTGTCCACGGCTCACGGGTGGGCACAGCACACAGCTGCATCAGTGGGTAATCACAGTCGCCCATTCATTGATTGGCTATGTACAGAGCTGTGGGTGCCTTACCATGCAGCTTGTGCAAGATGCCTGCACCAAGCACTGGAACCGCTACAGGAACAGGGATGGAGAGTGGGCGAGGTAAGGGTTTTTTTTTGTAACCCCCTCATTCTATTTAAAGTGGACTGTCACCCAGGGGTGATCGGCCCGGGAATCTATAAGATTCCCGGGCCGATCACCTCCCTCACCGCGGGACATCCGAGATCGGGAGGACCCCCCCCAAAACCCCCGAAAAACTGCCGCCGCCGCCTCCCGCGCGCCCCTCTAGGCGTGCGGGCCCCCGCGCCGGGCGTTTGTGAATGGCCGGCGCGGGCGCGCGCACTGTCAGAGGGGCGCGCGCACTGTCAGAGGGGCGCGCCTAACCGGGGTGCCCCCCTGAAGTGGACCAAAACCCAGGATAGTCAAAATCCTGGGTGTTGGTCCACTTTAAACTGGACCATCACCCTGAATAAAAGCCTATCTTGTATGTTTCCCACACCCTGTCCATACACAGATTGCCCACATTAAAAATCATCCTACCTGCACCTATTGCGTTTTTTGAGCCTTTTAACATTCAAGATGGCGGCTCATGGAGCATCAGGCAGCCTGCAGAGAGGAAGTGGTTCTTACTATGCCGCTCTGCATTCTGGGATTGCTGTTTCCTGACCCCAGCTCTTCTGTATCCCACCCCCCTGTACTCACTTAGGCCCTTATTTATGAAGGAATAGCGACAGGTAGCAACTGGTGAGCGGCCGGTAATGACGGGCACCGCCACGAGAACGCCGGCATCAAGCCGATCCTGCTTAGCAACTGAGATAGCGCCAGATAGCCACTCATTCATCATTATTCCAGCCTCAGCCCACAGCGCCAGGGTCCGACCTTGAACAGCGACAGGTATGACCTCTCGCTACCTGGCGCTCTCCAATGCATTTCAATGGAACAATCTTTAAATATTCATAATTAATTGTTATTAATGTTTTTTGTTTTTTTTTTTATTTTTTTTTAATGTGAAAAATTCTGTGACCACTTCTGCCATGTTAGATAATTTTTTTAACGGTAAAAAAAAAAAAAAAAAAAAATTTGTGCAGAATTGATATTATAGGTCTGATATTATTGTATTCATATTACTAAATTATTTAAAAAACTTGTTTTTTTTCGGTTTCCATAAATATGGTTGTTTGGGGGTTAGAAAACTACTTTTAACCCATCGCCGCCAGCGCTCTGGGGTTTAAAGTGGACCAACACCCAGGGGGGATCGGCCCGGAAATCTATAAGATTTCCGGACCGATCAGATCCCTCCCCGCGGGGCATCCGAAATCGGGATGTCCCGCGGGGAGGAACCCCCCAGGAGGCCCACAATCCTCACCTTACCGGCGATCCAACGGCGCATGCGCGAGACGTGGCCGCGTCTCTCGCTTCCCTCTAGCAGGGCGCGCTCCCGCGCCGGCCGTTTTGTGAATGGCCGGCGCAGGCGCGCTCCCTGTTAGAGGGAAGCGAGAGACGCAGCCAATGACAGCGCTCTGGTATGCGCGTCCAAGCGGCTTTGGACGCGCATACCAGAGCTGCTCTGAGCGCTGTCATTGGCCGGACGAGGTCACGTGGGAGCGGGGAGAGGTGAGTTTTTGCGGCGATCGGGGGGGTTTCAGACAGCGGGGCACCCCCGATCGGGGTGCCCCACCTAAGTGGACCAACACCCAGGATAGTCAAAATCCTGGGTGTTGGTCCACTTTAAACATGCATTTTACAGCGCGAGAATTTTTTGAGCGTGATTTTTTAATGAATATGGTGGGAGCCGGTCGCTAGGGCCAGTCGCTATCATGCGCTCCCATACAGCGCGGAACCTGTCAAATAGACTCCTCACCCAATATTCAACATTACGGCAAACCGACTGAGTCGCTATCAACTACCGAACAACGGCCAAGCACAGCGACTACTAGCGGGCGCTCTGAAAATGTCGCTACAGTCGCTCAACTGTCGCTACCTGCTGCTATTAATGAATCGGCCTCTTGGTTGTAACTGCTTGTTGCTATGGGGTACTTGGCCTAAGAAAGGTTAAGCACCTCTGGTATAGGGGACCAATGGCTGCCCCCTTGCATCTGTCACAATTTCTCAAGCACACCTACTTATTTCACTGCAATGGAGGGGGCTTTCTAGGCCTTGGGATGACAGGAGAAAAGGATGCAGCAGCTTCAAGGGTTGATACGGCAAAATCATACTCAAATCGAAACAGCAAAACTGATCATTATTCTGGTCACTGGGCCTTAGAATGAGCTATGAGGCTTTCAAGCTGACAAGCCCATGTTCCTAGAGGGCCACTTTGACCCCTTTGTTAAGCACAAATGATCCCATTTCTACTTCTTGTGGGGGCATTTCAGGCCTTGGGATGGCAGGAGAAAAGGATGCAACAGCTCCAAGGATTAATATGGTAAAATCATACTCAAATCAAAACAACAGCGCTATGAGGCTTTCAAGCTGACAAGCCCCTGTTCCTAAAGGGCCACCTTGACTCATTTGTTAAATACAAATGAACCAATTTCTTCTAGTGGTCTGTTCAGGATGTTTTTGTATTTTGCTAATGTCATTTCTCTAGTTGGAAAGGTTTATCGATGTACGTGTATAGAACCACCATGGAAAGTGGCAGCAGAAAGAGCCTTTATGCTCTTCCAAGGACACGCAAACCACATTTTCTATGACCACTCTGCACAACTAATAGAAAACACGTGCTGCAAGGGAGACAGGCTACCCTGCTAACACAAACCATGCATGAGGATTTCATCATGTAATCTGAAGACATAAATGAGAAAAAGATGCTCTGAAACGTCCAGTAAACCCTTTCATGGCCTGGATAACACAAATCGATTGTTAAATTGCCAACATACTGAAACAGAAGACAAAGATTCGATAAACCATCCACCATAAAGTCAGTGCTGACTTCCTGTGTGGTCCAAGACCAAATGATTTATATGGATTCAAAATCCCAAGGGTCACAGGCATCATCCCTTTCAGTGACAATGTGGACCACTCTACATATACATTGCTGAAGCCACAGGAACTCTGGGATAATGGGTTTCGATGCCACCAAGACTCTTCAGCTCACCACCATATAGACAGTGGTCATAGGCCATAGGGAGACCTGGGATAATTTGGGCCTGGCTGTGCTGATATGGGACCCTGTATTTCTGACATTTTCACTGCGGCCCAATGTTAAGAAAAAACTGCAATGAAAATACTTAAAGTGGACCAACACCCTGCAGGATCGGCCAGGGAACCTATAAGATTCCTGGGCCGATCCAATCCCTCCACCCGGGGCATCCAAAATCGGGATGCCTTGCTGTGTGAAACCCCACCTCACTTACCTTTGTTCCCGGTCCAACGGTGCATGCGCAAGTCACAGCCGCATCCCCGCTATCCCTCTAGCAGGGCACGTGCCCATGCCAGCCATTTGTGAATGGCCGGTGCGGGCACTCTCCCTGTTAGAGGGAGGCGGAGAATGCGTCCGTCAGCGCGCTCAGAACCGCTGCTCTTAGACGGAGCCTTAGGCCCTTATTCATCAAGCGATAGTGCCAGGTAGTGTCTGACGAGCGCCAGGTAGCGGCAGCTAACGGCGACTACCGACTCAAGTACGCCCGGCGGCGGTCACAATGACGCATTTATCAAGCAAAATGAGGCTAGCGCCGGCGAGAGCGACGGCTAGCGCGGCATTCATCATGAAGCCGCCTGGACCGAACAGCGCCGCTGCAAATTCCCTCACAGCGCCAGGTATGAGCTGTCGCTCCCTGGCGATGTCCAATGCATTTCAATGGAGCAATCTATAATTATTCATAAATAATTGTTTTTTTTTTTTTTTTTTTAATGTCAAAAAATCGGAGACCACTTCTGCAATGTTAGGATTTATTTTTAAGTAAAAAAAAAAATTAAAAAAAATATGTACAGAATTGATCTAACAGGTCTGAGATTAATGTATTCATATTACAAAATGATTCTAAAAACATGTATAATGTTACATTCAAAAAATATGGTTGTTTAGGGGTTAAAAACTAGTTAATACACATCGCCGCCAGCGCTCTGGGGTTTAAACAAGGAATGGACAGCGACAGCACATTCGGAGCGTGATTTGTTGATGAATATGAAGCTAGCCGTTCGCTCTGGCCATTCGTTGTCAGGCGCTCACATACAACGCTGGACCTGTGAAACAGCGACCCCCCAGCCCGTATTCAACATTACCGCACACCGACTGAGTCGCTGTCATCAAGCTAATGCCGGCCAAGCACAGCGAATACTGGCTGGCGCTGAAAAAATCACGCTACAGTCGCTCATCTGTCGCTACCTGGCGCTATTGATGAATCGGCCTCCCCGACAACGTGATGTCAGCGGCTCTGAGCGCACTTATTGGAGGAGCGCCCGCACATGCGCTGTAGGACCAGGAAGAGGTGAGTTGCCTTAGCGATCTGGGGGGCTTCACGCAGCAGGGCACCCCCAATCAGGGTGCCCCGGGGGCAAGGACCAAAACCCAGGTTAGTCAAAATACAATAACAATGAAACAGCAGATAATAGGGCTTCCTTTTTCTAAATGATAAAAGTGAGCACAAATCTGGGGCAACAATGATGGGGACCCCTGGACCTTCAGGGCCCCGGTGCAGTCGCACCCTCCGCACCCCCTGTAGTTACGCCCCTGAAGATTCACCATATTGTGTTATGGTGTATAGAACATATTTTTTTTATACAGTGTGAATGAGCTTTTGGATTGCTTTTAACATTATTATTTTGCTGCTGCATTGACTATTGCATTAGAATGGTGGAAATCTCAGAGAACAATTTAAATCAACACTGGTAGCCCAGGGGGTTCCCCATTAGTATTTTGGCAAGGGTGACCCTTAATGTATAGTTACGTCTCCAGATACACAGCCCACAGGCTGCTAACCTCGTCATTAAACAGCATCATTTACAGATGGCTGCAGTGCTATTACCCCGATAAGCTTTGTGGTTTTCGGCTAGTTAATCTTTTCCAATGGGGAAATTGTCGGCTCAATGAAAAAAGGCGATCATGGAAAAGGTTAATGAGCGATGATCTGGAAACGGAGTTATTCTTGTTTTCTGCATGGCTCACCTCTTATTAGATTCAAGCTGCCTAGGTCTTTTGTTCTCTTTCCATAGGGTGGTATTATCCGGTAATAGCCAGGAATGTTGGGGCCTCCTGCTAGGAGTCATGTCTGCACTGCTGGAGGCTCTATTCAGCTGGGGATTGCGTGTGGCCAGATTTTTGGAGTCTCCTTAAAGGATGCCAGAAGAAGAGAATGGGGGCAGAATCATAAAGGACCTAGAGCAGGGAGAGAATATGCACACACCCCGATCATAAAATATGGTCAGAAATGATGATCAACACTAGCCAAAAAATGTGAAGAAGGTGTGTAACATTTTCAGTTTTCTATTTTATCTATTGAGGAGATAGAGGGCAGTATGATCTCTTGTTTGGACAGAAAATCCATGGGTGTCAGCAGGGCTGGTGCCAGCACAGGGCAAACCTGGGCAATTGCCAGGACATCTTCAGGGGCCCACTCAGACTCACACTTGGCCATAGTATTATTTTACAGTGGACCCAAACCACCGAATGCCGGATGTTGTGTGCAGACCTGCTCATGGCTGGCGACAAAGGAAGATCAGCAACAATAGAAAAGATGGCATGGAATGGAGGGCAGTTGATGGAAGCTCAGAAGGTGGTGAGAACCAGGTGACAACTGACAGCAATGATGGATTCTTTAGTGGCAGCGGAGCAAACGGATGCTTGTTGGCAGTAGAGAATGCAACAAAAACTAGAGGTTTGGCTAGGCAAGGCAATAAGGATTGGAGGGTGATCAGCAGCAGAAGACGACCCATTTGTGGCAGCGGTGCTGAAAGGTGACATCATGTGACACACTACTTTGGGGCCCACTAAGGCTCTTTTGCCCAAGGGCCCCCACAAATCTGGAGCCGGCTCTGGGTGTCACGATCTAAAGGAGCCCTGTTAGTATGTGTCCACCCTTACTTTAGCTCTAATTTTGTTAGGGTTCCAATTGGTCATGATATACATACATACATTATTAATATTGCTGTTTATTTATAAAGTTCCATAATATTCTGTGGCGCTGTACAATGTAGTAAAATTATAGGAGATTAGGGCATTATGGGCAGATATTACATAAAAAATTGCATATAATACATACGGTATGCAGATGCAACACAATGGTACAGGAGTATGTTAGGAGAGAGAGCTCTGCCCTTGCGAGGTTACAATGAAAAGGATGAGGGTGTAGACAAGAGGTTGGGTCACAAAGAGTATGTACTAAGCATGGTGGCAAGTGCTCCTCAGGGTGACAGGACTGTTGAGTGGTTTGGTTAGGCCAGATGATAGGCTCGTCCATATAGATGAGTTTCAAGGATGCTTTTGAACAGTGGCAGAACTTAACGTGACGGGGCCCTGGTATGGAAATTAAATGGGACCCTTTCAAGGCTCATACAGTGAACTTTTTTCCATCTTTTAGCTGGATGTAGCTAGACAGCTACAGCTAAAGACTGAAATAGCAGATACAAATTGTACTTCCTTCCTCTAAATGATGGCTAGTAAGAGCAAATATGATAAATAAGGTTGGAGGAGCAACAATGATGGGGCCCCTGACCTCCTGGGCCCAGTTGCAGCAGCACCCCTATAGTTACGCCCCTGCTTTTGAAGGTTTGTATGGGGAAGGGCATTCCAGAGAGGAGGAGCAGCATGTGTGCTGGAAATGAGAGTGGGAGGAGGGCATAGGACGGAAGGAGGTCATGGGCAGACCGGAAACTGGAGTCTGGATTGGTATATTTAGAAAAGAGATGAAATTTAGGAAGGGGCTTAGCCATACAAGGCCTGGTAGGTTAGGAGTTTAAACGGAATTATTTCAGATAGTGGCAGCCAGTGTAGAGAATGACAGAGAGGAGCAGCGCTGGAAAAGCGAGAGGAGAGGTGGATGAGGCGAGCAGCAGAGCTGAGAATAGATTGGAGGGGAGACAGTTGGTTTGCAGGTACACCAAAGAAGAGTGTGTTGCAGTAGTCAAGTCGGGAGATAGTATCATGATACTGTGAATAAATAAATGATATGCTTTATTTAAATACCAATAACATGCTGGGTATTGACAGGGGGCATTGACAGGAGACTAATTAGGGACATACATCTGTATGAGTGTCAGAAACTGTGGCTAGAATTAGGAACTATTGTAAACAATTATACTCCTGAATGGCTCTTCCAATATATGTGAACACAATTTCATCTTCTAAACAATGTAATAACTAAAATAATATATATATACGTATATACATTATATATACATATATATATATATATATATATATATATATATATATATCCTGCCCTGCTCGACTAAAATAGGCAAACAAATATATAAATATTATTAATAACTGGCCAATGAATGGATACACACAAAAGACTGTAGGATCTTTAGACATGCGGTAAATCGAAGGACACTGAGACACATGGTAAATAAAAAGATATATTGTTGGTAAAAAATAACACAAGATGCAATCAAATCTTACAAAACAACAAAATACCACACGCTATGATCAGAGTTATATGACCGGCATACACATATACAATAATTAAGGCAAAACGTGTGCAACACCGCGCTTATAATACCTGGTTAAAGTCGCGACCTGCGACGAAACGCGTTGGATTTGGCGGTTTTTATACATGAAAGGAGCAGGATTTTCTATCAGAGTGTTCATCACCTATATGTTCTACTTCATCGGCCGACGGGAACATTAAAAGTTGGTGGTGAGATCCGCTCTATTCATATTGCTCTAAGTGAGCTGACATGCTGGATTTTTATATTTAAATTGTGAGTGCGGTTTTAAACCCTTTATCTCCATTAAACCTTTTAAACGTTATTGCACTAGTTCTACATATTTTTATGTCTCCCTCTATGTGCGGTTGTGATTGATTAATACAACACATCCTGAGAGTCTATGACAAAATACTTATCCTTTG
Organism: Gastrophryne carolinensis; assembly: GCA_027917425.1. NCBI lineage: Eukaryota > Metazoa > Chordata > Amphibia > Anura > Microhylidae > Gastrophryne > Gastrophryne carolinensis. The sequence goes on from CM051237.1 coordinate 449,371,604, forward strand.
AAATACAAGTGGATGTGGATGATCCTTGATCAAATTGGCGACCGAGCCTTGCGGGGAGGACATATATACACTATTCAATTTGGCCTTATCTATGATGGTTCTCTGGTAAGGATTTGCACATATGGGTGTTAAGAGCACAGAAGATTAATGATAAGCACTTTGGGAAGTGGATGAAAGAAGAATAAAAAGAGGAAATACGTGTTTACAGCACATCACTTTTTATTGACTTTATAATTTGGTTTACACTTTTTTCTTCATGCTAATTGATGATTGAGAAAAATTATTTTATTGATGAGTAGCTCTGTGTTTTCTTTAGCACGAATAATTAAGGCAAAGTTAAGAGCATTACCTGACCAGCAACTCATACAATTACCCTACTGACAGGGGAGCCCACAAGCAGACCTTTCAGCTGGCAGCCTTTTCTCTCCTCTCTCTCCAACTATACCCCAATCTCACTTTGATGTCCAGACTTGCCCTGCCAGTTTTGCTAGCCTGAAACTTGTGGAAACCCGCTTTGCAGGGAAACCTTGGGCTTTTCCTCAGACCCTGAAACTGATTTTGCTAATTATGGCTTTGGTTTTAGGAATTTATATACCTTTATAGACTGGTTGTTTGGTTTATGGTTTTGTGTGGAATACTTCTGTTGATGAAAACCTGGTTTTATTAGGGTCGGAAAGGAATGTGAGCTTACCAGCCTCTGGGCCTGAGAGGGACATCAGCCTGCCGGAATGACCTGAATTATGTATGACTGGTCAAATGCAACTGATTATACATACACATTACACAATATTTTAACAATATTCATGTTTCATAAAGGCCCTTTATTTACACTGTTAGGTGTCCTTGCCCTTGGTTATAGGTACTACTCAGATCGGGGGAACTATTAACTGTAGTTAAAGGAGCTGTAATGCGAAAATGGGTAACTTTAAAAATCAAAATAAACACATCAGCTAATGAGGGGAGGGATCCTTTATACACCTCAACTGAATAAAACCTACACCAAGCTGGTGGTTTTCTTCTTCGGGTAGGAATAAAATAATAAAATCCAGGGGTGACAGGTTTCTGAGTGTATCAGCAGGACAGAACCTGCCCCCCCCCGATTCCTATTCCTTCCTTTAAAAAAAATAATAAAACAAGCCTGGCTGGATATTTCTTGATGCTGCATGTAAGTGACCCATCTTCCCGCCATCCAGCATATTTATATGGATTTTTATCATGGGGTAATTTTTTTTATGATAGTGCTCCTTTAAAGAGGAAGTCCAGTGTTGGGTCACCACCCCTGCCTCCCTCCCATGGCGCTAAGACAAGACGGGGGGGGTTGACAAAAAAAACAACTATTACTTCCCCAGACCCAAAGCCATTACCATGGGCATGAATTGATGCCGCAGAGATGCTGCTCTGTGCGTGCTCTGGCCCACCCAAGTGAATAGGCAGACAGGGCGACGCACATAGCGGGGAAAGACACTCTGTGCTTTTCCTTCAAGATAGCAGTGTCCAGTACCTAGAACCCCAGTGTTGGATCCCAGACGAGGTAAGGGATCTTTTTCTTTGTCACCCGTCCTCCCCCCGCACCAGGGGAGGGGTGTTGACCGAGGCTGGACTTCCTCCCTTTGGTTTAGGTCACATGATGGCATTGCAAGATAAGACAAGAAAGTTTAGAGCATGGGTTCCTTTTTTTCAATCAAGTACCACTTTTTATTTTCGAATTCTAAATGAATAGAGTGCCGGGTGCCTGCTGCCAGCGCTTCCCTCTAGCTGAGCAAGCCCACACATGGCATTCACAAATAGCTGCCGCAGGTACGCACACCAGCTGAGGAAAGACAGTGAGGCCGCCGCCGCGCCGTGGGATCTCTAGAACGGTAAGTATAGGACTGTTAGACTCCAGGGATGGAACAAGGTGTGTTTTGGTCAGCTTTATGCTTATGATGAACAGTTTTTGCATTGATATTGCTTTCCAGGGTTGTTTGAAACTCATAACTAATAGATGACTAACGGGGCAGATATTTGAGAAAGCGATTTGCTTGGCCAGGTATGGTGCATCATATCCTTCTGTAAAACATAAATCTCTTTTATTACTTATAACACAGCCTCTCTCTCTCTTTCTGACTTTTCTACATAAAACCATTATCAGAACGATTTGTAGCCAAGACATTACAAAGCCAGAATGATTTTCCAGATGCCTAATGGTAATTCCCTTCCTCGTGCGTCTTACAGGAAGACCATCCACTGGCAGGTTACAAACACCCAGATAAACACCATGTTTGGGAATAAAGTGTCTGCAGAAAGTATGATCTGCTAATAATGAAAAGCAGCTCCCTACTGACTGGGTGGACCATGGAAAAGAATGTTACTCAAGAGGGGTTAGGTGGAGACAGGTCACAGGAGTCCACTGTAAAAAGGACATCATCATCTAAATTAGAAACAGTATTACTAAGTTTAGCAATGATTCCACCAGAATAATTGAGGTGAAGATCTAGGAGTGACTATGTCAGGGGAGCTCGAGACATATCTAGTTGGATTATAGGGGAGCCCGTCTTAGCCTTTGTCCTCACATCCTGGATTGTCATGTCCCACGATGTGTGTTTTATTTTACCTAGAGTGACTGAAGTGTCGCCCCCCCCCCCCAACGCTCTGCTCATGCAGAGGATTACGCCCCCTCTGGCTGGCCTTGTCACGCAGTAAATGGTGCTGAAGGTGCCTGATGCTCCGCTCTTCCTCCACCGCTGACACAGACAGCTGGCCAAGGTAGAGACTCTCCGTGGCGGGGCGGCTCACAGCGTGGCGCAATGCGCCCGATGCCTCTGCGCCTCCTCCGCCGCTGACACCCATGCCCCCCCAGGAGAGAACCGAAGCGCCGGTGAATGGTACCTGTCAAACGCTCCCCCTCCCTCATCAAGGACTGTTCCCACCTTCAACCCTGTATGCTCTATTGTGTGTGGGGGGGGGGGGGGGCTCAGATACTCCCCTAGAACCAGGCCTTTGTTTTATTTTACCCGGGTTGACTGTTTAGTATGATGTTTATTTACATAGGCTATCAGTGTGCTTTTAATTCCCTTTGTCCCTTCCTGGCTCCCTTAGTCTTACTTTGATGCAAGTAGCTTCTCCCTTCTTCCCCTCTCCCTCCTCTGCCATTTCTAGTTTGGCAACCAAGCAGTGCACACCTGCTGCTCCCTTCTGCAGCTACAGTCCTTCTACCTACTGCTGTTATATGGGTTATATCACACGTTTCCTGCTGTAGTGAATGTACATCTCAAGATTCCTGCTGTTAGAAGTTTTGCTGCAAGATTCTGTACTGAAATAAAGCTTTGAAACGTATTCCACGTGATCCACGAGCAGCCGAGTAAGCTATCTAAGCATTATGGAGTAAAGAAAACATCCATCACAGACACACACACAGAACGTTACTGCCATCTGGTGAGTCAGAATATGGTTCTATTGCCATTTCATTGTCTTTGGTAAGGAACCATTTTTGTACTGTGGCATGAGGGGCAAACCCAGCACTCATTGTAAACAGTTCCATTACACCTTTCTGAACACCTTGATCGCTATTCCATCCTACTCCAGTTCTATAAAAGTACCAGGTCCCACACTGTTCATGCTCACCAGTGGTATACAGAATGTTGGGCCTCTCCTTGCATTGGTCACAGTGACTCGAGCATGCCCAATCCATTCACTGCAATAAAGGCGGGGGGGCCCTACATCCAGTAAGTCACAGGTAAACAGTGGGACAAATCTCTGGAAGCACCTCCATTCACCAATTAATATTACAAGTACTGCTTCTTTTTGCTTGATCCCTCTGTTTTCGTTGTTGAAAGCCTTCTCCAGCATCTTACTTGCAGGTCCTCCCAGCGTGTTCTTAAACTGTAACAACACCCATTTTTTTTTTAAAAAAGTGTTCGTTCCAAGTGCAGGGGGGCATCCTGTGACCGTGGAGGCCCATCACAGTGCTGGATTTCTCTGGGTAAACTAGTAGAAAGATATGTTTTCTTCTGATTCCTGGTTATTTTTCTCATTGGAACTTCACTTCTGGTGTCCTGCCAGAGGAGTGATGTTGCCCACCATCTTATTAAAGTGAAGAATGGAGTTGGTACCAGTGAACTGGTAGGGGGTGGTAAGTCACTTGACAACTATGTTCCCGACTACCGGTATCACTACCCAATGGCCATCAGTTTGTGCCGTTCTTGCAGGGATGCCCCAGAAAGCTTTGAAAGCACACCAGAACTATGCCACATGGCATATGGCTTGGCGTACCTGCAGGGTTGTTCTTTTGCACTTTAACTGAACCAAAAGGCATATTTGGTTATTGGTCTCTAAGCAGCGCTCAAGAGCTCTCCCGGGGGAGACACACAGAGCGGCGCTGCTGCGCCCGGTGCCTCCCCCCAGCTGCTGACACCTAGGAAGGAGGAAAGAGCCGGGTGTCATCCCCTCCCACCGCTCTGCTCATGCAGAGGATTACGTCTCCCCCCCAGGCCGGCCCTGTCACACAGTGAATGGTGCTGCAGGTGCCTAACGCTCCCCTCCCCCTCCGCCGCTGACAGGCCAATCTAGAGACTCTCCGTGGCGGGGAGGCTCACAGAGTGGCGCTACTGTGCCCAATGTCTCTGCGCCTCCTCTGCTGCTGACACCCGCGCCCCCCCAAGGAGAGAGCCGAAGCGCCGGTGAATGGTGCCTGTCAAGTGCTCCCCCTCCCTCACCTACACAAAAAGAAGGACTGTTCCCACCTTCAACCCTGTATGTTCTATTGTGTGTGGGGGCTCAGATGCTCCCCTAGAACCATGCCTTTGGGAGTGCACGTTTGCGTATTTGGGAGTGTGTGCATGCACTTTAGGAGTGCACGCTTGTGTATTTGGGAGTGCACACATACGCTCTGAGAGTGCGCAGTTGGGCTTTGGGAGTGTACGCATGCGCTTTTGGCTTACGTGCACATGCACGTTTTGGAGTGTGCGCAAAACGCGTTTGGGAGTGCACTTGGTATTGCGGCGTTGTGTGTCTGGGAGTGCTGGTCTAGGCTCCAACGTTGTTGTCTAGCAACAGGGGAAGAGGGGAGGCACAGGCAGGGTGTCTTATGCAAGTTCTGGAAATCCTACAGACCCCCATTATGCTGATTGTTATGCAACATCACAGATCCAAGGGCCATGCCCACTTTTTTCAGAAGAGAAATCATATAATGAACCTGTAAACCTCAATATCTCGCCTATTTCTTCTTCAATTTAAAATGGAAAACAGTTTAGGACAGCGGCAAACATAGCCCGACGCAATGGTATAACAATTACCTTTGCCTTTAATAAAGTGTATTGAATCAGGGCCATTGTGCTGCAGCATGGTCTGCCAAAATTGGCAATAATCTCAATAATGGTCATTTTGGACTGGGCAGGGGCCACCTTAGACAAGTTAAAAAAAGAGAAAATGCCTTTGCTATTTGGGAATCATTTATTGATAGATTAAAGTAGACCAAACCCAGGATTTTCACAATCCTTGGTTCTGGTCTGTACCTCTGGGGCATCACAATCTGGGGCGCCCTGCTTTGTGAAACTATGTCAGTCACCTGATATACATACCTTGGTGGCCTTCCAATGGGGCAGACACAGCTCAGCTTCTTTGGCTGCACCTATCAATGTGTGGCTAAAGAAACTGAATAAGAGCTAAGCCACACTCGCGGCACCCCCTGTATACCCTTATGGCTGTGCGCAGCCACAGCAGCCTTCCAGATATTCCAGAAAGATGGGTTGGCTGGCCAGGTAAGAATATCTGGTGACTGGCAGGGTTTCACACCAAATCAGGATGCCCCAGGGGATGGGTGTTTAGCCAGAACTAGCATCTATATGTTTTGGTCCACTTTAACATGCAAGTTAAGCAATCTTTGAGGCTATCTTTTGAAACCTTTTCCAATCCTTATATAGATTGTCCATATAAAATAATCTTGTCTCATAGGCAGGTGCGTCTTTTGGGGCGAAAAAATCTGGTAATTGGCTATTGTAATCTTATGTCAACTGCAATTTCTGTAAAAAATAAATTAAAAAAAGAATAGTGGTTGTTTCTTGGTGGTTTAACGTGGACCAAAACCCAGGATTTTGACTATCCTAGGTTTTGGTCCTTGTCCCCGGGGTGCCCTGCTGTGTGAGGCCGCCCAGAACGCTGAAACCAACTCACCTCTTCCCGATCCTACGGCACATGCGCGGCCACTCGTCCAATCAGCGTGCTTGGGTCCGCTGATGTCGCATCGTCTAAGCCTTTGTCTAAGGTGAGTGGCTCCGAGCGCGCTGGCGGTCGCATTCCCCGCTACCCTCTAACAGGGTGTGTGCCTGCATCGGCCATTCACAAATGCCTGGCAAGGACACGCGCCCTGCTAGAGGGATAGCAGGGATGCGGCCGCAGCTCGCGCATTTTCCGCTGGACCGGGAAACAAGGTAAGTGTATGGGGCGACCTGGTGGGTTTCACACAGCGGGGCATCCCAATTTTGGATGCCCCAAGAGGAAGAAATCTTATAGATTCCCGGGCCGATCGCGGTGGGTTTTTGTCCACTTTAAATCTGCTGCTATTGTTCTCCATCACCCTATGATAAGGCAGTACATTACATGGGCCGTTATTTAAGAATTCTGTGCTAGTTGAAGAGGCTTTAGAAAAAGAAGTGAAATAATAAATATAATGCATTTACAGTAAGCCTGAAGCCATCACCACCCAGGGAGGTGTCTGTGTGTCTGTCTGTCTGTCTGCAGCTGGGGGCATAACGGCGATGTCAGATCTCGGGCCAGAATTCTGGGGGAGAGCCAGGTGAAAGCTGCTTTCCTGCTCCGAGCACAGAGAGAATAGAAGCCAGACCACAGGGATATAATGGGAGTGCTGGTTATAATCAGCTTTATAAAAGAACTCGGCTTAAGAATGTGAAACCGCAGCATGATTTTCCAATTCCTTCATTAATTTACCCTCCCCGTCTTTTTCTTTACTGCCCAGCCTAAAGGCTATAGATCAGTGTTTCTGGGATTATTTCAGAAGCAGCTCTACGACGCATTGATGTTCTTGGTTCTTAAAGTGGACCAAAACCCAGGATTTGGACTATCCTCAAAGTGGACCAGTCATCAGTATTTTGACTATCCAGGTGAATGGTTCCTGTCCATTTGGGAAGCCCTGCTGTGTGAATCCCCCCAGATCGCCCACTTCGCTCCCCTTTCCGCCGTTCCCACGGCATATGTGCTAATTCTGCGTTTTTATGCTGTTCATACCAGTGCATGGCATAAAGCCATTGTTTTTGACCACCCATCGGCATAGGGACTGCCGGTGGCCTCACCCCTCGTTCCTCTGTGAAGTGCGCCCTATCTGAATGGCCGGCACAGGAGAGCCAACAGCTGCAGGGATGCCGGGGGTGAGCCCACGATCAATAAAAACCCAGCAGTAACCGGCCTGGAATCTAAAAGATTCCAGGGTAGTCCGCTGGCTTTTCCCGAATCGGGATGCCACGCTGTGTGAAACCCCACAGTTTGCCCATAAAAGCTCACCTTCCCACGCTTGGCGCATGCACGGGCTCTGGTCCAATGAGAGCTGCCTACGTCATTCAGCAGGCAGCTCGTGAATGGACTTTCCGGGGTTCTGTTCTGTACCAGGGCAGACTTGGGATGCCCCGCTGCGTGAAACCCCCAGAAAGCCCAATAAAACTCATCTCTCCTCGCTCCAATGGCACACATGATGTGTTTACTTCCCTTTGACAAAGGGCTCTGATTGAAATCAATGAAAAAATCAATGAAATCTGGGAATGGGAGGGGGAAATGCCATACTGCCTATGGGGAATGGGAGGGGGAAATGCCACACTGCCTATGGGACGGGGGAATGCCACACTACCTATGGGAATGGGAGGGGGGAATGCCACACTGTCATGGGAATGGGAGGGGGGAATGCCACGGTGCCTATGGGAATGGGAGGGGGGATGCCACGGTGCCTATGGGAATGGGAGGGGTGAATGCCACACTGCCTATAGGAATGAGATGGGGGAATGCCACACTGCCTATGGGAATGGGAGGGGGGATGCCACGGTGCCTATGGGAATGGGAGGGGTGAATGCCACATTGCCTATGGGAATGGGAGGGGGGATGCCACACTGCCTATGGGAATGGGAGGGGGGAATGCCACACTGCCTATGGGAATGGGAGGGGGGATGCCACGGTGCCTATGGGAATGGGAGGGGTGAATGCCACACCGCCTATGGGAATGGGAGAGGGGATGCCACACTGCCTATGGGGAATGGGAGGGTTGAATGCCACACTGCCTATGGGAATGGGAGGGGGGATGCCACACTGCATATGGGGAATGGGAGGGGGGAATGCCACACTGCCTATGGGAATGGGAGGGGGAAGCCACGATGTCTATGGAAATGGGAGGGGTGAATGCCACACTGCCTATGGGAATGGGAGGGGGGATGCCACACTGCCTATGGAGAATGGGAGGGGGGAATGCCACACTGCCTATGGGAATGGGAGGGGGGAATGCCACACTACCTATGGGAATGGGAGGGGGGAATGCCACACTGTCATGGGAATGGTAGGGGGGGAATGCCACGGTGCCTATGGGAATGGGAGGGGGGAATGCCACGGTGCCTATGGGAATGGGAGGGGTGAATGCCACACTGCCTATAGGAATGAGATGGGGGAATGCCACACTGCCTATGGGAATGGGAGGGGGGAATGCCACACTGCCTATGGGAATGGGAGGGGGGATGCCACGGTGCCTATGGGAATGGGAGGGGTGAATGCCACACTGCCTATGGGAATGGGAGGGGGGATGCCACACTGCCTATGGAGAATGGGAGGGGGGAATGCCACACTGCCTATGGGAATGGGAGGGGGGAATGCCACACTACCTATGGGAATGGGAGGGGGGAATGCCACACTGTCATGGGAATGGGAGGGGGGAATGCCACGGTGCCTATGGGAATGGGAGGGGGGAATGCCACGGTGCCTATGGGAATGGGAGGGGTGAATGCCACACTGCCTATAGGAATGAGATGGGGGAATGCCACACTGCCTATGGGAATGGGAGGGGGGAATGCCACACTGCCTATGGGAATGGGAGGGGGGATGCCACGGTGCCTATGGGAATGGGAGGGGTGAATGCCACACTGCCTATGGGAATGGGAGGGGGGATGCCACACTGCCTATGGAGAATGGGAGGGGGGAATGCCACACTGCCTATGGGAATGGGAGGGGGGAATGCCACACTACCTATGGGAATGGGAGGGGGGAATGCCACACTGTCATGGGAATGGGAGGGGGGAATGCCACGGTGCCTATGGGAATGGGAGGGGGGAATGCCACGGTGCCTATGGGAATGGGAGGGGTGAATGCCACACTGCCTATAGGAATGAGATGGGGGAATGCCACACTGCCTATGGGAATGGGAGGGGGGATGCCACGGTGCCTATGGGAATGGGAGGGGTGAATGCCACACTGCCTATGGGAATGGGAGGGGGGATGCCACACTGCCTATGGGAATGGGAGGGGGGAATGCCACACTGCCTATGGGAATGGGAGGGGGGATGCCACACTGCATATGGGGAATGGGAGGGGGGAATGCCACACTGCCTATGGGAATGGGAGGGGGAAGCCACGATGTCTATGGAAATGGGAGGGGTGAATGCCACACTGCCTATGGGAATGGGAGGGGGGATGCCACACTGCCTATGGGGAATGGGAGGGGGGAATGCCACACTGCCTATGGGAATGGGAGGGGGGATGCCCCACTGCCTATGGGGAATGGGAGGGGGGAATGCCACACTGCCTATGGGAATGGGAGGGGGGATGCCACACTGCCTATGGGGAATGGGAGTGGGAAATGCCACACTGCCTATGGGTAAAGTGAGGGGGAAATGCCACACTGGCCATGGGGTATGGGGGGCTCTGCCTGTAATGGGAGGATTCTGCACCTTGCCTATTATTTGGTTCTTGGGTGGTGGTGTTTTAGCACAACATTTGGTTCAGAATATTTATTTGCTTATTTTCCTCCTCCAAATCCTGGGTGCGTCCTATGGGTAGATGCGTCTTATATGGCAAAAAATACAGTATTTATCAATCCTAGCTAACAAACCCTGCAAAATAAATAGATAATACACAAAAACCACAAAATGCCAATAGTCCTAACAATATCAACAAAATAACACAATTTATATTCATAATAATATTAACGTCAAGCCAAAATGAAATTAATCATATAATAAATGTGTCACTTATTACACACAATAAGTATCACATACAATAATATCCCTATGTTCAAAAAACGGTGACCAAAATTTCTGCAATCAGGCCTTGCTGGGCATAATTATTATACATATAACAATAAATAGACTCTAATAAATCCGATAGATACAATCCACATCATACAATAACACAGTCTCCCCACCGCTTACCACCTCACAAAGAGCCATGCGTTCCGTGGGTCCTAAGGCCCACTATCAGAGGAGTAGCTAGGCTTTCTGGCACCTGGGGCCCCCACCTGTTCTCAGGCCCCCCTTTGGCACCCCCCTGACCTGCTGCACCCTGGGCAAGTGCCCCCCTGCTCCCTCCTAGCTACTCCCCTGCCCACTATTATACGCCCTCAGGACAGACTTCTGGCCCAATATAATTCCACTAATAAACTGGGACAGTATCATTCCCATGGAGCTGGCAGGGCACTGTTTGCTGACGGTAGTGAAAGGGCCCCGCAGCCTGTCAGGGGCTTGAGGCCTGTATCAAGGAAACATACCACATCATCTCGGTGACGCCATGATGTCAGTCAAGGCCGTGAAGTATAGATTCTTCACACTGCCCAACAAACCTCATCAGACATTGGCAATATGGAATTCATATGGGTGTAGATTGTGGGTACCAAAGGGGTAGCTAGGCTTTCTGGCACCCGGGGCGGACTGGCCATATCCCGGTAGGCCAGCGCCAGGGAAGGGCGCGACCCTGAAAACAAAATATGCTGGAGGTTGAGAGGTGGCCGCTGCGTTGTATTGTTTTCAATGCGCTGCATTGTTTTCATTGGACGCCAGCCATATGGGGCACGCCCATCGACGGCCAGTGCGCAACAGCCAGGAAGTGCCGGTAAGCATGAATGTGTGCGTGTTTGTGTGTATGAGAGCGGCGGTGGCAGGAACAGCAGCGACAGGCAAGACCGGTCCTCCGGCCATCGATAACCAGCGGTAAGTATGTGGGTGTGTGAGTGGCGTGGGGGGGGGGGAGGGAGTGGAGGATGCCACTCACTGGCTGTATTGAGGGATGCCCCCATGCCTGTATTGAGGGATGCCCCATGACTGTATTGAGTGGTGCCCCCACTGGCAGTAATGGGGGATGTCCCCACTGGCTGTACTGAGGGATGCCCCCAACGGCATTAATGGGCGATGCCCCCATGACTGTATTGAGGGATGCCCCCACTGGTAGTAATGGGGGATGCACCACTGGCAGTAATGGGGGATGCTCCCACTGGCTGTACTGAGGGATGCCCCCACTGGCAGTAATGGGAGATGCCGCCACTGGCTGTATTGAGGGATGCCCCCATTGGCTGTATTGAGGGATGCCCCCACTGGCAGTAATGGGGGATGCCCCCCACTGGCAGTAATGGGGATGCCCCCACTGGCTGTACTGAGGGATGCTACCACTGGCTGTACTGAGGGATGCTACCACTGCCTTTAATGAGGGATGCCCCCACTGGCTGTATTGAGGGGTACCCCCACTGGCTGTACTGAGGGATGCTACCACTGCCTTTAATGAGGGATGCCCCTCAATAACTGTAATGTAGGGATGCCACTCATTGGCTATAAAGAGGGATACCCCTCATTGCCCATAATGGAAGATGCCCTTCACTCGCTGTAATGAGGGATGCTACTTACTGGTTGTAATGAGGGATACCGCTCATTGCCTGTAATGGGGGGATTTAAGCACACCATTTGGTTCAGAATATTTTCTTCTTATTTTTGTTCTGTAGACCCTGGGTGCGTGTTATGGAACAAAAAGTGACTTTAAGATACTATACCGGGCCAGGAACAGTACAGCAGGGCCGGTGTGCCCCAGAAAGTCCCGGGCCGTTTTTTAGCCCCAGTCCACCCCTTCCCGGGGCAAAGATTCAATATGGAGTCCCCACCTGTGCTCAGGCCCCCCCTGATCTGCTGCACCTGGGGCAAGTGCCCTCCCGCTTCCCTCTAGCTACGCCCCTGCCAGGTACACAGATACATAAGAAATAATGGCAATGGGCTGTTTTTGGCTTTAGGTTCGCTTTAAGATCAGTTTTTATGGGCCAGGCAAACGGCTCCAAGTTCAGCTTTCAAATGTGTATTTCTTCGCACACAAAAGGGCTGAGGAAGTGGCAGCGCGCAGATTCCAATCTCCCAAATATCTCACTGATGAGCATTTTTGGAACTGCCATTTATTTTTAACAGAGCTGATGGGCGTGCGGAAATTTGGCGCATTACAATAAGAGATGATTAAACAATGCCATACCTAGGAATAAATAGCAGGTCTGGCTGGAAGTGCATTGCACCACAATCACACTCAGATATAAACACTTCTGTGCAATTATCTATGTAGCCATTGCGCCGCAATAATCCCAGAGGAGCCACTCAGCTGAGATTTATCTCTCACATATAATATAGATTAGGTGTAAGAGCGAAATGCACAGCTTGGGTAATGTTTTAGATTTCATTACATTTCAGCATATCTCCCAAGCATGGCCGTCGTCAGAACCCAGCAAGGTGGGCCAGCTGCTGGGGTCCCCCACCCTCCAGGGCGGCCCACTGACAGGGCCAGCCTTTGGGGTGTGCGACGCCGCTGGACCGGCGGCAGACTGGGAGGGCACCGCCACAGCTGGTGCCCACATCTCCTCAAATGGCGGGGTTCCACACACTGGGGCATCTTGATTTAGATTCCAGGGGAGGAAGTGCTGGGTTTTGTTCTGCTTTTAAGTTGCCCACCCCAGCTGATTTCCTACACCTGTAGCATCCCAATCTGTGATACCCCACCGTGTGAAACCCCCTGGGATCACTGACATACCCATGCAAGCAATTGCACCCCTGGGTCTTGGTCCACTTTACAGGGGCATCTTAATTTGGGATGCCCCTGTTTGGGAAAGACCCCCCCCCCGGTTTGGCCATTAACTCAAACTGGCGATCCCACAGTGCATTCACCAGTACGAGGGAAGTCACACCCAGGGGCATCCAAAATCAGGAGAATAATAAATGATTAATTTGCCTATTTAAAGTGGACTAAAACCCAGGATTTTGACTATCCTGGGTTTTGGTTTATGCCCCCGATTGGGGTGCCCCGCTGTGTGAAACCCCCCTAGGTAGCCAAAACCAACTTACCTCTTCCTACGGCGCATGCGCGGCCTCTCATCCAATCAGCGTGCTCGCTGCCAGCCGCATCCTCCGCTATCCTCTAACAGGGAGCGTGCCCGTGCCGGCCATTCACAAATGCATGGCGTAGTGGGATAGTTGGGATGCGGCCGCGGCTCGCGCATGTGCCGTTGGACTGGGAAAGAAGGTAAGTGTATGGGCTGACCTGGGGGGTTGCCCACAGTGGAGCATGCCGATTTTGGATGCCCCGGGGGGGGGGAAATCGATCGGCCCGGGAATTTTATAGATTCCCAGGCAGATTGTCGTGGGTTTTGGTCCACTTTAAAGTGTTTGTGTTGTTACATCCTATCTCCTATCCATCCCACAATGAGGGGGTGTGGCCTAATTTAATAAATGTCCCTCTTTCCCACCCTGAAATGTTGGTAGCTATGCTTCGGGTCCACTTAGATGTAAGGGCTAAATATACAGGTCGGAAGTGTTACATTTTAGATATAGAGAGCCCCAAGACAAAGTCCCAGGCAAATTGACTCAGTGGACCAAAAACCATGTTTTTTCACTATAACAGGTTTAAGGTCCTTGCCCCTGGGGCATCTCCATTTGGGATGCCCCACTGTGTGAAGCCCCCGGATCACCCCTAAAACTTGCCTTCCCATGGTTCCAATGGTGCATGTGCAGGCTCTTGTCCAATCAGGGCTGTAGGCAGTGCATATTAAAGCATATCATACAGTCCTGTTTTGAACAGGGCTCCAGCAAAAGGTAGTGGGAGCGGCCGCATTGCCCCTCTCCCTGCAGGCTGCAGCACACACTGTGAATGGCTGGGCTCAGAAACGCACCTCAGCTGTAGGGAGACTGGGGATGGCACCGGGCATGGAGATGTCAGAAAGGTAAGTGATTACTCGGGCAATCATGGGTTCTCACACAGCAGGGCATCCCAAATTAGGATACCTCTGGGGGACTTGAATAGCTAGCCCTGGAATATTTTAGACGCCAGAGCCAGCAACAAAGGTGGTTAGCCCTCTTTTAAGGGGAGGTTAAAAGCTAAGTAGGGGCCGATGGGGGGGGGGGGGGGCTTTTTATTTTTGGTCCGATGTTCCTCTTTAAAGTGGAAGGCCAGTTTGTAGGTAACACCCTGCCCCCCCCCCCCCCCCGGGTCACAGGCAGGTAAAAAAAATGTTACAGAAAAAAAACCTTCAGAAAACTTTCCTTAAAATATCTCATGGAAACTTAGGCTTTACTTCAGAATAAAAGCACGAGTTAAAAATAAAGTTTCATTAAAAGAAAAAAGAAGATTAAATGGGCTGAAAAGACAACGGCAATAAGTAGCCAGCGAGCAGCTGACCTGATGCTGGTCTCATATGCCTCTCCTCTATTTCCAGCAGCGTAGGGTAGAAGCTGTAGCCGGGTTCTTTTCAATTTCATTCCTCCAGGACAAAGCAAAAAATTGTCACTTGGATGAGTGGGCCCATGGAACATTTCACAAACCATAACTCTGCCACCACCGGCTTGTGCTCCTTCAGCAATGGCTAGAGGGTATTTGTTCTCTGAAGTTTCTCATCTGACACACCATGGTACATCCTTTTGATGAAGCAGGAAACACACAGTGGGGCGTTCCCCCGGGGAAAGGACCAAAACCCAGGATAGCCAAAAACCTGGGTTTTGGTCCACTTTAAAGAGGAAAATTGGACTTAAAATAGAAAGGGGGGTGGTCCCCCCATTGGCCCCTACTTACCTTTTGGATGGTGCCGCTGCTTGCTGCTGCTTTAGGGCCTGATCCTTTGCCTCCCCCCCCCACCAGCTTAGCCATCTGTAAGTAACAGTACAGCTTTAGCTGTGCTCTTCAAAGTCCTGCGCAGTTCAGCAAAGGATTTTGGACTGCTCCATTGCATACTATTCATGGGCACTGCGCAGGCACAAGATGTGGGCTCCGTGCGGTGCTTGATGTGATGCAAGATGGCGCTACCCTTCGGAAGGTCGCCCGGAATCCAAAGGACACAGAAAATAGATCCTTTGGTTAGGTGACTATATACTGCCCAAAGGTAAAACTGGAGGGGGCAGCAGATCGGTGAGGTTTGGGGGAGGTTTTAACCTCCCCTCAATGTTCCTCTTTAAAGTGGACCAAAACCCAGGATTTTGCCCTGCTGTGTGAGACCCCCCAGGTTGCCCGAATGAAGTCACCTTCCGCCGGTCCTATGGCGCAAGCAAGGGGATCTCATCCAATCAGTATGATTGGATGCGCTCCTGCCCCGTTGTCTAAACCTTCGTCAAAGGCGAGCATGCTGGCGGACACATCCCCCACTACCCTTTAACAGGGAGCGCGCCCGCACCGGCCATTCACAAATGCCTGCCGCAGACGTGCGCCCTGCTAAAGGGATAGCAGGGATGCGCCCGCTGCTCGCGAATGGACCGGGAAAAAAGGTGAATTTCTGGGGGGTTCCACACAGCAGGGCATCACGATTTTGGATGCTCCAGGGGGAGGGAATCAAGCAGACCTGGAATCTTATAGATTCCCGGGCCGATCTCCGTGGTTTTTGGTCCATTATAATAAATAAGTCTCCGACTCTTTCGTTTTACACCTGTGTTGCACAACACATTTTTACCACTCATTGGCGTTGAGTTCATCCCAGAATTCAGCGCTGACTTGTGCGCTCTCTGAGCAGGCAGCATGTAAGTAATTGCCAGGTTGATTGCAAAGCAATAATTACTTCCATTGTGATTGCCTGGGTCTAATCATATCCGTAACCACAAGTAAAATGGACTGAAGCCACTCAGCCACTGAGCACAAGCAGAGCGCCGCCTGATTGCCGCAGCAGCAGGACTCCGGAGAGGAGAGGTGGCGCTTGATTTCTAGCAAGGGGAATAAAAAAACAAGAATACAGGTGTTGATGTCACCTGTCTCCCAAAAGTTGAAGTGGCTAGCAGAGTACAGTATATAGCAGAGATACTCAACTGGCGGATCGGGTCCGAATGAGGACCTCAGCACCAGATTTGCGGACCCCTGCCCTGACAGCCCTGCACTCAGTTGCTTCTGTGTTGTTATGCTCAGAGCTGTCCCCTTGATCGTCGATTTAGCGCTTAGTCTCCCTGCCAGGCTCCCTGGTACCTAGCACTGCAATATGAAGTACTGCACGGACGGGAAGTGACATTGCAAGGTACACACAAACTGTTTCTTGGTCTCTTTGCCCCATCGAATTCTTTCCCCCCACCCGATCTCAGTCCCATTCTTCCCATCCATTCCTGCCCCATCCAGTCCAGTCTCTCTGCCCCATCCATTCCTGTCCTCCCTGTTTGGCCCATCCAATTCACGGCCTCCCAACTTTACCTGTAGGTTCTATGGGGCCCAATAGGATTTTAAAATGGGCTGGGTGGGCAAGCAGACTTTTTTTTAGTTTTGCCTGGGGAATCCCATAGCCCTTCCCCCAGTGCGCTGATTTCTAACTGTTCACACCCCACGACAGCCCTCCCCCCCCGGACCTTCACCTCTCACCGGATGCCTTTAAATGGACCTTTACAAGAAGTGGTTGAGTACCCCTGGTATATGGTACAGTAATATATAGTATAGTAAAATCTGCAGACCACCTGAACGTGGCAGCCAATTGCAGAACTCAATTTTACCAAGGAACCGAGGAGAAAGGTCAGATTTTTCCGGTCTTACAGTTAATGCACTGTGGGGGGCAGCAGAAATCAGGATGCGCTTGGAACAACAGATTTTGGGAAAAATGGGCGTTGTTACGGTTTTTAAGATTTAAAGGCACTGATACCATGTCTAGAGAAGAGATGGAGTTTTCTTGAAGGCTTTAGGCGACACAATACCCAAACAAGCTAATAACGACTTTGCCTGGAATGTCCCTTTAAAGTAATCCTTAAAGTGGAACAAAAACCTGAGCGTCCAACCATGGAATCTAAAAGACTCCTTGGCCAGCCGCTGCCAATCCCCAGGGCATCCCATTTTGGGAAACCCCCAGATCACCCTTAATAACTCACCTTTTCCCGGTCCAACGGTGCATGTGCAGGCTTTCATTCAGTCAGAGCCTTGACTATGTCATTCTGCAAACAGATAAAACGTAACCTATAGTCCATATGGTAAACGTGGGTTGGGGAGGGAAGGAAGTGGAGGGTATTGGTGACTGGGAAGGAGATTGTGACCACTATGGGAGGCTGGGCACTACCTATGTAATGTTGATTAGAAATCTAAAGGAGGGGGGTTGGGGCCACCTTCTGTATACTGGAGATTCGGTTTCTCTTCCAGGGTCAGGGGAATGGCACCTGTGCTGTATTCCTCTCACTAGTGTGGTCTTATGTTTGGTATAATGATAGTAAATTATATGTAGTGCTTATCAAGAACAAAGTGCATTTATTTACAACAGACATTAGTGTAATACAGTTTTACAAGTGCTGCATAAGTAGCCCGTGTATTCCACAGGTAGTGGTTCACGTGAGTTCCGTTTTTTAGCAAGTGGATTTCCCCAGTTGTAGCAATTTGGGTGTTTACATCAGTTCTTAGTTTGTAGCAAGTGGGGTACCCTGTTTGTAGCAAGTGTCCAATTACAGACGCATTTCGCCTATCCGGCTTCCTCAGTGTACAGGATGCCCTATTGATAGTGATAAAGGGGTTTTAGGGTTGGATTTTCAAGCTTGCTAGTGCACACAAGAGGGGGCATTTTTACTCACAGTTTGTTGAGATGCTCAGGTGCCTGTTCCCGAGTTCTGGGGGTAAGCCCTCTACCTCATCACTATTCACCTCCCCATAGCTCCCAAGATATACAAAAGTAGTTCACACAAATCCAGGCCCCTGGCCAGATCTTGCACGAGATCTGTGCCGTTGCGTCCTTGAGGAGACTGGGTGGAGTTCCTTAGGGGCAGGGACATATATAGGTTTCATAGTGCCCCATAGCAAAAGTCAGAGTGGGCCCCTCCAAAAAGAAACCTAAATCCCAGCATTAAATTACTTGTAATGACGCTTAGGGACTGCCACCTTGGTTTGTGAGCAGACCAATCACAATAATAATAGTTCATGTACAAACAGAGTAAAGAATGATGTAGCAACAAAAAGGGTATCCATTGACACAAAAGCAATGAGGACCCTGCTTGCAAGCTTACATTCAGTCAGAGACCAGGCATAGACTAGCCCACCAGGGAATACCCTGGTTGGTCCCTCAACCCAGGGGCATCTCCAAAACGGATATTGCAAATGCGGTGCTGTCTATTTTTCTATTAAAGAAGTAGCAGGTGATGCTGGAGATCACTGATCTATGGCAGGAGAGCACAGGTAGTCCACTCACAGACAATACAAAACAGCTCCTGAAGATGGTGGTGGTGGCGGCCATGGATAGGGGGGATCTGGTGACTGCAAGAGAGCTGGGCTTGCAGAAATGGTCTGTGGAGAATAAGGTAATTTTCTTTTTTTACTATAGAATGACTTTATTATCTGTGGGTATAAGCCCTAAAATTTGCTTGTACCTGTAAGGTGGGCCCCCAGAGTCAGTTCTCCTGGTGGGCCCCAGTCCAAACTGTGGTCTGACTGTAGTTCTAAAAAGTGTCTTTGAGGCCTAGGTTGGTGGGACCCGAAGAGGTTCGTTTCTTCCTAGGGTGCATTTTTCTCTGTGTGCCCTATGCAAAGAGTGCCACAGGAGAAACAATGCAATGGCATCTTAGTTCGGCAGTGGCAGGAGGCAGCTTGCTTGGGGCCCTTTCTGCCACAGGCCCGGTAGCAGTTGCCTTCCTTGCCTCTATTATGGACATCCATGCTTAGAGGGGAGACTTCTGTGAGATCTCTGCTGCAGCAAGGTGAGATGGCAGGTGATCAATCATTGCATAGGTGCTGCAAAATCGCTAAATGGCAACAGGTACTTACACAATGTTTTTGTCCTCTTTAAACTTAAAAATCTGGACTTACAGTAATGTTCCTGTGGTTACATGAATTTTAAATGCCTACAATCTGTATAATAACAAAAGAATGTCTGCGGTTCATAGTTTTAGAGGAGCTGGTAAAACTATTCATTTCCAAAAATGGTGATCTGAGTCTCGCTGGAGCCCAATTTCTGAATGTCAGCGTTGGTGGAATAGGTGGATCAGTCTCCCATGAGGCCATTATGACATCAATGTGAACGTATGGTCAGGGTGCGGTGCATGGAATATCGGGTTTACATTACGTATGACGAAACCACATCTGCCAGGTTTTGTTCCGGAGATTTGTGGTCTGAATACTCAAGGAACCCTTCATATATGCAACAAGAAACATGAAGTCAGGCTTTAGAATTAACCACATGTCATGCAAACCTGTCTGGCCTATATGCTCAGTATGCTAATAGCCAACCAGAGTTTAGGCTACAGTCACGCCAATCCATTGCAGTAGCTTTGCGGTGTAGTATAGCACTTTACAAAATATTTTGTGCTTTTATAAAATCTATGGAAAATGTAGTGCAAAGCACCCACAGACATGTCAAGTCACCCAGTTTTCCTGGGAGTTACCCAATTTTTTTTACTCCCTCACCTGGTCACCAAATCACCCAACAAAATTTGAAGTAGAACAAAGTCAGCAGTTAGCGCTGTAAACAGAAGAATTCCTCTCTTTTTTTTTTTTGAAGAATGAGACGATACTGAATGATTCATGAAGTGAATATGCAAATAGTAATGAGCTATTGTGCCTCAGCACAGGCAACACGTGGCTGCAGCAGCAAACTGAATTCCATGGCTGGCAGCTTAGTACAGATTCTTTACCATTCAAATGGAGCAACATTTTTTGTGCTTGTATAAAATCTATGGGAAAATGTAGTGAAAAGCACATGTCAAGTCACCCAATTTTCCTGGGAGTCACACAATTTTTTTTACCCCCTCACCTGGTCACCATATGAGAGCGGTATATCACCCAACAAAATATGGAGTAGAGCAAGGTCAGCAGTTAATGCTTTAAACTTAAAGAATCCCCCTATGTTTTTTTTGGAGACTGAGACGATACTGAATGACTCATGAAACGTGAAGTGAATATGCAAATAGTAATGAGCTATTGTGCCTCAGCACAGGCAACACGTGGCAGCAGCATTCTGAATTCCATGGCTGGCAGCTTAGTACAGATTCTTTACCATTCAAATGAAGCAATATTTTTGTGCTTTTTTAAAATCTATGGGAAAATGTAGTGCAAAGCACCCACAGACATGTCAAGTCACCCAGTTTTCCTGGGAGTCACACAATTTTTTTACCCCCTCACCTGGTCACCATATCAGAACGGTAGATCACGCAACAAAATAAGGTCAGCAGTTTGTGCTGTAAACATAAGACCGCCTCTATGTTTTTTTTTGGAGACAATACTGAATGACTCATGAAACGTGAAGTGAATATGCAAATAGTAATGAGCTATTGTGCCTCAGCACAGGCAACACGTTGCAGCAGCAGAAATCTGAATTCCATGGTTGTCAGCTTAGTACAGATTATTTACCATTCAAATGAAGCTGCAGTATTACCTAAGCCCCATTTCATTTTTTTCTGCATCATTCCTTTCTTTCCATTTTTCAAATTCTCATAATTTTCTCTCAGTCCATGTTTCTTCCTTCTTAATCTCAATTATTTCATTATCCATTTTCCTCATACTTGCTGTCCCATTTCTTCTCCTTTTTCCTTTTCTAAAAGTTATATTAAAAATATATATTATATATATTAGTTAAATATATCCTATTATAAGCAGTAATAGGAGCAGTGGATAATGCTGAGTGTTGCAGCTTTACATCAGAGTAGCACAGATTATCCACTCATGGTAGAGGGAGGATGCACTTTGTTCATTGTAGCATCAGTTACTGTAATAGTGTGTATAAGGCTAGAATTAATATGTAAGTGTATTTAATGCCTTCATATCAATGTTGCTCATTTCCAATGGGAATTACAGAAAATATGTTTTTCCCAAAAGCCCTCCTATAGTCGCTCTTCGTTCAGTCTTACTGAGCTAGAGCTAGATTGCAGAGAAACCTGGGCAAAAATGGCAGCAAAGCTGGTAGAGACAAAACATGAAAAGCAAAACGAATGGTTCCGCACACCTCTTCGCATAAAACTTTACTTTTAATTATGCTTTTAAAAAACATCTCTATAGTGTATCAAAAGCCAATAAAATCAGTAGTAATCAAAGTCCTGGAAAGTCATGTGTACAGTATAGGCGACTTACGCGTTTCGGACTCCTATCAGTCCTTAATCAACATAAGAGACATAACACAACAGACTTACAACTGTAATTGCAGCCAAAGGTGGTCCTAGAAAGCATTGATTCAGGGGGGCTGAAAAAATATGCACACCACACTTTTTTTTTAAACTTGGAAAAGTGTGTATTATATTTTACATGTTACAAATACCTGCAAATTTTTTGTCGCTTTGTCACATACAATTTTAATAATACACATTTAAACCGGACCTTCCGCATCATGTAATAAAAAGCCCAAACCCTTACAAAAAAACTATTCCCCAGCATCTAAAATGAATATATTTTACGTTTTTAGTCCCTTACTTTTTATTCTTTCCCCCACTGGGCTGCAACTCTGTTCAGGAATCTATGCAGAGCGGCATAGTCAGAAGACACTTCCTGAGACACAGCCTGAGATTCCATGTGCCACCATCTTGGATGTTTACAAGCTCAGAAGATGCAGTAGATGCAGGTAGGATGATTTTTAATGTGCGCAATCTGTATGTACAGGGTGGGGGAAACATTCAAGATTGACTCTTATTCAGGGTGAAGGTCCGATTTAAATGCAGATGTATTACGGGAGACAAAAAGAGCTGTTCAGATATTCTTTCACTCTAAATATATTTTATCATTTATATCATGAAATTGTGTAATATTAAAAATTCCATATAAACATGTCGGCTAATGAGAGGAGGGGGTCACTTATACACCTGAACTGAATGAAACTCCCATCAAGCTTGTGGTTTACTTCTCCTGGTAGGAATAAAATCCAATGGTGACAGGTTTAGTCTATGAGGGGTGACAGAGCCTGTCACTCGATTTCCTCTTTCTACCATTAGGGTTGAGTGCTGTAGCTCCTTTAAGACTTGTGTGTACTAATTGCCCTGCTAACGTGCACCTCCCAGGTTAGTTATAAAATGGTCTGAGCGGCTGCCACCCCCCCTTTGTTTCTTTTGAATTTGTGCAAGCACATGGTGTGTGGGGTCTAGGCTGTACTGCAAGGTCTTTGACCCTTCCACCCCATGGCTTGCACTTGAGAGGTTTAGGGCAACCTCAGGTAAGCCTGCTCCCAATGTATCTATTGCACTGTATGTCCCAGATGGGCTCTCAGAGATTAGAGTTAGGACTGCACCCCACAGGGGCACTTTAGCGTAGTGGTGCAGCTTAAGCATACTTCTGCAGATGTGTGTGACCGAGTCCTCTGTTTTTAACCAAGTTTAGAGACAGATTATAGGCTGGCCTGCAAGCTGACAGGGTTGAGTGCTGTGGCTCCTTTAAGACTTGTGTGTACTAATTGCCCTGCTAACGTGCACCTCCCAGGTTAGTTATAAAATGGTCTGAGCGGCTGCCACCCCCCCTTTGTCTCTTTCTACCATTAAAAAAAAACAAGCCTGGCTGGATATTGCTTGATGCTGGGTGTATAAGTCACCCCTCCACTCGCCATCCAGCATATTTATATGGATTTTTATTATTGGGCAATTTTTCGCCATAGTGCTCCTTTAAGTTTGATAAAGCGCACTTCTGCCGTTATCTACATAAGAATTTCTGACATTAGAGGGCTTTTCTCCTCAATGACATTTGGTTGGGTTGAAATTATATTACATTTTCAGAATTCGAATTGAACTGAATCGTGAACAGCAATGTAAACCCTCAATAAAGGCAGCAACGAGAACTATTTGTACCTTAAAAAGGTTTTAATGATCTATACAGGTATAAATCACAAACAGATTCCAAGAAAACAGCCTCAGATGATGGCTTCTGATGTCTGCAGGCTGTGTGATCACACCATATTATCAACTGTATAGTTACTAATTGGCTCGGCAGCTGCAGGTTTCCTGTGCGCACCAGCATTTGGAATGTGCATCTATTTTGCAATCTTATGTATCATTTATTTCAAGTGAAATAAGTTTTAGAGGCTGATTCATTACTAGCGCCAGGTACCGGCAGATGAGTCTGTAGCGGGGCACTCACAGCGACCGCTAGTAGTCGCAGCTGTGATCGGCTTTGGTTCGCAGTTACCGAGCGCCTCAGTCGCTGGCCGGCATTGATGAATTTGATGTGTGAGTCACTATAACACCAGTACAACGCTATATGGGAGCGAATGGTAGCGATTGGTCAGTGTGAGCGACTAAAACCATATTCATCAAAAAACAGCCTCACACAGCGCCGGCGCTCAAAATTGTGTCACTGTAGCCCAGAGCGCCAGACGCTGCGTGAAAAGTCCGTTTTTGAACACATATCGACTAGTAACAAAATGAAAACCTATGGAATTACATTGTTATTACATTGTGACATTAATACTTTAATACCAGACCTGTAATGACAATTCTGCATAAAAATATAAAAAATCTAAAGTTTTCAAAAATGACTTTTAATAGGCCAGGAGAGGTCACACGATGATTTGATAAAAAATTTTTTTTTAAATAAAACCCTGTTTAAAGAGAAGAAAAGTAACGACCATTGAAATGTATGGGAGAGAGACAGGTAGCAACAGGTAATACCAGGCGCTCTGGAAGCCAGAGCGCTGCCGCTATACGCTGAGCCGTCTGTGATGATGAATCGGACGCATGGCGCTGTTAGAGTCGTTTACCGGAATCGCCTTGATAAATGTGGTTTTGTGTACAGCGCTTGGCTTTCACCGTTCGCTATCTGTCGCTAAGAGGCACTACCTGATGAATAAACCCCATAGTGCCTGTTTTCAGCCACTGGTTGTACCAAGGTTCTGTATAATGTGGTAGGTTGGATAGAGCCATTGGAAACTCCAGCCAGCATTGTGCACAGCTCATTCCTGTCCACTAGTTCTAAAGAGACCTTTTTCCAAAGGCTCTATCTTATCTTGTTGCATACCACCTCATGCCACTCATGCTGAATAAAGTAAAATCCTCCAGGGGCTGGCATCAGTAGTGGCACCTCGCCTCTTCCCATCTACCCTTAGGCCACATCACCTTTTCCCACCTGACCTTTGCCCACTTCTTCCCATCTCACTTTAGCCCATATAACCTTTTACTGCCTGACCTCTGCCCAATTATTCTAACCTCACCTTTTCCCATCTCACTTTAGCCCATATAACCTTTTCCCACCTGACCTCTGCCCAATTATTCTAACTTCACCTCTTCCCATCTCACTTGAGTCCATATAACTTTTCCCACCTGATCTCTGCTTACTTCTTCTAACCTCACCTCTTCCCATCTCACTTTAGCCCATATAACCTTTTCCCACCTGACCTCTGCCCACTTCTTCTAACCTCACCTCTTCCCATCTCACTTTAGCCCATATAACTTTTTCCCACCTGAACGTTGCCCAATTATTCTAACCTCACCTCTTCCCATCTCACTTGGGCCCATATAACTTTTTCCCACCTGACCTCTGCTTACTTCTTCTAACCTCACCTCTTCCCATCTCACTTGAGCCCATATAACTTTTGCCCACCTGATCTTTGCCCACTTCTTCTAATGTCACCTCTTCCCATCTCACGTAAGCCCACATAACTTTTGCCCACCTGACCTCTGGCCACTTCACACCTCACTTCTGCTCTCCTCACCTCTTCCCATCTCACTTCTACCCATCTTCCCTCTTCCCACCACAACCCTGCCCACTTGTTTCTACCTTATATCTTTCCACCTTACCGCCACCCATCTCACCTCTGCTCACCTTTACATACATAAAAGCATATATAACGCTGTAAACCGGACCAACACCCGTTTTTACTTTAACGGGTGTTGGTCCCGCTGTCTGCTGATCACAAGAAGCTCAGGGGGGCATCCAGAATGCTGGAGCCCCCCTTGCAGATAACCTCACTTTCACTACGAGCCAGTGCCGGGCAAAAAGTCCCACGATTGGCCGCCGGGCGGTCACGTGGGGTATCACACAGTGGGGAAATACAAATTCAGATACGCCAGGCTAGCTTTTAGACTCCAGGACCCTGTATCACAGCTTTATGGATGCTTTAAATTGGTATTATATAATAGTCTATAGAAAAATACATATTTGATTAATATAATTTCCCTGCTGAGTTGTCCTTTAAAGTGGACCAAACCCAGGATTTTGACTACCTTGGGTTTTGGTTCTTTCCCCTGGGGCACACCGATCGGGGGTGCCCCTCTGTCTGAAACCCCCCAGATCGCTGAGCGCAACTCACCTCTTCCCAGTCCCACTACGCATGTGCAGCCACTCGTCTAAGCCTTAGTCTAAGGCCAGCAGCATCCTCTGCTTCCCTCTAACAGGGATCGTGCACGAGCCGGCCATTCACAAATGCCTGGCGCAGGCACTGCTTTGGGGCCAGTTGGGCGGCTGCTTTTAACACCCACATTCAATCCCTGCCCCCTTAGTCTCCATCTCAGCCCCACTGTACCCACAAGCTAAGGGACGCCAGCCCCCAATGCTGTAGCCCCAGAATCATGCTTGGGGGGGGGGGGGCCTTAGCAGTGATGTCTCGGGCTGGCCAGGTGCTGATTTTTGGCCCCAGTCTGCCACTGTAGGTAACCATAACTCCCAAGTGTCCCTCATTTGAGTCTATGTTCCTCCCTGCACCTCGTTGTTTCCATTTGTCCCTCTTTGAGGTGTAACATGCAGATCTGCATTAACAAATGATTAATTTGCCTATTCAAAGTGTTTATATTGTAACTGTTACACCAATCTCCTAGTTATCCCTCAATGGGGTGTGGCTTAATCGAAATGATCCCCCTTTCCCAGCCTGAAAAGTTGGAAGGTAGGGGTAACTACAGCAGCTTTTGTATTTTTTCTTTATTTCCAAGGCCCATCTCTGTGCTACAGCCCCCCCCCCCCCCCTTAACCGGTGATCACACCATATTATCAGTTGTAAAGTGCAAATTCACAATAGGTGACACTGTTTGCACTATCCTATAAATTAGCTTAGCAGTTGCAAAAACAGGCTCTACTTTCCTCTCTCTATATATAAAGTATATATTAAGCAAAAGAAATATGCAGCCCTGAGGAAATCGGGCTATGATTACTCTATATTTAGCTGCCTGCTGCCAACTGCTCTTTAATTAATGTGACAGTTTGGACACCATTCACTAGATAATGTCTGTCTTCAGTGATAGGTTATCTATACCAATGTTCTAATCTTACACAATCCACTTATGGACCCCTGACAATACATTTCCACATATGGAACTGTTCTAGGTCCAGAGGTGGACTGACCCAGACCATGTGCTAGAATCTAGTCCTCTTTCAAAAGGTCTCCCTTAAAGTCTACCCTGGGTTTTGGTCCTTGTCCCCGATCAGGGGTGCCCCGCTGTTTAAAACCCTCCAGGTCACCCGAACAAACTCACCTCTTCCTGGTCCTACGATGCATGCGCGGACGCTTGTCCAATCAGCAAGCTAGGATCCATTCAAGGCCCCTTCGTCCAGAAGCTCGTCTAATATGAGCGGATCTGAGCGTGCTGGTGGCCACATCCCTCGCTACCCTCTAACAGGGAGCGTGTTCACGCCGGACATTCACAAATGCCTGGCAGCTAAAGGGATAGCGGGGATGCGGCCGCAGCTCATGCATGAGACGTTGCACCGGGAAAGGAGGTGAGTTTCCGGGCAACCTGGGGGGTTTTACACAGTGGGGCATCCTGCCTGGGGCTAGGGAATTCAGTAGACCTGGAATCTTATAGATTTCAGTGCCGATGGGGCGTGGGTTTTGGTCCTCTTTAAAGAAGGACTATCGCCCAGTGATGAAAATCCATATAAATATGCTGGATGGTGGGAGGA
The DNA here is from genome assembly GCA_027917425.1 of Gastrophryne carolinensis. NCBI lineage: Eukaryota > Metazoa > Chordata > Amphibia > Anura > Microhylidae > Gastrophryne > Gastrophryne carolinensis. Next base: position 449,398,796 of record CM051237.1, read on the forward strand.
GGGGTCACTTATACACCCGGGATCAAGAAATATCCAGCCAGGCTTGAATTTTTTTTTTCTAAGAAAAGGAAGAGGAATTCAGGGGGGGCAGGTTCTGTTTAGTGGCAGTGGAGCGAGCAGTAAGGGCTGAAGGGTGCTTGGTGGCAATAGAGAATGCAACAAGGACTAGAGGACACTTGGTGGCTATAGGGAAGGCAATAAGGACTGGAGGATGATTGGTGGCTATAAGGAAGGCAATAAGGACTAGAGGTTGATTGGTGGCTATAGGGAAGGCAATAAGGACTAGAGGATGAGTGGTGGCTATAGGGAAGGCAATAAGGACTGGAGGATGATTGGTGGCTATAGGGAAGGCAATAAGGACTGGAGGATGATTGGTGGCTATAAGGAAGGCAATAAGGACTAGAGGATGATTGGTGGCTATAGGGAAGGCAATAAGGACTAGAGGATGATTGGTGGCTATAGGGAAGGCAATAAGGATAGAGGATGATTGGTGGCTATAGGGAAGGCAATAAGGACTAGAGGATGATTGGTGGCTATAGGGAAGGCAATAAGGACTGGGGGGTGATCAGCAGCAAATGACCCATTTGTGGCAGCAGAGCTGAAAGGTGACATGATGTGACTCACTACTTTGGGGCCAAGTAAGACTCTCTTGCCCAAGGGCCCCCACAAACCTAGAGCCAGCACTGGGGTGTATAAGTGACCTCTCCTCTTATTATCCGACATGTTTATATGGATTTTTAATATCACACAATTTCACAATATCTGGTCCTATTTTACCCCCCAGGCAAGGCACCTCAGGCCACGTTTTGTAGCATCATGGCTGTGATGGACATACCCACCCCTGACACAGTATCTGGCCCTACAATATTAAATTATTGCTTTAAAGCAGAACATAAACTGAGATTTTGACTATTCCGTGTTTTGTTCACTGCCCCGGAGGGTAGGGGCGTGTTATAGCTTAAAGTGACCAAAACCCAGATTTTGACTGGGTTTTGGTCCTTCCCCTCGGGGCACCCCTATCACCCCCCCAGGTCGCCCTATACACTTACCTTGTTTCCCGGTCCAATCACTGATGCCAACTCACCTTTTCCCGGTCCTACGGCGCATGCACGGCCACTCGTCCAATCAGCGCGCTTAGAGCCGTTGATGTCACGTCACCCAAGCCTTTGTCTGAGGCCAGCAGCCCCAAGCGCACTGGTGCCCACATCCCCTGCTTCCCTGAAACAGAGAGCATGCCCGCGCTGGCCATGCCACGGGCACGCACCCTGCTAGAGAGATAGCAGGGATGTGGCGGCGGCTCGCGCATGCAGCATTAGACCGGGAAACAAGGTAAGTGTATGGGGCGACCTGGGGTGTTTCACACAGCGTGACATCCCGATTTTGGATGCCCCGGGGAGACGGAATTGGGACGATCGGCGTGGGTTTTGGTCCACTTTAAGTCATTGACCAGAACCAAGATTATGCTGGGGACCAAAGCCACCTGACCCTAGAGTCTAAAAGTCTCCAGGGCCAGAAAAAAGTCCTCTCCAGGGACATGCCGATTTGGAATGTCTCTGTGTAAAACCACTCGGTTGCCCGGAATCTTACCTTCAACTCTGTTCCCATGGCACATGCCATTCTTCCCAAGGGCAAGAACCAAAACCAAGGGACGAGACGTCCCCCTGCTCAGGGAGTCCGCCTCCTGGTTCTCCACCCCTGGAATGTCAACCGCCGAGATGCAGGGAACATTCTCTTCCGCCCAAGACAGAATCAGGGACACTTACTTGAGGGCTCGCTTGCTCCAAGTCCCGCCATGATGATTGATGTAGGCGACCGCCGTCTGATTGTCCTAGCGGACCTGGACTGCACGACCCCATAGATGGGGAGTCAACTGAAAAAGAACCAACCGGATCGCTCTCAGCTCCAGGAGATTGATAGGCACATGGGCCTCCTGAGGGCCCCACTGGCCCTGGAACTTCAGCGATTGCCAAAACCCTCCCCAACCGGTCAGACTGGCGTCCGTAGTGACAATCTCCCAGCATGGAGGCAGAAAGGACCTGCCCACTAGAAGATTTCTCGAGTCCAACCTCCACGAGAGGGACTGTCTGGCCAGAGGTGACAGAGCAAATTCCTGCTCCAGGGACTCCTGTGTCTGATCCCAAACAGTCAAGAGATTCAACTGAAGAGGTCTCATGTGGAACTGGGCGAAGGGTACAGCCTCGAAGCAAGACACCATGAGGCCCACCAACTGCATCCCCAGACGGATGGAAGGGTGTGGACACGACAGCAAGGCCAGCGCCTGCATCTGAAGACCCTCCACCTTCTGCTGAGGAAGGAAGACCTTGACCTGAGAAGTGTCCAACGTCATGTCCAGGAAGGACCTCACCAATGACGGAGTGATCGAAGACTTGGGATAATTGATCACCCAACCAAATGCCTCGAGAGTGGACAACACCTGAGTGTCGCTCTCGGCCTGCTGAAGAGATCGAGCAGCAATCAACAAGTCATCCAGGTAAGGAAGAATACAAATGCCCTGGCTCCTCAGTAGGGCCATGACACCTGCCAGCACCTTGGTGAACACCCGAGGGGCCGAAGAGATTACGAACAGCAGAGCCACAAACTGGTAGTGTTGATCATCCAAGGCGAACCTCAAGAACTTCTGATGGCCCCGGCAAACAGGAACGTGCAGATAGGCATCCTTGATGTCCACCGTGGTCATGAAGTCGCCGGGCCGAAGGGAACTCACCGCTGACCGTAAGGTCTCCATGCGGAAGTGCTTGAACATGATAAACCTGTTGAGACTCTTCAGGTCCAGGATAGGTCTCAGAGATCTGTCCTTCTTGGGCACCGTGAAAATATTGGAATAGAACCCTCGACCCCGTTCCTGATGAGGCACAGGACAAACCACTCCGGACGACAGAAGTCGTTGGACAGCCAACCTTAGGCCCTGCGCCGTCAAGGGGTTCTGTGAAATCCGGGACCAATGAAATCTTGGGGGCGGGCAAGCTGCCAGCTCTATCTTGTAGCCGGAGGACACTACCTCCTGAATCCACGGGTCTGAGACGTGCTGTCTCCAGACGTGAGCAAAAAGCAGAAGCCGTCCCCCCACCCACATGGGGGCTTAGCAGGGGGCTTGGACTTGGACCCCCAGCACAGACTGGGCCGACCGAGGGGATCTACCTCGTCCCCGGGAGCCCCTGCGGCCCCCAGCGAAGGAAGAACCTCGTGCCCCTCAGAAGGGACAAAAGGAAGAAGATCCCCGAAAGGGCCGTACCTGCTTCCTGCGCTGAGGGAGCCACCCATCCTTTGCCAAGAGATCAAGACGCTCCCCAAAAAGATGAAGACCCAGGAAGGGAATCCCAGTAAGGGTTTTCTTGGAGGCAGCGTCGGCAGCCCACTGTCGCAGCCAGATAGACCGACGAAGGGCAACCAACAGGACCGAAGCCCTGCCGCCAAGCTGGACAGCATCATCCATGGCTGAGATCACAAAGGCAATGACATGGCAAGCGAGTTGATCCATGCGCCGGTCAGCATTATCGCGCAAAGTAGTCATATCAGGAGACAGCATAACCGAGGTATTGGAGAGCCCCAGAACAGGAGCATCCACCTCCAGGGGACAGGACCATAGACGAATCAAATCCTCCGCAAAGGGATACCGTCTGTCCAGGGCCTTAGGTACTGACGGCAACTTATTAGGTGTCTCCCACTCCTTAAAAACCAATTTGGAGAAGTGACCTTGCTCAGGAAAAACCAGGCGCTGTCTTTCAGGCAGAAAAAGATCCCCCTGTTTCTTCTTGGCCGCCTTCGGGGGATCAATGTGCAGGGTATCAAGCACCGCGGACAATAGCTTTTCCGTGTCATCGGGGAGCCACAAGCCCTCATCTGAGGAGGACCCGGGGTCACTATCAAAGTCACCCGGGCGGCCCCCTGAGGAGTCAGAATCCTGAAATAACTCGCCCTCCTCCATGGAGTCACGGCCACCAAGGGCCCCATAGTCATAATCATCATCGGCAAATAGGGAATACACGGGTTCCAAATGACGCTTCTAACTCGAGGCCTTGCAGCCGGTCGAGCGGGACAACTGCCGCTCAATACTGGCCACCCGCAGCGCCAGGTCCAAATGGGACCCCCTGCTCGCTTCCCCCTCACTGGGGGCTAAATGCAGACGTGGGGGTTTCGGCGAGGGCGTAGGCAAAATAGGACTGGGGAGAGTGGCGCTCGCCCCATCCTTTTCCGCAATGACGCTCTGGGCGCAGGGGACACAAATCGCGCTGCAACCGCTCAAAGGGGATGTACCGCACAAGAGACACAGCTTAGCCCAGACCGAGGGGCCCCCAAGCTCACTATCCCCAGCAGCCTCCATATGGTGATTATAGAAAAAAAAATATATATATATATATATATATATATATATATATCCACGGGTAACCGGAGCTAATGGTCCGACCCGGAATCCCCCCACAAGGTCCCCTAAAAAAAAAAGCCCCGGCTGGAGAGCGAGGGAGGGGGGTGAGGGAGAAACCACAAGTAAGAAAAGGAGCCCGCCTGAAAGACACAAGAAGGGGGCCAAAATGAGCATACCACAGCACATGCACAACACCTTAAACGAAAAAAATAAGGACCGGACTCACGGACCAGGTGAAGGAGCTCCCGGGCTCCTGGCAGACGGAAGGCCAAGGACCGCCGAACCAGGGAAGAAGTCGCTCAAACGGGTCGGGGCGCAGCAGGCCGAGACAAGGAAGCGCCCAGAAGTGACCACCACCTTGCCGGACAGCAGCAGCAGGACCTAGGTGCAGGCAGCACAGCAGCAATGGCGCCGGAGGAAAGGCGCCCCAAGAACCTTGATGGGTGGGCCACGGCCGCCCCCCCGGCAACGCGCGAAAAACTCCGGGCGCCCGAGGAGACAACATGGCGCCCGGAGAAGAGGCAAGGAGGGATCCCACCCCCCTGACATCTCACCCCAGCTGCGGAGCGCACGCCGTGCCCGCTGCGGCGAAGTAAGCCGCTGGGCGGCCGCCAGCAGACAGCAGGCCGAGGGTAGGAGAGGGGGAAGGGGGGGGAAGGGAGCGCAGAGCACAGTGACAAAAAACACAGAAAAGACACACACACAACAGGTGCAGCATGGCATGTGGCAAAGACAATAAAGCATGTGGGAATGAAGCAAGTCCCAAGTGGTTCCCCCCCCCAATAGGCTCACCATAGCCTATGGCCGGCTACCCTTTGGGTACAGGGTCTGCGGCCCAGAGCATAGCTCTGTGAACACCCGACCCCAGGTGTTCCCCTACCTTCACCTGAACCGCAGCCAGGGCTGGGAGGCAGGATGGATCCGGAACAGGTGGGAATAGACCTGCAGGGCCGACGGGCTTGGGATGACCCACTCGCCTGCGAAAATCCAAAGAGAGATATCGTCTGTCTTCGCAGCCAGGACTGCAAGGAAACTCTGGGAGTTTGTGGGTAATTTGCTGCCTTTAATGGGCCGGGAGGAGCCACAAGTCTTCTTGCAGTCGACTGCGCCACCTGGTGGTGGATAACCCCAATAGTGAAGAATTGAAGATGAAGCGACCCGTGCTGGATACCCAGAAAATTAATATATTTTTTGTTTTTAGTCACTTATTATTCTTTCCCCCACCGGGCTGCAACTCTGTTCAGGATTCTAGGATATGGGCGCCACCTCCTTGACTCAGAAGCATCACATACTGAGGAGAGGGGTAAAAATTACGGAGGGGGGCGGGTTATAGCTGTGCTTTGCACAGACAAAGCAGAGCTGGGGTCAGGGAAAGGACAGCAATCCCAGAATGCAGGATGGTTTTTAATGTGGGCAATCTGTATGTACAGGGTGTGGGAAACAAGACAGTTCTGTGAGTACTCACCTGTAGAATTGCTTTTACCATGCATGGCACGGCCTGCTTCACAAAGTCATAACATCTGGATTCCGCCACAAGGTGATGCAGTGGCACTGCAGAAGAGTCACAAGCAGTGATACAAGAACCAGGAACAAATAAAGATAACAACCCCAACTAAATTGGAACAATCACCATAAAGAGGCAACAAAGAACAACGTAACAAGGGTGGGGTGAAGCAGGCCGTGCCATGCATAGTAAAAGCAATTCTACAGGTGAGTACTCACAGAATTGTCTTTTTCCTAGTGCATGGCACGGCCTGATTGGCAAAAGACCTTTGGAAGAAAATTGCCAGGGCTGACACCTGTCCCTTGAGGGTACTAAGTTGAAGGCCCGAATCCAGGCCATGTTGCAAAAAATCCAGAATCCTGGGAACAGAAAACACCCTACAAGGCAGAAACCTAGACTCACACCAGGAAATGTAAGCAAACCCTTATCCATCAAGATGGAGGTTTCAGCAGCCAAGTCGTTAAAGCCAGCGTTTGTAAATTGGGATGGCACAGCCATCCCTGAGTGAGCAGATCTGGATCCCTGGGCAGGACATACTGATCCACTGCCAACTGCACGACGTCTGCGAACCACACCCTTCTTGGCCAGCAGGGGGCCACCAGAATGGCTGGTACCCCTTCCTGGGCTAACTTGTGCAGCACGCTGCCCAGCAGAGGAAGGGGAGGGAACACATAGAGGAGCCGAAACTCTGTCCGAGGCATTGCTAGCGCATCCGTGGCGATGGCCAGAGGGTCCTGTGACAGGGAGACAAACCTGGGAAGCTTGTGATTGTGGCGGGACGCAAACAGGTCCACATCCGGAAGATCCCACCGGTGACACAGGGAGTGAAATACCTTGTTGCTGAGAGACCATTCCCCCAACCGAGACATCCCCCGGCTCAGGGAGTCTGCCTCCAGGTTCTCCACCCCCCGGATTGTAAACCGCCAAGATGCAAGGCACATTCTCTTCCACCCAAGACAGTATCAGGGACACTTCCTTGAGGGCTCGCTTGCTCCGAGTCCCTCCCTGATGATTGATGTAGGCAACTGCTGTCTGGTTGTCCGAGCGGATCGGAACAGCCCGACCCCGAAGGTGTGAGGTCAGCTGAGCAAGAACCAACCTGATCGCCCTCAGTTCCAGAACATTGATGGGAGCATGGGCCTCCTGGGGGCCCCATTGACCCTGGACTTGCAGAGACTTCCAAAAGCCCCCCCCAACCTGTCAGACTGGTATCTGTGGTGACAAGCTCCCAACGCTGGGGCAGAAAATTCTTGCCCACTAGAAGGTTCCTTGAGTCCAGCCACCACAAGAGGGACTGTCTGGCCAGGGGGGACAGAGCAAACTCCTGATCCAGGGAAACAGGGTCCCAATTCCAAACAGACAGAAGGAGCAACTGAAGAGGCCTCATGTGAAACTGAGCAAAGGGGACCGCCTCGAAGCAGGACACCATCAGACCCACTAACTGCATCCCTTGCCGGATGGAGGGATGGGGACACAAGAGCAGAGTCCGTGCCTGCTTCTGAAGGCCCTACACTTTCAGCTGAGGCAGGAAAACCTGACCTGAGAGGTATCCAGAGTCATGCCCAGAAAGGACCTCACCAAAGACGGAGACAGTGAAGACTTGCGATAGTTGATCACCCAGCCGAAGGACTCGAGAGTGAAGGTCACCACCTGAATATCCCTCTCGGCCTGATGAAGAGATTGAGCCGCAATCAGAATGTCATCCAGGTAAGGGAGGATGCGAATGCCCTGATGCTGCAGCAGAGCCATCATGCCCGCCAGCACCTTGGTGAACACCCGAGGTGATACCGAAGGGTAAGGCCACAAATTGGTAATGCTGATCCTCTAGAGCAAACCTGAGAAATCTCTGATGACCCAGGAAGACTGGCACATGAAGATAAGCATTGTTGATGTCCACGGAGGTCATGAAGTCGCCCGGGCAAAGGGAACTGACAGCCGAACGAAGAGTCTCCATGCGAAAGTGCTTGAACTTGACAAATCTGTTGAGATCCTTCAAGTCCAGGATTGGCCTCAGGGACCCGTCCTTTTTGGGGACAGTGAACAAATTGGAGTTAAAACCCTGACCCCGTTCCTGGGAAGGCACCTGGCAAATGACTCCTGAGTCCAGCAGACGTTGAACCGCAAGGCGCAACCCCTGAGCTGACAGAGGGTTGTGAGGCATCCGGGATCTGAGGAATCTGGGGGGCGGCAGGCTGCAAACTCTATCTTGTAACCGGAGGACACCACCTCCTGAATCCACCGGTCTGAGACGCGGAGCATCCAGACGTGAGCAAAGAGCCGAAGCCGCCCCCCCACCCGGATGGGTGAGGGCGCCTCCTCATACCTGAGGGGGCTTGGGATCCCATGAGAGACGACCACGGGATCTGCCACGGTCCCAAGACTCCCTGCGGGCACCTGAAGAGAGGGACCCTCGACCTCCTCTGGGGATACGAAAGGAGGAGACTCCCCCGAAAAGGCCGAGGCTGCCTCCTACACTGAGGCAGCCTAACATCCTTGGCTAAAACATCCAGGTGCTCACCAAAGAGCCGCAGCCCCACAAAGGAGAGTCCAGTGAGAGACTTCTTAGCAGCAGCGTCAGCTGCCCACTGACGCAACCAAACAGAGCCGCGCATAGCCACCAAGAGGGCAGAGGCCCTACCACTCTGCCGTACTACATCATCCATGGCAGTAAGAACAAAAGGCAACAAAATCATAGCACAGCAAAAGGGTCCTATACTCATCCCTTACAGCTGTAGCGCCAGCAAGGAGATGATTGATCAGTCTCTTAAGAGCAATAGCAGTTATGGCAGCGGCACAGGACGGACGCAGCCCAGCCCCCACAAAGGCAAAGGCATGGCAGGCCAGCTGATCCACACGCCGGTCCTCGCTGTCCCGCAGTGTAGTAGTGTCAGGGGAAGGCATAACAGAAGTGTTAGACAATCCAAGAACGGGTGCGTCTACCTCGGGGGGACCCGACCACTGCTTAACCAAATCAGCAGGAAAGGGATACTTATTATCCAAACCTTTAGGCACCGCGGGCAATCTACTAGGACATTCCCACTCCTTGAGCACCATATTAGTAAAATTACTCTGCTCAGGGAACTCCAGACGCTGCTTAATGGTACGAAAAAGCTCACCCTGCTTCCTCTTAGCCACCGCAGGGGGGGCAATGTGTAAAACCTCAAAAATGTGAGACAACAGATTAGCGGTGTCCTCAGGAAACCAGGAATCCTCAGACTCAGACCCAGGGTCACTGTCGCGACCCACCTGCTGGTCCCCAGAGGAGTCAGAGCCCGAGAAAAGCTCCCCCTCCTCCAGGGAATAACGTTCAGCAAAAAGATCAATTTCCTCCTGCTCCTCAATAAACCGTGCAGGCATGGGAGCCAGGTGCCGCTTCTTGCTTGAGGCCTTACGCTGAACAGGCCTGGCAAGCTGTCTTTCAATGCTGGCCACACGCTGTGCCAAATCAGATTGTGACCCCCTGCTAGAGTCCCCCTCACTGGGGGCTAAATGCAGGCGCGGCAGGGTAGGCGATGCCGAAGGGGCCGCAGAGCTTGGTAAAGAAGCAGGCAGCCCAGACTAAAGCGCAAGGATAGCATGGGTGCACGGCCCACACACCGTGACGTCATTACTGATAGGGGATACCCCACACATGGAACACTGCCGGGATTGTCCCGAAGAAGCCCTGAGCACGTTATCCCCAGAAGCCTCCATATGGTGATTAATACAGGCGCAATATGCCAGCACAGGGTAAAGGCTAATAAAAGCCACCTGGGATGCCCCCAGAATCAGTAAGGGGAGATGAAGGGGGGGAGTAAGGAGCAGGACCGGGAGAAACCACAACCCACAGGTATCCCACCTGAAAGACATAAGCAAACATACATAAGTATCCCGCAGCCCATGCCCCAAGGATAACCAAAAACCCACGAGGGGACTCACGGACCAAGCAGGACAAGGATCGCCAGCCGCCAGACCACCGGAGGAAGCGACGCAGGCAGAAATCACCGCCGCAGCCCAGGGATTGAGGGGTGGGCCGCGGGAGAATGACGCGTTGTGCGTCATCCGCCGTCCCCGTCCCCCCGGAGAGCGCGAAAACGGTGCTCACGTGACCTCGCCGACGTCTTCCCCACAGTGAAAAAATGCCTCACAAATATAGCGCCACGCGCCGCAGAGCGCAGTACAAAACGGCGGCGGCAAAAACAGTCTAAAAACACACAACACTACCGCCCGCCCCCCCGAACACCCGTCGGGGAGAGAAGGGGGAGGAGAGCGAGCAGGCAGTGACGAAGCCCAGGCCAGTGGGAGGGGGGGCCCCGAACATAGAAAACATGTCCAAAAACACTCACCCCCTCAGAAGCTAGGACAGGAACTCCGCATCCCTCAGTAGGCTCACCATAAAGCCTATGGCCGGCTACCCTTTGTGGTACAGGGTCTGCGGCTTGGAGCAGCGCTCCTTGAGCACTTGACCCTAGTGCTCCTCTACCCTCACCCGATCTGACAGCCGAGGCTGGGAGGCACAGAGGGTCCGGAAACGGGTGGAAATAGACATGCAGGGCCGCAGGCATGGTTGCCCCGCACACCTGCGCATAGAGAGAGAGCCATCTTCTATCTTCGCAGTAAGCACTGCAGAGAACAACTGGCTAAGTCTATGGTGATTCCGTTTTTATATGGTACCGGGCGGAGCCACAACTCTTTTGCAGTGCACTGCCCTTGTGGCGGAATCCCAGATGTTATGACTTTGTGAAGCAGGCTGTGCCATGCATTAGGAAAATATAAGGTATGCTATTATTCAGGGTGAAGGTCTGCTTTAAAATATCTTGTTCTACCTGGAAAATCCCCTATCTATGTCCTACTAATTACCTATATATAGGCTATATCTAGCCTCCATGCTAAAATTAATTGCTTGTATGTATATAATGTACTGTATATACTTGGCTAGATAAGTCTGAATCTGAAGTATCCCTAGTACCTCTGAGGTGGAGGCCAGTGCTGAGGAGAGGGAGCAGTGTTCTGTGTGTAAAGGGCCCACGTCTCTCTTCTTGGTGTACAGACTTGGTGTAAGTTGGCAATAGCAACGAATAACTGCTTCTAAAAAAAAAAAAAAAAACTACATCAGATCAGCAACTTGAAGACATCATTTTAGCACCAAAATAATATTTCAAAAATTCCTTGGAAAGTGGAGTTACCCTTTGAAGTGGACCAAAAAGGCTGTAGGACCGGGAAGAGGTGAGTTGAAATCGGCGATCTGGGGGGTTTCACACGCGGCAGGTAACCCCCCGATTGGGGTGCCCTGGGGGAAGGGACCAAAACCCAGGGCAGTCAAAATCCTGGATTTTGGTCCACTTTAAAGCAAAACAAATTGCAGGATTTTGACTATTCCGGGTCTTGTTCTGTGTCCCGGGGGCAACCTAATTTGGAATACCCCAGTGTATGAAACCCTCCAGATCGGCATAATCCGCCCTATTGAATGTCAATGGCACTTTTTTCTACCGTTTTTAAAAAGTAAAAACTTCTGTACTGTTGTTAAGAATAAAAAAGTGTCATTCCTTTCATTGTCTTCGTAGCTGGTGATTCAGCAACAGTAAAATTCTCAGGCTTTTTATTTTAAGTTCATTATATGGACTATCATACGATCATAACTTGATGTTATTTCATTATGCCTACTGTTTAGAATAACCTTCTTTTAGGCTGAGCCTATATAGTTGACCTTAAATTTTGGATAGCATTATTGACGATATCCTTGTTTTGTAAAATCTGTACATATACGTAATGTACATCCTAATCTCTATGATCTTATAATTATGTTATGTATGTACTGTATGTACTTATATTCTGCAAACCAATAATAAAAACTTTGTAAAAGAAAATTCTCAGGCTTTTTTCCTCATAAAGTGATTTTTTTTTTTTACTACCATGAAAATTTTTTCACCTCTTATTGAATAGAGGCCATATAATCTGCGTTACAGCTCAATAAATCTGCAGTCATACACTGCCATCTAGTGGCATTTAGGTGGTGAAACACCCCAGGTCGCCCAATCTCACTCACCCTTCCTCAGTCCTATGACACATGCTCAGCTTCTAGTCCGAGTGTGCTGGTGGCCGCATCCCCGCTAACCTTTAAAGTGGACCAAAACCCAGCTTGATCGGACGAGGAATCTATAAGATTCCCGGGCTGATCGATTCCCTCCGCCCAGGGCATCCTAAATCGGGATGCCCCGCTGTGTTAAACCCCCCCAGGTCGCCCCATACACTTACCTTTCTTCCAGGTCCAATGACCAGTGCGGGCACGCTCCCTGTTAAAGTGGACCAAAACCCAGTATTTTGACTTTCCTGGGTTTTGGTCCTTTCCTGCTGTGTGAAACCTCCCCAGATCGTCTGAAGAAACTCACCTCATCCCAGTCTTACGGTGCATGTGCGCCTGCTTGTCCAATCAGCGTGCTCTGAGCCTCTGACGTCACGCCATCTAAGACGGCGTCTAAAGCCAGCAGCTCCGAGGGCGCTGGTGGCCGCATCCCCGCTATCCCTCTAGCAGGGCACGTGCCCATGCCAGGCATTTGTGAATGGCCAACGCGAGCATTCTCCCTGCTAGAGGGAAGCGGGGGATGCGGCCGCCAGCGCACTCAGGGATGCTGGCTTTAGACGCCGTCTTTGATGGCGCAAAGTCAGAGGCTCAGAGCACGCTGATTGGACAAGCGGGCGCACATGCACCGTAAGACTGGGATGAGGTGAGTTTTTTCAGGCGATCTGGGAGGTTTCACACAGCGGGAAAGGACCAAAACCCAGGATCAAAATCCTAACAGGGAGCGTGCCTGCACTGGGCATTCACAAATGCCTGGTGCAGGCACGTGCCCTGTGGCTGCTGCTCACGCATGCGCTGTTGGACCGGGAGCGAAGGTGAGTTTTTGGGCCACCTGGGGGGTTTGACACAGCAGGGCATCCCGAATCTGGATACCCAGGGGGAGCGAGTATGCTTGCCCTGGAGTCTCATAGACTCCAGGGTGGGTTTTGGTCCACTTTAAAGTGAAGGGAAACAGGGCCTAGTGTCTAAAGGATGCTAGATCCGGTTTGCATTCCACCACTGGGCATCCTGATTTGGGATGCTTCGCTGTGTGAAACCCCCCAGTCACCGGATATGCTTACCTCTCCAACAAGCCCACGACATATGCACAGCTGGCGGCGGCGGCATCACTCACATTTTTCTGACGATGAATTGGAGGAGAGCTGCATCCGTAACTCAGTATCATTGGAAAGGTAAAAAAAAACAGGCGGGGCACGCAATGGGGCATCCCAAATTGGGATTCCCCAGGAGGACGGACTAAAACCCGGGATAATGAAAATCCTGGGTTTTGCTCCACTTTAAAAAGAGACTCTACACCCAACATCAAATATGAGACAGCAAGCAGCTTACCTGATGCCTGTCCCATGTGCCTCTCCTTAATTTTCTACAGCGCCAGAAGAAGCCATAGCAGGGCTCCAGCATTTGCCCTCCTTTCAATTTTTATTCCTGGAGGACCACGCAAAAAAGTGGTCTAACAGCCACTGTGTCCGTTGGAGCTCTCAGCACAAGTCAGCACGGCAAGCCACAGTGGTCCCGCAGCTTTCTCTCTGATTCACAAAGCTGAACCATGACACGCTCTCCCCAGCTCAGCCACAACCCAGAAACCGAAGCAAAGAAAGCAGCTTTGCTAGATTCCGTAAGCTATTTACATATAATCTGAGAGGCTTTGAAATGGCTCATTTTACATTGTTCCCAAACAGGGGCGGCCTGGGGCTAAAAAAACGGCCTGGGACATTTTAGGGCACACCGGGCCTGCTGTACTGTTCCTGGCCCAGTATAGTATCATACCTCCCAACTGTCCCGATTTTCCCGGGATTGTCCCGATTTTTGCAAAGAATCCCGCGGTCCCGGAACATTAACAAATGTCCCGGGACGCCCTGCGCTGTGACAGTGTACTGTGCCCAGGGCCGCAATGTCGCGAAAATAACCTCCTGGCGCGTGGGGTGAGAGAGTGGGGCGGGCGCACGGGGGTGGGTGGGCAGGCGCACGGGGGTGGGGGGGGGCGGTCGGTATGCTGGGTTGGGGGATAAAAAAACTTACGCATGCAGGGGTGAAGGCAGCCGACATTGCTGGGGCGTGACGGGGGCGTGGCCTGGGCGTGACGGGGGTGTGGCCTGGGCGTGGCGGGGGTGTGGCCGGGGCGTGACGGGGGTGTGGCCGGGGGCACGGCTTGTCCTGTTTTCACATTTTCAGAAGTTGGGAGGTATGTAGTATCTTAATGTCACATTATATATACACCTTATTTTTTGTTCCACAGCACGCACACAGGGTTTAGAGGACAAAAATAAGAAGGAAAATATTCTGAACCAAATAGTGTGATAAAATTCCCCCATTATAGACAGTGTTCATAATCACTCCTTCATTATAACCATTAAAGCGGACCTTCACTCTGAATAAGAGTCTACTTTATATGTTTCCCTCACCCTGTACATGCAGATTGTCCACATTAAAAATCAACCTACCTGCATCTACTGCATGTTATGAGCCTTTAAACATCCAAGATGGCGGCTTATGGAAGCCGCCATCTTGTCAGGCAGCCTGCAAACAGGAAGTGCCTCCTGACTGTGCTGTTCTGCATTCTTCGACTGCTGACCGTTACCTGACCCCAGCTCTGCTCTGTCTGAGCAAAGCACAGCTATAACCCGCCCCCTGTACCTTATCCCACTCTCCTCTCCTCAGTAAGTGGGATGCTTCTGAGTCAAGATGGCGGCGCCCGTATCCTAAAGTCCTGAACAGAGTTGCAGCCCAGTGGGGGAAAGAATAATAAGTTAGTGACTAAAAACGTAAAATATATTGATTTTAGATGCTGGGAAACCGTTTTTTAAGAGTTGGGGCTTTTCATTAAATCACGCTGAAGGTCTGGTTTAAGTAGCATCCCTCATTACAGCCAGTGGGGGCATCCCTCAGTACACTTATGGCGGTGGTCGGAGGGCTGGTCTTCCCTTCACTGCTGTTCCGCCGCTTCTGCCGAAGCCGCCCAAAAACATACACAGAAACAAACACATGCTTGCCAGCACTTCCTGGTTGTTGCGTGCTGGTCGGTGGGTGTCCAATTAAAACAATGGATGCCGCCCAGCCGCCCACCGCGCAACAACCAGGAAATGCATATGTGTATTTTGTGTGTCAGAGTGGCAGTGGTGGGGGGGAACAGCAGCGAGGGGGAGCAAATTACAGATGCTGCCCACCCTCCCACATCTGTTGTTCGCGGCCTTTGCTAGTGCCGGCCTACCAGGATTTTGCCCGGTATGCCCTATGGCCAGCCCGCCCCTGTTCCCAAAGTTAGCGTGTGCCTGGGCAGATTTTCACTTTCCTAGGTTTTGGTCTTTGGCCCTGGAGCATCCTGATTTGGGATGGCCTATCAAACCTTACCAACTTTCCCACACCACATGTCTAGGCCCCTTTCCAGTTGGTGCTGTATGTTGTGCATACTAATGCACTTAAAATGGACCAAAACCCATGATTTTGACTATCCTAGTTTTTGGTTCTTGCGCCCAGGGCACCCCGATCGGGGATGCCCTGCTTTGTGATACCCCCCAGATCACCCGATCTCACGCACCATTCCCTGGTCCTATGGCGCAAGCACGGCCCTCTCCTCCAATCAGTGCGCTCGGATCCTCATGAGGGATATAAGGGATAGAAGGAATGTGCCCGCAGCTCGCGCATTTGCTGTTGGACCGGGAAAGAAGGCCAGTTTCCGGGCGACCCAGTGCACAGTGGGGCATCCCAATATTGCATGCTCCGGGGGAGGGAATTCAGGCCCGTTGGGGTGTGGGTTTCGAGCCACTTTAAAGTCAGTTAGAAAAAAACAAAAAGCACTATACTCCCCTTTCATCCTGCGCAGGCTATCACTGCTAGTCCAGTGCTTACACACTTACCGGATCACCTGATCCCAGTGGGCACCACTGCCTCTACCTCCGCCATATCAATGCACAACGCTATGCAGGAGACTATGGCCTGCCCTGTGCCATCGTCACAGGAACTATGGCACGCCCACTCTCCATTGCAGTGAATGGAGTCTATAAGATTCCTGGGCCAATTGATTCCCTCTCCACAGGGATGCGGCTGCAGCTCGCACGTGCGCCGTTGGACCAGGAAAGGAGGTGAGTTTCTGGGCAACCTGGGGGGTTTCACACAGTGGGGCATCCCGATTCTGGATGCCACGGGGGAGGGAATTTAGCGGCCCTGGACTTATAGATTTCAGGGCCATTGGGGCATGGGTTTTGAGTCTTTTTAAAGTCATACTTCAGTCAGAAAAAAAACAAAAAACACTACACTCACCTTTGATCCTACACTGCTAGTCCGGTGCTTACACTTGCCGGATCACACCGGGTGCCGATGCATCTACAGCATTGTGCAGGAGACTATGGCCTGCCATCATCACAGGAACTATGGCATGCCCCCTCTTCATTCACTGCATGCCATAGTTCCTGTGAAGATGTTCCTTCAACTATGTTATGTTGGTGAACTTCCAGGCTCAAAACCCTGGCCATCTGGCCCTGGAATCTAAAAGCATTGAGCATGGATAGAGTTTTGTTCCGCTTTAAAGTGGACCAAACCCCTGCTGTGTGAAACCCCCCAGGGTCGCCCATAAACTCACTTTCTTTCCTGGTCCTACAGCGCATCCCCACTATCCCTTTAGCAGGGCACATGCCCACGTCTGGCATTTGTGAACGGCCGGTTAGAGGGTAGCAGGGGATGCGGCCGTCGCCGAGCTCAGGTCCACTCAGATTAGATGAGCTCCTGGACGAAGGGGCTTGAGAGGATCCGAGCACTCTGATTGGACGAGCGGCCGCATATGCGTCAGAGGTGAGTTTGTTCGGGCGACCTGGGGGGTTTCACATAGCGGGGCACCTCCGATCGTGGTGCCCAGGGGGCAAGGAGCAAAACCCAGGATAGTCAAAATCCTGGGTATTGGTCCACTTTAAACAGGCAAATGAATCATTTATTGCTGAAGATCTGCATATATGTTACGCCTCAAAGGCGGACAAATGAGAACAAGGGAAAGGGGGACATGGACTCAAACGAGGGACAGTCCCCCCAAATCAGGGACACTTGGGAGGTATGTTTAGGGTGTGTGAGAAGTGCTGTCGCACAGGGCACTTCTCTGTAAGGGGGCACCAGGAGCTTTTAACTGGGCCAGCACGCCTCTCCTTTTATCAAAATACCCCCAGCTCTCGTCGTTCTTTTTTGCAAATTTCTTTATAACTCCTCTTTTAACTTTTTCCTTCTACTTGAATTTCCCTTTCTCCTTCTTTCTTTTTTTATTTCATGATCCCTCCATTTTCATCTCTTTTCCGTATCCCTCCCCCCTTCTTTTTCATGCTGTTTCTACATTGCCTCCTTCTTTTGTCACCTTCCTCCCATCCACCTCTCTTTATAGCTTCTTCCTTTCCTTATTTCACATTTCCCTTTTTACATAGAAACATAGAAGGTTGACGGCAGAAGGAGACCATATGGTCCATCTAGTCTGCCCTTATGTGTATACTGTATGTACTCTTTATCTTATGTGTATACTGTATGTTCTCTTTATCTTATGTGTATACTGTATGTTCTCTTTATCTTATGTGTACACTGTATGTTCTCTTTATCTTATGTGTATACTGTATGTTCTCTGTATCTTATGTGTATACTGTATGTACTCTTTATCTTATGTGTATACTGTATGTACTCTTTATCTTATGTGTATACTGTATGTTCTCTTTATCTTATGTGTATACTGTATGTTCTCTGTATCTTATGTATATACTGTATGTTCTCTTTATCTTATGTGTATACTGTATGTTCTCTTTATCTTATGTGTATACTGTATGTACTCTTTATCTTATGTGTATACTGTATGTTCTCTTTATCTTATGTGTATACTGTATGTACTCTTTATCTTATGTGTATACTGTATGTTCTCTATATCTTAGGATAGATGTGTGCTTATCCCAGGCAGGTTTAAATTCAGTGACTGTTGATTTTTCAACTACCTTCTTCTCCTACTTCTCTCCTTCTTCCCCTACCTTCTCTCCATCCTACTTTTCCAGCTTCTTTATTACTTCCTATCTTTCTTTTTCCTCTTTTTTTCTCTCTTTATTATTCTTTCTCCCCATCTCTTTTTCTTTTTTTTTCCCTTTCTTTCACTTTCATTCATTCTTTTTAATTTTCTTTTTTTTCTCATCCTTTATCTTTTCCACGTTACCTCCATCATCTCTCTTTCTCTTCATATTACATTCCTTTTTCCTTCCAACGATCTCTTTTCCACCTTTCCTCTTATCTCTGTTTTGTCTACCCTCAGGAGGAAAGAAATAGAAAAAAGTACAAGAAGAAAAAGAGTAGATGGAAAGAAAAAAAGAAATATAAAATATACATGGAAAGAAACAAAAGAAGCATAGAATGAATGACAAATACAAAGAGAATAAAGCGGAATGACAGAAAAAAGCAGGAAAGAGAGATGGAATGGGAGAAAAAGTATAGAAGGAAAGAAGAAAATGCAGATAAAAGAAAGAATAGATGGAAAGAAAGTCTTTGCCAATGGCCAATCTGCCCCTGGCTGGCAGTCCTTAGTCCTGGTTACTGCATGGCCTTCCATCCTGCATAGGGGCTGCGCAGGGTAGAGGGAATGAGGTGGGGCCCTCTCAAGGAGTAGGCCCTCCCAGGGTGCATGAGAGCCCGCACATGCGCCATGGAAACGGTGGAAAGGTAAGTGGAGACAGCAATCTGGTGAGTTTAAAGAGGACCAAAAACTAGGATTTTGACTAACCCGTGTTTTAGTCCTTGACCCCCCAGGATGCCCAGTCTAACTCACCTTTACCCAGTACTGTGGCACATGCGCGCCCTCTTGTCCAATCAGCGCACTTGGATCTGCTCATGTCAAATCGTCTAAGACTCCGCCCCAGTCAAGTCTAGCAGAGCAGCACAGCGTGCACTGGCGGTTGCATCCCCGCTGCCCTCTAAACAGGGTACATGCTGGCCATTCATGCAAGTCTAGCGCACACTTGTTGCACACCATGAGTGCTGGGTGCAGCGGTGTCAAATCCAGATAGACATTAGTGGTGTATGAGGAACTGGCTTTACTGGAACATGAATGCAGTCACCTTAACATGATGGATAACACAGGAAAAAGAAGTGTGCAACTGAATATACTGTACAAGAAATACAACATACCTTCCAACTTTTCAGTGTGGGAAAGAGGGACAATGATTAAATTAGGTCAAGCCCCCTCATTGGTTGATGGATAAGAGAGTTATACAGATAGAGGAATACAGTTACAACTATAGAAACACTTTGAATATGAAAATGAATAATTTACTGATGCAGATTTGTTTAATAAACCTCAAAGAGGGACAGAAAAGAATAATGAGGGACATGAGGACACTGACTCAAAAGAGGCACAGTCCCTCCAAATCAGGGACAGTTGGGAGGTATGACTAAAGATAAGCATCAGTAACGGCACCATCTACTGTCATAACTGTAAACTGCAGTCAATCTGGCAAAAGTCCCTAATTCACATTCAGAGACAGGCAGAAGCCGTCACAAAGTATTAGACATCCAACAGCGCCCTGCTAAAGATATTGCTGGGGTGGCCACTGCTTGTGCATGCGCCATTGGATCGGGGAGAAAAGGTGAGTTTACTGGGTGACCTGGGGGGGGGGGTTCACACAGCGGGGCACCCCAAATCTGGATGCCCTGGGGGACAGAGAATCAAGCAGCCCTCAAATCTTATAGATTCCGGGGCCATCAACCTTGGGTTTTGGTCCACTTTAACTTTGGATCAGAGAGAAGGTGAGGTTACTGGGTCACACAGCGGAGCACCCCAAATCTGGATGCACCTGGGGTAGAGAGAAACAAGCATAGAAAAATAGAAGGTTGACGGCAGAAGGAGACCATACGCTCTATCTAGTCTGCCCTTATGTGTATACTGTATGTACTCTTTATCTTAGGATAGATGTGTGCTTATCCCAGGCATGTTTAAATTCACTGACTGTTGATTTTTCAACTACCTCTGCTGGAAGTTTGCTCCAAGCATCTAATCTCTACCAACAATAAGGACTGCACTGCCAGACCAATCAATTACAGGTGCTAGCCCCTAGGACCCCTGCTACAATCTCTATACACTTATGGGTGGGACTCCAGGGCTAGCCCACCACTATGTCCTATTACACAAGGCTGCACACTGATCCTTAAAGCGGACCTTCACTCTGAATAAGAGTCTATCTTATATGTTTCCCACACCCTGTACATACAGATTGCTCACATTAAAAATCATCCTACCTGCATCTACTGCATGTTATGAGCCTTTAAACATCCAAGATGGCGGCTTATGGAAGCCGCCATCTTATCAGGCAGCCTGCAAACAGGAAGTGCCTCCTGACTGTGCTGCTCTGCATTCTGGGACTGCTGACCTTTTCTTGACCCCAGCTCTGCTCTGTCTGAGCAAAGCACAGCTATAACCCGCCCCCCTGTACCTTATCCCACTCTCCTCTCCTCAGTAAGTGTGATACTTCCGAGTCAAGATGGCGGCGCCCGTATCTTAAATTCCTGAGCAGAGTTGCAGCCCAGTGGGGGAAAGAATAATAAGTTAGTGACTAAAAACGTAAAATATATTAATTTTAGATGCTGGGGAACCGTTTTTTAAGAGTTGGGGCATTTCATTAAATCACGCTGAAGGTCCGGTTTAATTAATCCATTTATTGATCACAAAAAATTCCATGTAGTGTTCATAGAAATACACATATAACACATACTCAACATCACACAACATCACATCATAAAAAACATAGATCTAAAAACCAAAAAAGTGGGGAGGACCTCCAGGGCTACACTCAATTTAGGTACACTTTAATGATCTTAGCACCAAGATCTATAGTACACATATATTATGGCACAAAGCCTATATGAGGATATGCATATGTGGGCGTTCAACAGGGTAAAGTGCTTAGTGCATACTTGATTCTATTATCTATTGACTAGATTAAAAAATAATAAATATATATATATAAATAAATAATTAATACATTGAAAAAACAAAGTGCAAAGTGCAATCTAACCTCAACTACAGCTACTCTCACAAGTGATCTCACTAAAAACCATGCAAAGTGACAAGTGCTAGAGAGCAAACATGCATGTGCCTAAATCTGTGCTGACTCTATATACCATTGTTCAGCGCCATATATGCATATCTGCCATCATCTTTATAATAATCAATCTGTATCAAAGGTAATAATAGTAACACGCCCTTCCCGTCCTCCCCACTTACCTCACCTACGCGCTGCGTGGTTATCAACCACTTCTCCTGGGTGCCCAGGGACAAATTACCAGGATAGTTAAAATTCTTGACATTGGTCCACTTTAAAGTGCGCGGCCACTCGTCCAATCAGCGCGCTCGAAGCCGCTGGCATCACGCCATCTAAGCCAGCATCTCTGAGTGCGCTGGCGGACGCATCCCCCGCTTCCCTCTAACAGGGAGAGTGCCAACGCTGGCCATTTACAAATGCCTGACGCAGGCACACGCCCTGCTAGAGGGATATCGGGGATGCAGCCACAGCCCGCACATGCGCCATTGGACTGGGAAGTGACGACCTGGGAGGTTTCACACAGCGGGTCATCCTGATATTGGATGCCTCTGGTGGAGGGAATAAATCGGGTTCCGGGGCAGATCGAGCTGGGTTTCGGTCTACTTTAAATGGGTGCATGTGCCCATAACATTAAATAATACTCAATAGCAGGGCAGGCTACGGGTTTATGTGGGCCCCTGGGCAATGAGGTCAGTGGGCCCCTTGAGGTGTGGTATGATACTCCGCATATGGTGATAAACTTGCATGTATGGTGAATCTTGCCAAAGAATAGAAAGAAAATAAGACATAAAGGATAACAGAACAGTATAGAATGAATACAGAATAAAGGTAATGACCGGAAAGGAAGAGAAATAAAGAATGAAAGAAATCAAAGGAATGACAGGGAAAAAAGGAGGTAAAAAAAGACAGAAATAAGAAAGAAAAATAAAAGGAAAGAACAAAGGCATAAAATGAATGAAAGAAAAAAAGATAAATGAATGACAAAAACAAAGAAGGAATAAAAGTGACAGAAAGGAAAGAGAGAATGAATAGGAGAAATAAAGAAGAGATGGAAGGAAAGAAATAATTGACGGACTAACAGAAAATAGAAGAAATTGCAGAAGGAATGACGGAAAAACAAAATAATAGAAGAAAATGAATGGCAGAATGAACAGATGAAAGAGACAAAGAATAGATGGGAAGAAAGAAAATACTAGAAGGAAACAAGAATAGAAGGACTGATAGAAATCACAAAAGGAGCAAAAAAAAAAGAAAAACTAGAATAACAGAAAGAACCAATGAAAGAAAGAAACAAAGTATATACGCACACCTCCCAACTTTTCAGGGTGGGAAAGAGGGATCATTGTTAAATTAGGCCACGCCCCCTCATTGAGGGATTGATATGAGCTAGGTTATAACAGTTACAACAATAGAAACACTTTAAAGTGGACCAACACCCAGGATTTTGACTATCCTGGGTTTTGGTCCACTTCGGCGGGGCACCCCGATCGGGGGTGTCCCGCTCTCTGAAACCCCCCAGAAACCCCAAAAAACTCACCTCTCCCCGCTCCCACGTGGCCGTCCAATCCCCGCAGACGTCCAAGCGGGTGTCAGCGGCGTCCAGGACAGCGCGTCTGCCGCCGCCTCCCGCGCGTCACTTTCGGCGTGCGCGCGCCCAAGCCGGCCATTCACAGACGGCGGGCGCGCGCACATCTAGAGGGGCGCGCGGGAGGCGGCGGCGGATCAGGTAAGGAGTTTGGGGGTTTTCTGGGGGGTTTCACCCCGCGGGACATCCCGATCTCGGATGTCCCGCGGTGAGTGAGGTGATCGGCCCGGGAATCTTATAGACTCCCAGGCCGATCGCCCCTGGGTGTTGGTCCACTTTAAATAGACAAATGAAGATACATAGCAAAATTAATTGCTGCAGATCTGCATATCACACCTCAAAGAGGAACAAATGAGAACAATGAGGGACAGGAGGACGTGGACTCAAAAGAGGGACAGTCCTTCCAAATCAGGGACAGTTAGGAGGTATGTATGTGGAAAGAATGAAAAGAAAGAGGGAAAGGAAGAAAGAAAGGTTCTCCCAATGCCCCTGGCTGACAGTGAGGAATGTGCGGCAGCGAAACTCAGGCTTGCACAGAGGTTGTTTGTATATGACGTCACGATGTAGCCCCTCCCTTCGCTGCCACGTGCTCCGCTGTGTTTATGCGCTGCATAGCTCCCTGTCTTCCGATCCCATCGCGTGTCTATGGCGAGCAGCAGAGCCCGAGCTGGAGAGGGGGCGTGGCCACGGCACAGGGAGGACCCGACGATTCATTCATTGCCTGAGCCGCGCATGCGCTATTAAAGAGAACCTGTCCTGAGAGAAACTCATCGCAAATGCTGGCCATACATGAAGCCAACAGGGCGGCCGCCAGCGAAGCATGACACCGAACCAGTCTTAACATTTCTGTAGCGATTACAGGAGGGTAAGACGATAATGTAATGCAATACATATATATACATATAATACACAGGATTTTATGCATACCTACCAACTTTTCACGGTGGAAAAGAGGGACATTTGTTAAATTAGGCCACGCCCCCTCTCATTGAGGGATGGATAGGAGATGGGTGTAACTGTTATGAATCATTTACTGATGCAGACACCTCAAACAGGGACAAATGAGAACAATGAGGGACAGGGGGACATGGACTCAAAAGAGGGACAGTCCCTCCAAATCAGGGACACCTGGGAGGTATGCAGTTCCCAAACACTAACAGGGCCATTGGGGTGTGCGGTTGCACAGGGCGCCATCCCAACCTCCGTGAGGGGGCGCCAGCTACTTAGGCCTCTTTCTTTTTTTCTCAAAATACCTCATCTCTACATTTTTATATACATTAAAATATTTCTTTTTATTACTTTTTTTTTTTACCTTTCTCCTACTTCTTGAATTTCCTTTTCTCTTGCTTTGTCTTTTTATTTCATGATCCCTTCATTCTCCTCTCTTACCGTACACCTGTCCTTATTCATGTATTACACACACACTCCCTCCATTTTCCTCCTGTCTCCCGCCTGCCTCTCTTTTCAGCTCCTAAACATCTTTCTTTCTTTCTTTCCAGTTTCTCATTCTCTTTCTATCTTTCTTTTTTATTTTTTCTTTCGTTCCAGTTTCTCATTCTCTTTCTATCTTTCTTTTTTATTTTTCTTTCTTTCCAGTTTCTAGCGGCCGACCTGAAATCTAAAAGAAAAGCCACTGGCCTTCCCTGGGGGCATCCCAAATCAAGATGGTCCACTGTGTGAAACCCCCCGTTTCACACAGTGGACCATTTTCTTTTAGATTTCAGGTCCCCAGGGCGGCGATAAACACTCACCTTTCCCTGGTCCAACAGTGCATGTGCGGGAAACTGTCCAATCAGAGCCGCTTGCTCAAATGACGTGAATGGCAAATGGTTCTGATTGTTGACAATGAGGAACATCCGTCAGGCACGCTCCCCATTCATCCCAACCCGAGCCGCTTGACGAATTATATCATCACAGCAAGTGGCCCTGATTGGTTGGAAGCCCACGCATGCACCGTTGGACCGGGACAGGGGTAAGCAGGTCGGGCAATGGGGGGGGAAGGGTTCACACAGCGAGGCATCCCGATTCAGGATGCCAGAGGGAAGCGTAACAAAACCCAGGAAAGTAAACAAACCCTGTTTTTGTTCCGCTTTAAATCGCGCACAGGGCGACACTAAGGTCGGCCCTGCAAACACAGGAGCGCTGCTTGACTGGCTGTTGAACAACCTGGCCTACCTATGCAGAGTGTGCAGCGGCTCTACATTTACCCGAGCCCCACAATCCACTTTCTTTCCTCGATCAAAATGTCTGTGACCGGGGGCTTCAAAAACATGGCCGCCCCCATGAGTGAGGACAGCACCTCTTGTGCCAGTATCCTCACTCATGTGGGCGGCCATCTTTTTGCTTGGGTTGTAGACATTTTGATGGAGCAATGAAAGCCAAACCGATCACTGACTCAGGTAAGTGTACAGCCGCTTCCTATTCTGGATTCCTATTCTATTCCTACACTCTGCATTAGGGGACCCCCCCACCCCACTCTTTACCCACCGGTCGGGGCTCCTCACCCAACCGTAATTTAAAATGTATAAATTCTGGCGGTGTGTGTGTGTGTGTGTGTGTGTGTGTGTGTGTGTGTGTGTGGGGGGGAGCCCAAAGCTCGGGTCCCCAATGACTTCAATGGGGACCAGGTTCTAGTCAAGTTGGGTACCCAAACCAAACTGTGTGGGGTCTAGGCTGTATTGCAAGGTCTTTGACCCTTCCACCCCATGGCTTGCACTTGAGAGGTTTAGGGCAACCTCAGGTAAGCTGCTCCCAATTTATATATTGCATTGTATGTCCCAAATGTGGCTCTCAGAGATTAGAGTTAGGACTGCACCCCACAGAGGCACCTTGGCGCTTGGTGGTGTAGTTTCAGCATACTTCTGCAGATGTGTGTGACCGAGTCCTCTGTTTTTAACCAAGTTTAGAGACAGATTATAGGCTGGCCTGCAAGCTAATAGGGTTGAGTGCTGTGGCTCCTTTAAGACTTTTGCAAACCAAACTTTTGTGAACCAAACTTGCTTTGGGGTACATTAAAGTGGACCCGAACCCAGGAATTTCACTTACCTGGGTATTGGCTCTCTTGAAAGCAGAACAAAAGCTGGGAATTTGTTCCATGCTGTGTGAACCCCCGCTAGAAAGCCAGTATACACTCGCCTCGCCTTGGTCCAATGGTGCATGTGCGGGCTCTTGTCAAATAAGAGATGTCATTCGGCAAACGTCTCTCATTGACTTTAAAGTGGACCAACACCCTCCTGTGATCAGCCCGGGAATCTATAAGATTCCCGGACCGATCAGCCCCCTGACTGCGGGGCACCCCGATCGGGGGCGGCGGCGGGCGCGCTCTCTTGTCTGTCGGCGGGGATTGGCAGCGGTGGTCACGTGGGAGCGAGGAGAGGTGAGTTTTTCGGGGTTTCTGGGGGGTTTCACACAGCGGGGCACCCCCAATCGGGGTGCTCCACCGGAGTGGACCAAAACCCAGGATAATCAAAATCCTGGGTGTTGGTCCACTTTAATGGGGAGTGCAAGCAGGCACATGTCCAGCGGTGCGTGCGCTCCCATCGCAGCCAGAATGGAGCGCACGCACAGCCTGAGGATGCAGGGATGCGGCCGCTCTCATTGAAAACAATCAGAGGCCAAATGACATAGTCACTGTAAACAGCTCTCACTGGATGAGAGCCCGCGCATGCGTCGTTTGACTGAGGAGAGGTGAGCGAATACCGGTGCCTTTGGTTTCACACAGCGTGGCATCCCGAATTGGGGGAAGGTCAGGGGCCTGCCCTGGAATCTGGAGGATTTGGCTGGGTTTTTTTGTCCATGCCGATTTGTAAAACCCATGGCATCAGCTATTTACTCACCTCAAACCATGCTCCCACAGCCCATGCACAGGCTGTCGTCCAATCAGAAATCACTGCCGTGAATATTCTTTCCCAGCAATAAGTGTTGAATAGAACGAATGTCCGCTCTGCTGAGTGGGGGGGGGGGGGGGGGGGGGTGGATGCAGGGGATGCAGCAGCGTGCCTCTCCCCATTCATATTTAGATGATGAGAGGGTTAAACTGGGTGGTAAATTAGTTCCCAGGCCCTGAATAATAATAATTTTGTATAAAATAGTGATTGAGCTGCTCCCACCCCCCTTTACCCATTCAAAACAAGAGCGAGAATTCTGTAGGCATGGCGGGCAGCTCTCATTGGACAAGCGCTCGTGCATGTGCCGTTGGGCCGGGGAGAGGTGCGTGTATATGGGTACCCCGGGGGGGGGGGGGGGGGGGGGGGGTTCATACACAGCGAATCGGGATTCCCCGGGGGAAGCCAGCTGCCGACCCTGGAATCTTTGAGATTCCAGTCCGGCCTCTGATGGGTTTTATTCTGCTTTAATTCGGGGCCCTTGTGTTCTGGCCACTAGAGGGCAGCAAATGCATGCATTATTATGGACAATATCTCTGCAGCCAAAACATTGGCTGCACTTTGTCCTCCAGCCAGCGATGAGTCACATCCTAGAAAGGAGTTCAAGCAGACCTAAACTATAAAAGGATTTGGATCCAGCAGAAATCTTACCTAGAGCCATCTTGATCTAGAAAGCACTACTGAAGCCGCCCACTGAACTGACATAATTCGGCTGTCATTGTTATAATTCACATAGGCTGGGGAGGGAGCGTGCACACGGACGGGGATGCAGGGGATTCGGCAGCGTGTGCTCTCCATAATAATCAATGAGAGACGTTTGCCAAAAGATAGCAAACAGCTCTCATTGGCTGAGCGCCCGCACATGCGTTGTTGGACCGAGTAGCGGTGAGTTTAACTGGGTGAACTGGGGGGTTTCACACATTTCACACAGCAGGGCATCTCAATCAGAATGGTTCCAGGGAACAGAACAAAACCAAGGAAAGTCAAAATCCCTGGTTTTATTCCACTTTAAGATTCCAGTGCTGGCTGCTGGCTTTCTCCCCTGTGTCAAATCCCCCAAGGTGCCCATAAAAACTCACCTTTCCCCACTCCAACGGTGCATGCACAAGCTCTTGTCAAATGAGAGTCGCCCACTATAACTACGTCATTCGACCGGTGGCTCTCATTGTTTACAATGGAGAGCGAGCACTGCCGCATCCCCGGCGTCGTGTGTGCACCCCCTGCCCCAGCCATTCAGATAGGCCGGAGTGGGAGTGAATGCACAGATGGGGATGCGGCCGGGCCTGCTCCCCATTCTATTAATGAGAGCCACCTGCCGAGTGACATAGTCATAGCAGGCGGCTCTCATTGGGTGAGTGCCCATGTATGGGCATTTGGAGCCTGGACAGGTAAGTTTTTTTTCTGGCTTCCTGGGGGGGGCGGGGGGAGTTCACACAGCGTGGCATCTCAATTCAGAATGCCCTGGGGGGGCACAAAACAAAACCAGGGAAAGTAAAATTCATGGGTTTTGTTCTGCGCCCCCGAGTCATCCTGAATTGTGATGTTCTGGGTTTCTTTGGGAAGCCCCCTCGGTGTGAAACCCTCCAGGACTGCAGTATTTACTAGGTCCCACTGGGTCCAGTGGCGCATGCATGTCGTGCAGTCATTCAGCAAACGGCTCTCATAAGTTTCAATGGGGGGCAAGAGTGACTGGAAATGCACACCCAGCCCGAGGATGCAGGAAGTGCTGGCCCGGCCGGAGGATGCAGGAAGTGCTGGCCCGGCCGGAGGATGCAGGAAGTGCTGGCCCGGCCCGAGGATGCAGGAAGTGCTGGCCCGGCCCGAGGATGCAGGAAGTGCTGGCCCGGCCCGAGGATGCAGGAAGTGCTGGCCCGGCCCGAGGATGCAGGAAGTGCTGGCCCGGCCCGAGGATGCAGGAAGTGCTGGCCCGGCCCGAGGATGCAGGAAGTGCTGGCCCGGCCCGAGGATGCAGGAAGTGCTGGCCCGGCCCGAGGATGCAGGAAGTGCTGGCCCGGCCCGAGGATGCAGGAAGGGCCGGCCCGGCCCGAGGATGCAGGAAGGGCCGGCCCGGCCCGAGGATGCAGGGAGTGCCGGCCCGGCCCGAGGATGCAGGGAGTGCCGGCCCGGCCCGAGGATGCAGGAAGTGCCGGCCCGGCCCGAGGATGCAGGAAGTGCCGGCCCGGCCCGAGGATGCAGGAAGTGCCGGCCCGGCCCGAGGATGCAGGAAGTGCCGGCCCGGCCCGAGGATGCAGGAAGTGCCGGCCCGGCCCGAGGATGCAGGAAGTGCCGGCCCGGCCCGAGGATGCAGGAAGTGCCGGCCCGGCCCGAGGATGCAGGAAGTGCCGGCCCGGCCCGAGGATGCAGGAAGTGCCGGCCCGGCCCGAGGATGCAGGAAGTGCCGGCCCGGCCCGAGGATGCAGGAAGTGCCGGCCCGGCCCGAGGATGCAGGAAGTGCCGGCCCGGCCCGAGGATGCAGGAAGTGCCGGCCCGGCCCGAGGATGCAGGAAGTGCCGGCCCGGCCCGAGGATGCAGGAAGTGCCGGCCCGGCCCGAGGATGCAGGAAGTGCCGGCCCGGCCCGAGGATGCAGGAAGTGCCGGCCCGGCCCGAGGATGCAGGAAGTGCCGGCCCGGCCCGAGGATGCAGGAAGTGCCGGCCCGGCCCGAGGATGCAGGGGATGCAAACGCTCTCTCTCCCCATTGAAAACAAAGAGAGCCGTTTGCCGAATGACAGAGTCAAGGCAAACTGTTCTCATTGGATGAGAGCCCGCACATGCGCCGTTGCAAACGTGAGTGATTACCAGCGCCCAGGAGGTTTCACACAGCGGGGCTTCCCAATTCGGGATGTTCCAGGGTAAGGCTAACTACCGGCCCTGGCATCTTTTTAGATGGGTTTTGTTCCACTTTAAAGTGGACCAAAACCCAGAATTTTTCCCCTGGGACACCCCCGCTGTGTGAAGCCCCCCAGGACGCCGAGACCACCTCTTCCCGGTCCTACGGCGCGTCTAAGAGCAGCAGCTCTGAGCGCCTTGACAGCCGCATCCGGCGTCTCCCTCTAACAGGTAGCGTGCCCGCACCGGCCATTCACAAATGTCTGGCACAGGCACAAGCCCTGCTAGAGGAATAGCGGGGATGCGACCGCTGCTCTTAGACGGGCAGTGGAACGGGTAACAAGGTAAGTGAATGGGGTGACCTGGGGGTTTCACACAGCGGGGCATCCCAGTTTTGGATGCCCCGGGTGGGGCAGATCACGTGAGTTTTGAGGCACTTTAAGCATCCATTAATATATTATTTCGACCCAATTTTCGGGACTTTGTAAGGGAGTTAAATTTGGACAGGCACCTCACACACTGATTGGGGCCGCTTGTAGGTCTGCTTTTAGAGCAAATGCGTCCATATAGGCTGAGGGTGGTATCATTGTAAAAACATAGTAGCGGCAGGGGCGGACTGGGGCTAGAAAACGGCCCGGGACTTTTTGGGGCACACCGGCCCTGCTGCCCTGTTTCTGGCCCGGTAAAGTATATACAACACCTTATTTTCGCTCCATAAGACACACCCAGGGTTTAAAGGACAAAAATAAGAAAGAAAATATTCTGAACCAAATGGTGCACTTAAATCCCTCCATTACAGGCAGTAATTGGTATCCATCATTAAAGCAAGTGAGGGGCATCCCACAGAGGCACGTTGCAGCATCTTCCATTACGAGCAGTGCGGGGCATCCCTCTGTGCAGCCAGTGCGGGGCATCCCTCTGTGCAGCCAGTGCGGGGCATCCCTCTGTGCAGCCAGTGCGGGGCATCCCTCTGTGCAGCCAGTGCGGGGCATCCCTCAGTGCAGCCAGTGCGGGGCATCCCTCTGTGCAGCCAGTACGGGGCATCCCTCAATGCAGCCAGTGCGGGGCATCCCTCAGTGCAGCCAGTGCGGGGCATCCCTCAGTGCAGCCAGTGCGGGGCATCCCTCAGTGCAGCCAGTGCGAGGCATCCCTCAATGCAGCCAGTGCGGGGCATCCCTCAATGCAGCCAGTGCGAGGCATCCCTCAATGCAGCCAGTGCGAGGCATCCCTCAATGCAGCCAGTGCGAGGCATCCCTCAATGCAGCCAGTGCGGGGCATCCCTCAATGCAGCCAGTGCGGGGCATCCCTCTGTGCAGCCACGTAGGGGCACCCCTCTGTGCAGCCACGTAGGGGCACCCTTCTGTGCAGCCAATGAGCGGCATCTCCCCTCCCCTGCCGCGCCTTGTGACGCCACTCACACGCCCACACATGCTTACCTTTGGTTTCTGATAGTCGGAGGGCCTGCCTGCCTGACCCGCTGTTCCTGCCGCTGCTGCCGCTGCTACCGTCGTCGCTCTCACACACACACATACATGCTTACAAGCACTTCCTGGCTGTTGCGCGCTGGTCGGTGCGCGTGTCCCATATGGCCGGCTTCCATTGTTTTCATTGGACGCCGGCCATATGGGACACGCCCACCAACCAGCGCGCAACAGCCAGGAAGTGCCGCTAAGCATGTATGTGTGTGTGTGAGAGCGACGACGGTAGTGGCAGCAGCAGGAAGGGAAGGCCGGAACCCCGTGGAAAAGATGCTGCCCCTCACCCTCCAGCATCTTTTCCACTGGGTTGTGGCCTTCCCTGGCGCCGGCCTACCGGGATTTTGCCTGGTATGCCCTATGGCCAGCCCGCCCCTGAGTAGCGGTATCTGTCCCGGCAGTGGGCTACTATGAGGTCATGTGGTTGGCTGGAGGTAGATGTCCATACCTTCCAACTTTTCAAGATGGGAAAGAGGGACAATAGTTAAATGAAGCCACGCCCCCTCATTGATTGATGGATAGGAGATAGGGTGTAACTGTTACAACAATAGAAACACTTTGAATAGGCAAGTGAATCATTTATTGATGCAGATTTGCATGTTACACCTCAGAGGGGCAAATGAGAACAATGAGGGACAGAGGGGACAGTCCCTCCAAATCAGGGACACTTGGGAGGTATAAATATGAGAGATATAAATATGGCCGATAAGTTTGTTGTCTCTATAAGCAGGACCAAAACCTGGCCGTAGGAAGTGACAGTATGGCGGCTTTTTCCTTTTCATCCTCATAACTGAATCATAGCAGGAGAAATGGCATCAATAAGCGGCTCCGCACCACTTTCTGTTGGAGCTCAGCGCTTTTATTTCTCCTGCCGCATTGTGTTCCTGTCCATCCAGCTCCCCGCTGCTGCATCCCACTTCTGTCCCCACCGCTGTGCCATTCTCTCCCAATCCCACACATTTTCTCTTAGGCTTTTTGATGCTTTTTCTGCCATTTTTATCACCAACTCAAGGTGACCCATAAATTGGCTCTATGTAAAAAAGTCATTATAACATTTCTTTTCTCATAAAGAAGTTATCATGGTGCTAAATGATCCCCAAAATCACAGCAAAGGGCTCTGATTGGAGGAGAGCCCGCACATGCACCGTGAACCCAGCAGATACGTGTTTTACTAGCAAGCTGGGTGGTTTTACACAGTGGGGCATCCCAATTCAAAGAGGAACTTCAGAGGCCCTGGAGTATAAAAGTCTCTGTGACGCAGGCGCATCCCCGCACACCTCTAGCTGTGCGTGCACGTGCGCCCAGCCTTTCTGAATTAGCTGCGCCGGCACATCTCGACTGCAAGGTTAGCTGGGGATTTGGCTGCCGGTGCTCTTGGCTCCCATCAGCACCGCTCGGGTTTTTAGACGTCAGCTGCACCAAAGCGAGTCAAGTGACAGTGAGTGCGCTGATTGGCTGAGCGACCAGTGCGCTTGCTGTCACTCAGCTCCCCTCGGTGCCGCTGACGGCTAAGCCACCTGAACAGCTAAGCACTCAAGCGGCTTTCAGCTCAAGCCTGTGCCATGGGAGAGACTGGAAGGTCATTTGATCGGGGAATACACACAGTGGGGGCATCCCAATTTGGGAGAACAACACATGGAGGAACAACACACAGGAGAGTGAAATTCCCGTGTGTTATTCCTCTGTAAAGCGGAACAAAACCCACCAGTGGCTGGCCTAAATATTCAAGGGCTGGGCACTGGCTTTTCTCCAGGGCATCCCAAATTGGGATGACTGGGGATGCGGCAGCATGCGCTCCCCTTTCTAGTAAATGATAGCCACCTGCTGAATGACCTACTTATAATTGGTGGCTCTAGAGAGCCTGCGCAAGCGCTGTTGGAGCGGGGAAAGGTGAGTTTTTATCGGCGCTTTGGCACGTCAATAGGGCAGCAAAGGAGAAGGTGAAGATGCCACGCCTCTACATTATGTCCTAATGTGCAAACATATATTGATAATGTAAAGTTCACACGGTTCTTTAAAGTGGACCAACACCCAGGGGGGATCGGCCCGGGAATCTATAAGATTCCCGGACCGATCAGATCCCTCCCCGCGGGGCATCCGAAATCGGGATGTCCCGCGGGGAGGAACCCCCCAGGAGGCCCACAAACCTTACCTCAGCCCCGTTCCATCGCGGCCGCGTCTCGCGCTTCCCTCTTGCAGGGCGCTCACCCGCGCCGGCCGTTTGTGAATGGCCGGCGCAGGCGCGCTCCCTGTTAGAGGGAAGCACGAGATGCGGCCTCCAGCGCTCAGAGCCGCTGAGCTGCTATGCGCGTCCAAGCGGCCTGTGATTGGCTGGCGATTGGGGCGTTCTGGGGCCCGATCGGGGTGCCCCACCGAAGTGGACCAAAACCCAAGATTTTGACTATCCTGGGTTTTGGTCCTTGTCAAAACCCCCCAGATCGCCGGCACAAGCTCATCTCTTCTTAGCCATACAACACATGTGTGGCTGCTCTTCCAATCCGTGCGCTATGATCCGCTTGAGCCCCTTCATCCAGGAGCTCGTCTAATGCGAGCGGATCCAAGCGCTCTGGCTGACGCATGCCCCGCTACACTTTAACAGGGAGTGTGCCCACACCGGTCATTCACAAATACCTGGCATCAGCATGTGTCCTGCTACAGTGATAGCGGGGGATGCGGTTGCTGCTCGCACACGCTCCATTGGCCTGGGAAGGTGCCCCTGGAGGAGCGAGTATGCCTTCCCTGGAGTCTCATAGACTCCGGAGAGTTTGGTCCTCTTTAAAGCAGAAGTTTAGGCAAAACAAGCCCCCCACCCTGCCACCCTACCCTGGTGCTAAAACATGACAGGACAGAAAAAGACCCCTTACCTTATCCAGGGGCCTGTGTTGCTCTCCTGGCACTCTGAATCCTGGGCGCCGGCAGCTTGGATGAAAGCACAGAGCCACATCCCCCAGCTCCGTGTGCGCTCCCGTTCACTTGAATGAGCGTCGGGGGTATGCGTGGACCCGGGGAATGCGGTTTTGTGCTTTCTCCGTAGCGGCCGCACAGAGACTGGGGGAGCGGTGCTGACCGGGGGAGAAGGTATGGGGTCTTTTTCTCTAAAGCCCATCCCTTCCACCCTGGGGACAGTTTTTGACTAAACTTCCACTTTAAAGAGCAATTGTAGCCTAGTGTTTAGGGAACAGATACATTTGGACACAACTAAAGTGCTGGAAAGTCTGGTGGGGGGGGGTCTCTGATCTCTTGCACCCGGCTTCTGCCAGTCGCTTTATCCTGTGTTAGCAAATGTGTGTTTTATGGAAGCAGTTTTCACTCTTGTTGCTATTGGCAACATACACCAAGTCTGTACATCAAGAAGAGAGAAGTGATCCCTGTACACACAGAACACTGCTGCTGTGGCCACTGCTGAGGTGAGGGAGCTCAGTCGACCTTACCCATGCCCAGCAGCAATGTCCTGTGCAACTATCTACAATATGTCGCTATTGCCAATGTACACAGACTGCACAGCAACATATTGCAGTGAAAACTGCTGCCATAAAACACCCATTTGCTGACCTTAGAAAAAAATGAAAACATGCCATCAGCTCAGCGCCTTTAAGACAGCATTTTGCCACTCAAAAATATACACTTTAAAAAATTCAATCGAAAGTGGATTTTAAAGTGGACCAAAACCCAAGATTTTTAATATCCTGGGTTCTGGTCCTTGCCTCCTTGCTGTGTTAATCTCCCCCCCCCCCCCCCCCCCAGGTCACTGAAACCAACTCACCTCTTCCCGGTCCTATGGCGCATTCACGCCCCCTCATCCAATCATTACGCTTGGATCCTCTGATGTCGTGTCGTCTAAGGCGAGCGGCTATGAGTGCACTGATGGCCGCATCCCCCGCTACCCTCTAACAGGGAGCGTGCCCGCACCAGCCATTCACAAATGCCTGGCGTGGGCAACTGCCCTGCTAGAGGGATAGCGGGGATGCGGCCACAGCTCGCGCATGCGCCGTGGGACCAGGAAAGAAGGTAAGTGTATGGGGCGACCTGGGGGGTTTCACACAGTGGGGCATCACGATTTTGGATGTCCTGGGGGGGAGGGAATCGATCAGCCCGGGAATCTTATAGATTCCCTGGCGATCGCTGTGAATTTTGGGATATATTGTGCAGAATAGTGAAAAATGGCCTGGCAACCGAGGGTAACAACATCTCTAGGTAGGTTGGCACTGAAAGGGTTGAATGCAGAGGAAACCTTCCTATGTGAGTGCAAGCATACAATACTCGCATATACCCATAAAATTAGCGAAGGTCTGGTATTCACTAAGCTCAAATATATATTTCTTTCCAGGTTTCCACCTCCATCACTATGAAGCATCAGCCCCTTCCCAAGTGGGAGTATAACGTCTACCTGCTCCTCTCGCTGGGTATTCACTTCTATTCATTCTATGAAGTCTTCCACTCTTCCAGAGGTAGGTGTGCAGCCTTTACTTTCTTCTGTCTTCCTGTCTGCTTTTATTTTAGGTTAATATAAAAATAATAATAAGATGTCTGCCACATTCTTATTATTTAGCTGGCAGTTTATTATACACTAAAAAAAAACAGAAAAGCAGAGAAATATGTTGTCTCTCCCCCGCAGACACGGGTGGTGTTGCATGCAAGAGGGATAGAGATGGATGCGGTCCGTCTCTCACTGCTACTAAAAAGGTGGTCATGCATACATAAAAACTGAGGGTTGGGCGACAGAGCTTGGGCTAGATCTCGGCTTCAGCAGCCTTATGCAGCAACACACAGGGATTACATGATTACACACATACGGTTACATGGCAGGTTAGGAAACTGTGCTTTAAAGTGGACCATCACCCTCCCGTGATCGGCCCGGGAATCTATAAGATTCCCCGGCCGTTCACCTCCCTCCCCGCGGGACATCCGAGATCGGGATGTCCCGCGGGGTGAAACCCCCCCAAACACCCCAAATCCCCTTACCTTGTATTCGGCTGCGGCCGGCCTCCGCCGCCTCCCTCACGCCCCTCTAGACGTGCCCGCTCCGGCCGCCTGCGAATGGCCGGTGCGTGCGCGCGTCAAGAGTGACGCGCGGGAGGCGGCGGCGGAGGAGCCGCTTGTCCGCGGCTGTCAAATTGCTTGTCTGTCGGCGCTGGGAGCGGGGAGAGGTGAGTTTTTCGGGTGATCGGGGGGGGTTTCACACAGCGGGGCACCCCGATCGGGGGTGCCCCACCGAAGTGGACCAAGACCCAGGATAGTCAAAATCCTGGGTGTTGGTCCACTTTAAAGAGGAACAAGGGAACATTGGACCTAAAATTAAAATGGGCCATCCCCCCCCCCCATCGGCCCCTACTTACCTTCTGGATGTCACCGCTGCCTGCTGCGGCACCATCCGGCTGCTTCAGGGCCTGATCGTCGCCCCCCCCACCCGCTTCGCCATCGCTAACTGACAAGCACAGCTCTAGCTCTTCAATGTCCCACGGCGATCTCGCAGCTTCACAAAGTCTTGCAGGATCTCGGGCGGCTCCATTGCATCCCATTCATGGGCACTGCACGGGAGCGGGATTGGGGGCCGCGCACAGTGCAAGATGGCGCTGCCCTTCAGCAGGTCACCCAGGATCCAAGGGACCCAGAAGATGGATGCCCCGTCAGGTGAGTAAACATTACCCGAAGGTAAAACCGGAAGGGGGGGCAGTCCGGTGAGATTTTACCCTCTCCCAATGTTCCTATTTAAAGCTTAAAGCGGACCTTCACCCTGAATAAGAGCCTATCTTATATGTTTCCCCCATCCTGTATATACAGATTGCCCACATTAACAATCATCCTACCTGCACCTACTGCATGTTATGAGCCTTTAAACATCCAAGATAGCGGCTCATGGAGCATCAGGCAGCCTGCAAACAGGAAGTGCCTTCTGACTGTGCTGCTCTGCATTCTGGGATTGCCAACCTTTTCCTGACCCCCAGCTCTGCTCTGTCTGTGCAAAGCCCAGCTATAACCCGCCCCCTGTACTTTATCCCGCTCTCCTTTCCTCAGTATGTGATGCTTCTGAGGCAAGATGGTGGCGTCTGTATCCTAGAGTCCTGAACAGAGTTGCAGCCCGGTGGGGGAAAGAATAATAAGTAAGTTACTAAAAACTTAATTTTAGATGCTGGGGAATCGTTTTTTAAGGGCTTGGGCTTTTCATTAAATCATGCTGAAGGTCCGGTTTAACAAATCCCACCAGCGGCTGGCCTGGAATTCCAAAGATTCCAGGGCCAGCTGCTGGCTTTCCCAGCCTTTCCTGCTGTGTGACCCCCCCCCTCCCCTCCAGTCGTTATGTGTTAACTTTTCCCGGTCCAACAGAGCATGTGCGGACTCTCGTCCAATGAGAACCGTCTGCTGTCACTACATCATTTGGCAGGCAGCTCTCATTGTTTTCAGTGGGGAGCACTGCACTGCCGCATCCCTAGCATCGCGTGCGGGATCCTGCCCCAGTCATTGAGATAGGCTGGGGCGGGAGCGCGCACTGCAGGGGATGCCCAGAGCCCTTTGCAGAGGATTACATATGCACGGCAAACTTCTTATTGGACGAGAGCTAGCGAATGCGCCATAGGACCGTATAGAGGTGGGTTGTTCTAGGCGAACTGGTCCTGGTTATAGATGCCTTGGCGACAAGAACCAAAACCCAGTTTTGGTCCACTTTAAGTTCCTTGCTCAAGAGCACTTCAGTCATGTCCTGGCCGGCAACCGAAACTGCCACAAGACCGATTTCTTTAGCTCTAGACCATGACTGCCCCTTCATCGGGGAGGTTTAGGCCCCTGTTGGGATAGGCCAGCCTGACATTTGTTTCAGATAAAGTTGTGACATTTATGCAAATATACAGAGGACCTCATTTAAAAAATAAATACCTGCTTACCCTGCATCAGAAAACATGTGTCTATGTGCTGATTTTAAAGGGCCAGATTTAAAAAAAAGAAGTCAGAGTCTTCCTTTAATCCAGACCTGGGCATTGTATACGGCCCTTTGATTGGCTCTTACCGGCCCGGACTGAGCTGGCCGGTAAGACGCAGCAGCAATGGCGCACACCGGCTCATCGGGTCCTCCTCAGAGAAAGGGAGAACGCGCCAGACCCGACGAGCCAAGCGGCTGATGGCTGCTGCTTAACTTAAGTGATCGCCTGTGTACAGTGTGGGAGGCGGGAGGTACACTGTACACAGGCGATCACTTAAAGTGGACCAGCACCCAGGATTTTGACTGTCCTGGGTTTTGGTCCACTTCCCCAGGGCACTCCGCTATGTGAAACCCCCCAGATCAAACTCAACTCACCCCGCTCCTACGGTGCATGCGCGGCCGCTCGTCCAATTAGCGCGCTCGGAGCCGCTGAGGTATACGTGTCAAAGCTAGGTCTTACCTCAGCGGCTCCGAGAACGCTGGCGGCTGCATCTTGCGTTTCCCTCTAATAGGGAGCGCGCCCGCGCTCTGCTAGAGAAAAGCGCGAGATGCGGCCCGTGCATGCACCGCTGGACCGGGATTCAGGTAAGGTTTTTGGGCGTCCTGGGGGGTTTCACACAGCGGGCATCCCGATTTTGGATGCCCTGCGGGGAGGGATTGGATCGATTCCCGGGCCGATCCTGCAGGGTGTTGGTTCACTTTAGGCAGCAGCCGATCGGCACGTTCTCCCTTCCTCTGAGGAAGGGAGAATGCGCCAGACCCGATGAGCCGGTGTGCGCCATTGCTGCTGCGTCTGAAACATGTGAGGAGACAGAGCTGTCTGGGTGCCTGCAGGGGGCCACATCACACACAACAGCCATTCTAAATACAACTCTGTGTGAAGCATCTGACCGGATAGGGGGCCTAACCTTATCTGAGCTCTCCTTCCAGATTGCCAGAAGCCAAGGGTGTCTCTGAGTAACGTTTAAAGTGGACCAAAACCCTGCTGTATCGACTCGGGAATTTTATAGATCCCCTCCCTGCGGGGCATCCAAAATCGGGATGCCCCGCTGTGTGAAACCCCCCAGGTCGCCCATAAACTCACCTTCTTTCCCGGTCCAACAGCACATGTGCGAGCCGCATCCGAGCTATTCCTCTAGCTGGACGCGCTTCCCTCTAACAGGGAGCGCGCCCTGCTAGAGGCACAGCTCGGATGCGGCTCGTGCATTGCGCTCGGAGACACTGAGCTTAAACGCCGCTTAGACGCCCATAGCTCAGCGGCCCTCCACAATATTTTTAGTTTCTCATGTGGCCCCATGGAAAAAAAAAATGCCCAGCCCTGCTTTAACCAGTTATCTATAATTTAGAGGTGCCCACAGCTGCCATCTATCAAATAAAGATGAGATTCAGTGATGGACGTAAAAGGCACCTATACCTCACATTAGGGGGTTGCAATAAGGGGCACCATGATTCATAGCCTGGCAGCGCCACAGGGGGGCGCCGGAGGGACTTGGACAGGAGGTTTAGAAGCTGCCAATACACAGCTCATACAGGAGGCCATCTTTGTGAATAATCTTCTCTGCTGGTTGAAACCCTTTATTAGAATGAGCGTTTTGGGATGCCCCTCTGTTTGAACCCCCTGAATCGCCTGTAAAAACGTACCTTTTCCCAGTTGCATGGAGCATGCACTGGCTCTTGTCCAATCAGCGCCGTGCATACTAATGAATGGCATGAGACGCAGATCATGGTGAGAGGTCCACATCCTCGGTTTCCCTTTAGATGTGGGCGCGCTCTTACCCCAGCCTTACAGAAGCGTGCCTCAGCCCAGAGATGCCGGGGATGCGTCCACCGTTGTGAGAGCCAGGACAAAGGTGAGTTTTGCAGAGACCTGGGTTGGGGGGGAGGTTCACACAGTGAGGAATCTGGATTTGGGATGCCCCACAGGAAGTCCAGGAGCCAGCCCTGGAGTCTTTTAGATTTTGTTCTACTTTAAACCGGGCCTTCAGCATGATTTAATGAAAAGCCCAAACCCTTAAAAAACTATTCCCCAGCATCCAAAATTAATATATGTTAAGTTTTTAGTCACTTATTATTCTTTCCCCCACTGGGCTGCAACTCTGTTCAGGACTCTAGGATACGGGCGCCGCCATCTTGACTCAGAAGCATTACACATACTGAGGAGAGGGGGGCAAAAGTGCAGGGGGAGGGGGTGATAGCCGTGCTTTTCACAGACAGAGCAGAGCTGGGGTCAGGTAAGGACAGCAAGCCCAGAATGCAGAGCGACACAGTCAGAAGACACTTTCTGTTTGCAGGCTGCCTGATTGTCCATGAGCCGCCATCTTGGATGTTTAAAGGCTCATAACATGCAGTAGATGCAGGTAGAATGGTTTTTAATGTGAGCAATCTGTATGTACAGGGTGGGGGAAACATAAGATAGGCTCTTATTCAGAATGAAGGACCGCTTTTACGGCCTGGCAGTGTACATGTGATACATTGGTTACAGAAGCTATGATTTATGAATTGGTTGTTTCTTTTGCAGAATATCAGGATGAGCTTGGGCAAGAAGTTGGCCTGGAAACGGATTCTTCACTTTGGGGTCTGAAGAAGGTATTTTTCTATTTTATTGGCTATTTTCTATTTGCTGCTTTCTGAGTATTGGGAGTTGATGCAGTATTTTTGGAGCTCACAATTAACTCAGACCAACACCCATTTTACCTAAAATTGGTGTGGCCCACTCCAGGGGGCATCCTGAATGCCATGGTACCTTTTAAATCTTACCTTAAAGCAGAACAAAACCCACAAGCAGCCAGCCTGAAATCTAAAAGATCTCGGGGCTGGCGGCTAGCTTTCCCCCAGGGCATAACCGGACGCCCCGCTGTGTGAAAGCGCCCCAAGTCGCCGGTAATGACTCGCCTTTCCCCTGTCCAATGGCGTATCATTTACAATGGGGAGTATGGGCTAAAGCATTTCCAACAGTGTGCGCACGCTCCCACCCCAGCCATACAGAAAGGCTGAACGGGGACACAGGGGATCTAGGAGTAATCCGAGCCAGATGTAAACACGGCAAAAGGCTCTAATTGGATAAGAACCCGCGCATGCACCGATGGAATATTTTTAGTATACATCACGTCCCGTTCCGAAATATATCCTTACACATGGGTTATTCATCTTCAAATGTCACGTGACTGCAGAGCAGAAAAAGTGGCCCCTCCCGGCCAATATATACAGAGGCACCTCCCACCTCCCCCCAGATTTTCTCTGCAGTCTCAGACTGCCAGGACGAGAAAGTGGCTCTCTCTTTTTCAGGCAGGTGAGCCGGGTCTTTTGGCCCTATGGACCTGTGGAGCTATTCCCACCCGTATCGTCTTTATTATACTGCCTCCCAGCCTTGGCTGTAGCGTTCGGGTGAAGGTAGACGGCACCATATTTAGGTGCTAAGGAGCTGTGCTCCGCCGCAACCCCCCCACCAAAAGGGTAGACTGTTTTGGCCATGGTGAGCCTTATGGGATGCCCTGCCCGCATTACGTGTGCCTTTCTCCCCTATCCCTCAGTGGGTTCCCTTATGGATGACCGCTGACTCCCCTCGTTCCTCTGAGTCCCTTAGGGGAAGGGGGGGGTGGTTTTCTATATATATATATATCATATATATATATATAAGTCCCACAACTCCCTAATCCATCCTCTAAACAATTGGTGGCACCACTCCAAAATTAAGATTCAAATTTGATACTGCTTTATTAATCCAAAGATACTCTGTACATATAAACACACATTTAAAAACAGATTAAAATACATATATACAGACAACCCTTGAAAAAGGGGGGTGTCCTTGTTTTTTGCCCTAGAGAAGTAACGCGTGACGTCACGCAACGCGTCGGCTTGGAGCGGAGGGGGTTATGCTGGCTGGCCATGTTTATTATGTGAGTTCATGTGTATTTATATGTGGGTCTGCTTTTTCATCCCTTGGCTGTCCTTATAATAGGTGAATGTTATGTCTTTGCACATTGCACATAGCACTTTATAAATAGGTTTATTTGCACGGAATAGTAGTTTTATATTATTAGCTTGTTACTATATAAGTTTACATTATTTTGGCACAAGTAGACAGATATATTAGGGAGTAAGAGCTGCAGAAGGGTGTTATATGAGCATTATTAATTGGTGGCCGAAAAGCAAATAACATCTGGGCAGCCTTTATAGCGCTGCCCCCCCTCCGTCCCTCCCCCCCCCCTTTTTCAAGGGTTGTCTGTATATATGTATTTTAACCTGTTTTTAAATGTGTGTTTATATGTACAGAGTATCTTTGGATTAATAAAGAAGTATCAAATTTGAATCTTAATTTTGGAGTGGTGCCAATTGTTTAGAGGATGGATTAGGGAGTTGCGGGACTCTTTGGTCTTTTTGGTATAGTAGTGCACGATTGTGCCTCCATCCCCATTTTGTGCACCCTCCTATAGATGAATAGCTGGTGCGGTCTATTTCTGTTCTATATATATATTGTGTTTTCATGTATTTGTGTGGCACCATTTGTATCATGCTCCGGCGTATGCGGAGCGCATTATGCAGTGATCCCCGTTTAAATTGGTTGCACTGTTTTCCTTTTATCTGTTACCGCGCTTGTACACCGCTTTGCACATGGCGGCGGCATTTACCTCAGGCGCTACAGCGCAGCCATTGGCTGTTTAATTCACGTGGGCGCGTCTTTTCGCGCTCTTTGGAGGGAGGCGGGCAGGGCGAGTGATGCTTTTTGCGTCGCTCCCCCGTGGCCCGCCCCTCGAGGTATTTGTGGGCGCCATCTTGTCTCGGCGGTGCTGCGTAGCTGGCGTCTCCGTTTGCGGTCTGTAAGTGCCCTCGCGGGCTACCTTTTTTTCATACTCCTCCGATATATGTATCTATGCCTTACAGGATCCTCTCCTTATGTCTTTCAGGCCTATAGAATTAGTGGTTTCTCCCGGCCTATACATTGATTGAGGGAAATTTGTTTTAATACCTTAAATCCTCCCACTTCCCTTGCGCTGCATTGGGGGCATCCCGGGTTTGCTTCTAGCATTATTCCCAATTGGCCGTTTTGAGCCACACTAATCACCATATGGAGGCTTCTCAAGACAATGAGTCCGGGGTTCCTTTGGGACAAGGCCGGTTCTGTACTGATTGTGGGGTTTCCCCTGTACCTTGTGACTTCAAGGTCTGTCTCTCCTGCGCCCAGCAGACTGTTGCGCGGTTGTCTGGGATGCCCCTGCTGAGGGCCGCCTCCCCTGAGGCCTTGCCTACTCCCCCTCGCTTACATTCAGCTCCAGTTGCGGCGCATGCTAGCGGGGATGCCCAATCTGATTTTGCTACTAGATTGACCGATCTGGAGAGGCGGATGGGCGGTTCTGAGCCACGCAAAACCATTGGCAAGACACGGCATTTGACTGATAATGTGTATGTTTTCCCTATGACTTCTGAAGCTATGAATGACATTGTTGGGTTTTCCCCTGAGGGGTAATTATTCTGAGTCTGATTCTGAGGATCAGAATAGGTACTTGGATGATCCCATGACGGGGTCCAAGGTTTGGGATGCAGCTGATACTGACAGGCTGCTAGCTCATTTATTTGAAGTGCTTGCATTTTCTCCCCCTGTTGCTCCTCTGCAGCAGCAGGGAGAATTATTTTCTGCTGCTAAACCGCGCTGGGAGTTCCCCTCACAGGCACATTTCAACAATCTCGTTTTCCAGAAATGGGAGAAGCCTAGTAGGCTTCCCGGTGTACCTAAAAGCTGGGATAAGAGGTATCCCCTTCCCCTGGAAACAGCTAAATTGTGGTGTTCTCCACCCGAGGTTGAGGCACCAATACTTGGACTATCTCATACCTCTGTGCTGCACTCATCTGACACTGCCACTTTAAAAGATGTGGAATACCAGCGCATTGATCAGCTGGCCTCTCATGGTTTTGCCTGTGTGGGGACCGCACTACGCCCTGTGTGTGCATCTGCTATTACAACTGTTGCGATCAGAAGAATGATCAGAAGTGC
This sequence comes from Gastrophryne carolinensis, assembly GCA_027917425.1. Taxonomy (NCBI): domain Eukaryota; kingdom Metazoa; phylum Chordata; class Amphibia; order Anura; family Microhylidae; genus Gastrophryne; species Gastrophryne carolinensis. The sequence goes on from CM051237.1 coordinate 449,442,457, forward strand.
CTTAGAGGGCGGTTCTGCGGCTTTGGGCAGAGATGTATTTAACTGGCTTATGTATTGTGAGGAATTTACTTCATATGTTCTTGCTGCCGTGGAGGATGCGATTAGAATGTGCGGCAGAACCTCTGCCCTGCTGGTTGCTATACGGCGTTCTGTTTGGCTGCACCAATGGATGGCGGATATTGCTGCTAAGAAGGCTCTTACTGGGGCTCCCTTTAAAGGGCTGCGCCTTTTTGGGGAACGTCTGGATCTGTTTGCCAAGGAAGGTAAGCTGCCTCAGCGCAAGAAGCCGCTCAGGCCCTTTCGGGGTTCCAGAGTTGCTCAGCTCCGTGTCTGTTTCTTGCTGTCCAAAACCTACTGGAATTGGGGGTCATTTGCCTGGTTCCCCTGCGGGAAAGGAGCAAGGGCCCAAAAGGACGGATCTGTTAGGCCTGTCCTGGATTTAAAGCTCCTCAACAAATTTATCAGATTCAGGCACTTTCGCATGGAGACTCTGCGTTCTGCCATAAATTCTCTTTGCCCAGGGGACTTCTTGTCCTCTATAGACATCAAGGATGCTTACCTTAATGTGCCAATTTTTGCAGGCCAAAATTTCTCAGGTTCGCAGTGGAAGATCAGCATTACCAGTTTGTGGCTCTGCAATTTGGTCTTACCTCTGCTCCCAGGGTGTTCACCAAGGTGTTGGCAGGAGTAATGGCTCTGTTGAGATCTCAGGGCATGCGCATTCTTCCTTACCTGGACGACATTCTTATAGCTTCTCAGACTTTGCAACAAGCAGAGATGGACGTTCAGACAGTGGTTTCCACTCTGAAAAAGTTTGGCTGGGTGATCAATCTTCCCAAATCTTCCCTGCCTCCTTCCAGAGTAAAGATTTTTCTGGTCATGACTCTGGATACATCTCAGGTCAAGGTCTTTCTCCCTCAGCTGAAGGTAGAGAGTCTTCAGGCACAAATACAGCTCCTGCTGTCTTGCCCTCATCCGTCCATCAGACAGGCAATGCAGCTGGTGGGTCTGATGGTGTCCAGCTTCGAGGCTGTCCCATACTCTCAGTTTCACATGAGACCTCTCCAGGTTCATCTCTTGTCGGTATGGGATCGGGACCCAGGGTCCCTGGATCAGGTATTTGTGCTGTCCCCTCTGGCCAGGCGGTCTCTGTCATGGTGGCTGGATCCAAGGAATCTGCTAGTGGGCAGATCTTTTCTGACTCCCTGCTGGGAGGTGGTCACTACGGATGCCAGTCTAACTGGTTGGGGGGGCTTTTGGAAGTCCCTGAAATTCCAGGGGCAGTGGGGTCCTCAGGAGGCCCACATTCTGGAACTAAGGGCAATAAGGTTAGTGCTCTCCCAGCTGACCACGCGCCTTCGGGGTCTGGCGGTACAGATCCGCTCAGACAACCAGGGGCGGTTGCTTACATCAATCATCAGGGAGGAACTAGGAGCAGGAGGGCTCTCAAGGAGGTATCCCTGATTCTGTCATGGGCAGAGGACAATGTTCCCTGCATCTCGGCTGTGTACATTCCGGCGGTGGAGAATCTGGAAGCAGACTCTCTGAGCAGGGGGGCTTCTCGCATGGGAGAATGGTCCCTCAGCAACAGGGTGTTTCACTCTGTGCCTCCGTTGGGGCCAGCCAGATGTGGACCTGTTTGCGTCCCGTCACAACCACAAGCTTCCAGCCTTTGTCTCCCTGTCACAGGATCCCCTGGCCTTGTCAGTGGATGCTCTGGCAATGTCTTTCAGCTCCTTTATGTTTTTCCTCCATTTCCTCTGCTGGGCAAGGTGCTGCGCAAAATGGCCCAGGAGGGGGTGCCAGACATTCTGGTGGCCCTATGTTGGCCAAGAAGAATTTGGGTCGCAGAAATCGTACAGTTGGCAGTAGATCGTTTCGTCCTGCCCCTGGTGCCAGACCTGCTCACTCAGGGGCGGCTGCGCCACCCCAATTTACAAACGCTGGCTTTGACGGCCTGGCTGCTGAAACCACCATCTTGATGGATAAAGGGTTGCCGGCCTCTGTAGTTAATACCATGATCAGAGCTAGGAAGAAGTCTTCTTCTACCATTTACTACAGGGTTTGGCGTGCTTACATTGACTGGTGTGAGTCTAGGTCACTTCCATGTCGGGTGTTCTCAATTCCCAGGATATTGGAATTTTTACAACATGGCTTGGATCTGGGTTTTCAGCTTAGTACTCTGAAGGGCCATGTTTCTGCTCTGGCTGTTTTTTTCCCAAAGATCTTTTGCTCAGCATCATCTGGTCAAGACCTTCTTTCAAGGAGTTACTTATTTGCGTCCTCCGCGCAAGCCCATGTTACCCGTTTGGGATTTGAACTTGGTTTTGTCTGCCGTGCAAGGGTCTCCTTTTGAACCTTTGCAGGAGGCGGCTTTGTCCACTCTCACTGTCAAGGTAGCCTTTTTGGTGGCTATTACCTCAGTCAGGCGAGTTTCTGAATTGGCGGCGCTTTCCATCAAGCCTCCTTAATTTGAAAGACACCAGGACAAGGTGGTGTTTCGCTTTAAAACTGATTTTCTGCCTAAGGTTGTGTCTGCTTTTCATCTCAATCAGGACATTGTGTTGCCTTCCTTGTGCCCTAACCCTGGTAACCCCAATCAAAGGGCCTCTTGATGTAGTTAGGGCTGTGAAGTTCTATTTGGTGGCTACTGAATCTTTTAGGAAGACTAATGCTTTCTTTGTGGTTCCGTCTGGTCCTAAGAAGGGCCAGGCTCCTGCTAAATCCACTATCAGCAAGTGGATCTGTCAGGCCGTGATTCAGACCTATTCTGCTAAGGGAAAAAAAACCTCATTTCCACCTTACTGCTCATTCTACTCGTGCTATTGGTGCCTCTTGGGCTTTTTAGCACCAGGCTTCTGTTGAACAAGTTTGCAAGGCCGCAACTTGGTCTTCTGTTCATACCTTTTCTAAGTTTTACAAGGTTGATGTTAAAGCCTTAGCTGATGCTGCTTTTGGCCGCAAAGTTCTGCAGGCGGCAGTGGTTTAGACTACTTGTCGTTGCTTTTGGGGATCCCACCCTACCTTACGGACACTGCTATTGGATGTCCCATGTGTAAGGATATCTTTCGGAACGGGACGCGATGTATACTAAGAATAATACAATTCTGTGATTACTCACCTGTAGAATTGTTATTATGAGTATACATCACGTCCCGTTCCGCCCCATCCTTGCTGTTCTTGTTACCTCTTTATGGTGATTGTTGTTTATATTCTCCCGGCTTTGTTAACTGCTTTTTAAATACTGGGGTTCTGTGGGAGGTGCCTCGGTATATATGGGCCGGGAGGGGCCACTTTTTCTGCTCTGCAGTCACGTGACATCTGAAGATGAATAACCCATGTGTAAGGATATCTTTCGGAACAGGACGTGATGTATACTCATAATAACAATTCTACAGGTGAGTAATCACAGAATTGTATTTTTCTCTCAGCTAGTCACTTTCCAACAGGGCTTGGACAATCCACATCCACGCTATACCCTTAGCTAGATGCATAGCTGCACCAGGCATTTGTGAATAGCTGGCGTGGGTATATCCCGCAGCTAGGGTTGAGTTTGGATGCGACCAGCTAGCTGTGATGTCACAGCAGCTAGCAGAGCTGACGCCGAGCGCATCCACCTCTTCTTATGTCCCCCCTTACCTCTGTCCATTGCTTCGCCTACCATATCACCTCTTCCCACCTCGCCTCTTTCCACTCAACCTCTGCTGATATGACATTTCCCTGCCTTATATTTGCCCACTCACCTCACCGCTACCCACCTCTGGTAATCTTACCTCTTCCACTTCATTTCACCCCACCTCTGCTCACCTTATACATAAAGGCACAGCTTACATATTTTTGCGGCCCCTTGAAGTGGAACAATATGACAATGTGGCCCCTAGACCAAAAAAGGTTGTGCACCCCTGATATATGACCACCCTGTATACAGTAATGAACATGATTTTACAGGTATAATAAATAGCATCCAGCTACTGGCAAATGTGTTTAGTATTTTCAGCTCCGGTGTATTCCTGGCAGACCTCTTAATTGCTCCTGATTTATCTCCTGCAAGTGAGTTTGGGTAGCCCTGCGGTAGTGTACATAATGTAGTCTACATGGCGCTCAGCCCGCTGCTTCCAGGTTAGCACATCTCACCGTAATGAAATGTAACTGCCTGAGCAGTCTCTGGAACCTAATTAACCAGCTTACATGGAACAAGCGATGTCTCTGCTCAGAGACCTTGAAGGACACAAAAACGTCCTGCTCCACCAATAAAGAGAACTGAACAGAAATACTCGCTTTTATGTTTATATAGAGAGCGTGTCCTGGCAAGAAAAAAATGGCAATGAAGGGGGAAGGCGTGTTAGAGACGTTTTGATGGACACTGCCATTATACCCCGGAGTGTAACCATAACCCGAGGGCATCCACTAAGGTTAGAGGACAGGTGCTTTCTTCACTGACATAGGAGGGGATTCTTCTCTGTAACAGCATTGAGACTATGGAACTTGCTGCCAGAGGAGGTAGTAATGAAGGATACAGTAAAAAACGTTCAAAAGTGGCCTGGATGCCTTCCTGGCATGTAATAACATTTCCAGCTATGGCTACTAGACCACTGGAAGGAGATAAATAGGCTGAACTGGATGGATTAAAGTCTTTATTGTGCCTTCCATACTATGTTACCATGTCTGCCCACTGGAGCGGCATAGAGGAGCTGCGAGGGTCAAAAAGTGAGTATAGACTTTGAGTAGAGGTCCAGTCTTGGGGGTAGCCCCACCCTGTCACGTTCCCCTGATGCTGGGGCAGGGAAAACCCTTACCTCACCCCACGGTCCAGCACTGCTCTCCCAGTGCTCCGGGTTTTGGGCACCACCGTCTCGGACAGGAAGCACAAAGCGTAACAGTCACATGACTGCAAATATGAATACTGCCAGTGGTGTCTGCCTGTGAGGATGGGCTATGGCATGCGGCCGCTCCCTATTGCCAAGTTCCGTGTCTGAACCAAGCCATGTGCAGGGCATTAAAATGCACGGCATATAGCGCTGACCGGGAAATGTAAGTCATTATGGGCGATTTGGGGGCTTTCATGTAGCAAGGTATCCCAAATCAGGATGCCCCAGGAGAAGGGGGAGGGGAGGCCAAGTCCCGACATTTTTTTCTTTACCTTGATAGCTTTTTCTTTTGTTTATTTTTGACATTGTATTTCTATATTGTGTGTCTTCCATCATATGTTGGCTGTGTTACTGGATCAGTCTCACTGCAGAGAGCTGCAGACACATGAGGGGTCATAGCTATGAGCCACAACACAATTGGCACAGTCTGGGAATGAAGCCACATTTCTCATTGCTACAGGTTTAGGATCAGCTTGTTTATGCCCCCCCCCCCTCATTCACTTTAAAGCAGTATTAGCTGGAATTTGAGTGAAGCAGGAGCAGTCAAAATTGCCAAAAGGTACTCTACATGGGAACAGCAATACAGGGGATGCAAGTTAAAAATGTGGGTTTTGGTCCGCTTTAGCTCTGGCAGGGAGCGCTCCCAGAGTGGTGGATGCCACGACATGTAGCCTATGTGCCGCCGGCTGCCCGAAGTGATGATATCTCTGAATTCAGAACAGGGAAGGAGTTTATTTTTACTATGGGGGTTACTATGAGACTCTTTTTAATATTCAGTTAATTTTTTCCAGTTAACCTTTTTTAATACAGTTTTTTTTTCAAATTTTGCTTCTGTTTGGGTGCTATGTCTAGAAAGCTGACCTTCACTAATGTAGAGGGCTTCATGTTTGTTTGGCCATGTAACAATACCAGATTGTACCAGCAGAGGGCGATGCTGGTCATATCGTCAATAAAATCCAGTTCTTAGAATGTTTTCTTTCCTGCACAGGATGCTTCTGACTTTGAATGGAGTTTTTGGATGGAATGGGCCCACTCGCGGTTAATATGGCTGATGCTGGGGCACGCAGTTATTTCACAGGTTGCCACAGTTTTCTTGGGAAAGGTATGTCATTTCTTTGAATTCACGTGTTGCCCTGCAGGAGCTCTGGGTTGGGATGTCAAGCAGGGAAATGCAGGAGCACCTAAATAAAATGTTATCTCATAAAAAAGTAGACTTATTTCATGAATATATATATATATATATATATATATATATATATATATATATATCTACGTATATGCCGTATTTTGCACCATCATAAGACGCACCCAAAATTTGGAGGAGAAAAAATGTTCCATATTATATTATTCAAATGGTTTGCTAAAATACCTCCCTCCCAATCACCCTATTACAGACAGTGTGCAGAATCCCCCTAATCACCCCATAACAGACCCCACATTACAGGCTGTGACGGGCATCCCACATTACAGGCAGCGAGGGGCATCCCACATTACAGGCAGCGAGGGGCATCCCACATTACAAACAGCGAGGGGCATCCCATATTACAGACTTTGAGCAATAGCCCACATTACAGGCAGTGTGCAGCATGCCCCAAAAAACAACCAAAAAAACCCATACATTCCCTGGCTCTCATGCAGCGACTTAAACTGAGAGAGGCAGACAGATTCGCACACACACACATTACCGTTGTCCTCCGTCTTTGTCATTGCCAATCTCTGCCTTTACTGTCGCCTTCGAAGTAGCCACAGCCTCTGTAGCTGCCGCTGCCTGCTGCCCCTTTTGCCGCCGCATGTTTTGAGCAAGCTGGTTCCTGCTCCTGGGTGGGCATGGCCTATGGCTCCTGCCAGCGTCGTTGAATGCTGGCTCAAATCACAGGCCACGACCCACCTAGTGGCTGGAACCTGCTCCCTCTGAACTTGTGGCGGCAAAGGCATGGGCGGCTACGGAGGCAGCGGCAGCTACGGAGGCGCTGGCGACAGTCACGGCAGCAGCCAGTGGAAGCAGCAGACGGCAATGACGAAGACTGAGAACACCAGTATTCTGTCTGTCTCTATTAAAGTCGGAGGATAACGCTGCGTGGGAGCCGAGGAATGTACTTTTTATTTAACATTCGCCCGATAAGACATATTGACACCCCTCCCCACTTTTGGGGAAAAATAAGTGTGTCTTATAGGGCGAAAAATACGGTATACATATTTCACTCCATAAGATGCCCCCCCCTTTTTTTGGGGGGGGGGGGGGAGTGTCTTTGCATAAGGGGCAGGTGCTTATGGAGCCAATGTCCACTCACTTTACTGGCTTTCCCATACTGCTGATTGTCTTCCTGAATCTGATCGCCTTCCTCCAGCCCTGGTTGGGAGGTTCTGCAAACTGCCTGTTTATGGGGAAATTGGGCGGATTCTGCACACTACCTGTTTTGGGTTGATTGGGGGGGATTCTACACACCTGCCTGTTATGAGGGGATTGTGGGGATTCTGCACATTATTATGGGGTGATTTGAGGGTTTTCTGCACACTGCCTGTTATGGGGTGATAGGGGAGGTGGTTCTGCACACTGTCTGCTATGGGGATATTAAGCGGGGGATTCTGCACACTGCCTGTTTTGGGGGGATTCTGCACACTGCCTGTTATTGGGTGATTGGGTGGGATTCAGCACACTGCCTGTTATGAGGTAATTGGGGGGGGGGGGATTCTGTACACTTCCTATTTTGGGGTGATGGGGGGGAATCTTTATCCTGCCTGTTTTGGGGTGATTGGGGAAGGATTCTGCTAACTGTCTGTTATAGGGTGCATGGGGGGGGTGTTCTGCACACTGTCTGGTATGGGGTGATTAAGGGGATTCTGCCACTTCCTGTTTTTAGGTTCTGGGGAGGGTAGTATATTCTTAGTGTACGTCCCGGTCCGTTCCGAAAGATATCCTTACACATGGGTTATTCATCTTCAATTTCTAGTAACAGGGGTGCACCAGACAACACCATTGAATATAAACCCTCACCTTGAAGCAACATGGGAGTTGCGGGCGCGGTGATTTATATTTGATGACCCTGTGATGCTGACTCTATGTGCCATTCTTTATTTTTGAATATTCAGGTTTGCTGGTGTCATTTAGCACGCACACGTGCACGTTGAGTATATCTTTATTGTTTCCATTCACTTATAACTGTTTGAACTGGGCGAGTCTGCTAATATATTTTCTGTGGAATTTAGTTTTTATTCATTTTCACATATGAGGTATTGTTGTTAAGAGTTGATATTTATTAGAGGTTTTACACTTTGAGGGTTTACACATACAATTTTTATGCCGGCATAAAATAACTGTTATAATAGGATCTAATAAGCGCACATAGGGTCTTTTGATGTATTGTTCCCCTTAGGGGGTTTTTTCATTAATATTATTGTGACCTTGGGGTCATCCATGTGATTTTAATTGTCCAGTGTGTTTTTGTGTATTTTAATAGTATCTCCTTTTTCATAATAAAGAATTTTGTATCCATATTGATATTGGTGCTCCTTTTTGAAGAAAGGTGTGTAATTGGACACGTCCACTTCAGTCTTGTTTGGTTATTCATCTTCAGATGTCACGTGACTGCAAAGCAGAAAAAGTGGCCCCTCCCGGCCCATATATACCGAGGCACCTCCCACAGAACCCCAGATTTTCTCTGCAGTCGCGGACTACCAGGACGAGAAAGTGGCTTTCTCTTTTCAGGCAGGTAAGCGGGGTTTTTCACCCTATGGACCTGTTGAGCTATTCCCCACCCGATTCCGTCCTTGTTTTACTGCCTCCCAGCCTCGGCTGTAGCGTTCTGGTGACGGTAGACAGCACCATATTTAGGTGCCAAGGAGCTAGGCTCCGCCGCAACTCCCCCACCAAAGGGTAGACGGTTCAGGCCATGGTGAGCCTTATGGGATGCCCTGCCCGCATTTGTGCCTGTCACCCCCTTTCCCTCTATACTGTTTCCCGGACCGCTGCCTCCCCTCGTTCCTCTGTGTCTCTCGGGCAAAGGGGGGGGTGTTCCTTGTATCTGATGTATTGTATGGTGTGGCACCTTTGATTTTTAGGCTCTGGCTTATGCGGAGCGCTTTAGAAGTGATCCCTGGTTGATCGGTTGCACTGGTTGTTCTTTTTGTACCATTGCGCTACTGTACACCGCTTGGCTTGGGGCGGCGACATTTACCTCAAACGCCTTGGTGCAGCCATCGGCTGTCCAGCTCACGTGGGCGCGTCTTTTCGCGCTCTTCGGAGGGAGGTGGGCGGGTGACGCATTTTGCGGCCTGCCCCTCCAGGTATATGTTCGGGCGCCATCTTGTCTCGGCGGCGCGGCTGACGTCTCGTGTACAGTCTGTAAGTGCCCTCGCGGGATATTTTTTATCCATTACTGTGTTATGCCTTGTGCTTACGGGATCTTTTTCTGTCTTATAGGCCTATAGAATCAGTGGTTTCTCCCGGCCTTTACTTTCATTAATGGGATATTGTCTAATATATAAAATCCTCCCACTTCCCTTGTGGTGCATTGGAGGCATCCCGGGTTTGCTTCGGCATTATTCCCATTTGGCCTTGCGAGCCACAATAATCACCATATGGAGGCTTCTCAAGACATTGAGTCCGGGGTTCCTTCGGGACAAGGCCAGTTCTGTACTGATTATGGGATTTCCCCTGTTTCTAGCGACTTCAAGGTCTGTTTCTCCTGCGCCCAGCAGACTGTTGCGCGGTTGTCTGGGATGCTCCTGCTGAGGGCCGCCTCCCCTTAGGCCTTGCCTACTCCCTCTCTCTTGCATTCGGCTCCGGTTGTGGCACATGCTTCTGGGGATGCCCAATCTGATTTTGCTACTAGATTGGCCGATCTGGAGAGGCAGATGGGTGGTTATGAGCCGCGCAAGGCTATTGGCAAGACACGGCATTTGATTGATAATTCCTATGTTTGCCCCATGACTTCTGAAGCGCTGGAAGACATTGTTGGTTTTTCCCCTGAGGGGGAATTATTCTCTGAGTCTGAATCTGAGGATCACAATAGGTCTTTTGATGAGCCAAGGACTGGGTCCAAGCCTTGGGATACAGCTGATACTGATAGGCTTATTGCCCATTTATTTGAGGTGCTTGAAATTGCTCCCCCTGTTGCCCCCCCCCCCCCCCCCCCCCGCAGCAGCACAGAGAATTATTTTGTGCTGCTAAACCACGCTGGGAATTCCTGGGTCAGGCTCATTTTAATAATCTTATTTTACATGAATGGGAAAAACCCAGTAGGCTTCCAGGTGTACCTAAAAGCTGGGACAAGAGGTATCCCTTTCCCATGGATACCGCTGAATTATGGTGTTCCCCACCTGAGGTTGAGGCACCAATTCTGGGACTATCTCATACCTCTGTGCTGCACTTACCTGATACTACCACCTTAAAAGATGTGGAAGACCGGCGCATTGACCGGCTTGCTACACATGGTTTTGCCTGTGCGGGGACCGCATGCCCTAGAGGATGCCATTAGAATGTGTGCCAGAACCTCTGCCCTGCTGGTTGCCTTACGCCGCTCTGTTTGGCTGCGCCAATGGATGGCTGATATTGCTGCTAAGAAGGCTCTTACGGGGGCCCCTTTTAAAGGTCTGCGCCTTTTTGGAGAAAGTCTGGATCTGTTTGCCAAGGAAGGTAAGCTGCCTCAGCGCAAGAAGCCGCTCAGGCCCTTTCGGGGGTCCAGAGTTGCTCTGTCCCCCTTTTATTCCCCCAGAAGAGGAAGGGGAGCTTCCCCTGCGGGAGGCCATGGTGAGTCATGGGGCAGAGGCAGAGGACGTGGCAGACCCGGTCCTTCCTGGAGTTCTAAGCCAAAATCCTCTCCCAAACCTCCGCAGGCATGAAGGGGCACCCTCACCCATCCGGGTGGGGGGACGGCTTAGGTTTTTTGCTCACATCTGGAGACGTCTTGTCTCAGACCGGTGGATTCAGGAGGTAGTCTCCTCCGGTTACAAGATAGAGTTTATAGCCTGACCGCCCCCAAGATTCATAAATTCACGGAGGGCTCAGGACCCTCTGTCAGCTCAGTGCGTGTGCTTGGCTGTCCAAAATCTACTGGGCTATTATTCCAATCTTTTCACTGTTCCAAAAAAGGACGGATCTGTCAGGCCTATCCTGGATTTAAAGCTCCTCAACAAATTTGTCAGATTCAGGCACTTTCGCATGGAGACTCTGCGTTCTGCCATAAATTCCCTTAGTCCAGGGGACTTCTTGGCCTCTATAGACATCAAGGATGCTTACCTTCATGTGCCTATTTTTGTAGGCCATCAAAAATTTCTCCAGTTCGCAGTGGAAGATCAGCATTACCAGTTTGTGGCTCTGCCATTCGGTCTTACTTCGGCTCCCAAGATTTTGGCAGGAGTTATGGCTCTGTTGAGGGTATTCGCATCTCAGGGTATTCGCATTCTTTCTTATCTGGACGACATTCTTGTAGTTTCCCAAACTTTGCAACAAGCAGAGTTGGATGTTCAGAAGGTGGTATCCACTCTGGAAATGTTTGGCTGGGTGATCAATCTTCCCAAATCTTTCCTGTCTCCTTCCAGAGTAAAGATTTTTCTGGGCATGACTCTGGATACCTCTCGGGTCAAGGTATTTCTCCCTCAGCTGAAGATAAAGGGTCTTCAAGCACAAACATAGCTCCTTCTGTCTTGCCCTCATCCGTCTATCAGACAGGCTATGCAGCTGGTGGGTCTGATGGTGTCCAGCTTCAAGGCTGTTCCTTACGCTCAGTTTCACATGAGGCCTCTCCAGGTTCTTCTTTTGTCAGTATGGGATCGGGACCCAGGGTCCCTGGATCAGGTATTTGTTCCTTCCCCTCTGGTCCGGAGGTCTCTGTCATGGTGGCTGGACCCAAGGAATCTGCTAGTGGGCAGATATTTTCTGACTCCCTGCTGGGAGGTGGTCACCATGGATGCCAGCCTGACAGGTTGGGGGGGCTTTTGGAGGTCCCTGAAATTCCAGGGGCAGTGAGGTCCTCAGGAGGCCCATGCCCCAATCAACATTCTGGATCTGAGGGCAGTAAGGTTAGTGCTTTACCAGATGACCATGCACCTTCGGGGTCTGGCGGTTCAGATCCGCAAGACAGCGGTTGCTTACATCAATCATCAGGGAGGAACCAGGAGTAAGAGGGCTCTCAAGGAAGTATCCCTGATTCTGTCCTGGGCAGAGGACAATGTTCCCTGCATATCAGCGGTGTACATTCCGGGAGTGGAGAATCTGGAAGCAGACTCTCTGAGCAGGGGGGCCTCTCGCATAGGCGAGTGGTCCCTCAGCAACTGGGTGTTTCACTCTCTGTGTCTCCATTGGGGCCAGCCGGATGTGGATCTCTTTGCGTCACTCCACAATCACAAGCTTCCAGCCTTTGTATCCCTGTCACAGGATCCACTGGCCCTGTCAGTGGATGCTCTGGCAATGTCCTGGGAGAGCTTTCAGCTCCTTTATGTTTTTCCTCCGTTTCCTCTGCTGGGCAAGGTGTTGTGCAAAATAGCCCATGAGGGAGTGCCAGCCATTCTGGTGGCCCCGTGTTGGCCAAGAAGAATTTGGTTCACAGAAATCGTACAGTTGGCAGTAGATCAGTTCGTCCTGCCCCTGGTGCCAGACCTGCTCACTCAGGGGCGGCTCCGTCACCCCAATTTACAAACGCTGGCTTTGACGGCCTGGCTGCTGAAACCTCCATCTTGATGGAAAAGGGATTGCCGGCCTCTGTAGTTAATACCATGATCAGAGCTAGGAAGAAGTCTTCTTCTACCATTTACTACAGGGTTTGGCGTGCTTACATTGACTGGTGTGAGTCTAGGTCACTTCCATGTTGAGTGTTCTCTATTCCCAGGATATTGGAATTCTTACAAAATGGCTTGGACATGGGTTTTCAGCTTAGTACTCTGAAAGGTCATGTTTCTGCTCTGGCTGTTTTCTTCCAGAGATCTTTTGCTCAGCATCATCTGGTTAAGACTTTCTTTCAAGGTGTTACTCAGTTGCGTCCTCCGCGCAAGCCCATGTTACCTGTTTGGGATTTGAACCTGGTATTGTCTGCCATGCAAGGGTCTCCCTTTGAACCCTTGCAGGAGGCGGCTTTGTCCACTCTCACTGTCAAGGTAGCTTTTTTGGTGGCTATTACCTCAGTCAGGAGTGTTTCTGAATTGGCTGCGCTTCTCATCAAGCCTCCTTATTTTGAAAGACACCAGGACAAGGTGGTGTTTTGCTTTAAAACTGACTTTCTGCCTAAGGTTGTGTCTACTCAATCTCAGTCAGGACATTGTGTTGCCTTCTTTGTGCCCTAACCCTAGTAACCCCAAGGAAAGGGTGTTACACTCTCTTGATGTTGTTAGGGCTGTGAAATTCTATTTGGTGGCTACTGAACCCTTCAGGAAGACTAATGCTTTCTTTGTGGTTCCGTCTGGTCCTAAGAAGGGCCAGGCTCCTGCTAAATCCACTATCAGCAAGTGGATCCGTCAGGCCGTGATTCAGGCCTATTCTGCTAAGGGAAAGAAACCTCCTTTCCTCCTTACTGCTCATTCTACTCGTGCTATTGGTGCCTCTTGGGCTTTTCAGCACCAGGCTTCTGTTGAACAAGTTTGCAAGGCCGTAACTTGGTCTTCTGTTCATACTTTTTCTAAGTTTTACAAGGTTGATGTTAAGGCCTCAGCTGATGCTGCTTTTGGCCGCAAAGTTCTGCAGGCAGCAGTGGTTTAGACTGCTTGCTCTTGCTTTTGGGGATCCCACCCTTCCTTACGGACACTGCTATTGGATGTCCCGTGTGTAAGGATATCTTTCGGAACGGGACGGGATGTACACTAAGAATAATACAATTCTGTGATTACTCACCTGTAGAATTGATATTATGAGTGTACATCCCGTCCTGTTCCGCCCCACCCTTGTTGTTCTTGTGACCTCTTTATGGTGATTGTTGATTATTTCTCCTGGCTTCTGTTAACTGCTTTTTTAAATACTGAGGTTCTGTGGGAGGTGCCTTGGTATATATAGGCCGGGAGGGGCCACTTTTTCTGCACTGCAGTCACGTGACATCTGAAGATGAATAACCCATGTGTAAGGATATCTTACGGATCGGAACGGGATGTTACACTCATAATATCAGTTCTACAGGTGAGTAATCACAGAATTGTATTTTTAGGCCACCATGTGGTTCAGAATATTTTTCTCCCCTTATCCTTTAGGACGACCCCTGGAGACCACTCCCCCCTAGGAGAAAACACAAACTGACAGAGGTTAAAACCTTACCCTTTCCCCTCCAATTCAGTTTTGTGTTTCCCCCTAGGCTACATCCTTTTTTTATTTTTTCAGTTTTTTTGTTTTTTTCAGCTCCAGGAGACGCCTGGAGAAGCTTGCTGAGCCCCGGACCCTTGTTTATCTGGTGGAGCTCACCCAAGGTCCTAAGGCAGCCAGGGTTGCCCCGCATAGTCTGACCGTGCACTAGTCTGGTTCGTGTAGTGGTGGAGGGGACGGCTCCTCCGGGCGCCCCTCTCAGGTCACTGATAGCCTGCCTGCTTAATTCTCGGGGCTGCAGTAAGATCCTGCACCTGACAAGGTTGAAGAAGGACCTGAGAGTCGATAACTGTGATGCTATTCCCCGACTTTTCTATGTAGCTGCAGAAAAAAGAGCTACCTTTATAACGGTTAAACGCTGCTTGTAATATCTGAATCTGCAATACGCCATTCTCTACCCTGCTAAACTGCCAGTGGTGGCCACAGGGAAGATGCTCTTCATTGAGGATCCTGGTATGGTCATTGCTTGGCTGGATTGTAGGCCGTGTGGTAAGGTCTGCACTGGCTGATATGCATTGCTCCTCTGCTCCACTGAGCGTGCGGGACGGGGCCCTGTGCCCTATAGTCCAGATGGAGCTGTTTTTATTTTTTGTGTGACTTTTTACCCTTGTAAATGATCTGAAAGCTTTGTGTGTTGTAATTATTTACTCTGCAAGCTGTCTGGTCAGTCGGCTACTTTGCTTTTGCAAATTGTTTCTTGAGCTCTGCCGTCAGTACCCGGACTATGGTACACTAAGTATGATTGTTTGAGACTATATCTATCTATTCTGTGGGTTCTATGGTTTATTCTTTATGGGTCTTTTATATCCCTGGAGGGGAGGGTGTTATAACTTAAAGCGGGAACTTTGGTCAACTATGACCCCCCCGACTCTACCACCTCCAGCACATAAGCTTATAATGTAAAGCAGCAACTTAATGTGGAACTTCAGTTAAATTATGACCCCCTGCCCTGTCACCCTACCCAAGCGCTGAGGCAGAATGGGGGGAAAGAAAAAGAACCCTTACCTTCTCCAGCTACAGATCCTGGGTGCCGCCATCTTGGATGAAAAGCACAGAGCCGCATCCCTTGGCTCCTTGTGCGCTCCCACCTGCCGATTCTAGTTAATGGGTGGCGGGACTGTGTGTGGACCCGGGGGATGCAGCTTTGTGTCATTTCCTGCGGCAGCCATGGGAGACCAGGAGGACTGCTTGGGCCCTTGGATAAGGTGAGGGTTTTTTTTTCTTTGGGTATGGTGGCAGGGCAGGGGGTCATAATTTAACTGAAGTTCTTCCATCGGAATTCCTAGTATAGATAAACACCCAGAGGAATTGACCTTGCTGTTTCTGGGATCCCCAGGGGTAAGATTTACTTTTATTATTCTAGCTCTTCTTATGTCAGGCTGATGATAATTTGTGTGAGGTGTGAAGGAGGAACATATCTGATCTGGATGAGGAGGACTGGGATGAGGCTAAGAGCTTAAAGTTCTACAGCAGGCCACAGTGGCCACATTTGCCACTGTCCTAAACTGTTTTTTGTTTTTAACTTGAAGCAGAAATGGCCAAGATATCGAGGTTTACGGGTTCAGCCAATGACCTTCTCTTTTTCATCCCGTCCCCCAATCAGCTCAGCATAGCGGGACAGGATTGCTGGTCCCTCCCTCCTTCAAGAATTGGTTAATCCAGTTCTTTATACATGATTTACTAAATCTTTTAGATTCCAGGCCGACTGCTAGTAGGTTTTGTTCCGCTTTAAAGACATAGTAAATGATTGCTTATTAGATCACCCAGCTAATCAAACCACCTTCATGAAGCCCCAGCTTAGTCATTCGATTTCTTTAAAGACTCTATGAAAAGAATTTGAGATACATCCACGGACGATTACCTCGAGAAATTCTGTGAGCGGCGGTAACTCCAGGGCACAGCGCCGTGCTTTGTTTTCCCCCTAATAATGTCCCCTTCTAATAATGATTTTGTCTGTCACCTTGTTCGACTTTTATCTTTTTTTTTTCTTGTTTTTCAATTAACCTTTACATTTTGTTCCACATTCGCGTTCTGCTTCTTATGTGATTTCAGCTGCCAGATATTAACATGTAAAGTCGATAAACACAAGTGCGATTGCTCCAAGCTGCATAACAAGGTTCTGGAGAGATGCACACTGGGGACTGCAGGGGTGTGGAGCAGCAGCCCCATGAATCCCTTCTATGGGAATGATGATGGGACTGTGGCTTGGGTGAAGGTCTGCATCATATTATTACAGCCATGGCAGATTTAATTGCAGCCTTGGGGTAGCGGGTTGGGATTGCCCAGGCTTTTCTTAAACCGGACCTTCAGCATCATTTCATGAAAAGCCCAAACTCTTAAAAACTATTCCCCAGCATCTAAAATTAATATATTTTAATTACTTATTATTCTTTTCCCTACTGGGCTTCAACTCTGTTCAGGACTCTAGGATACGGGTGCCGCCATCTTGCCTCAGAAACATCACATATTAAGGAGAGGGGCGTGGGAAGTGCAGGGGGCGGGGATTGGCTGTTCTTTGCACACACAGAGCAGAGCTGGGGTCAGGAAAAGGACAGCAATCCCAGAATGCATAGAGGCATTGTCAGAAGACACTTCCTGACTACAGGCAGCCATGGGCCGCCATCTTGCATGTTAAAAGGCTGAAAAAACCCAATAGCTGTAGGTAGGATGATTTTTAATGTGGGCAATCTGTATATAGAGGGTGGGGGAAACATACAAGATAGGCTCTTATTTAGGAGGAAGGTCTGCTTTAAGATGGATCAAAATATAATGCAGTGTATCTGCATTGTGTTTGCGTTGCCATAGACTTTACCATTTACTTATTATTCAAAAAAAGGTCTTCTTTTAAAAAAATGCAACACAAACACATTTCTAAGGCACCAAAAGTGCAGTGTATGTTTGATACAATGTCCCTCTGGCATATTTAGAGAACACTTACTCTTAACGCAATGTAGAGGTGTGAACAGAGCCTTATACTGCTTATCAATATGCACGGCATAGAAAGCTGGAGGAGAGCTCGCACATGCGCCATGGGATTGACAGAAATGTAAGAACACTGGGATTCCCTAGAGGTTTCACATTGGGGACATCCCAAACTGCCTAGACCAGTGTAACCTTTCTCTGGTTCTGCACTGCGTGAATAGAAATTTGCTCTGCAGATTCCCCCCCTGCTGTATGGTGCATGAGACTTCATGGGAACCCGGAAGAAGGGGAGTACATGGCTTGATCATGGGCTTTTTTCTGGTGACTGATTGCGTGGTGGGGTATACCAAATTGGGATGTCCCTTAGTCTATTTAGACTTTTGTTTCACTTTATTGCAATCACTGCCTGAGCCTAGGTAAATCCCAATTTGGGATGCCCCAGGGGAGCTGAACAAAACCTGGTAAAGTCGAATTCCTGGGTTTTGTTTCGCATTAAGGCAGGAATGCTCAACCTTTTGAATACCAATTTGAAAACTGGTTGTGGGCCACAATGAATAGGCTAAAAAGTTATAATTTTTCATTTTGAATACAGCCCACTCTGCGGGAGGATATACATATGAGGGAAACAAACATGTGGAGTCTGATGAGGGAAACAAACGTGGAGTCTGTATGAGTAGAAATACTTTGAAGGAAAAAAAAAGTTAAATATTGATCAGTGATATAAAAAATCACAGAGCAAATGTTGATCTCTCCAAGAACAAATAGTCACTGAATCCAAGGACATAAAGCTGCAATCCCGGTGTGCATGCACACAACGCGCTGTGCCCGTCACCTTTAGGAAATGCTCTTACCAGATCATAAAAATATGAAAGCAGAGTATGAATGGGGTATCCTCTGAAGCGTCTAACATCTAGGTAGACCAAATCAAATGTACCACCATAGGAGTAATATACTCGATGTCCTCAATGCAGATCAGAAGTTTGTAAGCAGAGGGGAGAAAGCAAAAAGAATCTAGTGCAACTCCGATAGACTAAATGCCAATTTAATAGAAGCAAATGCACTTACAAACAAACGTAGATAATCACATAAGAATCAACTTGGAAGGTGTTCCCATAGGTCCCCGGCGCGGCCGTTTGCAGGGGAATAATAAGGGCCCCTCCAAATGATGAATAAAATGTCCCCGTGCTTAACCGCCTAACGCGTTTCGTTGACAGCATCAACTTTATCAAAGGCCTTTGATAAAGTTGATGCTGTCAACGAAACGCGTTTCCCTTGCCTCGCACTGTTCCTTGTGGTTTTTGGTCACCGTTTTCTTTGTTATTGCCACTGCTTTGCTGGAGGGGTGGTTGTGTGTCGGCTTCGGCCCCAACAATACCCCTCTTGTTGTATCACTGCATTTGGAAGAGATTTTGAGATTTGAATTTTCAGTGTAATATTAATTTATGCTCTTTCCAATAAATATCAACACTGTGGTAGCCCAGGATTATCACATCAAGTTTCACCTTTATTCTTGCAATATATATGTAGAGCTATTGTTGGCATACGGACAGCGATATGTTGTTTTTAATAGTGTTTGTGATGTCTTGTGTGTATGATGTTATGATGACTAGCATTACATGATTTTTTTCATTTTGTATACTTGGAGTGCGGCAGTATATATGTGGATGATTTTTGGGCCTGTCTGGGGGCCCATCCACGTGATTCTACTTGAATAGGATAATAGAAAGAAGAGTTTTTCCCTATATCCAGTCCAGGTCGTCCCAGTGATGACATGTGCTATTCCGCCCCCAGGGGGTGCTCGACTGCAAGATCAAAAGCTGCAGCTCCTCCCGGCCTATAAAGGCAGGTGTCCCTCTATGATTCTCCAGTTGTTTCATCTTGCAGTCTTGGCTGCAGAAGATCCTTGGATACTCTCTAAGATAATGGCAGCAGAGCGGGGCCACCTAGCCCGTCGGCCGCTGCGGACCCTATTCCCACAGATCCCTCCTGACCCACTCCTGCCTCCCAGCCTTGGACTGCTACGGGATCATGACGGTAGAGTGAACACCTGGGTCATTTGGCATTCGGCAGACCCTATACTGAAGGGTAGCCGGCCACAGGCTTATGGTGAGCCTGGGGGGGGGGACCACTATAATTTTGTTTTATAGTTTTTCCCTGCCCACAAGCTTAATTGGTGACTGGCTCCTCGCTAGCTCAGCTGGGCCTTGGAGCATGATGCATACTCGCCTCCCTCGCTTCCTCGTCATTGCCTGCCTCAGGGGTGGCCGTACCCCGCGGGCCTCCACTTCGCAGCTTGTGCGGCGCTGTCTGTGATGTTGGGGGTCACCGCCGGTGAGGCGCTGTAAGCGCTAAGCTTCTGGCGCGGTGGGCCGTGGTGTCCCTGTGGCCATTTTCTGACAGGCAGCATGAGGACCATGGATGGTGGGCGGGTGCTTCTTCTCTCGCGCCGCCGGAGGGGGCAGAGGCGGGCACTGACGCGATCCGCGTCATCACGGCACCACCCGCCCCTCGAGGAGCGTTTCTGGAAGGCTCTGTCCTTCGTGCTGGCTGCACTCTCTGCTGCTTGCTGCTTGGGGCCTGCTGGCGCTGCGGAGCCTGGTGCGTCCCTCCTACTGCTGCTGGGGCATCCTGTTTCTTGTCATCGGAGGCTGCGTCCCTCTGTCGGTGTCGTGAGTCCCTCTTTTTTTTGACTTGTATTATGACCATTTATTTTTGGCTTATTCTAATCATGGGCATTTCTTCCCCTTCTCTGTATAGGTCTTGGGCTTGTTGTTGAGGGTTGTGTTTCCTCCCGGTCCCCCTTTTTTATAAGAGGGATCATTTTAGGTTTGGGCTGTTAGTGTCTTGTAACCTTACTGATTGACCATTTTTAATCACCATAATGGAGGCATCACTGGATAGTGAGCTGGGGGCCCCATCTGGGCAGGAAAAGCTCTGCCCCTTGTGCAGTAGGAATCCTCTGGGCGGATTCAGCACTGTTTGTACCACTTGCACCAGAGGCGTCATTTTGGACCATGACTGGGCGGGCATCCCTGCCCCTAGCCCCTCGCTGCCTGCGCCCTCTCCGGACCCTCTGCTGCTGCATTCAGCCCCCAGTGAGGGGGGAGCCAACAGGGGGTCTCATGCGGACTTGGCGCATAGGCTAGACAGTCTCGAGAGACAGATCTCGAGGACGGCTCCTAAGAAGACCACGAGTAAGAAACGGCACCTCGAGCCCGCTTACTCGGATAATGACGATCTTTTTGATGATCGGGGCTCTGGGGAGGAAGGTGAGTGGCCAGATGATTCACGCTCCACTGTGGATTTTTCTGCTGGCGATGACAGTATGTCTGGTTCTTCCTTGGACGAGGATGCGTGGCCCCCGGATGATACAGAGAAAATGCTTGCCTCAGTATTTGAGACATTACACATTGTTCCTCCCAGAGCTGCTAAGAGGAAGCAGGGTGATTTGTTTAGGCCTGAAAGACAAAGGCGGATTTTTCCGGATGAGGACCATTTTTCTAACATGATTTTCAAGAAATGGGAGAGGCCTAACAAGTTACCATCGGTGCCTAAGGGCCTAGACAGGCGGTATCCCTTCCCTAATGAGCTGGTTCGGCTATGGTCTTGCCCTCCCGAGCTGGATTCCCCTGTGTCGGTTTTGTCCAACACTACTGTTATGCCATCACCTGCTACTGCTTCCTTTACGTGACAAGCGCATGGATCAGTTGGTCTGCCATGCGTTCACCTTTGCTGGTGCCCTCTTTCGCCCTGTGTGTGCCACGGCGATTGTCTCTTTAGCCATCAGAAAGAAGGTGAGACACCTTATGGATAGAGCTAAGGATCGCAAGCGGGCGGAGGAGTATAAAGAACTCAAGACCTGCTTGGAATTCATTGGTTTTGTTGCTTCTGCCATGGACGATGGGGTCCGGCTTGGTGCCAGGATTTCGGCCCTGCTTGTTGCCCTCCGCCGCTCGCTCTGGCTGTGGCAATTGTCGGCTGATGCGGCTGCCAAGAAGACGCTTACGAGTATTCCCTTTGTGGGGCACAGGCTGTTTGGGGAGCGCCTGGACCTCCTGGTCAAGGATGGTAGATTCCCTCAGAGACGGAAGCCTGCTCGGTCCTTTTCGGAATCCCTCTGCCTATCGCTCCTTTCGGGTAGGAAGAGGTTCTTCATTCCCAGGTGGCCGCAGGGATACCTGGGGTAGAGGTAGGTCCCACGGCCGACCCAATCCCTCCTGGGGAACCAAGTCCATGCCCCCTGCCAAGTCCCCTCAGGCATGAGGGGGTGCCCTCACCCATCCGGGTGGGGGGATGGCTTCTGCTGTTTTCTCAGGTCTGGAGGCGGTATGTCTCGGACCGGTGGATTCAGGAGGTAGTGTCCTCCGATTACAAGATAGAGCTGGCAGTCAGGCCGCCCACAAAATTCCTCCGTTCTCGGATATCCCAAGACCCACTAAAAGTGCAGGGTTTGAGAATGGCTGTGCAACACCTCCTGCGGTTAGGTGTGATTTGCCCTCTACCTCGACAGGAGCGGGGGTGAGGTTTTTACTCCAACCTGTTCACGGTTCCCAAGAAGGACGGAACGTTAAGACCAATCCTGGACCTGAAGAGTCTCAACAGGTTTGTAAGAGTCAGGCATTTCCGCATGGAAACCTTACGATCGGCGGTGAATTCGCTTCGGCCCGGCGACTTCATACCACGGTGGACATCAGGGACGCTTATCTGCACATCCCGATTTTCATCAGAAGTTCCTGAGGGTTGCTCTGGAGGATCAGCATTTTCAGTTTGTGGCACTTCCATTCGGAATTTCCTCAGCCCCCTGTGTCTTCACCAAGGAGCTGGCAGGCATCATGGCTATCCTGAGGAACCAGGGCATTCGTGTGCTGCCCTATCTGGACGACTTGCTGATTGCAGCCCAGTCCCTCCAGCAGGCCGAAAGCGATACTCGGATGGTGTTGTCAACCCTGGAGGCCTTCGGCTGGGTGGTCAATTACCCGAAGTCATTTCTCAATCCCTCAACAGTGAGATCCTTCCTGGGAATGTCGATAGACACCGCTCAGGTCAAGGTTTTTCTGCCACAGCAGAAGGTTTTGGGTCTCCAGAAGCAGGTGCAGGCCTTGCTATCTTGCCAGCAACGGCTGTCGCCTACATCAATCATCAGGATGGGACTCGGAGCAAGAGAGCCCTCAAGGAGGTGACCCAGATTCTGTCTTGGGCATAGGAGAATGTTCCCTGTATCTCGGTGGTCTACATTCCCGGGGTGGAAAACCTGGAGGCAGACTCCCTGAGCAGGAGCACCTTGCGCCTGGGGGAATGGTCTCTCAGCAGCGAGACTTTTCACGCTCGGTGTCTCCGCTGAAGTCAGCCCGACGTGGATCTGTTTGCGTCCAGACACAATCACAAGCTTCCACGGTTCGTCTCCCTCTCAAGAGATCCTCTGGCCATTGCCATGGACACTCTGGCGATTCCCTGGACAGAGTTCAAGTTCCTTTATGCATGCCCTCCGTTTCCACTCCTGGGCAGAGTGCTGCACAAGAAAGCCCAGGAGGGGGTACCAACTATCCTGGTGGCTCCTCGCTGGCCGAGAAGGAGTTGGACATAGTTCAGATGTCAGTAGATCGCTACATCATGCCAGACGACCCAGGGCTTCTCACACAGGGGTCGCTGCGGCACCCCAATTTACGGACGCTGGCTTTGACGGCCTGGCTATTGAAACCTCAATCCTGATGGAAAAGGGGCTGTGGGCCACGGTTGTGCATACCATGATTCAGGCTCGGAAGAAGTCTTCTTCCATGATATATTACAGAGTTTGGCACGCTAATAGTGTTTGGTGCGAGACCAAGAGTCTCCCTTGCCGCACATTCTCTATTTCTAGGATTCTGGAGTTTTTGCAACACGGCTTAGACTTGAATCTCCAGCTGAGCACCCTGAAGGGCCAGTTCTCGGCCTTAGCCATCTTCTTCCAGAGATCCATTGCCAACCATTGGTTGATCAAGACCTTTTTCCAGGGAGTCACCCACGTCCGGCCACCGCGTAAGTCAGTATTACCGGTGTGGGACTTGAATTTAGTACTTTCTGCCCTTCAGGGTCCTCCCTTCGAACCATTGTGTGATGCTACATTATCTATTTTGATTCTCAAAGTGGTCTTTTTGGTAGCGATCACCTTGGTGCGTCGTGTATCAGAGCTGGCCGCGCTTTGTATGAAACCTCCCTATTTTGAGAGGCATAGGGATAAGGTAGTTTTTCGCTTTAAACCTGATTTTTTGCCTAAGGTCGTTTCTCCCTTTGATCTTAATGAGGAAGTTGTATTACCTTCCTTGTGTCCCGCACCGGGAGAGGACCCTCCATGCCTTGGATGTGGTCAGAGCCATTAAGTATTACCTGACTGCGACTGAATCTTTCAGGAAATCGGATTTGCTCTTTGTCCTTACAGAGGGCTCTAGGAGGGGTTTGCCACCAGCTAAGTCCACTATCAGTAAGTGGATCAGACAGGTGGTGGTGCAAGCATATTCTGCCAAGGAGAAGGAACCTCCTTTTTGGATCACAGCTCATTCTACCAGAGCTATTGGGGCCTCTTGGGCCTTTCAGCACCAGACATCGGTTGAACAAGTTTGTAATGCCGCCACTTGGTCTTCAGTTCATACTTTTACAAAGTTTTACAAGGTGGATGTTAGGGCCTCAGCTGTCTTTGGCCGAAAGGTGCTTCAGGCGGTAGTGAGATGAACAACATGCTGTTTCGCATTGGGGATCCCGCCCAAATGGACACTGCTTTTGGATGTTCCACATGTCATCACTGGGACGACCTGGACTGGATATAGGGAAAAATACAATTCTGTGAAACATGGTTTCTTGGCCTCCCGGCCTGTCCTTTGTTTACTGCTTTTTAACCACTGGAGAATCATAGAGGGACATCTGCCTTTATAGGCTGGGAGGAACTGCAGCTTTTGATCTTGCAGTCGAGCGCCCCCTGGGGGCGGAATACCACATGTCATCACTGGGACGACCTGGACTGGATATAATCAAAAACAATTCTACAGGTGAGTTTCACAGAATTGTATTTTTGGGGGGGCTTTCTCACTGTGACAAGGAACAAAACCTGGTATATTCAAAATCCTGGGCTTTGTTCTGCTTTAAGGGTTGTGTATACAAATTGTAAATGTTCTCTGCACATAAGAAACAAACTGGGCCTTTGTCTTCTGTCCCCGTTTTACATTGCTGCTTCAGATAGACTGGAGCACCACTCTTAATGAAGCATCATGCCGCTTTGATTGCAGAGAACATTAAATGTTCCCGTCACAAGAGAGAGCAGGGCACACTATTGCCTAAAGCCCTCCGTCAGCAGATATTACCTCGTAAAATGTTCTGGTGCGGTTTTATAGGACACAGGTGGCATGTTTGGAAGTTTCCAGAAGCTGTTAAATCACTAAGCCTGTCTGTTTACACATCTGAACCTATGAAGCGAGCTATGCAGATAAACACTGAAAACCCAGGTCACTGTTAGCCCTCGTTATATGAACAATTTATACCCTAAAATAACAATTTACAATGATTATATTTGTATTTAAAATGTTAGATGTGAGAAAGCATGAGCGCACTGTCACACTGGTTTAGGTATTGTTAGTAACTCACAGGGATCGAAACTGGACTGATCAAAGTGTTACATGAAACACAATGGTGTAAACATGCACAGCATTATGGTAACTAATACGGCCATATTGAGGCGCCACACCGCACAATGCCACATTGGGATGCTTTATCTCTCCCTCCTGCTGAGACTATAACAAACAAGATGAGTCATTCTGATAAGCCTGCCAGAGCCCTGCTGAGAGTTACATTGCGTTACATTCTTATAGTCAAGAAGCAGCGAATGTATCTTAATTGTTTCTTCTGTAATCAGCGCTAATACTTTGTTAAGCAGTCATGCAACTACCATTGGAATGTAAATAGCTTAAAGCTCAATGTGTCATGTGCATCACGCTCTGTGATGGAAAAAACACTGTGAAGATCGTCTCCTCTGTATAACTCTTCTCAAGGGGAATGAATGACAACATCATCTCAAAATCTCTAACAGGGAGCATACCTGCGTCGGCCATTCACAAATGCCTGACGCAGGCACGTGTCCTGTTAGAGATAGCGGGGATGCTGCCGCAGCTTGCTCGTGCGCTGTTGGTCCGGGAAAGGAAGCGAGTTTCCTGGCAATCTGGGGGGTTTCACATCTGATTCTGGATTCCCCGAGGGGAGGGAGTCCAGTGACCCTGGAATCTTATAGATTTCAGGGCTCTTGGGCCGTGGGTTTTGGTCCACTTTAAAAAGCACCCTTCTGTATCAAGTCAGCACCCAGCATGTTGGATAGGCCTGAGCGGTAACTAAACTATTCAGAACTCCTCCTACATAATTTCTCTTCTATTTCATTAGAATCGGAGCTCCTTCAAAGCCAGCCACCTGTGTTCCCCATTCTGGGAATCTCAGAATATATGTACTGTAAATCTCCTATGTAGTCTAAGTAAAGATGCTTTTCCTGCTGTCATTTCTGGGTCTTGGCAAAGTTTTGAAGGGCATGTCATGAAGCAGCGTTATGACTCATGTGCACGCTCAATGGTGGGATCTCTCTGGCTACATATATTCTGAGATTTTGCACTGTTCCCATGGGGGAAAAGGTGGGAGGAAGTTAACGTGTGCCTGAACAGGGACTTTGACCCTTTCAGTGCCAACCTACCTAGATATTTTGTCACTCTCTGTTGCCAGACCATTTTTCAGCAGTTTGTGCTATATATGTTTAACTGGGATCTCCACTGACTTCCAGGAAAATTACATATAGTTTTTTTGAGTCTGGGCTTTAACACAAAATGCCTTGTTTGTCATTTTTTTCAGTGCTTTCTCAATATATTTGGGTGAAATGTGTGAAAAGCATTGTTTACATTTTTAAATAAAAAATGTAAGTTTTTCAGAAAAATCATATTGCATGTAAAAGCCCCATTCCTCCCACTTCAACACAACGGTACCACATATGTATCGGTAGACACACTTTCCTGACCCAAACTGAAAAGAGCGCTTTATGACATTTTCAAATGAAATATAACTGCTATGTGCATTAAAAAGGCGTGGGGTCCCCCTATCCAGCAAAACCAGCATAGGTACCAGCTATGGGTGCTAGTAGACCAAGACATGGAGGCTGCCAGCCCGCATAGCCCTCACGGGTCGCAGGCTCTTTTGCACCCCCCTGGGCTTTGGGGATGCAGGTAATGGGGCAGGGGATTATGGTAAGTCACACGCTTGCTGGCAGGTGACTTGCTGGTTAGTTTAAATGGGCCAATTAGCCCTTTTTGTGAATATAGTGCAAGTAAGCATTCCCATGTCACTAGTTCACTGCCGGTGAATGTGTTCTGCTGGGTGTTGTAGTACTTTGTGTT
Source organism: Gastrophryne carolinensis (assembly GCA_027917425.1). Taxonomy (NCBI): domain Eukaryota; kingdom Metazoa; phylum Chordata; class Amphibia; order Anura; family Microhylidae; genus Gastrophryne; species Gastrophryne carolinensis. The sequence continues at coordinate 449,468,919 of CM051237.1, forward strand.
TAGTTCTGTTATCTGTTGCCAACTTAGCCTTGTCTGACTACTCCTTGATCGCTGCCTGGACCAATGTCTGCTTGCCTGCCCTAAAGCCCGTCTTCCCCTTTGTACTGCAAACTCTCCGACCACCTGGTTGTGACCCTTGGACTCTCATCAAAGATGCCCTCAACTTTCCTCCACCTGAAAGCTTGAATGGCTATATACAGCTGGCCATTAAGGTAGACAGGTTTCTCAGAGAACCACGCCTTAGAGATTCTAAAGATCCAACCTGGCGTTCCCTCCGCCAAAAGCTTCTCCCCATGGGTTTCTCCTTGTTCCCACTAGCTCCAGAAGAGCCCATGCAGCTCTGCACGACTTGGCTCTCCCAGGCTACAATGACGGGATGTCCTATCCAGGGCCTGTGGCTTATATTGTGGCAATCCAGGACAACTTGCAAGAGCCTGCCCGAATAAGAATTCACCGGCAGGAAACTTCAGCACCTTGATGAGGTTGAGGAAACTTGTCTAGGCGGCCAGGTATATTTTCCTCGTATTAACAAATTGCTGTTACTCCCTTGGTTGAAGACCCACAATCCCCTTATCAACTGGGAGACCGGGAGTTTAATGAAGTGGCGCTTATTTTATTTTGATCACTGTATTTGTACCGCCCTTAAGTCCACCAATGTCTCCCTTAAGGGTTTACCTTCGCCATATACAGATTGGGCAGACGCATTCTCTGAAAGATCTGCTGACTCGCTTTCTCCTCACAGAACCTATTATTCTCCCATTAAACTGTTGCTGGGTACTATGTCCTCTAGGGGTAACATTTACAATTTGACCCATCCCCAGGAATTAGCAATGAAAGAGTATATTTCTGAGAATTTGAAAAAAGGCTTTATCCGTCCGTCCTCTTCGCCAGCTGGGGTAGGCCTCATTTTTGTTGAAAAGAAGGATGGGATTACGCCCTTGTATAGATTGAGGTCTGAACAAGATCACTGTAAAAAACAGATACCCTTACCTCTCATTGAAGACCTCGTTAACCAGGTGATTGGGGCCCAGATTTTCACGAAGTTAGACCTGAGGGGGCCCTATAATTTAATTTGCATACGACAAGGGGATGAATGGAAAAGACCTTTTAATGTAAAGGATGGTCTCTACGAATATCCCTTTGGATTATGCAATGCCCCTGCAGTCTTTAAATTAGATTTTTCAAGACATTCTGGGTCAGTTTGTGTTAATCTACTTAGACTGTGAAGTCCTTTCGGATTTTAAAGGAGGCCTTTACCTCAACCCCGGTACTATTTCATACCGATGTCAGCCGCCTGTTCATTGTGTAAGTTGATGCTTCTGAACTTGGTGTGGGGACTGTCCTTTCGCAATATTCTGGCTCCCCAGAAAAATGAAACCCTTGTACATACTTTTTATGTAAATTTTGTTCAGCTGAGCAGAATTTCTATGTGGGGAAGCGTGAGCAGTTAGGGATGAAACTGGCATTGGTTGGAAGATTCTCTACATCTCATTACTGTATATACCAACCATAAAAATCTTGAATGCATTGACTCCTCCGAGACTCAACTTACCCCAGGCTCGCTGGGCACTCTTTTTCTCATGTTTTAATTTTGTTATTACCTTTTAAACTGGGAGCAAAAAACACCAAAGCGGATGCCTTGTCACACATCTTTGAGGAGTGTAATTATAGGTTTCATGAGTAGGAATCCATTCTTCCCTCTGGTTGTGTAGTTGGTGTCCTGTTGCCAGATTTGCCATTTCAGGCAAATTCTCCTCCGGGTAAGCCTCCATGTTGCAGATACGTTCCGCAGCCGCTTTCACATGCAATATGGTTTTCTTTAATAAAATAATTATTTTATTCCAAATAAACAAGCCAATTTTTTTAATAAATTGTATTTATTTTTTCGCTTTTTTTTTATTCAAAAATATGAAAAAACTGTGGGAAAATTCCAAACAAGACATTTCATGTTTAAGCTTAAAGTGGACCAACACCCAGGATTTTGACTATCCTGGGTTTTGGGCCACTTCGGTGGGGCACCCCGATCGGGGGTGCCCCGCTGTCTGAAACCCCCCAGAAAGCCCCAAAAAACTCACCTCTCCCCGCTCCCACGTGACCGCGCCAGCAAATCACAGCACTCAGAGCCGCTGGGGTATGCGCGTCCAAGGCCGCCTGGACGCGCATACCAGATCAGCTGGCTCTGAGCGCTTCCCTAACAGCCAGCGCGCCTGCACCGGCCATTCACAAACGGCCGGCGCGGGTGCGTGCCCTGCTAGAGGGAAGCGCCGATGGAACGGGGCTGAGGTAAGGTTTGTGGGCCTCCTGGGGGGTTCCTCCCCGCGGGACATCCCGATTTCGGATGCCCCGCGGGGAGGGATCTGATCGGTCCGGGAATCTTATAGATTTCCGGGCCGATCCCCCCTGGGTGTTGGTCCACTTTAAACTCTGACATTTTCTTGACAATCCCTGCAAAAATCACAGTTAAACATAACACAAGATGATGAAAAATGACATGTCAACAGAGGGTGACAAAATCTTAAGTAGGCTGGCAGTTAAAAGGATTATTAAATGTGTTTTTTTATTCTCCTTTTTTAAGAATTAAACCAAATAATGCATTGGGGGATTACTTCCAGGAAACTGTGCCCAAGTCAACAAGCCTAGTTCACCTAGAAAGCTTGAGGTGTGTACTTCCAGAGAATATATGGGGGGGGGGTGAGCTACCACACTTCTGTTATATGGTGGGTTGGGGGGTATCCTGCATGCTGTCTGTTATTTAAGGAAGGGGGATTCTGCATACTGCTTGTTTTTGGGGATGGAGGAGAGATCTTCCATTTTCTGCCTCCAAATCCTAGGTGTGACATAAAGGGCGAAAAATATGGCATGTGAGCAGTTTTATTACTAGCCAGATCGGCTAAATCACTGTTTCTCAACCTGCGGTACAAATGTAGCCCAGGGGGTACGTGCCACAGCTTGAAGGGGTACACAAAGATGTTCAGGGGTGCACCAGCATGGTGGGTCAAATGGGTTTGGTATCATTTTAACAGTAATACATGATTCCTTCTTACTTTAGAAATGTTACAAGGCCTGTGGCCTACTTTTTTTTTTATTTGTTATACCCTCCTTTGGGGTGCTTGGTTTGAATTTCTTGTTGCTAGGGGGTACTTGGTTGGAGTCTCTTGTCGCTAGGGGGTACTTGGCATAGAACAGTTGAGAACCACTGGACTAGATGATTCTACAGAGAGAGGCCATACTGGCTAGCCAGTGGGGTGCCAGCTGGGTAGAAGGGCAGAATTCTCCTATCCTGTTATTTGTAACCCCTCTTTAGTCCCCTTTTTTAAAATACATTTTAAGAATCATGTGTGGCTAGTCAATAAGGCTTTTTTGTTTGTTTTTGTTTTGTTTTTTTTGCAGTATCGCATGTGGCTCCTGATGACCTACGGCATGGCGGCCTGCTGGCTGGTATTGGGGACCAAAGGTCTGACAGCCATTTTCCTGAACACCTTTGTGTTTTACATTATAGCTCAGATGAAGATCTCCATTCTCATCTGGCTGAGCTCTATCTGCATGCTACTGATGCTACATACTGAAGCTGTAGAAAATGTTCAGGTAAGTGCTTCCTGGTCACCTGTCCAGAAAAAAAAGACATGAACCTTTTAGATTTGGGATTTGAAGCAAACCTACGGGAAGACAATTTCTCCAGAGCATCCTGATTTGGGATGCCCTTACGGTTTAGAATCCTTGGGAGTGGGAGGCCAAATTTGGATATGGAACTCTGTATTATGGGGATCAGGAAAGAATGCAAATGCAAGGCGTACTTACTAACGTCGCCATTACCCAAGTGTGATCTCAGCTTTAGCAGCTTTATCCGGCAACACAGCAGGAAACCTTGCTTTAAATTTATACCTAGTTTGAACAATCTCTCAGTGTGCGAAAAGGGAGTTAAACCTTCCCACTGCGCCCTTTAAAGTGGACCTAAATGTCGGATTTTCATTATCCCAGGCTTTGGTCCTCCCCTATAATTAATTAGGCATATTACATATTAATTACTACCATTTGACCCTGTTTAAACCGGGAGCGACTGCATCCTCAGTTTCCCTGTGGGGGGCAGAACGCTCCTGTCGCCATCCTAACCTAATGGGCACTGCTGGGCAATCTATGGGACATACACAGTGGGTCACCGCAAATCAGGATGCCCCAAGGGTTCAAGACTCCAGGGCCGGCCAAGTGAGTGGTTGGTCCACTTTAATGTTGGAAGGGGATGAACAATATAATTATCACATTAGAAAGCGACAGTTAATAATAAATAATAATAAAACGGTTTTGCTCCTTTTTAAAACTTAGCTGAGCCACCACATCGCTAAGACCTAACCAAATGACAAAATATATAGAATATCCATATGCAACAAATCTCTGCAGTGATTATTGCCTTCCTACAGTGTGTGAGAGGAGAGTTAAAAACTTTAACCCGTGCTTTGTAATGCTTGTAAATGGGGATAAAATTGTTTTTCTAATACTTATGTGGCTCTTTGTACCCTAAACCTTTAAATGTACCTGTACTTCTAGATCTGAGTCTACAACTTAACCCAACCCATTAACTGTTACCTAAAACTTAAACCGGGCCAAAACCCCTTTTGCTCTAAGGGGAGTTGATCCCGGTGACAGCACATAAAAACAAACTTGCGGAGTACAGGTACATTTTAAAGTTTAGGGTACAAAGAGCCACATAAGTATTAGAAAAACGATTTTATCCCGGGTTTTGGTCCAGTTTAATGTCACCTGTCTTGGTCATTTTGTTTTGCAGCGAGGTTGGTACTACACAGAGAATGAATATTATCTCCTGCAGTTTACACTGACCGTACGCGCCCTCTTCTACACCAGTTTCTGCCTGGAATACAGGGGGCACCAGACGGGCGACAGCAGCGGCTCCTTCCTGTCAATGCTGACCTACGTCTTCTATTACCCTCTTTTCCACAACGGTCCCATCATTCCTTTCAATGAGTTCTCCCATCAGGTAGGTTAATTGCCACTATGGCGCCCTGGCAGTCGGAACCACCTTTTATCAGAAACTCTTTGGGGTACAAGTTAAAGGAACAGGTTTCACTCAGCGGGACGTCTCAAATCGGCATGTCCTAGGGTTGGGTAGGGATTGCCATGGAATCTAAGATTCCAGGGCCGCTTGATTCTCTTCCCCCGGTTGTGTGAAACCCCCAGGTTGCCCGGTATACTTGCCTTCTTCCCTGGTCCAACGTCGCATGCGTAAGCAGCGTCGCATCCCTGCCATCCCTTTAGCAGGGCATGTGCCGGCTGGACTCCACTCCTTAGACGAGCCTAGAAAAGGTCACATCAGCACAGTCGAGTACGCTGATTGGACGGGAGGCCACTAATGCGCCGTAGGACCAGGAAAAGGAGCGTTAGTTCAGGTGACCTAGGGGGTTTCACACAGCGGGGCATTCTCGGTTGGGTTACCCCAGTGGCAGGGGCAAGGACCAAAATCCTGGGTTTTGGTCCACTTTAAATGAAAGGAAAGATGTAACAGGTGCAGTTAAATACAAACCTTGGCTAGGTAAATTAATCATGTATTTATCCTGATACTGAAAGACAGACAAGGGCAACAGGAACATGAGCAAGGCTTCAAAACAGGGACTGTCCCTCCAAACAAGGGACAGCAGGGAGTACAGTACAGTATGCTAAAACGTCTGTGTAATATATATGTAGGGGTGACCTATAAGATGTGATCATTTCTCAGCTGTACATATATTAATTAGAATATATGGTGGGGGGAGGCCGTGTACACAGCGAGGCGCCAGAGAGACTCATATTAATTAGATTATATATTTTAATCCCAAATGCCTATTTCCATAAAAAGAACTGAAATGTCAATAGCTCTTGTAATGAAGGTTACAGCTTGTCTGTGCTGCACTTTGCATATGGCGCCGCTGTCTGAGCTTGCTGGCGCTTTTCATATATTAGCGGTGGATTCGGACCTCAGGAGGATGCTCTCTAATACCTTATCCTATCATCAGAATTTGCATGCAGCAGGTTTGATAGAACATTTGAACCTGGGAGTGAAACTGAAAGTCAACATTCCTTTTAACCTCCAAAACGGCAGCTGTAAAATAGATGTAAATGCACAATGTTGAAAGCAAGTGTTACACCTTTCCCTAAATTATACACTTATTAAAGTGGACCAACACCCAGGGGGGATCGGCCCGGGAATCTATAAGATTCCCGGGCCGATCAGATCCCTCCCCGCGGGGCATCCGAAATCAGGATTTCCGCGGGGTGAAACCCAGAAACCTTACCCTAACCCTGTTCCAACGGCGCATGCGCTGGCAGCGGGCGCGTCTCGCGCTTCCCTCTAGCAGGGCGCGCACCCACGCCGGCCGTCTGTGAATGGCTGGGTGTTGGTCCACTTTAAGGATCGTCCATAGAAATGTATGGGAGAGCAGCAGGTAGCGTCAGGTTAGACGAGGCGCTCTGCAAGACTAAACGCCGGCGCTGTACGCTGAGCCTTGGATAATGAAGAAACGGACACTACATGGCATTGTTCCAGTCACTCACCAGATTCGGCTTCATAAATGTGTAATTGCATGCCGTGTCCGGCGTTCACCTGCCACTGTACAGGCACTACCTGGCGCTATCCCTTCATGAATAAGGCCCTAAGTGTCGTCCTGTGTAAGATTTCAGGATGGCATGGAACAAAACCTGGGAAAGTCAAATGCCCAAGATTTTCACAATCCCCGCTTTGGGTTTTCCTAGGGATCATCTGTTGACTCGCCTTTTCCTTGTTCCTACGGCGCATGCATGGGGGGCTCAGTCAATCAGCAGTGTGCATTTCATTCAGATTTTCTTATCACTCTGAGCTTAGTGCAACTGGAAAATGCCAGCTGCATCCCCACTTGCTTTTAGCTGTGGACATGCCCACACCAATCATTCAGAAATGCCTGCCACGGGTACACACCCCAGTTATAGGTATTACATGGATGAGGTGTCGGCACCAAGATACAGCATGGATCAGGCGACCCCTGAGGTTTTTCACAGCGATGCATCCCAAATTGGGATGCCGCTAAGGAGGGCTTTTATCCTGTAGACTCTAGGGCTGGGGGTCAAGTGTTTTTTGTCCACTTTATGCTGGGGCCAAAAGTAAAAATACACATATATACCTGCCTAATCTCCTGCAGAGTAAAGTGGGTGGGAGTAGCTCCACTATTATTTATACGAAATTATTATTCAGGGCCTGGGAACCAATTTACCTCCCAGTTTAACACTCTCATCATCTAAGTATTAAACCGGCCCTTCACCATGATTTATTGAAAAGCCCAAACCCCTAAAAAAACGATTCACCAGCATATAAAATTAATATATTTTACGTTTTGATCACTGAACTCTGTTCAGGACTTTAGGATACGGGCGCCGCCATCTTGACTCAGAAGCATCACACTTACTGAGGAGAGGAGAGTGGGATAAAGTACAGGGGCGCGGGTTATAGCTGTGCTTTGCTCGGACAGAGCAGAGCTGGGGTCAGGAAAAGGAAAAGGTCAGCAATCCCAGAATGCAGAGCAGCACAGTCAGAGGACACTTCCTGTTTGCAGGCTGCCTGATGTCCCTTGAGCCGCCATCTTGAATGTTTAAAGGCTCATAACATGCACTAGATGCTGGTAGGATGAATTTTAATGTGATCAATCTGTATGTACAGGGTGTGGGAAATATATAAGATAGGCTCTTATTCAGGGTGAAGGTCCGCTTTAAGCACCAAACATGTCTAGCTATTGTTTTGCTGGTGGCCAAGAGCACACCCAAATATCTAATACTTTACTAATTAATGCCCAGGGGCAGGGCTACTATAAATGCAGGTTCTTTATATTGTTTTAAAGAGATCAGAGCATAACTAATAAAGAATATTTATCTCACAAAAAACACAGAGCTAATGAAAAGTTCATTCAATCAGAGCATGAGGCCTCTAGCCACAGCATCCCTCGGTGTATGTATCAATCTTTTGAACACGTGGGCCCACCACCACCAGGTTTATGCTCTTACCAGATGTCCCAGCTTTAATGGCATGAATGAATCAAATATAGTTCCGTCTCCAGTAGCATCCAAATCAGATACAGGCTCCTGCCCAATAACTAGTAGCACCACTTCAGGTCTTCTTTAGAGTTCAAATCAAAGATTCTCATAGATAAGCTCCCACAAACAAGGCATGCAGCATGTAGGGAAGACACAAAATGCGAAGACTAGTGTAATATTGCTAAAAAAAACATTTAATACTAAAAAGCAGTGGCAAATGCACTCACAAAAGTGTAATAAAAACCAGCATAAAATATCCAGCAAGGCCAATAACAGTGGATCTCACCGCTCGGCGCAGCAAACATCAGCCATAAAAGAATCCGCAGCTCCCGCTGCAAGAAGATAGATAAAAGGTCCAAATCCCTTTATTCTTTCCAATGGGAACTTGAATGGGAAATCAGCACCACTTCACCAGGAAACAGAGGGGGCTTCTGTCGTCATCTGTCTTAAGCCAGAGGAATCTTCAGAGTAACGGCGAAAAGACAGGATATTATTCGTGGCAACCACACTGTGCTAAGACGTCTCAAAGCACAGGTTAATAATTCCTGTCTTACACCGCACTCCGGACCCATTTTTATGGAGGCAAGTCAGCAGTTATTTGCTGACTAGACATAAATTACCCAAAATCAAGCAGGGAATGGCCATTTCCTTACTTGACCAATTTAGCTTGCAAACTCAGACTTCCGAAGACCAAATACTCCCCCAGCTTCGTAAGTCTTAAATTAAGATGTCGGCCTTATAACAATGGATTGTGTGAAGTCAACAAACAATACTCAGGATATAGACAGTGGAGGGAAAAAGATGTATAAACATCCATTTAAACAATGACATGTTTTAGGACAGACAGCTATATTTCCCAAATGTCTGAGTCAGCACAGTGACCTCTAAATCAGCAATTAAAAGTGTATACCATGTCATGTTTTCAATAAAATATATACATTACATCTAAACATTCTGTTGCATAACAGCTATGTGGAAAGACAGAGATTTGGTCACATATATCTGCAGATACATGTTGAAGCCACACCGCCCCGACAAGGCACTCTGTGTTTAGTGTGGTCCCTACTCTTATTTTTGAGTCCCCAAAGTTGCCTTGTTGGGACAGTGTGGCTTCCACATGTATCTGCAGATATATGCAACCAAACCTCTATGTCTTTCCACACAGCTAGACATGTTTGGTGCTTAATACTTTGATGATGAGAGGGTTAAACTGGGAGGTAAATTGGTTCCCAGGCCCTAAATAATAATTTTGTATAAATAATTGTGATGGAGCTTCTCCCACCCCCTTTACTCAGTTTAATCTCCTGCAGCCTTGATTCCACAGTGTTCGAATATGTGCTGGTCCTCTTCTGTCAACAGAGTCTGCCCCATGTCCATTTGAAAGGTAGTAGATGCCCTGGCTGATTTCAAAGGGATGCCAAACCTGTCCAGTTGTGATGAGATGCTTATCCCAAACAGGGTGAGTCCAGGAGCTGGTTGGGGTGCGCCCTGTTAGCACACAGCTGGTGCTTCTTGAGATCAAGGCTATGGGAGGCTAGGTGAGCTATTGTTTTTTTCTTGCCCACTGATGCTGTCTAGTGTGATAAATAAATGGAGCCTGAGCAAATGACATCTTCACTAATGACTGTTCATGTTTTTAGATGGAGAGCCAAGATTGCAGAAAGAAGTTGTGGGTCTCTGGACTAGTTAGCGACATGCTGCGCTTATTGCTGTGGTGGGGTCTGGCTGAGCTGATGATCCGTATGATGTATATACATGCAATGTACAGCCACCCTCCTGTTCTAGAAGAAGTGCCGCTGTGGACGCTTGGTAAGTGGCATTAAAATAAATATATTTAAAGCGGACCAAAACCCACATGTTTAACTAGCATCCCCTGAATTGCTTCTCCCACAAATAGTAACTTATGTCTGATTTTACTAATTTGGTTTCATGTTAATCCCAGATAATGGCGTCTGTTTTAGCTGTAAAGCTCCGCCTCTTCCATTCATTGCCACTGATGTGTGTGGCAATGATGTCATTATCACACTTATGCAATGACTGATCGCTTGCCATCTTACAGAGAAGGAGAGCAAAAAAACAATGTTTCAGGGCGGTTTGATGAACAAAAATATCCATTTCTATTTCTACACCCTAAGAAGAGAGTATCAGCAGGGGCTTTGGTCAGATGTATTTCACAAGTTCAGTGGGTTTTGGGTCCGCTTTAACAGAAATGGCAATCATGTGTTTTCTTGGTCAGCACCCTTAGTCCTTTGGATGCCATGGCAAATAGTTAAAGTGTTTGGCAAGTCAAAAGTTAAAAAATATCAGTAGCTTACCTTTCATTGAGTGACCGGAGTGCTGTGATTCCTCCTCTGTCTATCTCCTAAGTGAGGAGAATCACTTCCTCATTCAGCTTTCAGTCCCCACCCCGCTGACCTGGTCCATCAATCAACCTTTAGTGGAGCAAGAACAGAAAAACGCCCCCGCTCCCTCCCCAGACATCCTGATTGGCTGCTGCTCTTTGCTGCTCTGAAACCCCGCCCTGCTCATTTCTCTCACACTTATCACAGTGTTCTTACATCACTTCACTGTTGCCACACCCACTGTTTATCCTAATTATTCTAAGTATGTCTCACACCCTGCTTCGGAAATATTCATTACACTTGGGTTATGTCCAGTAGAGGGCGAACTTCTGCAGAGATGAATAGAAAAAAGGAAGCCCCTCCCGGCCCATAAATACCTGGGACCTCCCACACATTCCCCAGTAATCGTCTCAGACGGCGAGCAAGTCAGAAGATGAAGTCTCCTCCTTGCAGGTAAGCCTGGTTCACACCCGGCACATTTCTTTTCCTATTTCCACCCGGACTTCCTTATTAATTCCCAGCTATGGCTGAGGGTCTGGGTGAGGGTAGGGAACACCTTTAGAGGTGTTTGACTAGGAGCCATGCACCATGCTCCTCCGCGAATTCCCCACCAAGGGGTAGGCGGCCGTCAGGTTTGGTGATCCTGACATGGGATGCCCTGTCCGTTCTGAAGCCCTCACCACATATCCTACATGTGGCTATCGGCTTCCCCCCGTTACTCCCTGTTCCCGGTTAGTAGGGTGGGGGGGTACTTCCATCTTTGTTTTGTCTCCCCTGAGATTGTGTGAGTGGATGTTGTCAGTATGATTGGTGCTGTACTTTCTTTACTGTGTGGTGGGCGCTGGCTAGTGCGCCTCAATGTGTTTTAACTTGGTTTAATTTTTATTCTTCGTGGCCAGCACGCTCGCTTTCTGGGGCGGTGTCATCTATGCCGGCTCAGCCTTGGCTGGGGAGCGCGGTTCGCTGCTCGTTTTCAGTCTGCGGGCTCTACGCCGCCATCTTTCCCATGCCTGTTACCTTCCGTGAGTTGTCCCTCTGGGCCATCCTTGATGCCTTATTTATATGCATATATATGTATTTATTATATATGTCTTTATATATGTATTTATTTTATTCGCCTTATCCAGCGCGGTGGCGGCCATTAGTTTTATTGTACTACATTATTATTTTATACATTACTGTTATAATTCAATGTTATATACAATTTTATATATACATATATATATTTCTTTTATATGTTTTGCCACGCCCCTTGTACATTCTGCATGTATGCGTGCTTGTCTATGGTGTACCGTCCTTACGGGGGCCCCCATTTTGTTATTGTGTCCTGGGGTCCCTTGGCCAAAAAATAAGGGCTTGCAAAGCCTCCCACTAACGGACTTAAGGGGCATCCCGGGTAACTTCTAGCGTAATTCCCGCTGGTCATTGCGACTACCATACAAATCACCATATGGAGGCTCCCCAGGATACCGGGCTCCGGCTCCCTTCGGGGCAATCCCGGCAGTGTGTGGGTTGGGGGGTATCCCTTGCGGGGGATAATGTGCTGATTTGCATACCATGTGTTCAGCAGGCCATAACGCGGCAGTTGGGGGCCCAGGCGTCTGGGTCAGTGCCGCCGGCCTCATCACCTACCCCACCTTGACTTATCCGTACCCCAAGTGACACTGTCATTAGCGGGGAGTCGCAATCTGATGTATGTGCTAGATTGGCCAACATCGAGAAATTGATTTCTAGCTCTGCGGCCAGGGAGGCCCCGGCTAAGAGAAGGCATCTGTCACCGGCCGCGCCGGTTTCTTGATGACCATGATTCCCTTGACTGGTCTGTTTATTCCCCGCTTGCGGAAGGGGAACTGTTTACGGAATCTGATGGCTCTGAGGATCAGCAGTTTTTGGATGCTGATGCTGGGCAGGGGCTTGGGGATGCCGTGGATACCCCCAAGATCCTGGCCCATTTGAGGTACTGGCTATTTCTCCTCCGGCGGAGTCCCCTCCGCAGAAGGGGGAATTTTTTGGGACCTCTAAGCCTCGTCTGGAGTTCCCAAATCAGATACATTTTGAATATTTGATTCTTAAGGAATGGGAAGGACCTAGCCGGCTTCCCGGTTTTCCTCAGGGATGGGATAGGAAGTATCCCTTTCCGGTGGACGAGGTGAAGCGCTGGTCGTCCCCTCCCGAGGTCGATGCGCCCGTACTGGGATTGTCCGACACACCTGTGGTGCACTCTCCAGGCGCCACCACGATTTAGGATGGTAAGGACCGACGTATTGATCAGATGGCTTGACATGACTTTGCTAGCGTGGGTTCAGCCTTGCGGTCTGTTTGTGCTTCTGTACTCACGGTTGTGGCTATCGGGTCTGTGGTTAGGGGCCTGTTGCGGGGTCCCCAGCTGGACCCAGCCAGTGATGAATTTGCAGCGCTTATGTGGTGTGAATCGCTCATGACCATTTGTCTTGCCTGCCTTGGATGACACAATATGTATGTATAACAGAACCTCAGCGTGGCTTGTGGCTATGTGACGCTCCGTCTGGTTGCGCCAGTGGGCGGCTAACATTGCGGCTAAGAAGTCACTTACAGGGCTACCCTTTCTGGGTATGCAGCTGTTTGGAGATAAATTGGATTCAGTAGCGGAAGGAGGAAAGCTACCGCCTCGCAAGAAGCAGCGTCGCTCCTTTCGGGGGGCAGGCTCCTTTAATCCTTCCTTTCACGGTGCCAGAGCGGGCAGAAGTGCTGCCTTCTCTATCTTCAGGGGTGATTCCTGGAGCAGAGGCGGAGGACGGGCCCGTCCAGGACCTGTCTGGGGTTCCAAGCCCGCTGCCGAGCCAGCTCAGCAATGAGGGGGCGCCCTCACCTTTGCGGGTGGGGGGGGGGGGCTGCGGCACTTTTTCCAGGTCTGGGCCTGTGAGGTCATAGACAAGTGGATCTTGGAAGTGGTTTCTTCCGGGTACAAGCTGGTGTTGAAGTACCGGCCTCCTCCCAGATCCCTCAGTTCTCGGGTTCCCTCGGACCCCCGGGCTGCGCAGGGGCTCCTGTTGGCAGTGCAAAATCGTCTGGACATGGAGGTCATATGTCTGGTGCTTTTCTCAGGGAGAGGCCGGGACTATTATTCCAACCTCTTCACGGTTCCCAAAAAGGATGAATCATCAGAACCAAGACGTTCCGCATGGAGACTCAGTCTCAGTCATCAATTCCCTTCGTCGGGGGGATTTCGTGACATCTATAGACATCAAGGATGTTTACCTTCATGTACCAATCTACCCAGCACACCAGAGATTTATCAGGGTTGTGGTGGGAGATCAGCATTTTCAGTTTGTGGCCCTCCCTTTCGGGTTGACTTCGGTTCCAAGGGTGTTCACCAAGGTGCTGGCGGGCATGATGGCCCTTCTCAGAGCCCAGGGCATTCGCATTGTGCCGTATCTGGACGACCTACTCATTACAGCTTCTTTCCTATATCAGGCGGAGCTGGACTCCAGGGTGTTGACGACGCTGGAAAGGTTCGGATGGGTGATCAACCACCCCAAGTCTTCTCTCTCCCCATCAAGGGAGATCTCATTTCTGGGCATGAATCTGGATACCAGTCAGGCCAGAGTGTTCCTACCTCACCCAAGGGTGCAGAGGGTTCAGGATCTGACACGTATGCTCCTGGACAATCCTCGCCCCTCTATCCGGCTAGGGATGAGACTGGTAGGATTGATGGTGGCTTCCTTCGAGGCAGTCCCTTTTTTTTTTTATAATTCTTTATTTATTCAATTTTTCTATAAACAAAAGAGTACAACTTTTAACATAAGTCTGATCAACAGTTGATAAGGTAAAGTACATGTCACTCGTCTCCATAACAATGGTATAATAAAGTGAAGAAAAAAGGAAATCAGTCTCGTTATTGTTTCTTGTCTCATGAAAGGGTTGATTATAAAAGACATATACACTCAAACCTCATCTTATGCTAAAGCTAGGCAATTGACAGCAAGGATACAGCAGACTCTAAAAGAGGACTCGAACAAACAGCACAAGAACAGGAAAAAGGGGGAAGGGAAAGGAGGGAAGGGAAAGGGCAAGGGCAATAATGGCAATAATGGGGGAGCGGGCTCATGTCATTTTCAACATATCCTTGCCCTCTGGGGACTCAGTGAAGGCCATCCAGTCGTACCAGGTAGATATAAATTTCTCATATGTACCCTCTCTCGAGGACACCACGTTCTCAAATCGCATTATGTCGTTAACTCTCTGACACCAACCTGCAATGGAGGGGGGCTCCTCCTTTTTCCACATCTGGGGAATGCCTGCTTTAGCTGCATTAAGCAGATGACGGACCACAGACTTGCGATACCGTTTCATGGGCATTTCCGACATGTGGAGAAGGCAAAGAGCAGGATCGTCCGGGACTGGAGTCCCCGACACTTTCTCCGCAGCCTGCCGAACCGAGTTCCAATAGTGTTTCAGTTTACTACATGACCAGAAAATATGCAGCAGATCTTTCCTCGCCACATCTCCAACAATTTGGAGAGACCGCTGGGAACCACCTATGTAGCTCTGTAGGAACCCTGTACCATCTCAAGAGCAGTTTGTACCCGCACTCTTGGTATCGGGTACAAATCGAGGTCTTATGCTGCAGCTCCAATACCATGCGGCGTTGCTTGGGGGACCATGGCGTACCCAGGTCTCTTTCCCATTTTTCAAGGAACGGTGGGTCATCTGCGTCAGGGGGATCAATCAGTAGTCTGTAGATCCTTGAAAGCGTATGCCTTTCCATCTCAGTACTCTGGCACAGTTCTTCAAAGATAGTGAACTCAGGTCTACCCGCACTGTACTCCTGCAGGGAAGCTAAAAAGTGCCTGAGTTGCATACACTGCCAGGATGACCAGCTAGGGATCCCCAGTCTTTGCGCTATGTCGTTAGGGTTCATCCAGTCCCCTCCCGTGCGGAAGTGTCCGATCCTGTATACTTTGGAGTTGATCCAGGTCTTTGCTTTATGTCCCTCGCACCCTGGGGTAAAGCGTGGGTTGCCTAGGACCGGGTACATTGGGGAGGGAAAGGGGGATATCCCCTGGCGCTGAAACACGGTCTTGCATATCCCAAGCGTGGGACCTATGGTAGGGTGCTGTCTTCCCACCTTGTCACCCTCCCCCGCCAGCCAAAAAACTTTGCTCAAGACCCACCCACTGCTTATGTTGCCCATGGATACACCAATCAACCACCCTGCAGAGGTGCGCTGCAGACTGATACATCATAGGATCTGGTAAACCCACTCCTCCCCGTTCCTTCGTCCTAGTTAAGATCCCCCCCCCCAAGTCTCTGTTTCTTCCCCGCCCAGATAAAGTTGGTGAAGATCGAGCGGACTCTTTGAAAGTAAGAGCGTGGGATAGCAACCGGGAGGGCTTGCAGGAGATAGAGTAGTCGGGGAAGTAGGGTAATTTTGACAGCGTTGCACCTCCCGAACCACGAGAGCTTCCCCTTACTCCACCTGGCTGTTTCTGCCTCGAAGCCTCTCAGCAGTGGGGGAAAGTTGAGCATATATATCCTGGAGAGATTCCCACTGATATTCGTTCCCAAGTTTTTAACGCTCTCTTTGGCCCAGCGGAATGGGAAGGCATTCTTAATCGTCTCAAATCTGTGCATAGGGATATTAATGTTAAGAGCCTCCGATTTCTGCAGATGAATCTTATAACCCGAAAGAGCCCCGAATTCCCTGAGTTCCTGCATGAGATTAGGCAGCGTGATCTCGGGGCATGTCAAGAAAAAGATTAAATCATCAGCATACGCCGCCACCTTGTAATGCCCCGAGATGTTTCTCAGCCCCTTAACGTCCGGATTGCCGCGCACCTTACACAGAAAGGGCTCCAATGCCAATATAAAGATCAACGGCGACAGAGGACAGCCCTGCCTTGTCCCGTTTGAGATCCCGAAGGAATCTGACGTGTAGCCGTTTACTCTCACCGACGCCGAGGGGGAGCCGTATAGACTCTCAATCCAGTGTAGCATGTTTGGGCCTAAACCAACATGTCTAAGCACCGCCCTCATGAAGTGCCAATTCACTCTGTCAAATGCTTTCTCGGCGTCGGTGGAGAGCAACAGGGTGGGCATGCGCTGTCTCTGTGCCAGATGAATCAGGTTCAAGACTTTGGTGGTATTATCTCTGGCCTCTCTGAGAGGCATGAAGCCCACCTGATCTGGGGATATCACTGAGTGCAGGTGCGGTGCAATCCGCGAAGCCAGAATCTTTGCAAATAATTTAACATCTGTATTAAGTAACGAGATCGGCCTGTAACTTGCACAGAGGGTGGGGTCCTTCCCCTCTTTCGGGATCACCGCTATGTGCGCCCGTAGTGTATCACCTGGGAAGGGGGGCTCCCTCCAGGACCGAGTTCATCATAGAGAGGAGCTTAGGGGCCAGGATGGGAAACAATTTTTTGTAGTATTGGATGTGCAGCCCATCAGGACCTGGCGCTTTTCCCGAAGCCGCCTCAGACACGGCGGCCTGCAACTCCAACATTGATATTGGACCTTCCATTTCTGAGACAGCCTCCCCGGAGAGTCTGGGCATGCCCGAGTTCGCGATATATTGAGCTCACTTCTGACCCAAGTCACATTCCTGGGAAAGTGGCAAGTTATAGAGATCCTTATAGAACTTGCGAAATGCTTCCGCGATATCCTCGACGCGATGCACCACCTTCCCCCGGGAGTCCGCCACCCTGGGCACAAAAGTTTTTGCCCTTTCTGTTCTCAAAGCCCTCGCCATCATCTTTCCACACTTATCTCCTGACTCGTAGAAAGCCTGCCGGCATCTAGCCGCCTGAGCCTTCAGCTTGTCACAGCATACTGATTTTAACTTTTCACGCAGCTCAGTAAGCGTCGGCAGGAGTGCGACCGACAGTGACTTCTTATGTGACGCTTCAAGTCTCCCTATCTCTTTGAGGAGCTTCAGCATGCATTCCATTTTTTCCTTTTTAACCCGTGCCCCCTGACTGATTAACGAGCCCCTAATGACACACTTGTGGGCTTCCCAGACCGTCCCAGGAGAAATCTCCGGGCCAGAGTTTATCTCAAAGTAATGTTTAAGGTCCCTTTGAACTACTTCCAGCACAGTCTGGTTCTCCAGTAGTGAACCATTCAGTTTCCAGGACCAGGATTTGGGCACAGGAAAGGGGTCCTCAATCGTGATGGAGATAGGTGCATGATCAGATACTGTGATATGGCCTATTGTGGTGTTAATCACTCTCGCCAATTGGGAGTGTGGTACTAAGAACAAGTCAATCCTGGAGTAGGAAGTGCGTGGGTGTGAGAAAAAGGTGTAGTCCCTCGTGTTCGGGTGTTGGATTCTCCAGGGGTCCACTAGTTGAAATAGAGTAAGGGTTTTCTTTAAGGTGTTTTAATTTGGCATAGGCAAAGTGGGGTCCCCCCTTAGAGGTGTCTAGTAGTGGCTCTAGGGCTACGTTAAAATCCCCGCCCAAAACCAATTCCCTGGCCCGGAAATCCTCAAGGGTCTCCAGAACACCTGTTATAAAGGGGATTTGGCTGGTGTTTGGTGCGTAGATATTAGCCAGGGTATACATTTCAGCCTTGATTTTCCCCTTCACCATCAACCATCTACCCTCCTCATCTGCCTTGTAGTCTACGAGCTCCCAGGCCAATGATTTTGAAATCACTATGCTATGATATGCCCTAGGGAAGAATCTATCCCCCAGGGTAGGTGGGTTGGAGGCCTTAAAGTGTGTCTCCTGTAAGAAACCTATCTGAGCCTTAAGGCCCTTCAAGTTTCTCAAAACCAGCGATCTCTTTTCAGGGGTATTCATGCCTTTAGTATTGAGGGAAACAATTGTGGTTCCTGCCATGGCAGATCTTTCTCCAGAAAGCCAAACATCGCTTCGTGGGCTAGTGGGGTCCTCTGTCCGAAGGGGTCTAGCTCTACCCTTAGGAATTAGGGGGGGAGGGAAAGTGGGGGGAGGGAAAGTACAGACAACAATAAACACAAAACCAAGAAGGGAGAAAAATCAAAGAAAAAATAGAAAGAAAAAGAAAATCAATATAGATAATCTCTAACAATCCTATACAGAGAAAAAACAAAACTCGTCGGGTCCTATGGAACCTCGAGTCGGCCCTATCGGGGGGAAGAGTGCCCGTCGACACGGAGAAGCAACTGGTACCTCCCTCCCCCGCACCAGGCCCTGTGATTAGGCTAGATTGCCTAGACAACCAGCCCTGCCATTGAATAGCAGCAAATCCAGCTTGTGTAGGCAATGTAGCCAGGAGCATCAAAAAGATAACAGTGACATTTAGTTGCAACAAATAAGCAAGTGTCGTTCCTCAGATAGAGCCCCCCAACTCGCGGAGAGAACATCCCCGGCATTCAACGGATAAGGCATAAGCGTCACATAGCTCGCTCAACGCCCCAGAAGGCCCGTCAGCGAGCATATAAAAAATGCCAAGGACGCTCCCCCCGGCGAGGAGGGCGGCGATAATGTAAGTCAATGAAAATGAGAAAAGAGGGTTAATAAATCAAGTTTCTACATCATACGGCCTGCCTTGTCGCCGGCTACGGCACTGTCTTCCGCGACCTCTCGAGCCTACAGGAGCCCTTCGAACAGCATTCCGGGGCAGTGGTGAAGGCGCCAACTTCGCCGCCAACCAGTCTGGCACCTCCACCGGTTCACAACCCAAGAAGGAAAACAAATCAGGGAGGTCCCTTGGTGTTCTGAGCAGGAAAGTGTCTCTTTCTTTCCGAATGACTAAATGAAAGGGGTAACCCCATCTGTAAGACCCCCCTCTGCTCGTAATGACTTCTAGTAGCGGTCTCAGAGCTCTTCTCATCAGGAGAGTTCTTCTTGACAGGTCCTGAAGAATCTGAACACTGGCCCCATCAAAGTCCACGCTGCCTTTGCTCCAGGCCTTGCGAGTGATCTCTTCCTTCAAGGTGTACTTGTGGACTCTGCAAACCACATCTCGAGGTCTCAAGGGGTCTGTGCTAGGCGGACCCAGTGCTCTATGAACCCTGTCCAGTTCGATCGGGGTAGTCGGAGCCCTCTCCAGCACCGTGTTGAGGATGACTGTCGTGATGTGAGTGAGGTCCTCCCCCATGGATGCCTCCGGGATGCCCCGAAGGCGCAGATTATTTCTGCAACTCCTGTTTTCAATGTCATCTATGTGGAGCATCTGAGCTTGTAGCAACGTTTCTTGCATGTCACACCGCGCTTCAAGTTGTTGCAGACGACTCGACACTGAGGGCGTTTCAGCTTCAAGGCCAGCCACTCTTTCTTCAACTGTCCGTATGTGATTCTTGACTTCGCCCAACTCGCGTCTGTGGGCCTCTTCATATTTCGCTATTAAGGCCTCAATGTCTGCTTTAGACGGGAGACCCCACAGCAATGAAATAGTTTCCAAATGGATATTTGTCTGTCGAGAGGGCGCAGGTACATATGCATTCGCTGAGCTTGGCATCCCCGGGGGCGATCCCAGGGCCTTCATCCCAGTTAGTGGCACCCATGAGACCTGCGGGCCGCCTCCTGCTCTGGAGAGAAGCATGGCCTCGTCGGCGACATCTCAGTCGGGCTTGGTCCGTTCCCAGACCAAGAAATCTCTGGAGATGGCAACAGGGGAGATGACGGCGGGCTGGGGGAGCCAATTCCCAAGGAGCTAATAACCACCCTCGGTTCCAGAGGGACTGGTTGGCGGGGTCTCGGTTGTCGCTGCGGGAGGCCAGCAGGGGGGACCGCTTCTCTCCTGTGCTGGGTATCAGCAGGGCGGACACTGCTCTGCCCTCCTTCCTGTCTGGGCAAATATGCAAAGCGTTCTAGGCCAATTTTTTGTGTCCCCCCCGAGGAAGGACTGCGCTGGGGACTTAAAGCATCCATGGCACCCCCCATTTGTGGTCTGGGGATCTCAGGCTGGGCATTTGGCAGGGTCTTTGCTGTGTGGGTGATCAGGGTGGGAGGGGGAGCCGCCCGCTGTCCCCATGATGGATCTTTGTTCTGGGGCTTGTCTGGGCTCGGCTGTGGCGTGGACTTGCAGCCTGGGGGGGCCGATAATAGCTCCATTGTGTTAGCCCCCGTGGACCCCCGTTTCCCTGTCATAGAGTCTCTCATTCCCCTGGGTATTTCAGGTGAGGGCAATTCCAGCCCCACGCCGACCTCTCCTGCTCCCGCCCCACGCTCCCCTCCAGCCGCCATCTTAGGTCCTCCAGGGCCGATCACCGCCACTGCTTCTGTGTTGGTGGGGCGCCTCTCGCAGCCTCTGTCAGGCGATCCGGGCGCCCTCAAATGAAGCGCCGGTCTGTGGCAGGCACGCAGCTCGCTCTCCTCTCTCCTCCCGTTCCTGGCACGCCGCCAGCACAGCACGTGGGCCGCCGCCCGCAGCGCTCGGCACACCGCCGCTCCTCCGAGCCCTGCAGCATCACCTCCAGCCTCCCGATGTTCCTGCTCCAGCCGACCAGGAGCAATCGCCTCCGAATCCGCCTCCCTCTCCTCCGAGGACGTCCCGTCCCGAGCCGCCATCTTGTCTTCCTGGGCTGCCGACGGTAAGTCCATGTGCTCGCCGATATAACGATAACGGGAGCCCTGCCTGCCACCCTTACCCCTCCTCAGGGTGGTCTTCCTCCTGCCCATAGTCCCTGGGCCAGTCAGAGCGATGGGATTGCTGCTAGATTGCTTCAATTTGGGCAAAGGTGCGGGAGCTCAGGGATATGCAGCCTCACACCACCATGCCTAGGACACGCCCCCCCCCGAGGCAGTCCCTTTTGCTCAGTTCTACATGAGGTCGCTCCAACTACATCTATTGCTGACTGGGACAGATGTCCCCGGTACTTGGATCAGTCCTTTCTGCTGTCTTCCAGGGTTCGGCAGTCCCTTTAGTGGTGGCTGGAACCAAGCAATCTGATGAGGGGCAGATCCTTTCTGGCCCTTGTTGGTAGACGGTTACCACGGATGCCAGCCTGTCGTTCTGGGGAGGTTTCTGGACGGATTTTCAGTTCCAGGGGCTGTGGGGTCCTCAGGAGGATCACACCCCCATCAATGTCTTGGAGCTCAGAGTTATTCGGTTGGTTCTGTCATGCTTGACGCATCACTTACAGGGCTTGCCGGTTCAGGTTCGATCAGACAATCGAGCTGTGGTCGCTTGCATCAATCACCAAGGAGGGACTCGCAGCAGGAGTGCCCTCAAGGAAGTTTTTCTGACTTTTGCATGGGTGGAGAGCAATGTTCCATGCATCTCAGCGGTATTCATTCCGGGATTGGAAAACACGGAGGCGGACTCCCTGAACAGGGGATCCTCTCGCCTAGGGGAATGATCTTTCAACCAAAAGGTATTCCGGTCCCTCTGTCGCAAGTGGGGGACTCCGGAGGTGGATCTCTTTGCCTCGCGTTGCAATCACATGCTCTCAACGTTTGGGTCTCTGTCTCAGGTTCCTCTGGCCCTGGCAGTGGACGCCATGTCTCTTGCCTGGAGGGATCTGGGGTTCCTGTACCTGTTTCCCCCCTTCTCCATGGTGGGCAAGGTGGTGCGCAAGCTGGCTCAAGAGGGTGCGCCAGCAATTCTTCTGGCCCCAGGGTGGCCAAGACGGGTTTGGTTCGTACCACAATTTACGAACGCTGGCTTTGACGGCGTGGCTGCTGAAACCTCCTCCATCTTCATAGAAGAAGGTTTGTTTGATGCTGTGAGTCATACACTTGTTAGGGCTAGGAAGTGATCTTCCTCTAACATCTTCTACAGGACTTGGAGGTCCTATATTGATTGGTGTGAGGCTAGGGCCTTGCCTTGCAGGGTGTTTTCGATCCCTAGGATTTTGGATTTTCTTCAACACGGTCTGGGCCTGGGACTCCAGCTTAGTACCTTGAAAGGGCAGGTCTCTGCCCTGGCGGTCTTCTTTCAAAGGTCCTTTGCTCTGCATCCCTTGGTTAAGACTTTTTTCCAGGGGGTCACTCATGTGCGGCCCCCTCGAAAGCCTTGTACCTGTTGGGGATTTGAATTTTGCATTTTCTATGCTTACACAAATGATTGCCTTTTTGGGCCTATTACCTCCAGGACACCAGGACAAGGTGGTCTTCTGCTTTACGCCGGATTTCCTACCTAAGGTGGTCTCTGCTTTCCATCTCATTCAGGATGTGGTTCTCTCTTCCTTGTGTCCTAAGCCTAGCAATGACAAGGAGAGGGCCTTGCACGTTTTGGATGATTGTTGTGTGAAGTACTATTTGTTGGCTACTTCTCTTTTCTGTAGGACCGACGCCTTGTTTGTGGTGCCCTCTGGGCCCAAGAAGGGTTTGGCGCCGTCAAGTCTACCATTAGTAAATGGATATGTCTGGTCTTTGTTGGGGCCTATATTGCCAAGGGGAGGGTTCCTCCTTTCATTTTACTGCTTTTTCTACTCGTACTGTTGGGGCTTCCTGGGCTTTTTAGCACCAAGCTTCTGTTGAACAAGTTTGTACGGCTGCTACTTGGTCTTCTGTTCATACCTTTTCCAAGTTTTTATAAGGTTGATGTGCTGCAAAGTTCTACAAGCGGCAGTGGTTTCATTTGTGCACTTTTGCCTGTTGGGATCCCCACCCTTTTTGGACACTGCTATTGGATGTCCCAAGTGTAATGAATATTTCCGAAGCAGGGTGTGAGACATACTTAGAATAATACCATTTTGTGATTACTCACCTGTAAAATGTCTCACACCCTGCTTCGCCCCACCCTGAGTTGTATCTTGGATCCTCTGTTTGGTGATACTGTTTTTCTCATGGATTTTTTTTTGCTCTTCCTGGTTCCCTTACTGCTTTCTTATACTGGGGAATGTGTGGGAGGTCCCAGGTATTTATGGGCCGGGAGGGGCTTCCTTTTTTCTATTAATCTCAGCAGAAGTTCGCTCTCTACTGGACATAACCCAAGTGTAATGAATATTTCCGAAGCAGGGTGTGAGACATACTTATAATACCCATTTTACAGGTGAGTAATCACAAAATGGTATTTTTTCTCTGCATCTCCAATGCTTTAATACTTTTAAAGATAACTTAGGAACTACAGGGTCTTTTTGAAAACGGATTCAAGTTTGGGACAGTGCAACGTGTAGCCTGAGATAATGGGACAACAATCAGGCGCTCTCCTTTAGTATAACTTTAAATTGGACCAAAACCCAGCTTGATCGGATAGATTCCCGGGCCGATCGATTCCCTCCCTCCTGGGCATCCAAAATCGGGATGCCCCACTGTGTGAAACCCCCCAGGTCGCCTGGTTCACTCACCTTCGTTTCTGCCCCAATGGCACATGCGCAGGCCCCTAGCAGGGCCCTTGCCAGCGCCGGACATTCACAAAGGGCACACTCCCTGTTAGAGGGAAGTAGGGGATGCGTCCACCAGTGGGCTGAACTTAGACGGCGTCTTAGATGGTGTGACGTCAGCGGCTCCGAGCGCGCTGATTGGACGAGGGGCCTGGAAGAGGTGAGTTTCTTCGGTCAATCTGGGGGGTTTCACACAGCAGGGCACCCCCGATCGGGTTGCCCCAGGGGAATGGACCTGGGTTTTGGTGCATTTTAAAGGCCCATTGTATACAAAGGGTTAAATTAGCCTGCTCCCTGCTCACCCCATGCTGGCTGTCAAGTGGTGCTTTTTTTGGCTGGGAAATGGGAGCTTTTGAGGCAATTGGCGAGGTTTCAAACATTGGAGTTAGGAAACCAAGTGGCTGAGACTCCAGGGCTGGTTGGCGAATTTAAAGTGCTACATTTGGCACTGTCCTAAACTGTTTTCCGTTTTTAAATTGAAGCAGAAATGGCTGAGATATCGGGGTTTACAGGTTTAGCTTATGATTTTTCATTGGCTCTGTGATGCTGCATAATAATCAGCTCTCTGCGCTGACAGCAATGTTATGAATCTGGAGGAGGAGGGGGGGCAGGAAGAGGGAGGGACCGGCAATCCTGTCCCACTTTGCTGAACTGATTGGGGGACAGGATGAAAAAGAGAATGTCATTGGCTGAACCTGTAAACCTCGATATCTCACCCATTTCTGCTTCAATTTAAAAACGGAAAACAGTTTAGGTCAGGGTCAAATGTAGCACTTTGTCTGCAGTATAATTTTAAGCCAATTCCATGTGGCTTATATTGGACCAGCTACTGCAAATCGGAAGGCTCAGGTTGGACAACACAATGTCCCTAAGACAATGGTGTCTACAGGCTCCTCCAGTGCCTTGTTGTAACTTGGGGCCCTATTTATATACTTATAGATGCCTACGGTGAGTCTCTCATTCAGAACAATATTCTACTTTTTAATTAAACACTGTTCTTTAGCAAGTGTTGTGCAGGTGATCGGGTCCCTTTGAAGGATGATTCTCCTCATATAGTATGTCATACAGCATTGATCCTTCATCCCTGCGTTTCATTTTAAGAAGAATAAAATGACAGCTATGTTCTTTTTTTCAAAGATTAATAAGGAAAAAGCTGCTGATTATTGTGTCTGGAAAAATAATGTGCCCGTACTGATCGCTTACACAAATACTCCATCAGCAGCCTGGGGGCTATTCAACGATGGCTAGCTAGGGGGGGGATATGCAGCCATGATTAATGCCGAAAGTCATTGTGCTAAGGAGCCGGACTGAGACAAATCACTGACATTTCAAGCCGCTGCACTGATTGTGACACCTAATCATGGTAATAAGTCTGATCTCATGTGGCCACTCACTGGCAAATGCTGCAAACTTTAAATCGGCTCTAAACTTTCCTATTCAAAAACTTGTAGCTAGAGTTCAGCACCAAAGAATAGATCCTAGGATAACTGATAACTAATGGATACATATGAGTAAAGCACAGCACAGATAGAAACATAGAAGGGTGACGGCAGAAGGAGACC
The DNA here is from genome assembly GCA_027917425.1 of Gastrophryne carolinensis. NCBI lineage: Eukaryota > Metazoa > Chordata > Amphibia > Anura > Microhylidae > Gastrophryne > Gastrophryne carolinensis. The sequence continues at coordinate 449,494,109 of CM051237.1, forward strand.
ATACGGTCCATCTAGTCTGCCCTTGTGTATACTGTATGTTCTCTTTATCTTAGGATAGATGTGTGCTTATTACAGGCATGTGTAAATTCAGTGACTGTTGATGTTTCAGGTTTTAAGTTTAAGTCTTTCTACCATTTTTGTCGCCCGCCTTTGGACACGTTCTATTTGAATAATGTCTTTTTGCAGGGGAGGTCTCCAGAACTGCACACAGTATTCTAGCTGTGGCCTCACCAGGGCTCTAAACAGTGGCATCACAACCTCCCTCTTACTACTGGTGGTGCCTCAAGCTATGCAGCTGAGCATCCTGCCTGCTTTTCTCACTGCCTGGCTACACTGTCCACTCATCTTGCAGGTTTCAGTAATCAGTACCTCTAAATCTGTTTCCTCCGAGGTCCTGGCTAACACAGTGCTGCCCATACAGTGCTCAGAGCAGGGATTCCTTCTACATGATTTTACATTTAGAGACATTAAACTCTAGTTTCCACAGTTTTGACCATTTATCCACTAAAGCAAAATAATTTTCCATGTTGCAGACACCTCCAGGAATATCCACCCTATTACTAACCTTTGTATCATCAGCAAACAGACAAACTTTTCCTACCAAGCCTTCTCCTATGTCACTTACAAATATATTTAAAAGAATGGGGCCCAGGACAGAGCCTTGCCGCACACCACTTGTAACTTGCCTTTGTTCAGAATGCATGCTATTAACAACAACTCTCTGATACTGATCCCTCAGCCAACTGGAAATCCACTGAACTATCCAGGGATTGAGTTCTAGCTTCAATAACTTATCTATGAGCTTTTTATGTGGTACAGTGTCAAAGTTCCCTTGCTGTTTCAGGCCCTTGGCACCCCTTTGGTGAGGCGGCATCCCCACTTCTTTGTGCAAACCTTCCCTGGGCGGCAGGCTCATGCACCGAGCGGGTGAAGCCATCTGTGCAGACGCCACCTGTGCCACGATAGCAGCGCTGGATTCGGGGGAAGGTCCTTTTTTTTAAACCCTCCCTCAGCACCTGAGGAGTGGGGGGGTGCGGGGTTGCAGGGCGAGGGTGCTAAGAGACTTCCTCTTCCACAAGAAAAAACTTGAAGAGAGTTCAAAGCAACAAAATTGTACAATGCCCATTAACAGTCACCTGAGATAAAAATGACATACAGTATATTCCAAGTATACAGCACGTCCTGTTCCAGAATATTCCTTACACATGGGTTATACATCCACAAGATGGTGCTGGACTGCAGAAAAGACTTGTGGCCACTCCCGGCCCCTTAAATAGCCAGGGACCTCCCACCAATTCCCAGTTCTTATCTGCAGTCTGGACTGCGAAGATAGAAGATGGCTCTCTACTGCGCAGGTGAGCGGGGCTTATCATCCTGCGGCCCTGCAGGACTATTTCCACCCGTTTCCGGACCCACTGCCTCCCAGCCTTGGCTGACTGGTTCGGGTGAAGGTAGGACAGCACCAGGGTCAGGTGCTGAGGAGCGCTGCTCCTACCGCAATCCCTGCACTGACATGGGTAGACGGTATAGGCTTATGATGAGCCTTGTGGGATGTCCCTCCCTGCACTTTGGGTCTTCCTTACCCAATCCTCCCCCGCCCCCCCCTCCTTCTTCACTTTACTGTTGTGTGCTGTGCTTTTTACTTAATTCGCTCGCCGCTGCGCTGCTTGTACAGCGCTCCGCGGACGGCGGCGACATTGCCTCAGAGCTGCTGCGCCATCATTGGACGGGTGGGGCGGGCTCTGCGGATGAAGCTTTTGATGTCACACCTCCGCGGCCCGCCTCTTGAGGTCTGTGCGGGCGCAATTTTGCTTCTCTTCCTCTGCGTGCACTGCTGCTCCTTGCCAGTGCGGTCCGTGAGTGTCCCTGCGGGGTGTTTTTCTTTCTGCTATTTCAATTGTAAATGCTTATGGGGATGTCTTTTTATGTCGGGATAAGTCAGTCTTCCCTTTTGTAATCTCCCACCTTCCTAGCGGGTTTTGGGGCATCCCGGGTGGCTATTACTAGCCTTAGTCCTATACTGGCCTGTTGTGCCACTCAAATCACCATATGGAGGCTTCTGGGGATAATGTGCCTGGGGTTCCTTCAGGACAGGCCCAGCTGTGTGTTGCGTGTGGTGTTTCCCCTGTGAGTGACGATGTCAGGGTATGTGTAAACTGCGCCCAGCAGGCTCTTGCGCTGCAGTCTGGGCTGTCTGTTGCGGGCCCCGGTGCTGCGCCCCTTTTGGCTTTGCCTACCCCCCCACCCTTGCATCTGACCCCCAGTGAGGGGCACACTAGCGGGGACTCTCAATCTGATTTGGCTGCACGGGTGGCCAGCATTGAAAAACATATTGCTGGGTCAACCCCACGTAAGGCTTCTGCTAAGAAGCGGCATTTATCTCCCGCTGCTTCCCTCTTTCTGGCCCTTACCCCCTTGAGGAGGGGGAGTTGTTTTCTAATTCAGAATCCTCTGAGGAACAACCTAAGATCTATGGTTGTACTGGGTCTCCCTTTGGGGAAGACCCATGGTCTTCAGATGATACTGACAGGTTGTTGAGTCACATATTCGAAGTGCTTTGTATTTCTCCTCCTGCAGTGGCTCCGCAGCGACAGGGTGAGCTTTTTGATACGGTTAAGCCACGCTTGCCTGAGCAGACTCACTTTAATAATAATCTAGTGCTCAAGGAATGGGAACGGCCTAGTAAGCTACCTGAGGTGCCCAAGAGTTGGGACAAGAGGTATCCCTTTCCTGCTGATGTAATTTAACGTTGGTCTTGTCCTCCCGAGGTGGACGCGCCCGTTCTAGGGTTGTCAAATACATCTGTCATGCATTCTCCTGACACCACTACCCTGCGGGATGGTGAGGACCGGCGCATGGACCAGCGTCCTGTCATGCTTTTGCCTGTGTGAGGACTGCGCTGCGCCCGGTTTGTGCCTCTGCCATAACGGCTAATGCTATTAAAGGGCTGCGTAAAGTGGACCAACACCCATGATTTTGACTATCCTGGGTGCCCCGCAGTTAGGGAGCTGATCGGTCCGGGAATTTTATAGATTCCCGGGCCGATCAGGGGAGGGTGTTGGTCCACTTTAAGTGTCTCATAGATGGGGCCTCTGATGACGAGGGAGGTGAAGACTATAGATCTCTCCTGCTTTGCTATGAATTTATTGCATATATCCTCTCTGCCATAGATGATGTCATTAGAATGTGTGGAAGGACATCTGCCCTTTTGGTGGCTATACGCCGCTACGTCGGTGGGTAGCTGATAATGCTGCTAAGAAGGCTCTCACTGGGTTCCCCTTTAAGGGGTTGCGCCTCTTTGGTGAACGCCTGGACTTGTTTGCTAGGGGCGGTAGCTTACCTCAACGCAGGAGGCCTTCTCGGCCCTTTCGGGGGTCTGGTGCCTCTTTCTCCTCCTTTCGGGCTTCCAGGGCTGGTCGAGGAGTTTCCTTTGCTGGAGCATGCGGAGACTATTTGGGCAGGTGCAGGGGATGTGGCCGCCCCGGCCTCTCCCGGGGTCCCAAGGCCAAATCCTCCCCCAAGCCCCCTCAGGCATGAAGAGGCACCCTCACCCATCCGGGTGGGGGGACGGCTTCGGCTCTTTGCTCACGTCTGGAGGCGACGTGTAGCAGACAGGTGGATCCAGGAGGTGGTTTCCTCCGGTTACAAGATAGAGTTTGCAGCCTGGCTGCCCCCAAGATTCATCAGATCCCGGATGGCTCAAAACCCTCTGTCAGCTCAGGGTTTGTGCCTTGCTGTCCAAAACCTTCTGGAGTTGGGGGTCCTCTGCCCGGTGCCTTACTGGGAAAGGCTCTTCATGGTCCCCAAAAAGGATGAGTCCCTCAGGCCCATCCTGGATTTAAAGTGCCTCAACAAGTTTGTCAGATTCAAGCATTTTGGCATGGAAACCCTGCGCTCAGCAGTCAATTCACTGCGCCCGGGCGATTTCATGACTTCTGTAGACATCAAGGACGCTTACCTTCACGTACCAATCTTTCCAGGTCATCAGAAATTCCTCAGGTTCGCTCTGGAGGATCAGCACTACCAATTTGTGGCCTTGCCTTTCGGTATCACCTCGGCTCCCAAGGTATTCACCAAGGTGCTGGCGGGCGTGATGGCTCTGCTGAGATCTCAGGGCATTTGCATCCTTCCTTATCTGGACGACATTCTCTTCACGTCTCAGTCCTTCCATCAGGCCGAGCTGGATACCCAGATGGTGGTGTCCACACTAGAGTCCTTCGGCTGGGTGATCAACCATCCCAAGTCTTCCCTGTCCCTGTCACTGGTGAGGTCCTTTCTGGGCACATCTGGATACATCTCAGGTCAAGGTTTTTCTCCCTCAGCAAAAGGTGGAGAGTCTTCAAGCTCAGGCCCAGTTTCTGCTGTCTTGTCCTCATCCCTCCATCCGGCAGGGGATGCAGCTGGTGGGACTGATGGTGTCTTGCTTCGAGGCGGTACCCTATGCTCAGTTTCACATGAGACCTCTTCATCTACACCTTTTGTCAGTATGGGATCGGGACCCTGGGTCCCTGGATCAGGTGTTCTGTCCCCTCTGGCCAGGCGGTCTCTATCGTGGTGGCTGGACTCAAGGAACCTCTTGGTGGGCAGGACCTTTCTGCCCCCTTGCTAGGAGACTGTCACCATGGATGCCAGTCTGACAGGCTGGGGGGGCTTCTGGAAGTCTTTGAAATTATACTTGGAATAATACAATTCTGTGAGTACTCACCTGTAGAATTGGTATTATAAGTATACAGCATGTCCTGTTCCACCCCTCCCTTGTTAGCATTATTTTTTGTCACCTCTGTATGGTGATTGTTCATTTTTGTGTTTATTATTCTCCCGGCTTCTTGTATAACTGCTTTTGAACACTGGGAATTGGTGGGAGGTCCCTGGCTATTTAGGGGGCCGGAAGTGGCCACAAGTCTTTTCTGCAGTCCAGCGCCATCTTGTGGATGTATATAACCCATGTGTAAGGAATATTCTGGAACAGGACGTGCTGTATACTTATAATACCAATTCTACAGGTGAGTACTCACAGAATTGTATTTTTCGCTCCATAACACGCACTTATTTTTCCCCAAAAGCTGCGTTTTATAGTGAGAAGGTACACTCCCAATCCACTCTATAACATGTAATGGGGCAGATCTCCCCTAATCCCTGATCACCACTGAGGCAGTTAAAAAAACTTCTTACGTCAGCTGCGACCTGACTGTGGCTTCTTCTGGATTGCGGGTCGCGGCTGAGGTAAGAAGGTTTTTATTTGTTTTAACAGTTTGAAACACCCAGGATCACTGGTAAAACTTACCTGACCACTAATCCAATGGCACATGCTTAGGCCGCGACTTCACTCCGTTATGCCTTTATTTACGAGTCCCTGCCAGGCATGCGTGAATAGCAGATGAAGGCATGACCCCAGCTCGAGCATAGCGGGGGGATGCGACTGCTGGCACACTTGGCTAAATTTTGCCCTTAGCCAACAGAACTCTCATTGGTTAAGAAAAGCCGAAAGGAACTAAGAGCACCGTTTGGCTGCACGCATGCACCATTGGATAGACATTTTTCTATAAATATCAAGGTTGGCCCACGACTCTGTCCAAGCCTTTTAAAGTGGACCAACACCCAGGATTTTGACTATCCTGGGTCTTGGTCCACTTCGGTGGGGCACCCCCGATCGGGGTGCCCCGCTGTGTGAAACCCCCCCGATCACCCTAAAAACTCACCTCTCCCCGCTCCCAGCGCCGATGGACAAGCGATTTGACAGCCGCTTGTCCGTGGCTCCTCCGCCGCCGCCTCCCGCGCGTCCCTCTTGACGCCGCCGAAACTAAGGTAAGGGGGTTTGGGGGTTTTGGGGGGGTTTCACCCCGCGGGACATCCCGATCTCGGATGTCCCGCGGGGAGGGAGGTGATCGGCCCGGGAATCTTATAGATTCCCGGGCCGATCACCCGAGGGTGATGGTCCACTTTAATTTTGGCCGGCTGTGAATTTTAGTTTGACTCCCCTGCTCTAGCCCATTTGTTGCTACTAAGAAAGGGAACCTTTGTAGGTGACAACTTACCAATCCTTTAAAAAGCACCTTGACTTGCTAGTTGTCATATCTGACATTTAGCACACAGGGGATCCTGGAATTCCTGTATCAGATGCGTATATCTGGTTTTATTTAGAGATTGTATTATCTATTCCAAAAGAGGCACTTTCCTAGAACAAAAAGTATTTACACAGAGCCCAACACAAGGAATATCAGAATAACTTATCACTTCTTACAGTGGGCAGGGCCATGCAAATCATCTCTTTGTATCTCTGGGCCATCCAAGGCACTCAGAAGCCGCTGAGTGTGCAATGCCAAAAATTAGCTTAAATTGTACACAGCCAAACACCTTCCATTTGTGGACATTTGTTTTGGGGTTGTGGTCCTCAGCAGCACAAGGAGTAGTTAGGAGTATTTAGTTGTATAGTTGTATGGGGGGGGGAGACTTGGAGGATCAAACCACAGTCGCAAGTCACAATATCTCTTCCTAAAGCATATTGCTTAAAGTCTGACAACTTAGAGGCTTATGTGCTTGGTGTAGCAGGTAGGTCCCTAACCTAAAGAGGAGTAACCACTGGGCTAGAGTCTATAAGACTCTAGGGCTGCTTATTCTCTCTCTGCGGGGCTTCTTGATTTGGGATGCCTTGTTTTTTGAAACAACCAGTTCCTCTGGAATCTTACCTTTCTCAGGGCGCATTGCACCACTCTAGCTGTTGCACACCCCTGAATGTCTGGTACAGGTACACACAGCCATAGGCCTATCACCCCCCCCCCCCATTCCCTGTGTTCTATGCCACCCACTGATTTGCACAGCATAGCATGCTGATTTGAGGAGAGCTGGCACAAGCGTTGAGTGATTTGCGTGTTGCAGGTGAAGAAACCGTGACCAAACTAATTACAGCCTGTTTAAACCGAACCTTCAGCATGATTTAATGAAAAGCCCAAACCCTTAAAAAACTATTCCCCAGCATCTAAAATTAATATATTTTAAGTTTTTAGTCACTTATTATTCTTTCCTCCACTGGGCTACAACTCTGTTCAGGACTCTAGGATACAGGCGCCACCATCTTGACTCAGAAGCATCACATACTCAGGAGAGGAGAGCGGGGTAAAGTGCAGGGGGCGGGGTTATAGCTGTGTTTTGCACAGACAGAGCAGAGCTAGGGTCAGGGAAAGGACAGCAATCCCAGAATGCAGAGCGGCACAGTCAGAAGACACTTCCTGTTTGCAGGCTGCCTGATGCTCCATTAGCCACCATCCTGGATGTTTAAAGGCTTATAACATGCAGTAGATGCTGGTAGGATGATTTTTAATGTGGGCAATCTGTATGTACAGGGTGTGGGAAACATATAAGATAGGCTCTTATTCAGGGTGAAGGTCCGCTTTAAACTATGGTCTAATTCTCTTTGACAAGCCAACTTACTGGTACTAATAAAGAGATACCTTTGTAATCCCCAACGTAACATACCCTACAAAATGTACCCTAAGTTGCTATTTGTCATGTCTGATATTTAGAACACCCCAAAGCAGGATTTCCCTGGTGCAAGGAACAACGACGACGGCTGATCTAAAAGATTGTCCAGCCAAGAAAAAATAAAAATAAAAACAGCACTACTCCAGTTTCGTCCAGTGCAGCTCCACTGGCCGGAGCCACTTGTGTACAACTTACCGAGATCGGAGATGGAACACCACGGTTGGTCCTGCGGTCCAAAATGGCGGCCATGTCCGACAGCATGCCAACTCCCTTCATTGTAATAGTGAGGAGCTTCATCTCTGATCTCTGAGTTATATTCCAGCGGGTCTGGGTGGTGGAGCTGCTCTGGAAAAAAGGTGAGTATAGCTGTTTTTTTAGCGACCCTATTTTTCGACCTACAAGACGCACCTGACCTTAAGACGCCCCTAGGATTTGGAGGGGGAAAATAAGAAGAAAAAATATTTTAAACCAAAAACACACCATTACAGACAGTGTGACATCCCCCCATTTCATTCCTCATGGGCAGTGTGGCATTCTCAGCTCCCATTCCCACAGGCAGGGTGGCATGCCCCACCCCATTCCGATAGGCCGTGTGGGATGCCCCCATTCCATATGCAGTGTGGGATGCCCCCATCCCATTCCCCATATAGGCAGTGTGGCATTCCCCCTCCCATCCCCCATATAGGCAGTGTGGCATTTTCCCCCATTCCCCATATAAGCAGTGTGCCCCCTCCCCCCCTAGAAGCAAAAAGCAAAACAAAAAAGTAAAACTCACCTCTCCGCCGGAAAAGTCAGCGATAGCAGCGTCGGGGGCACAGCCCGCCACTCCTTCTTCTGGCTTCCACAGTGGGGCAGGCAACGTGGGAACGCCAGTAACGGCTGAGTTTACTTTTTTTTTTTTCCATTCGCCCAACAAGGCACACGGACATTCCCCCCCCCCCCCCCCCCCCCACACACACTTTTGGGGAAAATAAGTGCATCTTATAGGGCGAAATATGCGGTATTCGTTAGAAGGTCATGCTGTCCTTCAGAGGGTCAGATTTGGTGATGGAGATGCCTTAAACTGTGTCCACCTAATTTTATGATGTAGAATTTTTTTTTTTTATAGCTCATAACCTCCTGCGTGTTGCCTAGCAACATCCTGCTACTTTTTTACCATTACACAACTACTCAGTATTGTAGTCATAGAGGCCCTTTCTTGCCTGTTCAGAATCTTAAAATATGACCCTTGCTGGACATTTATTAGGCAGCTTCACCAGCACATAGGGAGCTGCCTCTGAATGAGCTGATTGATTACATGATGGTTTCATTGGCTGCCCTATTTTATAAATCTTGTTTAACTGTCTGTATTGATTATGCAGTATGATGGTTTGTGCCGGCCTGGGCTTTTCTATTAATTGAACATTCATATTAATTGTGACCTCATCAATGTCTATGTAAAAACCAATACCTCCCCCTCCCTGTATTTATAGCAAATGAATTTGAACCTATTGAAAAGAAAATCTCTTAGACTGTGCAAGACATAGCCACTAAGGGGGTGGGGACTATGTGCCAAGCATAGCCACCAAGGGGGAGGGGACTATGTGCCAAGCATAGCCACCAAGGGGGAGGGGACTATGTGCAATGCATAGCCACCAAGGGGGAGGGGACTATGTGCAACACATAACCACCAAGGGGGAGGGGACCATGTGCAATGCATAGCCACCAAGAGGGACGGGACTATGTGCAATGCATAGCCACCAAGGGGGAGGGGACTATGTGCAAAGCATAGCCACCAAGGGGGAAGAGACTATGAGCAATACACTAAGGGGGAGGGGACTATGTGCAAGACATAGCCACTAAGGGGGTGGGGACTATGTGCCAAGCATAGCCACCAAGGGGGAGGGGACTATGTGCAATGCATAACCACCAAGGGGGAGGGGACTATGTGCAATGCATAGCCACCAAGGGGGAGGGGACTATGTGCAATGCATAACCACCAAGGGGGAGGGGACTATGTGCAATGCATAACCACCAAGGGGGAGGGGACTATGTGCAATGCATAACCACCAAGGGGGAGGGGACTATGTGCAATGCATAACCACCAAGGGGGAGGGGACTATGTGCAATGCATAACTACCAAGGGGGAGGGGACCATGTGCAATGCATAGCCACCAAGGGGGAGGGGACCATGTGCAATGCATAGCCACCAAGGGGGAGGGGACTATGTGCAAGACATAGCCACCAAGGGGGAGGGGACTATGTGCAAGACATAGCCACCAAGGGGGAGGGGACCATGTGCAATGCATAGCCACCAAGGGGGAGGGGACTATGTGCAAGACATAGCCACCAAGGGGGAGGGGACTATGTGCAAGACATAGCCACCAAGGGGGAGGGGACTATGTGCAATGCATAGCCACCAAGGGGGAGGGGACTATGTGCAACACATAACCACCAAGGGGGAGGGGACCATGTGCAATGCATAGCCACCAAGAGGGACGGGACTATGTGCAAGACATAGCCACCAAGGGGGAGGGGACTATGTGCAATGCATAGCCACCAAGGGGGAGGGGACTATGTGCAACACATAACCACCAAGGGGGAGGGGACCATGTGCAATGCATAGCCACCAAGAGGGACGGGACTATGTGCAAGACATAGCCACTAAGGGGGAGGGGACCATGTGCAATGCATAGCCACCAAGGGGGAGGGAACTATGTGCAAGACATAGCCACCAAGGGGGAGGGGACTATGTGCAATGCATAGCCACCAAGGGGGAGGGAACTATGTGCAAGACATAGCCACCAAGGGGGAGGGAACTATGTGCAAGACATAGCCACTAAGGGGGAGGGGACTATGTGCAACGCATAGCCACCAAGGGGGAGGGGACTATGTGCAATGCATAGCCACCAAGGGGGAGGGAACTATGTGCAAGACATAGCCACTAAGGGGGAGGGGACTATGTGCAACGCATAGCCACCAAGGGGGAGGGGACTATGTGCAATGCATAGCCACCAAGGGGGAGGGGACTATGTGCAATGCATAGCCACCAAGGGGGAGGGAACTATGAGCAATACATAGCCACCAAGGGGGAGGGGACTATGTGCAATGCATAGCCACCAAGGGGGAGGGAACTATGAGCAATACATAGCCACCAAGGGGGAGGGGACTATATGCAATACATAGCCACTAAGGGGGAGGGGACTATGTGCAATGCATAGCCACCAAGGGGGAGGGGACTTTGTGCAATGCATAGCCACCAAGGGGGAGGGGACTTTGTGCAATGCATAGCCACCAATGGGGAGGGGACTATGTGCAATGCATAGCCACCAAGGGGGGGGGGGACTATTTGCAATGCATAGCCACGAAGGGGGAGGGGACTATGAGCACTACATAGTGACCGGGGGGGGGGGGGGATCTGATTTTCTGGATTTACAAAAACATCTGCTCCTCCAAGGTAAATGCTTTTGATCCTCCTCAAACCAGAACAGAAAGTTAATCACTTATTGTGACACCATTTTGTATGCGTGCTGGTTGAATCATGCGTATGTAACTTGTTTTTCTTATAATACCCTTGGCAGTATATATATATATATATATATATATATATATATATATATAATTATTTTTAGATTTGTTTCTAGTCATGGAGTTTGTGCAGATGAGCCTGACATTGTGGACATTGCTGCTTCTATGTGACTTAGTCATGTGGGCTGTTATTCCTGTAAGATGTATAAAGTGAGGGTCCAGGGAACAAAGCTAGATCTGCAGATGGTTATCATCATTGGGGGGCAGCATGAACACCTCTCTGCTCTTATACCCCATCACCAAATTGTGATACCCGCTGCCTGAATACCCCATGAAAGCAGCTATACTTACCAATTCACGCAATCCAGATGCTGTACGCAACTTTAAATGTGTTGTAGATTTAACTCTACCAATCACAGGTGCTCATAGTGGACATAGACCCTGTGTGCAGAACCCTCCTGCTCTCCTCTGCATTGGCAGGAAAGCATGTATTGGTAGGAATGGCTCTCAGTGGGATATTTAGGCAGCCAGCATCCCAAATTTAGATGCACATGGGGGGTACTACACAGGGAACACAGGAAGCCACTGCTGGTAACTTCACATGTGTTGCAGCTCTGTCTATGCCAATCATAGGAGCACACAGTGGGCATAGGTGCTGTGTGCAGTGGCTTCCTGTGCCCTGTGTCCCTCTTAGGTGTCAGGAGTGCGTGGATTGGTAAGTTTTGCTGGTCTTGTGGTGTATGTAGGCAGCTGACATCCCAAATCTGGCTGCCCATGGGGGAAGGGGGTATTACAGATGGGTGGACCCATTAAGGGAAAGCCATGGTGTAGATATAAAGCAAAAGCATGCATCCTTGTCTCTGCCTAGCTTGCTGGATTGTGTGACTGAAAACTTAAACTGGACCAAAACCCAGCCCGATCAATTCCCTCCCAAATCGGGATGCCCCGCAGTGTGAAACCCCCAGTCCAACGGCGCATGCGCGGGCTGCGGCGCATCCCCACTATCCCTCTAGCAGGGCGCATGCCCGCGACAGGCATTTGTGAATGGCCAGGGCATGCTCCCTGTTAGAAGGAAGCGGGGGGTGCAGCCGCCAGTGCACTCGGAGCTGCTGGCCTTAGACGCTGTCTTAGATGGCGTGATGTCAGTGGCTCTGAGCGTGCTGATTGGATGAGTGGCCGCATCTGCGCCATAGGACCGGGAAGAGGTGAGTTTCTTCGGGTGATCTGGGGTGTTTCATGCAGCAGCAATCGGGGTGCCCCGGGGGAAAGGACCAATAGTCAAAATCGTGGGATTTGATCCACTTTAAAGACTTTTCAGCTTTGGAGACTGTGGGGTCCTTTGCCTGGTGCATGTGGAGACATTGGCCCAAATGTATTATGCCCCCCCCCATCTGGAATGTCCCACCCTGTGAAACCCCCAGTTCGCTCCCAAAACTCACCTTTCCCCTATCACATGGTGCATGCATCTCATCTAACCAGCACTGTATGTTTAGACACAGAGCCCTGCATAAGGGAACCAGCACATCCCAACCCTTCTGCGGTGTGTGGCACACCCCATCCTATCTCAAAGGCTGGATGGGGGAGCACGCCTCAGCTCAGAGATACCAGGAATACAGCTGCCGATGTTAACAATGCCATGGGAGCCACAGGGAAAGGTACGTTTAAAGTGGACCAACACCGAGAGGTGATCGGCCCGGAAATCTATAAGATTCCCGGGCCGATCACCTCCCACCCCGCGGGACATCCGAGATCGGGATGTCCCGCGGGGTGAAACCCCCCAAAAAACCCCCAAACACCTTACCTGGCCTCCCTCGCGCCCCTGTAGGCGTGCTCGCGCCCGCGCCGGCCGTCTGCGAATGGCCGGCGGGGGCGCGCGCACGCCGAAAGTGACGCGAGGGAGGCGGCGGCGGCAGCCGCTTGGACGTTCCTGATCCCCGCCTGGACGTTGGCGGGGATTGGACCGTCCAGTCACGTGGGAGCGGGGACAGGTAAGATTTTGGGGCTTTCTGGGGGGTTTCACACAGCGGGGCACCCCCGATCGGGGTGCCCCGCCGAAGTGGACCAAAACCCAGGATAGTCAAAATCCTGGGTGTTGGTCCACTTTAATGTGACCCCTGGGGTTTCACACAGCCAGCGGGCGGCCCTGGAGCCACTTAGACTTTAGGAGCCAGCTGCCCAAAGTTTTGGTCCTGTATCTTGGGGTTTGTGCCCTCCCTGGCGACTCATCCCTATATGGGATCTCCTAGGATTGGCAAAAAAATCCCCTCTTCCTGGTTCAAACACGAGCCACCCGGCCAATAAGTGATGCTCGTTCGATTAAGATTTCCTTTGCCACGCTGATGTCAGTGCAGCAAGGAAATCTGAATGTAGTAAACGTCGCCGGCCCCCATCCCCTTTAACCTTTATTTGAGGGTGTGCCAACGCTAGCTATTCAGAAAGGCCTGGTGCGGGTACATGCCCTAGAAAAAGGTATGCTGAGGATGTGGCCAAGACACGTCGAGGGTTCCAGGAAGAGGTAAGTAAATTGGGCATCCCATTTTGAGGGAGACCGTAGCCTCTTGAGTCTTATAGACTCAAAGGGGATGGGTGATTCTCTTTAAATCAGGGATGCACAACCTACAGCCCATGCTGTCAGTTGCGGACCCTGTTGCCTACAGTGCAAGCAGATGGTCTCTATAGGGCATTGCATCACTAATTCCCAAAGCAGAGCTCCATCTGATGATGGGACAGGAAATAAATACGCACCTCCTCCAATAGAATACATTGTTCGTTACAGTGCGCAGCTATTTCTTATCCTCCATAAAACAGAATTCTATGTTTGATTTTGGCTTCCTAAGGATCTTTTAATCTAGAGACAACCCAAATCAAGATCTCCCCCCCAGAGGCGAATGTTAAAAGGGAACTAAAGTCATTTTTGACTAAAGTTCTGCTTAAAAGAGGGGAACTGAAACTTGCAGTAGTATGGCTGTATTATTGCAGTTTAGACCCTTAGGGGGCAGTATGTACCATCTAATAGCATAATGGCCAGTCCTGGCTATATCGCCTAACTTTGATTTTCTAATTTGATACATGAAATATAGAATACGACATAAGTATTTGGCCAGCCTTTTATAAATCAATTATGTTAGTAACCCTGAAATTCCTAATAATTATATTGTTTTTGGTCATTTAGTCAGAGCGTTCCGTGCCACTGTTCCACAATATACATGCTGCTTCTGTAACTTAAAACTGAGTTGCTAGAAGAAGGTAGAAGCCATGTTCAGCTTGGTACTAACCGCTCCACTTATGGCTTTACACATAATAGGCATCACACACTACCAGAATTTAAAGTGCAACAAATCTAAAAGATTCCAGGGCCTGCCACTGGCCTTCTACCGAGGCATCCCCATTCGCTGTGTGAGCCCTAGGGGCTCCCGTAAACACTCACCTTTCCCCTCTCCATTGGCATATGTGCAGGCTCTCATCCAATGAGAGTTGTCTGTCGTTGTCTGTCATTCGGCAAATGGCTCTTATTGTTATGAATAGGGAGTGTGCGCTGCCGTATCCCCAGCGGAATGTGCGTAATCCTGCCCCAGCCATTCAGAAGGTAAGTGTATGGGTGACCTGGTGGGTTTCACACAGCGGGGCATCCCGATTTTGGATGCCCCGGGGGGAGGGAATCAATTGGCCCCGGGCATCCACTTTCTGTTTTCCTGGTGTGGGGGAACTACACAGAAACCCATCCGACACCTTTGAAGTGAATTAGACCTGTGTCTGTGAGCTTGCCCACATCACTCACCATCATTGGCCTCAAATTGAAAAAAATTCTCATGGTACTGAATCACCAGATAGGAAAACAATGAAAGCCAATGGCACTTTTTAGTACAGGTGGGAAAGGGGTAAAAGATTCAATGAGTTAGTGATTCACTAACAGTTAAGTTCTCAGGTTTTTTTCTTATGAATTCTCTTAGAGGCTGATTCATTAATAGCGACAGATAGCGACTGTTGAGCGACTGTAGCGGTATTTTGACAGCGACCGCTAGTAGTCGCTGTGCTTGGCCATTGTTCTGTGCATGATAGCGACTCAGTCGGTGTGCCGTAATGTTGAATACAAGATGCTGAGTCGCTATTTGACAGGTTCGCTGTTGTATGGGAGCGCATGATAGCGACTGGACATAGCGACCGGCACCCACCATATTCATTAAAAAATCAGCCTTAAAAATTCCTAGCGCTGTGAAATGCATGTTTAAATCCCAGAGCGCAGTAGGCGATGTGTTAAAAGTAGTTTTTTAACCCCCTAACCACCCAAAAAAAAATGGAATGATTTTGAAATAATATTCAAACCTGTAAAATAGTTTAAAATCAGACCTGTAATATCAATTCTGCAAAAAAAAAAAAACATTTTTTTTAAATCCCCAAAAAATACATTTTCAAAGGAAGAAGTGTTCACAGATTTTTTTTTGAAATTTGAAAAAAAAAAAAAAAAATTAAAAAAAAATTATTAATTAAAATACATTCTGCCATTGAAATGCATTGGAGAGCGCCAGGTAGCGAGAGGTCATACCTGTCGCTGTTCAAGGATGTTTGCTGGCGCTGTGGGATGAGGCTGGGATAATGATGAATGAGTTGCTAGGTGGCGCTATCTCAGTCGCTAAGCAGTATCGGCTTGATAAATGCGTGATTGTGGAGGGGAGTCGGCGTTCTAGTTGCGGTACCTGGCTTTACTGGCCGGCTCCCCAGTCGCTATCTGTCGCTATTCCTTGATAAATAAGGCCCTAAGTGAATCAAGGCCATTGTCTGACCTCACTGTTGCTTTGTGTCAGCCAAGACAATCCTTGCAGCCATGTTCCAAAGTGTAATGGAAAGCCTTTAAAGTGGACCAACACCCTGCCTGATTGGCGCTGGAATCTATAAGAGCTGGGTGAGGTCAGTTTTATCGGGCGTTCTGGGGGGTTTCATGCAGCGGGGCACCCCCGATCGGGGTGCCCCGCGGAAGTGGACCAAAACCCAGGATAGTGAAAATCCTGGGTGTTGGTCCACTTTAATTGGCTGCCGGAGTCCAGATCAGAATTAGCAGACGTGATGAGGCACAGGCACAATGGTGATGTATTTTCATTACATATTGTTTTTGCAGCCACAAGCTTCTTAAATGCCTTTGTAATTATTGTCAAATCTTTGGCCAGTAGGGAAAGGGTATAGTTTATTTATCAAATACAATTTAGGTTTAGTTGAGGTGGGGGAACCTATGGGTTGTCAGTCACCTACAACTGTGTTACAACATGCAAAACACTGATAAGCATGAAACACACAAAACACACATAAAATACCATTTTGTGAATACTCACCTGTAAAATGGGTATTATAAGTATGTCACACACCCCACTTCAATCATTAATTATTACACTTGGGTAACTCCACCAGCAGGTGGCGACGTGCAGAGAAGTCATGAAAAACAAGCCCCTCCTGGTCTATACATTCCTGGTACCTCTCACTCATTCCCCCAGTATTCAAACAGCAGTAAAGACAAGGTACCAGGAAAAAACCCTCAAACTGTAAACGAAAACTTCACCCTATAAAGAATCCGGGATACCAAAAGGGCGGGTGAAGTGGGGTGTGTGACATACTTATAATACCCATTTTACAGGTGAGTATTCACAAAATGGTATTATTCTAAGTATGTCACACACCCCACACATCATTAATTATTACACTTGGGACATCCAACAGCAGTGTCCAGAAAAGGGCGGGTATCCAACAAGGCCATAATGCAAAACTCAAACCACTGCAGCCTGCAGAGCCTTGCGGCCAGACACAGCATCCGCTGAAGCCCGCACATCACCTAGTAAAAACTTAGAAAAAGTGTGAACAGAAGACCAGGTAGCAGCCGTACAAACTTCTGCTAATGGAAGACTTAGCGGGAGCCAAACCCTTACTAGGCCCAACAGGGCACCAAGAAAAAGACATCAGTCTTACGAAAAAAAGAAGTAAACAAACAGTACTTCACCCAGCGTACCACATCCAAACAGTGCAAACCCTCTCCTTGTCATTCCTAGGCTTAGGACACAAGGAAAGAAGAACAATGTCCTGGTTAAAATGAAAAACAGAGACCACCTTAGAAGGAAGTCCGGTTTGAAGCGGAAAACCACCTTGACCTGATGTCTCTCAAAGTGAAGAGCCTGAACCAACAAGGCTGCCAACTTCGAGACAAGCAGAAAAGAAGTGATGGCCACCAACAAAGGCAACCTTCTGAGTCAGAGTAGGAAGAACAATAACCTGCAAAGGCTCAAGGAGAAGCCGGAAGAGCAGAGAGAACCAAATTCAAATCCCAAACAGGGAGCAAAGGCTTCCTAGGGGGCCGCAGATGCGAAACCCCCAGGAAAAAAAAAAAAAGTCTTGACCAAAGGATGGAGTGCAAATGACCTTTTGAAAAAAGATAGACAAGGCAGAAACCTGCCCCTTCAAAGTACTCAGCTGAAGACAAGAGTCCAGCCCAGATTGAAGAAATTCCAAAATCCTAGAAACAGAAAAGACCTGACAGGGCAAAAATCTAGCCTCACACCAATCAATATAAGAGCTCCAAGCCCTATAATAGATGGTAGAAGAGGATCTCTTCCTGGCACTAATAAGAGTCTGAATGACCGAATCCGAAAGACCCTCCTCCTTTAAGATGGAGGTTTCAGCAGCCAAGCCGTCAAAGCCAGCGTTGGTAAATTGGGGTAACATAGTTGACCCTGAGTGAGAAGATCCGGCCGAAGAGGCAGATCGAACTGATCCACTGCCAGACGAACGATGTCTGCGAACCACACCCGCCTTGGACACCTTGGAGCCACGAGAATGGCGGGAACCCCTTCCAGAACCAACTTTCGCAACACCCTGCCTAGCATGGGAATCGGAGGAAACAGAAAAAGAAACCCCAGGTCCCCCCAGCTCAGAGCCATGGCATCCGCCGCCAGAGCCAGAGGATCCTGAGAAAGCGACACGAATGTCGGAAGCTTGTGATTGTGACGAGAGGCCAACAGATCCACCTCCGGCGTCCCCCACCGGAGACAAAGCGAGTGAAACACCTGGGGGTGGAGAGACCATTCCCCCCGGCGGGAAGAACACCAGCTCAGAAAGTCCGCCTCCGTGTTTTCCACTCCTGGAATGTACACTGCCGAGATGCAAGGGACATGAGACTCTGCCCAAACCAGGATCAGAGACACCTCCCTGAGGGCCCCCAGACTGCGAGTCCCTCCTTGGTGAGTGATGTAAGCAACCGCCGTCCGATTGTCCGAACGAACCTAAACCGGCAGGCCCTGTAAATGCTGCGTCAAGTGAGACAGAACCAACCTGATGGCTCTCAACTTCAGAACATTGATGGGCAAGTGGGCTTCCTGAGGACCCCACCGCCCCCGGAACCAAAGATCCTTCCAGAAACCTCCCCATCCTGACAAACTGGCGTCCGTGGTGCCAGTTTCCCAAAGCGGGGTCAGAAATGACCTGCCCGTCAGAAGATTGTCCGAGACCATCCACCACAGAAGAGACTGCCGAACCCGGGGGGACATCCGGAAGGACCGATCCAACGACCGCGGTCACCGGTCCCAAGACGCCAACAGATGAAGCTGAAGCGCCCGCGTGCGAAACTGCGCGAATGGAACTGCCTTGAAAGAAGCTACCATCAGCCCCACCAGTCTCATCCATAGACGGATGGATGGGCGAGGATTGGAAAGAAGACCATCCACCACAAGCTGAACCAATTCCTGAATCAAAAGAACCTTGGCCGGAGGTAGAAAACTCTGTGCTGGCAAGAGTCCAAGGACATCCCCAGAAAGGTCACCACCCTGGCCGGAATCAGAGAGGACTTGGGGTAGCTGATCACCCAGCCGAACCTCTCCAGCATAGACACCACCGTGCTGGTGTCCACTTCCGCTTTTACTGAATGACGGAGCCATGATGAGAAGATCGTCCAAATAAGGCACAATGCGAATTCCCTGAGCTCAGAGCAGAGCCATCACGCCCGCCAACACCTTGGTGAAGACTCTCGGAGCCGAGGTGAGGCCGAATGGAAGAGCTACAAACTGAAAACTCCGATCCTCCACCACAAAGCGAAGCAACCTCTGGTGAGCCGGAAAAATCGGAATGTGAAGGTATGCATCCTTGATGTCTGTGGACGTCATAAAGTCCCCCTGCCGAAGAGAACTGATCGCAGACCGCAGATTTTCAATGCGAAACCTCCGGGGACGAATAAACCGGTTGAGCAAACTTCAAATCCAGGATGGGGCGGAACGACCCATCCTTTATGGGTACAGTGAAGAGATTGGAATAATACCCGCGCCCCACCTCCGAAGGAGGGACCGGGCAGATGACTGCCAATTCCAGAAGATTCCTTACCGCCGCCAGGAGCCCCTGCGCGACCAAAGGATCTGAAGGGACACGATACCTGAAGAAAACCTTGGAGGAGGGCGGAACTCGAACTCCAGCTTGAAACGGCCGACACCACCTCCCGGATCCATCTGTCTGAGACCTCCTGGTCCCATACCCGGGAGAAGAGTCGTAGCCGTCCCCCCACCCGTAAGGGTGAGGGCGCCCCCTCATTGCTGAGCGGGCTTGGCAGCTGGCCTGGGCTTGGCGCCCCAGGCGTGAACGGGACGGCCACAGCCTTTTACCCCTGTTCCAGCTGGCACCCCTGGAAGCCGAGAAGCCCGCACCCCTGCCGGCTCTGGCTCCCCGAAAGGAACGACGAAATTTCTTGCGCTGAGGAAACTTACCTCCCTTGGCAACAGAATCAAGCTCCTCTCCTGAGAAGTCTCAAACCCAGAAAGGGAAGAGCCGTGAGTGATCTCTTGGAATTAAAATCAGCAATCCACTGCCTCAACCACACTGAGCGGCGGATAGCTACCAACAGAGCCGTAGCCCTGCCACACATTAACATGGCATCATCCTGAGCGGCAAGAATAAATGAAACGAAGGATTCACAACGCTTAAGGGCAAGAAACTCAATACAAGTAGGATCAAGATCCACACATAAATCCCTGACAATAGACCTAACCGCCAATGATAAAAGTGCCGAAGCACAAACAGGCCTCAATACCGAACCCGCACAGACAAGACCATGGCGGGCCAGCTGATCAATCCGGCGATCCTCGCCGTTCTTAAGAAAAGCTGTGTCAGGAGAATGTACAACCGCCGTATTAGATAGTCCCAAAACCGGGGCATCAACCTCGGGAGGAGGGACAGACCAACACTTCACCATGTCCGCCGGAAAGGGATACATCCTATCCCAGCTAGGAGACACCCCAACGAGACGCGTAGGCTGCTCCCATTCCTTAAGGATAACATCCTCGAAATGCTGTTGACTGGGAAACTCCAAGCGCGGCTTGGACACTCCAAAAAGCTGACCCTTAGGTCGAGGAGCAGCTTCAGGAGGAACCAAATCCAAAACTTCAAACATCTGGGCCAGAATGGACGACGTATCAGGAACGGACCCCTCGGTTGGGCCACCTTCATCGCCCAGCAACTGCTGACCAGCTCACCTTCTACAAGAGGACGATCTGGCCAATCCAGATCCTCAATAACCTCCTCATCTGAGTCCGGCGTAGGCGGAGACAGGTGCTTCCGTTTAGCCGAAGCCTTCTGAGCGACCACAGCGGAGAACATTTTCTCAAGACTTAAACGTGTGGCATGGTGGGCAACTTACACTGGTCCTGTGCCACTCAGGACGGCCAATCGGGCACATACGTCCGATTGCGGATCACCCCCAGTGACCACGTCACACGGGGTCCTGAACAGGCGAGGAGGAGAGGGGGATGGCACGGATGACGAAGTACCGGGCACCAGGGTGCCGGACTGGCGCTCAATGTTCCGCCGAGCACATGTAATGCAAATAATGACATCATCCCCTGGGAGCGGAGTCCCACACCCCCCGCACATCTTGGACTGCCCCGCAGGACCATTCCCAATATCTGAGGTAGCCTCCCTATGGTGAATTTATGGTTATTTACTGAACCAAGGGATTTACGCCGTAAGCGACCCGGGATGCCCCTTTATAATTCAATATACAGATATAAAGTCCTGATCATGGGACCAAATAAGGAATGTGATAACCTAAAAAGCCCAAACTAGCCAGGTATATAAGACCGGGAGAGCCCTGAAGGATGGGATCCCAAGATCTGTAAAACAAAAAAGACAACAAACATTCCAGCACAACACACACAGGGGAATACCGTACAATAAATAAAGAGCCCACATGCCAGAACACTGGCTAAATACCCCTGCCATCACCCCCACAGGGGGGGGGGGGGGGAGGGGGGGGCGCAATCCAAGCATAATAATAATAATCAATCTGCAGAGCTACCTTAAACAACAGCCGACCTCAAGCCCTGCATAGCAAAGACCCCGCAGAGATAACGAAGGCCTCCTTAGCCCCGCAGCTAGATGGAGGCCCCGACCAGACCCGAGCAGCACCGCCAAGGAGCGAAGGGGAGACGAGGGGCGGGCCCGCCCCCTTCCCAACTGGCCAGTAACGGCGCGGGCCGCGCAAGACGCGGCCCCGCCCATCCCCGTCGCCGGGCCGAGCAGCGGGCGCCATCAAGAGATGGCGCCCGCAGAAGAAAAAAACGACGGACCGGCGGCACACGTGCCGCCCGGTCCCCCCCGCTGACAAGGGAACGCTGCGAGCGCCGAGGAGGTCCTCGACGCTCACATCCAGGCGGGCCGGTGGCGCAGCGCGCCGCCCGGCTCCGCCCCCATCCCCGATCACCTCAAAGGACGGGCCCAGCATGGCGCCCGCCCCAAGTCGAACACCAAGGCGGCGGGCCGGCAAAGCCCTCGCCCGACCGCCCGGACAATATGCCAGCTAGGCCTAAAAAAAAAAAAAAAAAGCGAGAGGATCCACAAGTAAAAACGGATGCCAAACGGCCCAACACAGCACAGACACCCGTCCACACACACACAAACAGGCCAAGCGCCACAACCAGTCACCTCCAAACACATAAAACTAACAACTGTTAGGACTGGCATGAACAGGGTCTTGAACCAGTGATCTACTGTTGGTCATCACTCAGAGTTCACTCTTCTAGCCACTGTACTATTTGTTGTGGTCCTAAGGGCAAATGAGGGCTGGGGCATCCCACGTCCGGATCACCAACCAGATCACCGCTATGCCCCATAATATGGGGTCGAGCGGAGGAGCTAATCTCCTGGGCACCATGAGTGCCATCTACCCTTGCCCGGCCTACAGCCTAAGCTGGGAGGCTACCAAACAATCTAGGGGATTAAAAACAAAAGAACCGGGCAGAAATAGACCAATGGGGGGGGGGGGGGGGCGGGTTGTTACCAGGAGACTTCTTTCTTCTGTCTTGTCGCCATCTTGCAGAGAAGAAAAACTGGGGAATGAGTGAGAGGTACCAGGAATGTATAGACCAGGAGGGGCTTGTTTTTCATGACTTCTCTGCACGTCGCCACCTGCTGGTGGAGTTACCCAAGTGTAATAATTAATGATTGAAGTGGGGTGTGTGACATACTTAGAATATAGTTTTTATCACCTGTTGAGTTGTGTTTATAGAGCAACTCGCCCATTGCTGAGAATCTTACCTCTGGTGGGGAAACACTGGTATAACTTATCACTGGGCCAGAATCAACAATCACAATTAAAGTGAACCAAAATCCGTGATTTTCACTATCCCGGGTTTTTAATCTCCACCCCTGGGGCAACCTGATTTGGGATGCCACGCTGTGTAAAACCCTGCTGGTTGTCCGATATGCTTACCTCGTTGGCGTTCCTATGGTGCAGCTTTCCTCCTATAAGCGCCTGAAGAAACTGATTGGGAGCTTAGCTGCACTCGCGATTTGCATGCTGCACTCCCTGCGTCACCCTCTGGCTGTGCGCAACCATTTAGTTACAACAGACGTGGCTGCGCACAGATCTAGAAAGAGAGAGGTGCTGCTGCTGACCACCCCGTGCATCTCGGATTTACCGGTGAAGTAAGAATATGGGGCGACACACAGTGGGGCATCCCAAATCGGATATTGGTGGATATTTAACCGGACCTAGCTTCTTATAGATACTAGTTCTTGTTTTGGTACACTTTAAAGTGGACCAAAACAGTGCATAGCATCTATAAGATTCTGTGTCCGTGTAAATACCCACCTGGAGGAAATCCTGATTTGGGATGCCCCACTGACAAACTCTGACAGTCGCACGTTACACATAGCTCCCTATAGACCAAACACACAATGAATTGTAAGCAAGATAAATGGGGATATCCCAAAACTCCCCACAGCCACACCAAAAACAAACTAAAAACACATTTTGTATGGTTTTGGAATTTCATGGTGGTGCGGAAGTTTGTTTTTGGTGTGGCTGTGGGGAGTTTTGGGCTATCCCCACTTACCTTGCTTACACATGGCTCCCTGGCAATCTCATATCACATGTGCAGCGCATCTGTCTAGTCTGTCTGCAACTGAAAGGCTGCCCCAGTCTTGCACAGTCGTAGAGGGCTGCAGGGGATGCACCAGCAAACAGGAGCAGCGGCTTGGCTCCCATTAAAGCAGATCAAAACCCCCCGTTGCCGATAGCCTCCTGCAGGGGATGCGGGCGACGTTGCTGTGCTACAGAAAAGCCAGGTTTTGCAGCAGCCGGCGATCACAGTGCTAGGGGAGCCACTGTTAAAGGTGAGTTTACTGCGACCCAGGGGGTTTCACACATCCAGCTAGTGTTTTGATCCTCTTTAAAGTGGACCAACACCAAGGATTTTGACTATCCTGGGACTTGGTCCACTTTGGGGTGCCCCGCTATGTGAACCCCCCCCCCCCCCGATCACTCGTAAAAACTCACCTCACCCCGCTCCTACGGTGCATGCGCGAGCGCTCGTCTAATCAGCTCTCGGAGCTGCTGTGGTATGTGCGTCCGAGCGACGTACAACCTCAGCGGCTCCGAGCATGCTGGCGGGCACATCTCGCGCCTCCCTCTAACAGGCCATTTGTGAATGGCCGGCACGAGCACGCGTCCTACTAGAGAGAAGCGCGAGATGCGTTCCACGCATGCATTGTTGGATCGGGATCAAGGTTAGGTTCCTGAGCGTCCTGGGGGATTTCACACAGAGGGGCATCCCGATTTTGGATACCCCATCTTATAGATTCCCGGGCCGATCCGGGAGAGCGTTGGTCCACCTTAAAGTGGACCAATCACCAGAATTGTGACTATCCTGGTGATTGGTCCCTGCCCCAGGGCATTCCGATGTAGGTTGTCCCCCTGGTTGAAACCCCCAGATCGCCCACTTTCACAGACCTTCTGCCGTTCCCATGGCACATGCGCATGCGCTCTTCTAATCAGTGCTTTGTGGCACATACTTATGTGCGGCATAAAGCCGCTAACCTGAACTTTGCGGCAGCATGGTTGATGCTGGCAGCTGTATCCCTGGTTTGCCTGTGGATTGTGCACTCCTACGCACCTGGCCTATGTGAATGGCAGGGCGCGCACAGCTACAGGGAAGCCGTGGATGTTGCTGCTGGCTAAGGCAGCGGGATCAGGTAATATTACCTGCAGGGGGTTTCACACAGCGGGGCATTCGGTGTAGGATGCCCCAGGGGCAGGCTCTATTCTTTGAGTCAAGATGGCTGCGGCAGGATCCTTATTCACAGAGGAGCTGCGCTGGCCCGGGGGTCAGGTGAGGTTTTTTTTTTCTTTGTAACCACCACCCTGCCACCCTACCCTGCTATTCCTCTAGCAGGGCGCATTCTAGGGGGGGTTGCGCCTATCAGTGCGGAGATGCTGCTCTTAGGCGAAGCCTTAGACGACGTGACATCAGCGGCTCCAAGCGCGCTAATTGGTTGAAACAAAGGGGGGGTGGCAGCCGCTCAGACCATTTTATAACTAACCTGGGAGGTGCACGTTAGCAGGGCAATTAGGATACAAAAGTCTTAAAGGAGCCACAGCACTCAACCCTGTTAGCTTGCAGGCCAGCCTATAATCTGTCTCTAAACTTGGTTAAAAGCAGAGGACTCGGTCACACACATCTGCAGAAGTATGCTTAAGCTGCACCACTACGCTAAAGTGCCCCTGTGGGGTGCAGTCCTAACTCTAATCTCTGAGAGCCCCATTTGGGACATACAATGCAATAGATAAATTGGGAGCAGGCTTACCTGAGGTTGCCCTAAACCTCTCAAGTGCAAGCCATGGGGTGGAAGGGTCAAAGACCTTGCAATACAGCCTAGACCCCACACACCATGTGTGTGACCGAGTCCTCTGTTTTTAACCAAGAGACAGATTATAGGCTGGCCTGCAAGCTAACAGGGTTGAGTGCTGTGGCTCCTTTAAGCGCTGATTGGTTGAGTGCCGTAGGACCTGGAAGAGGTGTTTTGGGCTTGGCGATCGGGGTGCCTCGGGGGGGGGTTTGATCCACTTTAAGCAGAAATGGCATGGCATCATCTTGTGAGCAGAAATGAGAAAAGTTCTGAAGTTTTGTCCTCAGAAGAAGCCCCTAAGCTGCATTAAATCTCCATTTAAACAGCAGTAATAAGTAATTCCAATGCTGCAATTCCTTGAGGTAATGTGACTAACGGGCACTCATCTAAAAATGAATTTGCCCCTGAAATCAATTAAATTCCATATTTCATTTAAGCTGTAAACTTTAATAATTTATTTCCTGTCACATTTGCTGCCTTGAAAGGCATCATTGCAGAACATTTGTACCTCGCCTCGTATAAGGGGTCGATTCAGAACCAGATGAGAATTCATTGTCTACCTTGGTGCTGATTCACCTGAAATTCTCACCTGGCTCTGAATCGACCCCAAGGTGTGTGATAAGCTGTCCGCACACATCTCCCTCAGTGTAGTCATGGGTAAAAGGGGCAATTTATCACGAGTTGTTGATTATTGGCTTTTGGGCCCAGGCTCGTTGTTACTTCTGACACTGTACAGTTTGTGAACTGCTGGGGTGAAATTGTATTGTGAAAGAACGAATGGCACCATTGCTCACCCTTTTTTCAGCTGATCAGTTGATTATCAGTTATCAGCTATCAATTATCGACTCCCTTGCTGGCCAGGTCCGAACTCCAAGCCTCGATGCAATTGTGACAGACTTACGCCCAATGCAGGCCTCAGCACACCCCCTCAATTGTAGTGAATGGAGACAGTGTGGCGGTATCACTGTCACTGATGGAGATAAGCGTGATCTTATAATATGGTGGTGGCCTTCATTAGAATTCAGGCCCGGGCAGCACTTGACTTGATCAGGTGAGATGCTGAGCATTGACCCAATCAGCTGGGGAAGAGAAAAGACCCCTTTTGTTTTTTTGGGTTGCGGATCCCTCTTAAACCGGACCTTCAGCGTGATTTAATGAAAAGCCAAAACTCTTAAAAAACAGTTCCCCAGCATCTAAAATTAATATATTTTACGTTTTTAGTCACTAACTTATTATTCTTTCCCCCACTGGGCTGCAACTCTGTTCAGGAATTTAGGATACGGGCGCCGCCATCTTGACTCAGAAGCATCACATTTACTGAGGAGAGGAGAGTGGGATAAGGTACAGGGGGGCGGGTTATAGCTGTGCTTTGCTCAGACAGAGCAGAGCTGGGGTCAGGTAACGGTCAGCAGTCCCAGAATGCAGAGCAGCACAGTCAGGAGGCACTTCCTGTTTGCAGGCTGCCTGATAAGATGGCGGCTTCCATAAGCCGCCATCTTGGATGTTTAAAGGCTCATAACATGCAGTAGATGCAGGTAGGATGATTTTTAATGTGAGCAATCTGTATGTACAGGGTGTGGGAAACATATAAGATAGGCTCTTATTCAGAGTGAAGGTCCGCTTTAATCTCACTTTCCTGTGGTTTTAGGAAGAATCTGCTGCAGTGTGTGCAGTTTTTTTTTTTTTAAATGTATGCCTTTAGTTTTTTATTAAAAACCCCCCTCGAGTCTATAAAACTTTGGGGGGTTGTTCTACCTGTTTATGGGGCATTTCGAATTGGTATGCCATGCTGAGTGAACCCCCATCCCCATGGATCGTCTGATCCACTCACCTTTTCCACAAGTGCTTGCTGCGTCTCTGTGACACGCAGCATGCCCAGCATATCTCTAGCTAGGCGCGCACCCCTGCCAGGCCTTTCTGAAAGCCGGGGATGCGGAGACTGGCAAAGATAGCATTGTCCGAGCTGCTGGTAAAGGTGAGTTTACCCTGGGGATAGGCTAGTGCCTGGCTGGCACGGCTTTTGAGCCGCTTTAAAAATGAAGCTATATTGCTAAAGTAATTATAAATTAAAGTTTCGCCTCCTGTGCTGTCCTGTGTGATGAGAGTGGCAGGGCTAAGTGATGCAAACACACTGTGTGCATTGCATTGAAATAATCTGAGATTGATTCTCACTGACAGAGGGGGTGTCATCCTGACACAAGCCTCAAGATTGTAATGGTGGTCTGGGTCAGGGGGGAGGCGCTGGAGGAAGAGGATGGCAAAATTTCCCTTCCTTTCTGGCACTGCTTCAGGTAAGCTGCCAGACAAATTATTTTAAAGTTTGACTAAGGGATACACACAACGGGGGATCCCAAATCGGGAACCCTTGATTAAGAGGAACAAAACCCAAGAAAGTCAAGTACTTGCCAATTGGCATATCTTAAAGCGCACCAATAGTCAAAAATGACTTTAACCAGACCAACACAACAAAAAGTGCTGATATGTATCTCTCCCCAGGGCAATTTAGATTGCTGCACATATAAATTAATTTACCTTTTTCTAGCTCATGCTGTACTAAATCTAAGAAAGAAAATGCATCTGGAGGCCACCTGCAAACAGGAAGTGCTGCTGGGCTTCCTGTTACTGTACACTGTTCATTATGTCAGTTAAATCCAGACAGCAGCATGGCTGAGATGTTGGGAGAGGAAGCTCCAAATTGCTGCTACCTTTCTTATCCAAATGTGCCAGGCTGTTGGTCCGGTTTAAGAAGGGATATTGACGTGACCAGCCCGCTGGCCGCATCCCAGGTGAACGCTTCTGCCTCATCCCATCTTAAACTGGACCAACAGCCTGGCACAGTTGGAAAAGAAATCTCCCCAAAACTCATTTGCCCCATCTGCATCTCAGCCATGCTGCTGCCTGGATTCAACTGACATAACTGACAATGCTCAGCAACTGGAAGCCCAGCAGCACTTTCCTGTTTGCAGGTGACCTGCAATGCATGAGCTGCCATTTTGTTTTGAAAATTTACCACAGCAGGAGTTATAAACAGGTAAGTTGGACTGGTCAATCCCTTTAAAGTGGACCAACACCCAGGATTTTGACTATCCTGGGTTTTGGTCCACTTCGGTGGGGCACCCCGATCGGGGGTGCCCCGTTGTGTGAAACCCCCCAGAAAGCCCCAAAAACTCACCTGTCCCCGCTCCCACGTGACAAGCGAGGTCCGTTGCCGGACAAGTGAGCACGCCCGCCGCCGCCTCCCATGCGTCACTCTTACAGGGAGCGCGCCCGCGCCGGCCATTCACAAACGGCCGGCGCAGGTGCGTGCCCTGCTAGAGGGATGCGGCGGCCCGCGCATGCGCCAGTGGATCGAGGAGCAGGTAGAGATTTCGGGGCTTTCTGGGGGGTTGCACACAGCGGTGCCCCGCAGGCCCGATGCTGATCGACCCGGGAATCTTATAGATTCCCGGGCCGATCAGCATCGGGTGTTGGTCCACTTTAATGCCTATAGCTTTGGAATTAAAGCAGATCCAAGCCCCCCCCCCCCCCCCCGCCCACTCTGTGCCAGGCGGGTTCCAGGGAAGAACCCTAATCAGGTGTTCTGACATTTATACTGTAACAAGGCTTTTTTTGTGTCCAAATACTTTAGGCCAAGTGATAGAATAGTACACTGTTTTTTTTTGTTAAGGGAAAGTGTAACTGGGAAAATAATGTAATGAAAATGAGAATGCCACTCTCCGTTTACTTTTAATCTCCCCTCTGTAATTGCTTTTATTGACCGTTCCCTTTCATAAAGCATTTCCGCTAAAAGTTAAGATGTAATTGTTAATTGACTTTGTGTAATAAGTTCTGGTTAAAACTGCTCACCACGCACTTTGCAAAGTGACTAATTCTGACCGAGCGACTCTTCTATTGTCCGACCATCTCCGCTCGCAGGCAGCGGCTGACTTTGGCTCGTAATCGCCTTGGTTACCATGGATTACCCTGGGGGGGGCATTTGCCGCTCTCCGTTCTCTATGTCCTGTACTCTAGGAAAGTCACTGGTGACGACACAGATGAAGACCTGACAGCTGCAGGAGGCAGAGAGCTCAGATGACCATGCTTCCATTTAAAGTGGACCAAAACCCAGCTGGATCAGGTTCCCGGGCCGATCCATTCCCTCCCCGCGGGGCATCCAGAATCGGGATGCCCCGCTGTGTGAAATGCCCGCTACACTTACTTCAATCCCGGTCCAACGGCACATGCGCGGGCTGCATCTCGCGCTCCTCTCTAGGCCGCCAGCACGCTCGTAGTCGCTGAGCTAAGACGCCGCTAAGACATGCAAAGCTCAGCGGCTCCGCACTGATTGGACGAGCAGCCGTGCATGCGCTGAAGGACCGCGGTGAGTTGATCTGGGCAATATGGGGGGTTTCACATAGCGGGATAATCAAAATCATGGGTTTTGGTCCACTTTAAAGCGGACCAAACTCCACTGAACTAGTGAAATACATTTGGCCAAAGCTCCTGCTGATACTCCCTTATTAGGGTGTAGAACTGAAAACGGATATTTTCGCTTTTCAAATTGTCTGGGAACACTGGCAGCGATCAGTCATTGCATAGGTGTGGCAATGACATCATTGCCACACACAACAGTTGCAATGAATGGAGGAGGCAGAGCTAAAAAAGGAGGAATTATCTGGGATTATAGTGAAGCAGGAGCAGTGAAAATTGGCAAAATGTTCTTTTCATGGGGGGAGCAATTCAAGGTATGCTAGTTAAAAATGTGGGTTTTGGTCTGCTTTAAAGGCTAAGATCCCATTAGATTGATATCCCTGTTTGGGCAATATTAATTACCTCCCTGCTCACAGGCAAAATACGACATGCAGAGGGGGATACGATTCTGGTGCTATCAACTCCAGGGCTTGCATGCTGCTGTCTCCCAATGCAGGTTCCCTGATTAGTTGGCTGCGGGGGGCCAATCACATGAGCATCCATCACTGATATGTTATGATTGGTGAATGTTTAAATGGGCATCAGGGGCCAGTTGGAAACCCTCTCTGCCTGTATGGGCCTAGACAGCCCATTTGAAGCAGAAGTCAAGACTATATAAATGCCCCCAGCCCACTACCCTGGTGCTGAGGCATAGTGGGGGGTAAAACAATACAGCTTACCTAGTCTCTGTAATCCCGCGTGTTCCCCTGGAGTTTATAGCCCTTGGCAAACCCATTTGGTGGTGCTGCACAGAGCCAGTTCGAAGCCCTCTCTCCCTCTGTGAGCCTAGACAGCCCCTTTAAAGCAGAAGTCAACCCTCTATAACTGGCCACTTAGCCCACTACCCTGGTTCTGAGGCGTATTGGGGGGTAAAACAATACAGCTTACCTAGTCTCTACAATCCCGCATGTTCCCCTGGAGTTTATAGCCCTTGACGAGCCCATTCAGTGGGGCTGCACAGAGTGATATCCCTCGCACATCCACCAGCCTAATAAAACACCCAGGAATAGAACTCACCTGTGTGTTGTTCCTTACATAGTTACATAGTTAATACGGAAATAAGACATATGTCCATCAAGTTCAACCAAGGGTGTTGGGGTAGGGGGAAGTTATTTTTTATTTTATTTTATAGGGGAAGCTATTTATTTTATTTTTTGTTTTGTTTTTTTACTGATAACCGCTAATAGTAACTGTTAATGTTATTTTCTTCTAAATAAGCATCTAATCCTTTTTTGACAGCAGTTGATGCTGTAACAAGCTTCTGTGGGAGGCTATTCCATAGATTTATAGTTCTTATAGTAAAAAACGATTGTCACCTCCGGAGACTAAATTTCTTTTATTCTTAGTATACAGTACATCCTGCTCCAGATAGATTACTTACACTTGGGTTATCCTCCGCCAGATGGCGCTGCACTGCAGAGACATGTAAAACAGGATCCTCCCAGCCCCTTAAATACCCGGGACCTCCCACAAATCCCCAGATACTGCGAAGACATGAAGTTATCATCTCTCGCAGGTGAGCGGGGCTATTAGCCTGCGGCCCTGTGGGACTGTTCCTCGTTTGATGTGCCTCCCAGCCTGGGCTGCGCTGGTCGGGTGAAGGTAGGCAGCACCATGTGTGCTTAAGGAGCGCTGCTCCACCACAGTCCCCCACCGAAGGGTAGGCGCTATAGGCTGATGGTGAGCCTTTATGGATGTCCCTCCCGCATTATTGCCCCATGCCCCGTGTAGTGGTGGGTCCTGTACAGAGGGCCTCCATCCTCCCTCATTCTCCCTGTAGCCTTTGGGAGGGAAAGAAGGGGGGTGTGGGGTGTGGGTGAGCGTGTAGCGTGATTCGTGCATTCGGCTCTTTGTCATGTCTTTTGACTAGTATATGTGGTGTCTGCCGCCGCGCTGGCTTGTCTCTTTTTACTACTGCAAATGCCGCCGCCGTGCGCGTCTCCTTCATTTGTCAGATTCCACAGAAGCACTCTTACCTAGCGTTGTAGTGGGTGCTGTGGCCGGCGGTGGCGCCGCAAACACACAAGAAAGACGATCAGCCAGCACTCCAAAAGATATTGTATTCAAATCCAACAGGGCTCCCTGATGAAGGGGCGCTAGACGCCCCGAAACCTTGGATTTTGTTGGATCTTTTTGGTCTTTGCTGTGATATTGACCTGTTGGATTTGAATACAATATCTTTTGGAGTGCTGGCTGATCGTCTTTCTTTTCCTTCATTTGGATGTTCCGCGCCGGGCGGCGGCGTTACCTCAGACGCTTCTGCGTTATCATTGGCTGCTTGTCTGTGGGCTTCGCGCCCTTCGGGGGGGCGCGGCCCACCCTTCGAGGTACTCTCGGCGCCATTTTGTGGCGGTTATACTTACCGCGGTCCTTAAGTGCACTCGCAGGCGTTTTTATACTCATTGTAGTGTGTTTGGTTTTGACACCACTTCTTCCCACTGTCTTTCAGACGGTTGCAGCCATTGACTTCTCCCGGCCCGGTGTAATTGATAGTTGGGCCTTGTATAATTACTCCCACTTAGCGGGTCATTGGGGCATCCAGGGTTGCTTATAGCGTAAATCCCTACTGGCATATTGTGCATATTAATCATCATATGGAGGCATCCCAGAATGGGTTACCGTTGTCCCTTTGGGACAAGACCGGCTGTGTGTAGCGTGTGGGCAGCTTCGTGCTGACGCTGACAAGGCACGGGTCTGTGTACCCTGTGCTGAGCAGGTGCTTGCATTGCAATCTGGCCTGCCAGTGGCTGTGCCTTGTTTCACTTCACCTACTCCCCCAAGCTTAAATCTCACTCCTGTTGAGTTGCATACTAGTGGAGTTCTCAGCCTGATGTGTCTTCTAAACTGGCTACTGTTGAACAGATTATTGCGAGGTCTTAACGCGTAAGGGCCCTGGTAAGAAGCGGTACCTTACGCCTAATGTTACTGTTTTCCCTATGGGAACTGAGGAGTTTATGAATCTGTGTGGCTATACCTCGGCTGATGAAGGGGAGCTCTTTTCTGATTCAGGCTCATCTGATGAGAGACCAGGGGGTCAGGATGATTCTGGCTCTGACCCCTGGGCCCCGGATGACACTGACAGATTATTGACCCAGACCTTGAGGTTCTGTCTATCTCTCTCCCTGTTGAGGCTCCCAGGCAAAAGGGGGAGCTTTTCCATACAGCGAAAATCACGTTTGGAATTCCAGAGCAGGCACATTTCCATAACCTTGTGCTCAAGGAATGGGAGCGCCCCAGTAAACTTCCCGGGGCTCCAAAGATTTGGTATAGGAAGTTAAATGTTGGTCATTCCCCCCCTCGTGGTGGCTGCCCCGATCCTAGGGCTATCTAACACCTCTGTCTGCATTCCCCTGCTTCTACTACCCTGCGGGATGCTGAGACCGGCGCATTGACCAGCTGGCCTCCCACGCCTTTACATGTGCGGGGACGGCGGTGCGTCCGGTCTGTGCCTCTGCTATTACTGCTGTGGCCACTAGAACCCTTATCAGAAATACGCTTGATAGTGCCCCTGATGATTTGCCTTGTGAGGTGTTTAATGCACTCTCCAGTTGTGATGTTTTTGTAAATTTTGTCCTATCAGCATTGGATGACACCATCAGAATGTGTGCCAGAACTTCTGCCCTCGTGGTGGCTATACGCCGCTCGGTTTGGCTGCGCCAATGGGCCGCTGACAATGCTGCCAAGAAGGCCCTCACTGGTTTTCCCTTTAAAGGACTGCGTCTGTTGGAGACCGCCTGGACCTTTCTTGCTAAGGGAGGCAGGTTACCCCAGCGCAGGCGGCAACCTCGGCCCTTTGCGGTCGGGGTTCCTTCCCCTCCCCTTACCGTGATGCAGTACAGGGTAGGGGGGTATCCTTGCCCGGGGAGATTTCTGGGGTAGAGGCAGAGGATGTGGACGTCCTGGCTCCTCTTGGGGTCCCAAAAGCTAAATCCTCTTCCAAGCCCCCTCAGGCATGATGGGGCGCCCTCACCCATCTGGGTGGGGGGACGGCTGCAGCACTTCGTTCAGGTCTGCAGGATTCATATCTCAGACCGGTGAATTCAGGAGGTAGTGTCCTCCGGTTACAAGTTGGAGTTTGCTGCCGATCCCCCTCCAAGATCATCAGGTCCCGGATTCCTCAGGACCCTGTGTCAGCTAAGGAGCTAGTGCAAGCAGTACAAGGCCTCCTGGAGC
This sequence comes from Gastrophryne carolinensis, assembly GCA_027917425.1. Lineage (NCBI taxonomy): Eukaryota > Metazoa > Chordata > Amphibia > Anura > Microhylidae > Gastrophryne > Gastrophryne carolinensis. Next base: position 449,527,859 of record CM051237.1, read on the forward strand.
TGGGGGTCATCTGCCATGTGCCTTTAAGAGAAAAAGGCAAGGGTTTTTTATTCCAACCTATTCACAGTACCCAAAAAAGTATGGTTCTGTTAGGCCCATCCTGGACTTAAAGATTCTCAACAAATTTTGTCAGGAGCAGGCGCTTTCGCATGGAGACTCTGCGCTCTGCCATCAGTTCCCTAAGCCAAGGGGATTTCATGACTTCTGTGGACATCAAAGATGCTTACCTTCATATTCCTGTGTTCCCAGGTCATCTAAAGGCCCTCGGGTTCGCTCTGATGGATCAACATTACCAATTTGTGGCCTTGCCCTTAGGCCTCACTTCAGCTCCCAGGGTGTTCACCAAGGTGCTGGCTGGCGTGATGTCTCTGCTCAGATGTCAGGGCGTCCGCGTGCTTCCCTATCTGGACGACATACTCATCACTTCTCAGTCTCTACATCAGGCAGAGTTGGATACTCAGCTGGTGGTGTCCACTCTGGAGTCATTTGGATGGGTGATCAACCACCCCAAGTCCTCACTGTCCCCTTCCTTGGTAACTCCATTCCTAGGAATGAATCTGGATACAGTTCAGGCAAGGATCTTCCTTCCTCAGCAGAAGGTGGACAATCTGATTGCACAGGCTCAGTCCCTAGCTTGTCCTCATCCCTCCATCAGGCAGGGGATGCAGCTGGTGGGCCTGATGGTGGCATGCTTCGAAGTGGTCCCTTATGCTCAGTTCCACTTGAGGCCTCTGCAACTTCACCTATTGTCTGTATGGGACAAGGACCCAGCATCCCTGGACAGGGTCTGTGTGCTCAGGGGGTCCCTCTTGTGGTGGATGGACTCAAGGAACCTGTTGGCAGTCTATCAGGTTGGGGGGGGGGGGTTCTGGAAGTCCCGGCGGTTCCAGGGGAGGTGGGGCCCTTAGGAGGCCCACTCATCTATCAATCTCTTGGAGCTGCGAGCCTGCAGGTTAGTTCTGGCTCGCTTGACTACTCATCTTCAGGGCCTGCCTGTTCATTGGCGCTCGGACAACCAGACGGCAGTTGCCTGCATCTATCATCAGGGGGGGGCCGGAACAAGAGGGCCCTCCAGGAAGTGTCTCTGATCCTGACCTGGGTGGAGGCCAATTTCCCCTGCATATCAGCGGTGTACATTCCGGGGGTGGAAAATCTGCTGGCAGAACCTCTGGGCAGGGGGACCTCTCGCCAGGGAGAATGGTCCCTCTGCAACAGGGTGTTCCAATCTCTGTGTCCCGTCACAATCACATGCTCCCGGCCTTTGTCTCCCTGTCCCAGGATCCTCTGGCCTTGACCACGGATGCTCTAGCAATGTCATGGCAGGACATTCAGTTCCTGTATGTCTTTCCTCCATTTCCCCTGTGCAGGGTTCTGCGCAAGATTGTTCTGGAGGGGTGCCAGCAATTCTGGTGGCCCCCAGGTGGCCGTGAAGAGTGTGGTTCGCAGACGTGGTGCAGATGGTAGTAGACCAGTACGTTCTGCCATGGGTGCCAGATCTGCTCACTCAGGGCCCCTTACGCCATCCCAATTTACAAACTCTGGCTCTGACGGCCTGGCTGCTGAAACCTCCATCTTGATGGAGAAAGGCTTGTCCGCCTCGGTGGTTGATACCATGGTGAAGGCTAGGAAGAAAAACTTCTTCTTCCATCTATTATAGGGTATGGCGTACCTACCTTGACTGGTGTGAGTCTAGGTCTCTTCCCTGTCTGGTGTTTTCAGTCCCCAGGGTTCTGGAGTTCTTACAGCATGGGTTGCAGTCTGGACTCCGTCTCAGTACTCTGAAGGGTCAGGTTTCTGCCCTGTCTGTTTTCTTTCAGAAGTCTTTTGATCAGCATTCTCTGATTTAGACCCTTTTTTCCAGGGGGTTGCTCATGTGCGTCCCCCACGTAAACCTGTGGTCCCTGTTTGGGATTTGTACTTGGTTTTGTCTGCCTTGCAGGGTGTTTCCTTTGAACCTATGCAGGATGCTGCTCTGGCGGTTCTTGCCCTCGAGGTTGTCTTTCTGGTAGCCATTACTTCAGTCAGGCGTGTGTCTGAGTTGGTGGCTCTTTCTATTCTGCCCCCATACTTTGGAAGACACCAGGACAAGGTGGTGTTCCGCTTTAAGCCAGATTTTCTGTCTAAGGTAGTGTCGGCTTTTCATTTGAATCAAGATATTGTTCTTTCTTCTTTGTGCCCTAATCCTAGCAACGCTAAGGAGCGGGTTTTGCATTCCTTGGATGTGGTCAGGTGTTGAAGTATTACCTGGTGGTCACCGCGTCCTTCAGGAAAACTGATGCTCTTTTTGTGGTCCCTGCTGGGCCCAGGAAGGGTTTGGCTCCTGCCAAGTCTACTGTTAGCAAATGGATCCATCAGGCCGTGATTCAGGCCTATTCTGCTAAGGGGAAGAGTCCTCCCTTTCGCCTTACTGCTCATTCTACTCGTGCTATTGGTGCCTCTTGGGCCTTCCAGCACCAGGCTTCTGTTGAACAAGTTTGCAAGACCGCTACTTGGTCTTCTGTTCATACCTTTTCAAGGTTTACAAGGTTGATGTTAGGGCCTCAGCTGATGCTGTTTTTGGCCGAAAGGTTTTGCAGGCGGCAGTGGTTTAAACTGTCTGCTGTTACCTTTTTTGCTGGGGATCCCATCCTACTTTATGGACACTGCTATTGGATGTCCCAAGTGTAAGTAATCTATCTGGAGCAGGACGTACTGTATACTAAGAATAATACAATTCTGTGAAATACTCACCTGTAGAATTGATCTTATAAGTATACAGTACATCCTGCTCCACCCCACCCCTGGTTTTGCATTATTCTGGATCCCCTGTATGGTGATTGTTATCATGGTTATAGTTACCAGTTTGGGTGGTTAAATTCTCCCGGCTTCTCGTTCACTGCTTTTCAATGCTGGGGATTTGTGGGGGTTCCCGGGTATTTAAGGGGCCGAGAGGAGCCTGTTTTACATGTCTCTGCAGTGCAACGCCATCTGGCGGAGGATAACCCAAGTTTAAGTAATCTATCTGGAGCAGGACGTACTGTATACTTATAATATCAATTCTACAGGTGAGTATTTCACAGAATTGTATTTTTCCAATGCAAGGGAGTGCCCTCTTGTCTTTAGAGAGGATTTTACCTGAAATAGTGTTCCCCCATATTTTTTGTATTGGCCATTTATATATTTATACAAGTTAATCACGTCCCCCTTCAGCCACCTCCTCTCAAGACTAAACAGATTTAATTCTCATAATATTTCCTCTTATTAGTTTGGTGACTCTCCTCTGCACCCTTTCCATAGTCAGAGCGTCCTTTCTATGAATGGGTGTCCAGAACCGGGAGGGGCATCCCGATGTGTGTATCCCCAAGAAACCTCACCTTCCCGGCGTTCCCATGGCAGACGGCTTACCTTCGGTTTTGCTCGGCTCTGCAAGCCGCTGTGGCCTTACCTCTGTTAGTGAGCCTAATGGAGCCAAGCACGCCTGCTGGCTGCATCCTGGCTCACCTCTGGCTGCGGCAGCCCGTGCCAGGCATTCAGAAAGGCTTGTTGCTGGTACACATCCAAAATAAAGGGATGCTGGGGATGAGACACAGCGAGGGCTCCAGGAGGAGGTAAAGAAAATGGGAGATTCGGGGGGTTTCACACAACGGCATCCCGATTCAGGATGCCTGATGGATTGGGACTTAGACGGTGGGCAGGGAGTGCGCAGGAGTGCTGTAGGATCCTGCACTCTGAATATCCATCTAAATGGTAATGAAATGCAAATGCGCTCCTGTGTTTGCGTACGCCATCGCTGCCGCATCATTATGATGAGGTGAAAATGATAGAAGATGTGGCATGTGATACGCTGCGAGAAAGACAAATCAGCCAACCTAATGGCACTTTATGTGCCCACGCTGCTCCCAATGTAGCCGCACCACCTAATACCTCGCTCCCGTGGGTCTCCGGCAGCGTCCCCAGTAACCCTGTGTCGCCTTCATACACCCTCCCTGCTATATATATGAGGCTAGCAGGAGGTGCGCGCATGCCGAGGAATTGGACAGTGGTAGGTGTCTTTATTCAGTCATTAATTTATTCATTCATGATTGATTGCCAGACATTAAAGTGGACCAAATCCCACCCTGAAGTCTGTGAGACTCCATGGCAGTTTTACTGCCTCCCACAGGTGGATGCCATACTGGGATGCCCCTCTTTGTGAGACCCCTGAGTTGCCCACAAATCTTACCTTTTCCCTGAGCCCACTCCACATTCGCCACCGGCACCGGCATCACACGCCTCCCTTCTCAGCTGTGTCAATTACCAAGATACTGTGGCCACAGCTGACACAAAGTGGGCAACACCCAAATCCCTTGTCAGCTGTGCGCGGCCGTACCTGCCGCAACCGAATGACTGTGTGTGGTCGCGCACAGCCGAAGGGAGCCAAGTAATGCAGCGTGCCTCTAGCAAGTGCAACTAGGATTCCAGCCAAAGGGTCTATTCTAAGTATGTCACACACCCCGCTTCAAGACATTCATTACACTTGGGTATACTGACCTGTAGATGGCGATTTTGCACAGATGATATCAAAAAAAGGTAAGACCCGCCCTGCCCATAAATACCTGGGACCTCCCACTCATTCCCCAGTCTTTCATCTCTGCAGTGGCGAGCAAGTCAGAAGATGATGTCTCCTCCTTGCAGGTAGCCGGCCCCGTTTTTTCTTCTATTTCTGCCCGGATCCCATTGTTTAATTTTCCCTGCCTCCCAGCCTAGGCTGCTGGTCCGGGCAAAGGTAGCTGGCACCTCAGGTGCTTAGGAGCCGTGAGACCCCATAACAAGGGGTAGGCGGCTATCCGGGTTGGTGATCCCGGTTTGGAATGCCCCGTCCCTTGGCCCTTCCCAGGCATCGTTTCCCCCTCTCCCAGGTACCCTTAGAGGGGGGGGGGGGGGCAGGTCCCTTATGGATTCATGTTTTATGTGTGTGTGCGTTTGTTTATGTGTACATGTATGCGCTTCACTTTCTGTCACTTTGCGGTTTGTTTCATTGCACCGGCGGTCCCGCTGCGCCGGCCGCAATGGCAGAGAGCCCATGCAGGGCTTCTTCTCCTCCGGGCTGGGGGGGGGGGGGGCGCCCGCCCTCTCTCCTCCTTTCTCCTTGCGCGCCGTTGCCTGCGGTACCGGAGGTCGGGTGAGGGGCCTGCTGGCCACCAATGACATTTTTCTTTCTCCTGTACTTTTGACATGATCTGAGTGTGTGCTTGTGTTCTTGTGTTCCAGGTGGACCATTGATCATATTAAGGCGGGGTTCTCCCGGTCCAGGGTCCCTGGTTAATTTTTAGCTGGCTTAAAATCCTCCCACTCGGGACTTAAGGGGCATTTTTTTCTAGTGCCGTCGCAAAAAAGGCCACGGCAAAGAGGAAACATTTGTATTCGGCTGCGCAGGCCTTTGATAGGGAGGATTTTGACTCCCTGGATTGGTCTGATGGCTCCCCGCGTGAGGAAGGTGAGCTGTATGAGGGGTCTCATGACTCCGACGATCAGCAGTTTGTGGGCGCTGATACCGAGCAGGGCCAGGGGGATTCCTCGGATACATCTAGGGTCCTGGCTCAGGTGTTTGAGGTCCTGGCTATTTCTCCCCCCAAGGCGGCTCCTCCGCTGAAGGGGGGAGTTCTTTGAAGAGACGAAGCCCCGCTTGGAATTTCCTTATCAAAAGCATTTTGATGGTATCATTCGCAAGGAATGGGAGAGGCCGACGCGGCTTCCGGGTGTCCCGCCGGGTTGGGACAAGAAATATCCCTTTCCGGCGGACGCAGTGAAGCACTGGTTGTCTCCCCCTGAGGTGGATGCTCCTGTTTTGGGGTTGTCCAGCTCCTCAGTCTTCCATTCTCCGGAGTGCACTACCCTCAAGGATGGTGAGGATAAACGCATTGACCAGATGGCTTGTCATGGTTTTGCCAGTGTTGGATCGGCCTTGCGGCCGGTTTGTGCTTCTGAGCTTGTATTGGTAGCTGCCAGGTCGGTTGTTAGAGGATTATTGACCTCTTCCAGGCTTGACCCGGCTAGTGAGGAGTTTGCCGACCTTAAGCGCTGTGAGTTTTTTTTGTCCTTTGTGCTGTCCGCCCTGGATGACACATTGGTGATGTGTAGCAGAGCTACGGCCCTGCTTGTGGCTATCCGCCGGTCGGTTTGGTCAGTGGGCGTCTGATTTTGTGTCCAAAAAGTCACTCACGGCCCTTCCCTTCTTGGGACTGCGTCTCTTTGGAGAAAAATTGGATTCGGTGGCAAGGGTAGGTTACCTCAGCGTAAGAAGCAGCGTCGCCCCCTTTCGTGGGGCTAGAGTTGGTAGGCGTCGGACCCGTCCAGGACATAGTTGGGGCTCCAAGCCTAGAGACGCTGCCAAGTCGTCTCAGCAATGAGGGGGCGCCCTCACCCGTGCGGGTGGGGGGACGGTTGCAACTCTTCTACCAGGTCTGGGTCCAAGAGGTCTCGGACAGGTGGATTCAGGAAGTGGTGTCTTTCGGTTACAAGCTGGAGTTCGAATCCCGGCCCCCTCCCAGATTCTTCAGGTCCCGGGTGCCGTCAGATCCTCTGGCCGCCCAGGGCCTCCGGCGGCAGTAGCAAGCCTCGCCGACATGGCTGTCATCTGTGCGGTGCCTCTCTGACGGGGGCCTGGGCTTCTATTCCAATTTGTTCACGGTGCCCAAGAAGGACGGTTCCGTTCGTCCTATTCTGGGTCTGAAGTTGCTCAACAGGTTTGTCCGTCCCCGGAAGTTCCGCATGGAAACTCTGCACTCCGCCATCCATTCACTTCGTCAGGGGGACTTCATGACGTCCATAGACATCAAGGATGCCTATCTGCATGTTCCAATCTTCCCAGCACATCAGAGATTTCTCAGGTTCGTGGGGGAAGATCTGCATTTTCAGTTTGTGACTCTTGTGGCCTTACCTCGGCTCCAAGGGTTTTTACCAAGGTGTTGGCAGGAGTGATGGCCATCCTCAGAGCCAGGGGTGTTCGCATCGTGCCCTATCTGGACGATCTTCTCATCATGGTGTCTTCCCTAAGTCAGGTGCAGATGGATACCAGGACTGTGGTGTCCACCCTGGAGGGTTTCGGTTGGGTGATCAACTATCCCAAGTCCTGCCTCACTCCCTCCAGGGTGGTGGAGTTCCTGGGAATATCGCTGGACACTTCTCAGGCCAGGGTGTTTCTCCGCCGAGCCAAGGTTATTCTGATTCGGGAATTGACTCAGCGTCTCCTATCCATTCCCCGCCCGTCCATCCGGCTAGGGATGAGACTGGTGGGATTGATGGTGGCGTCGTTTGAGGCGGTTCCCTTTGCCCAGTTTCACACAAGGACGCTCCAGCTCCGTCTCTTGGCGGCCTGGGAAGGGTCCCCGCTGTCATTGGATCAGTCCTTCCTGATGTCCCCCCCGGGTACGGCGTTCCCTTCGGTGGTGGCTAAAACCGAGCAATCTGACGAGGGGCAGATCGTTTCTGACCCCTCGTTGGGAGACGGTCACCACGGATGCCAGTCTGTCCGGTTGGGGGGGATTTTGGAAGGATCTTCAGTTTCAGGGACTGTGGAGGCCTCAGGAGGCTCACGATCTCATCAATGTTCTGGAGTTGAGAGCCATCAGGTTGGTTCCGGCTCACTTGACTCATCAGTTGCGGGGCCTACCGGTTCAAGTTCGTTCGGACAATCGGACGGCGGTCGCCTACATCAATCACCAGGGCGGGACTCGCAGCAGGCGTGCCCTCAGGGAAGTGTCCTTGATCCTTGTTTGGGCAGAGAGCAATGTCCCATGTATCTCGGCGGTGTACATTCCGGGAGTGGAGAACACGGAGGCGGACTCCCTGAGCAGGGGGTCATCTCGCCGGGGGGAATGGTCGCTCAGCCCCAACGTGTTTCGGTCGCTTTGCCTCCGGTGGGGGGCTCCGGAGGTGGACCTCTTTGCCTCTCGTCACAATCACAAGCTTCCGGCATTTGTGTCTCTCTCGCAGGATCCGGCTCTGGCAGCGGATGCCATGTCTCTGAACTGGAGGAATCTGGGGTTTCTGTACCTGTTCCCTCCGTTTCCCATGGTGGGCAGAGTGGTGCGCAAGCTGGCCCTATTTGGTTGGCCTTATTCTTTCAAAAGTCTTTTGCTCTTCATCCTCTGGTTAAGACCTTTTTCCAGGGGGTTACGCATGTGCGGCCTCCTAGGATGCCTTTGCTCCCAGTGTGGGATTTGAATTTGGTTTTGTCTGCCTTGCAGGGTCCTCCGTTTGAACCTTTGCAGGATATTGCACTTTCTACGCTTACTCAGAAGGTGGTTTTTCTGGTTGCCGTTTCGGAGTTGACAGCCTTGTCTTTTTCGGCCCCTTACTTTGAGAGGCATCAGGACAAGGTTGTTTTCCGCTTCAAGCCAGATTTCTTTCCTAAGGTGGTCTCGGCTTTTCATCTGAATCAGGATATTGTTCTTCCTTCCTTGTGTCCTAAGCCCAGCAATGATAAGGAGAGGGTTTTGCATTCTTTGGATGTGGTTCGCTGTGTGAAGTACTATTTGGTGGCTACTTCTCCTTTTCGTAGGACTGACACCCTTTTTGTGGTGCCCTCTGGGCCTAGGAAGGGTTTGGCTCCTGCCAAGTCTTCCATTCGTAAATGGATTCGCCAGGCCATTGTTGGGGCCTATTCTGCCAAGGGGAAGGTTCCTCCATTTCGTGTTACTGCTCATTCTACTCGTGCTGTTGGGGCGTCCTGGGCCTTCCAGCACCAGGCTTCTGTTGAGCAGGTTTGTAAGGCCGCTACTTGGTCTTCGGTTCACACTTTTTCCAAGTTTTACAAGGTTGATGTTCGGGCCTCAGCGGATGCTGTTTTTGGCTGCAAGGTTCTGCAAGCTGCAGTGGTTTAGGTTTGGCCGTGTTGCCTCGTTTTTTTTTTGGATCCCTGCCCTTTATGGACACTGCTATTGGATGTCCCAAGTGTAATGAATGTCTTGAAGCGGGGTGTGTGACATACTTAGAATAATACCATTTTGTGAATACTCACCTGTAAAATGGGTATTATAAGTATGTCACACACCCCGCTTCACCCTGCCCTTTTGTATTCTGGATCCTTTATATGGTGAACCTTTGTTAATTTTAATTGGCTTTCCTCGTCCCTTGATCTTACTGCTCTCTTTATACTGGTTAATGAGTGGGAGGTCCCAGGTATTTATGGGCCTGGAGGGTCTTACCTTTTTTCGATATCATCTCTGCAAGATCGCCATCTACAGGTCAGTATACCCAAGTGTAATGAATGTCTTGAAGCGGGGTGTGTGACATACTTATAATACCCATTTTACAGGTGAGTATTCTCAAAATTGTATTATTTTACTCCCAGACTTGGTGTACATTGCCAATAGCAACAGATTGCAGATAGTTGGACAGAACACTGCTGCTGGACATGTGTGAGTGTGAGTGAGCTCCCTCACCTCAGCAGTGGCCATAGCAGCAGTGTTCTGTGTGTACAGGATTCACTCCTCTCTTCTTGGTGTACGCTGCCAATAAGAACAGTTTGCCAATCGTGATAACTGCTTCTATAAAACACACATTTGCTAACCTACGAAAAGAAATTCAAAAATACTAGATCAGGTCAGCACCCTGAGCGCATCATCTTGGCACATAGCAGGGCACATGCCCGTGCCAGGCACTTGTAAATGGCCGGATCCGCTCGCATTAGAAGAGCTCATGGACGAAGGGGCTCGAGCAGATCCAAGCGCGTTGATTGGACGAGCGGCCGCACATGTGTAATAGGACTGGGAAGAGGGCAGGAATGGAGGGCTACGGATACATATGTGGTATTGTTGTAATCGGGAGAACTGGAACTTTCACATGCAGTATGGTTTTCTTTAATAAAATCAACATTTTATTTAAAATAAACGGGACAATTCTGCTTTTTTTTTACATTTTTAGGGAATCCCTGGGCAACCAAAGAATTCTTCAAGGGATTACTTCCACAAAGATGAAACCACTACAACAAGCCTAGAAAGCTTAACGTGTGTACTTTCAGGGAATATATGGTATATGGGAGGGATTTCAAATGTAAAGGGTCATTTTGGTAGAAAAAGCGCAAGGTGCGCATTGCATTACTTTGGGGACAGCAAATTGGGATGCCCCACTGTGAGAAACCCCCCAGGGCGCCGGTAGTCACTTACCTTTCCCCAGTCCAGTAGGCACAGGCTCTCGTCCAATGAGTGTCTCATGGCAGATGACACTCATTGGACGAGAGCCTGTGGTTATTCATCAAGGGATAGCGGCAGGTAGTGCCTCGTAGTGGCAGGCAGCACCTGATGAACGCCAAGCGCTGTACGCAGTACCACATTTATGAATGCGAATCGGGTGAGCGACTCTAACAGCGCCATGTAGCGTCCGATTCATCATTACAGGTGGCTTAGCGTATAGCGCCGGCGCTCTAGCTTCCAGAGCGCCAGGTATTACCTGTCGCTACCTGTTGCTCTCCCATACATTTCAATGGACGTTCCTTTACTTCTGTTTAAACAGGGTTTTTTTGTTTTTTTTTCCCTCAAATAATAGTTTGACCTCTCCTGGCCTAAAAAAGTAATTTTTGAAAACCTTTTTGATTTTTTTTTTTTGTTTTATGCAGATTTGTATTTACAGGTCTGGCACTAAAGTGTTAATGTCACAATGTTACAACTATGTCATTCCATGTGTTTTCGCTTTGTTACTGGTGGATATGTGTTCAAAAAGAGACTTTAATCACACAGCGTCTGGCGCTCTATGCTACAGCGACCAGATCTAGAGCGCCGACGCTATATGTGTGTAGTATAGTGTGAGTCGGTCGCACTGAGCTGGCGCTACCTCTTGCTCCCTGCAACGCTGTACTGGTGTTACAGCACCCAACATACATTACATTCATCAATGCCTGCCAGGTAACTACGCCCGATACACGCTTACAGCGTATACTAGCGGTTGCTCTAAGTGCTGCTAAGACGCTCATCTGCTAATTCCAGCCTCCACGTCATTCGGCAAACGTCTGTCATTGTATTTTTAATAGGGAATGCATGCTGCTGCATCCCCTGCACTCTTGGGCTGTGCACACAATCCTGCCCCAGGCATTCAGATAAGCTGGGGCTGGAGTGCGTGCTGGCAGAGATGCTGCAGCTTGCCCTCCCCATTGAAGTCAAGAGTCATTGAGAGCCGTTTGCAGAATTAAATAAATGCAAACATCTCTGATTGGCTGTGCACCTGCGCATGCACTATAGGAACTAAGAGGTGGGTTGTTTCACACAGCAGGGTGTCCCAATTCGGGATGCCCCAGGGAATGGAACAAAACCCGGGAAAGTCAAATACCTGGGTTTTGTTCCGCTTTAAGTGAACTTTTTACAAGTGACCAAAATTATTTATTTTACTATAAGTAGATCTGCCTACCAAAGTTTAGTGCTTATGGCCTGTGCAGAAATCTTACCTAAGCAATTGTATTGGATACTGCATATTAAAATTATTCTTATTCTGCTGCATTGTAATTGGTGACTATTAAATATACATTTTGCTGAAAAGTACATCCAAGTTTTGAGATTCCTGTTCCAGTTCTACAAAAGTAGAAATTCTGCTGGTGCTTCTGCTTTTACTAATTCAGTGCTACCAGTCTCAAAATTCTAGACCCGGCCTGTCAGCTGAATACGCCTCAGCTGTCATGCAAGGTAGTCGGGATGCCCACCATCCCCCTGGCATCCTGATTAGCCTGTCCATTAGCTCCATGGCAAACACTGGTAGAAATGAAGTCAGTTATTCAGGAGTTGACAAAGACATCTGGAGGGTTAGAGTGGTGGCTCTCCTAATTGGCAGCTAGAGGGAGACATTTGGAAAAAGCATTGGTCAGGGTGAGTAGCGTATTTAAAGGATAAGTCCAATATTCTAATTATGCAGCACGTCCTGCTCCAGAAATGATTCATAACAGTTGGGATTACCTCCGCCAGAGGGTGCTTGACTGCAGAGATTGCAAAAAGAGGCCCCTCCCGGTTCCATATATACCCGGGACCTCCCACAAATTCCCCAGTTCCTTCTCTGCAGTCGGCTGCGAAGGTCAGAAGATGGCTTCCCCTTGCAGGTGAGCCGGGCTTAACAGCCCTTGGCCCTGTAGGACTATTTCCACCCGTTCCACCTTTTTCATATGCCTCCCAGCTTTGGCTGCGCTGGTCGGGTGATGGTAGGCGGCACCTATCACTGGTGCTCTATTCCAAGTATGTCTCACACCCTGCTTCGGAAATATTAATTACACGTGGGTTATGTCCAGTAGAGGGTGAACTTCTGCAGAGATGACCAGAAAAAAGAAGCCCCTCCCTATCCATAAATACCTGGGACCTCCCACACATTCCCCAGTTTTCGTCTCTGCAGACGGCGAGCAAGTCAGAAGATGGCTGTGTCTCCTCCTTGCAAGTTAGCCGGGGTTGCCCCCGGCCCCTTTTTTTCTCTATTTCTGCCTGGACCTTGATTGTTTAAGTCCCATATATGCCTCCCAGCCTTGGCTGAAGGTCCGGGCGACGGTAGACTACACCTTAGAGGTGTTTTTAGGGAGCCATGCTCCCCCGTGAGACCCCATTTTAAGGGGTAGGCGGTATCCAGGTTGGTGATCCTGGTTTGGGATGCCCTGTCCCTGATATCCCTTTTACTCTGTAGTGTGGGATTCTCCCCCCTTCCGGGTCTCCCTGTGCCCCTCTATGGTGGGGGGGCTTCTTTCCCTAATAACTTTATTTTATGGTTTACTATGTGTGTGGTGTGTGCTTGTGCTTCACTGTCTCTGTTACTACTGGGCCTTATGGCCGCATTGGTGGCTGCATTTTTGCTGTGGAAGCTTCTTCCCCTCAGGTGCGCTCGGACTGGGGGCGGGACCGGGCGTTCGGCACGATCACCGCGGCCCGCCCCCCTCTTCTTCTAGCTCCATTGCGGAGCCCAGCTATTCGCTGGGATCCGCGTCCCTCTAGTGCTGAGGGAAAGGGGCGGGGCCAGACGCGGCGCGCGATCCGCGCTGGCTCGCCCTTCTCTCTCTTTCACTGGATCTCTGGTGGATGGACGCCATTTTCCTGCTGTGAGTGCCCTGCGGGGCCCATATACTTGTTTTCATGCTATTATTGTGCCCCGTTCTAGCATTTTGGGGCAGCGCCTTTCAGTCCTCCATATATGTTTAGAAATTTCGATATATTTATATTGTTGCTGTATGATTATGTGCATTGATTGTGTGCCTTTCTCATGGGCCCTCCCCATTGTGTCTTTCAGGAGGATTCCCTACCTATTACAAAAGGGGGTTCTCCCAGTCCTAGGGTCCCTTAGAGCAAAATTGGGGTCCTACAAATCCGCCCACTAGGGACTTAAAGGGGCATCCCGGGTAGCTCTGACAGCGTAATTCTCTCTGGTCATTGCGACTACATTAAAATCACCATATGGAGGCTTCCCAGGATACCAGGCTCGGACTCCCTTCGGGGCAATCCCGGCAGTGTGGGGGTTGTGGGTTATCCCTTACGGGGGATAATGTACTTATTTGCATACCATGTGCTCAGCAGGCCATAACGCGGCAGTCGGGGTCCCAGGCGTCTGGGTCCGTGCCTCCAGTCTCATCACCTACCCCACCCCGCCTTATCCGTACCCCAAGTTACACTGTCATCGGCGGGGAGTCGCAATATGATGTATGCGCTAGATTGGCCAACATCGAGAAATTGATTTCTGGCTCTGCGGCCAGAAAAGCCCCAGATAAGAGGAGGCATCTGTCTACGACCGCGCAGGTATTGGATTTTGATGCCTATGATTCCCTTGACTGGTCTGATTATTCCCCACTTGAGGAGGGGGAATTGTTTGAGGAATCTGATGCTGAGGATCAGCAGTTTTCTGATACTGATGCTGGGCAGGCGCTGGGGGATTCTGTGGTTACCCCCAAAGTCCTGGCCCATCTATTTGAGGTACTGGCTATTTCTCCGCCAGCAGAGTCCCCTCCGCAGAAGGGGGAATTCTTTGGGACTTCTAAGCCTCGCTTGGAGTTCCCAAATCAGAATCATTTTAAAAGCATGATTCTTAAGGAATGGGAGAGGCCTAGCTGGCTCCCCGGTGTTCCTCAAGGATGGGATAGGAGGTATCCCTTCCCGGTGGACTCGGTGAAGCGCTGGTCGTCCCCTCCCGAGGTCGATGCGCCCGTTCTGGGATTGTCCAACACCTCCGTTTGTACATTCTCCAGACGCCACCTCTCTTAGAGATGGTGAGGACAAATTCATTGATCAGATGGCATGCCATGCCTTTGCCAGCATGGGTTCAGCCTTGCGGCCTGTTTGTGCCTCGGCGCTTGTGGCTGTGGCTACCAGGTCTGTGGTTAGGGACCTGTTTAGTGGTTCCCAGCTTAACCCCGCCAGTGATGAATTCACAGCCCTTGAGCGGTGTGAATTATTTATGACCTTTGTTTTATCTGCTATGGATGACACAATTATTATATGTAGTAGAACTTCGGCGTTGCTGGTGGCTATTCGCCGGTCGGTCTGGTTACGCCAGTGGGCGGCTAACATTGCGTCTAAGAAATCACTCACAGCGCTACCCTTCCTGGGTACGCGGCTGTTCGGGGATAAATTGGATTCAGTGGTGAAGGGTGGAAGGTTACCTCAGCGTAAGACGCAGCGTCGCCCCTTTTGGGGGGCAGGCTCCTTCAATCCTTCCTTTCGCGGTGCCAGAGCAGGCAGAGGACGCGCACGTCCAGGCCCTAACCGGGGTTCCAAGCCCAAGCCCACTGCCAAGCCAGCTCAGCTATGGGGGGACGGCTGCAGCGCTTCTTCCAGGTCTGGGCCCGGGAGATCACAGAAAAATGGATCTTGGAAGTGGTTTCTTCCAAACTGGAGTTCGAGTACCGGCCTCTTCCCAGATTCCTAAGGTCTTGTGTGCCCTCGGATCCCCGGGCTGCGCAGGGGCTCCTGTTGGCTGTAAAGAATCTTCTGGACATGGAAGTCATATGCCTGGTGCCTTTCTCAGAGAGAGGTCGGGGCTATTATTCCAACCTCTTCACGGTTCTCAAAAAGGATGGATCCATAAGACCCATTCTGGATTTGAAGCTTCTCAACAGGTTCATCAGAACCAAGAAGTTCCGCATGGAGACTCTGCGCTCAGCCATCAGTTCCCTTCATCAGGGGGATTTCATGACGTCCATCGACATCAAGGATGCTTACCTTCATGTACCAATCTTTCCAGCACACCAGAGATTTCTCAGGTTTGTGGTGGGAGATCAGCACTTTCAGTTTCAGTTTGTGGCCCTCCCGTTCGGGTTGACTTCGGCACCAAGGGTGTTCACCAAGGTGCTGGCGGGCATAATGGCCCTTCTCAGAGCCCAGGGCATTCGCATTGTGCCGTATCTGGACGACCTCCTCATTATGGCATCCTCTCTCAGTCAGGCGGAGCTGGACACCAACTTGGTGGCAACACTGGAGAGGTTTGGCTGGTTGATCAACCATCCCAAGTCTTCTCTCTCCCCCTCAAGGGAGATCTCGTTTCTGGGCATGAATCTGGATACGTCTTCTCCTGTCCAAACCTCGTCCTTCTATCCGGCTAGGGATGAGACTGGTGGGATTGATGGTGGCTTCCTTCGAGGCAGTTCCCTTTGCTCAGTTCCACATTAGGTCGCTCCAGCTCCATCTATTGTTGGCCTGGGACAGATGTCCGCAGTCATTAGATCAGACTTTCCTGTCTCCCCTGGTCCGGCAGTCCCTTCAGTGGTGGCTGGAACCAAGCAATCTGTCGAGGGGCAGGTCTTTTCTGACCCCTTGTTGGGAGACGGTTACCACGGACGCCAGCCTGTCGGGCTGGGGAGGTTTTTGGAAGAAACATCAGTTCAGGGGGCTGTGGGGTTCTCAGGAGGCTCACACCCCCATCAATGTCTTGGAGCTGAGGGCTATTTGGTTGGTTCTGTCATGCTTGACGCATCACCTGCGGGGCTTACCGGTTCAGGTTCGATAAGCGGTCGCTTACATCAATCACCAAGGAGGGACTCGCACCAGGAGTGCCCTCAGGGAAGTTTCTCTGATTCTTGCATGGGCGGAGAGCAATGTTCCATGCATCTCAGCAGTGTACATTCCGGGAGTGGAAAACACGGAGGCGGACTCCCTGAGCAGGGGATTCTCTCGCCGAGGGGAATGGTCTCTCAACCACAAGGTATTCTGGTCCCTCTGTCACAAGTGGGGGATTCCGGAGGTGGATCTCTTTGCCTCACGTCACAATCACAAGCTCCCAACGTTTGTGTCTCTGTCTCAGGATCCTCTGGCCCTGGCAGTTGACGCCATGTCTCTTGCCTGGAGGGATCTGGGGTTCCTGTTTCCCCCTTCTCCATGGTAGGCAAGGTGGTGCACAAGCTGGCTCTAGAGGGTGCGCCAGCAATTCTGGTGGCCCCAAGATGGCCAAGACGGGTTTGGTTCGCAGACGTCGTAAGGCTGGCGGTAGATCAGTACAGGCTGCCCCTGTTTCCGGATCTGATCACTCAGGGTTGACTACGTTACCCCAATTAACAAACGCTGGCTTTGACGGTGTGGCTGCTGAAACCTCCATCTTAAGGGAGGAAGGTTTGTCTGAGGCTGTGATTCAGACTCTTGTTAGAGCTAGGAAGAAATCTTCCTCTAACATATACTACAGGACTTGGAGGTCCTATATTGACTGGTGTGAGGCTAGGGCCTTGCCTTTCAGGGTGTTTTCGATTTCTAGGATTTTGGAGTTTCTTCAACACGGTCTGGACCTGGGGTTCCAGCTTAGTACCTTGAAAGGGCAGGTCTCTGCTCTGACTGTCTTCTTTCAAAGGTCTTTTGCTCTGCATCCTTACACCAGGACAAGGTGGTATTTCGCTTTAAGCCAGATTTCCTTCCTAAGGTGGTTTCTGCATTCCACTTCAATCAGGATGTAGTTGTCCCTTCCTTGTGTCCTAAGCCTAGCAATGACAAGGAGAGGGTTTTGCACTTCTCCCTTTCGTAAGACGGACGCCTTGTTCGTGGTGCCCTCCGGGCCCAGGCAAGGTTTGGCGCCCGCCAAGTCTACCATTAGTAAATGGATTCGCCAGGCCATTGTTGGGGCCTATATTGCCAAGGGGAAGGTTCCCCCTTTTCAGATCACTGCTCATTCTACTCGTGCTGTTGGGGCTTCTTGGGCCTTTCAGCACCAGGCTTCTGTTGAACAAGTTTGTAAGGCTGCTACTTGGTCTTCCGTTCATACTTTTTCCAAGTTTTATAAGGTTGATGTGCGGGCCTCAGCGGATGCTGTTTTTGGCCGCAAGGTTCTGCAAGCTGCAGTGGTTTAAGCTTTGTGCATTTTTTTGCCGTATTGGGATCCCCACCCATGATGGACACTGCTATTGGATGTCCCACGTGTTATTAATATTTCCGAAGCAGGGTGTGAGACATACTTGGAATAATACCATTTTGTGATTACTCACCTGTAAAATGGGTATTATAAGTATGTCTCACACCCTGCTTCGTCCCACCCTGAGTTGTATCTTGGATCCTCTATATGGTGAAACTTTTTTCTCTTAGATTTTATTGGCTTTTCCTGGTCCCCTTACTGCTTTCTTATACTGGGGAATGTGTGGGAGGTCCCAGGTATTTATGAATCGGGAGGGGCTTCTTTTTTCTGGTCATCTCTGCATCTACTGGACATAACCCACGTGTAATTAATATTTCCGAAGCAGGGTGTGAGACATACATATAATACCCATTTTACAGGTGAGTAATCACAAAATGGTATTTTTACGGAGCTTGGCTCCGGCCGCAATCCCCCACCAAAGGGTAGGCGGTGCAGGTTATGGAGAACCTGAGATGGGATGCCCCGTCCGCCTTTGCCCTCCCATGCCCTGGTATTTAGTGGGACCCCTCAAGGGTCATCCACTCTCTCCCCTCTCTCTCCTTGTTCCTTTGGGGGGGGGGGGGGGGGTGCATGTCAGTTTATTGCCTTTGCTGTTTTTTACTGCATCCCTTTCAGGGCTCCGCGCCCTGTCTTCTTTTGAATTTGCCGCCGCTATCAAATTTCCTGGCCCTCCTATTGGCTGCCTATGCGGGCCAATTGTGCGCCTTGCAGAGGGGGCGTCGCCTATCGGGCGCGTGTTCCCCGTCGTTCCCTCATGCGGCCCGCCCCTCGAGGTCCCTCCAGCGCCATCTTGCCTTCCTCTGGAGCGTCTGCTGGCCCCCTTAACATGGTCTGTGAGTGCCCTTGCGGGCTTTTTTGTTTGCTATCCATTTTATCACTTGTTGTGTTTATGGGTTCTTTTTTATTATGTCTTTCAGACGGGAGAGCCCTGTATTGAAAGAGGTTTCTCCCGGTCCTGGCCCCTCTATTAGTTTCCTTAACTTTATTGGAGGCCAAAAGTGTTAAATCCTCCCACTTCTCTGCGGACATTTGGGGCATCCCGGGTTGCTTATACGGCGTAATTCCTACTGGCCAGTTGGGCCACCTTAATCACCATATGGAGGCATCACAGGATATGGTGCTCGGGGTCCCCTCGGGACAAGCCCGGCTGTGTGTAGTGTGTGGGGCATCCCCTGTGAGTGACGATGTGCGAGTCTGTGTACCCTGCGCCCAGCAGGCCCTTGTGCTGCATTCTAGGCTATCTGTGACTGGGTCTGCGCCCACTATGCCCTCACCCACTCCCCCTCTTCTGCTTATGACTCCCAGTGAGCTTAATACTAGTGGGGAGTCTCAGCCTGACGTGTCTTCCAGGTTGGCCAACATTGAGAGGCTGATTGCTAGCTCTGCGGCCCATAAGACTCCGTCTAAAAGGCGGCATGTGGCGCCGGGTGCGTCTGCCTTTCCTATGGAGATGGAGAATTTCCTTGATTTGACTGACTATACCCCACTTGAGGAGGGGTAATTGTTCTCTGACTCAGAGTTGTCTGATGATCAGCATTTCAGTGGTGCTGACTATGGCACTGATCATTGGGATGCTGATGATACCAATAGAATGTTGTTAATTTTTGATGTGCTTTCCATCTCCCTTCCTGCTGTGGCTCCCAAGTTACAGGGGGAGCTTTTCAGTACCACGTCTGAAATTTCCAGAACAGGCCCATTTCAATAATCTTGTTCTCAAAGAATGGGCGCGTCCTGACCGGCTCCCGGGAATCCCCAAGGGCTGGGATAAAAGGTACCCTTTCCCCGCTGATGTGGTTAAATGTTGGTCAACCCCTCCTGAGGTGGATGCTCCAGTATTGGGGTTGTCCAACACTTCTGTGGTCCATTCACCTGATTCCACTACTCTTAAGGATAGTGAGGACAGGTGCATTGATCAGCTGGCTTCACATGCCTTTGCCTGTGTGGGTTCTGCCTTGCGCCCTGTTTGTGCTTCTGCTATTACTGCTGTTGCTATCAGGTCTCTCCTCAAGGGCCTGTTGTAAGGCTCCTGGTGATACTGCTAGTACCGAACTTGTCGCAGTGTGAAATGTTCATTGCATATGTCCTTTCTGCCTTAGATGACACCATTAGGATGTGTAGTATAACCTCTGCATTGGTGGTTGCCATACGCCGCTCTGTTTGGCTGCGTCAGTAGGCAGCTGATAACGCTGCTAAGAAAGCCCTCATGGGACTCCCCTTTAAGGGCCTGCGTTTATTTGGTGATTGCTTGGACCTGTTTGCCAAGGGGGGTAAGTTGCCTCAACGTAAGAAGCAGTTGTGGCCCTTTCGGGGTTCATGCGCCTTTGTTCCCTCCTACCACGGAGCCAGGCCCGGGAGAGGGGTCTCCTTTGCAGGCTCTAGGGGAGACTTCTGGGGCAGGGGCAGAGGTCGTGCCCGCTCCAGATCTTTCTGGTGGTCCAAGCCCAAATCTGTTGCCAAGCCTCCTCAGCCAAGAAGGGGCGCCCTCACCCATCCAGGTGGGGGGACGGCTGCGGCTCTTCGCTCATGTCTGGGGACAACAGGTCTCAGACAGGTGGATTCTGGAGTTTGTGTCCTCCGGCTACAAGCTAGAGTTCGCTGCATTGCCACCTCCAAGATTTCTCCATTCTCGGATTCCTCTAGACCCCTCGGCAGCTCATGGGCTGTTTCTGGCGATGCAAAACCTACTGGGCTTGGGGGTCATCTGTCAGGTCCCTCCTGTGGAAAGAGGTCGGGGTTTTTATTCCAATCTGTTCACAGTTCCCAAAAGGGATGGGTCAGTCAGACCCATTCTGGACTTAAAGTTGCTCAACAAGTTCATCAGGACCAGGCACTTTCACATGGAGACCCTGCGCTCCGCGAACTGTTTGTTGCGCCCAGGAGACTTCATGACCTCCATAGACATCAAAGATGTTTATCTTCATGTTTCAGTCTTCCCAGGGCATCAGATATTTCTCAGGTTTGCGCTGGCGGACCGGCACTACCAATTTGTGGCACTGCCCTTCGGTCTCACTTCAGTACCCAGGGTCTTCACCAAGGTGCTGGCGGGTGTCATGGCTCTCCTCACGGCTCAGGGCATTCGCATTCTTCCTTATCTGGACGACCTTCTCATCACTTCTCAGTCTTTCCAGCAGGCGGTATTGGATACCCAGCGGGTGGTGACGGCTCTGGAGTCATTCGGCTGGGTGATCAATCACCCCAAATCTTCCCTATCCCTGTCTCGGGTGACTTCCTTCCTGGGCATGAATCTGGATACTGTTCAGGCCAGGATCTTTCTTCCTCAGCAGAAGGTGGACTCTCTGCAAGCTCTGGTGTCATGCCTTCATCCCTCCATTCGGAGGAACCTGTTGGGGGGCAGATCATTCCTGGCTCTCTGTTGGGAGACGGTCACCACGGATGCCAGCCTGTCAGGTTGGGGGGGCTTCTGGAAGTCTCTACAATTCCAGGGGCTGTGGGGCCCTCAGGAGGCCCATGCTCCTATCAACATTCTGGAACTGAGGGCGGTTCGGTTGGTTCTGGCCCAATTGACTTCTCACCTGCGGGGGCTGCCGGTCCAAGTTCGCTCAGACAACCAGACAGCGGTTGCTTACATCAATCATCAGGGAGGGACTCGGAGCAAGGGTGCCTTCAAGGAGGTGTCCATGATTCTGTCCTGGGCGGAGGACAATGTTCCTTGCATTTTAGCAGTGTACATTCCGGGGGTGGAGAATCTGGAGGCAGATTTTCTGAGCAGGGGGACTTCTCGCCTGGGGGAATGGTCTCTCAACAGCGAGGTCTTCCTATCCCTGTGTCACTTTTGGGGGGTTCCGGAAGTGGACCTGTTTGCATCCCGCCACAATCACAAGCTCCCAGTCTTTGTCTCTCTGTCCCAGGATCCCCTGGCCCTTGCGGTGGATGCTCTGACTCTATCCTGGCAGGGGTTCCGTCTCCTGTATCTCTTTCCTCCATTCCCTCTGCTGAGCAGGGTTCTGCGCAAGCTGGCTCAGGAAAGGGTGCCAGCAATCCTGGTGGCCCCTCGTTGGCCAAGACAGGTGTGGTTCGCAGATATCGTTCAGCTGGCAGTAGATCAGTACCTTCTGCCCCTGGTGCCGGACCTTCTCACTCAAGGGCGGCTAAGCCATCCCAATTTACAAACGCTGGCTTTGACGGCCTGGCTGCTGAAACCTCCATCTTAAGGGATGAGGGGCTTTCTGATTCTGTGGTTAATACTCTGATCAGGGCTAGGAAGAAGTCTTCTTCTACCATCTACTATAGGACCTGGCAGACTTACATTGACTGGTGTGAGTCTAGGGTCCTTCCCTGTCGGGTGTTTCCCATTCCTAGGATTCTGGAGTTCCTTCAGCATGGTCTGGATCTGGGACTTCAGCTCAGCACGCTCAAGGGTCACGTTTCTGCCTTGGCTGTTTTTTTCCAGAGATCTTTCGCTCAACATCCTCTTGTCAGGACTTTCTTCCAGGGGGTTGCTCACGTGAGCCCCCCTCGCAAACCTCTGTTGCCAGTTTGGGACTTGAATTTGGTTTTGTCTGCCCTTCATTTGAGCCTGTGCATGAGGCTGCTCTGTCTATCCTCACTCTTATGGTTGCCTTTTTGGTGGCCATCACCTCGGTTAGGCGTGTTTCGGAGTTGGCGGCCCTTTCCATTCTGGCCCCCTACTTTGAGAGACACCAGGACAAGGTGGTTTTCCGCTTTAAACCTGATTTCTTGCCTAAGGTTGTCTCTTCCTTCCATCTCAATCAGGACATTGTGCTTCCTTCCTTGTGCCCTAATCCTGGTAATTCCAAGGAGAGGGCCTTACATTCTCTGGATGTGGTCAGGAATTTGAAGTTCTACTTGGTGGCTACTGCACCTTTTAGAAAGACTGATGCCTTGTTTGTGGTTCCTTCGGGTCCCAAGAAGGGTCTGGCGGCCTGGCTCCTGCTAAGTCTACTATTAGCAAATGGATTCGCCAGGCTATTTTTAGGGCCTATTCTGCTAGGAGAAAGGATCCTCCTTTCTGTGTTACTGCTCATTCTACACGGGCTGTTGGGGCCTCCTGGGCTTTCCAGCACCAGGCTTCTGCTGAACAGAATGATCTAATGTGATTAAAGGGTGCTGACCTTAGGAGACCAGAACACAAATGTGTTAGTCATATAGTATAGCACAACATAGAACCGCCAGATCATTTCTAAAAGGTCTCAAACAAAAGGCCGCACAACAAAATATGTAAAAATATGTAAATCTTTAATTATAAATAAGGAGAAATCAACTGTACAGAAACATCTACACACACAAAAAGTAAAAACAATTAAAAAACATATACAGCTGCCAAGGAAGAATCCGGGACCTAATTTGTTCCAATAAATCAATTCAATGAATCAAATAATATTGCACAAAGCCCTATTTATAACCTACAGATGTTATTGCACCCTACCAATATACAATAATAACTGTGAATTCTACAGTGAGTGGCTACCAGTCACTAATATTGACACAGAAAAGGTTCTACTCAAACAGTGCTATACAATAACAATAGTTCATAAAAGCAGACAAAACAAACAGTGAAAAAAATGTAAATACAAAGTGCTAATGCTTCAAATTAATCCTAACCATAATCTCATATATGTACACGTGTGTACATGTATGTGTACACATATGAGATTATGGTTAGGATTAATTTGAAGCATTAGCACTTTGTATTTACATTTTTGATGTTGAAGCCCAGACTCGGCTGAAAAAAACAATATATAATTTTCCTGGAAAATCCCTGGAAATCCCTTCAAAAATCAAGGTTGAACATGTGTAGCGCAAAATAGTGAAACGTAGTCTGGCAATAGGGGGTGACAAAAACTGTAGGAAGGCTGGCACTTAAAGGGTTAATGTGAGCAATCTGTATGTACAGGGTGTGGGAAACATATAAGATAGACTCTTAGTATGGGTGAAGTGCAGCACCTTGTCTTAGATATTAAGGCTACAAGACCAGCTGAGGAAGGGAGGCTCATGTACCCCTGTTCAGAATTGTGTTGGTCCAAATTCCTGGACTCTTCTTAATTAAGCATTAAAAAACAAATATGCAATATGCCCTGCAAAGAGCTGAAAATATTTGATTAAACTAATGTAGAAAATTAAAATCAGACATTAAATATCCAGGCAATCATATGATCAAGAACAAAATAGTATCAGTTGCTCTAATGTATTCAAAGAGACTATAGTAAGGATCCTGAACTCTATGTCCTCCTTCAAAGCAAGCTTTTTGTGGTATTAGAGTGTACTTATTTCCTTTCTGTGATTCCTCACATACTTAGACATTGTTTGGAAGGTCAATGCCCGGGGATATTGCAATTTGGGATGCCCAGCTGGACGAACGGCCGCGCATGCATCATAGGAACGGGAAGAGGTGAGTTTGTTCGGTCGCCCGGGGGGGGAGGGGGTGTCACACAGCAGGGCATCCCAATCGGGGGCAAGGACCAAGACCTGGGATAGTCAAAATCCTGGGTTTTGGTTCAGTTTAAGATTTAGGTGACACATAGGGGTAGACTCAGAGCCAGGTGAGAGTACCAAGGTAGACAATGAAGTAAATGGCAGTTTTCTCTCCTAAAATAGGAGTGAGAATTCTCATCTGGCTCTGAATCGACCCCATAATGCATTAATCAAAGTTACTATGGTTGCCATTGCACTTACTCTCAAAAGGAGGAGGATGGATGTTGAGGAGGGAGGTTTTAGCTGGGCTTGAATGGCAGGTTTGAGATTGGCATTTAAGGAATCAGTACATGGGGGCTTAGTGTGGACTAGCTCCTCAAGCTAGTATTGGTGGCCCACATTGGCAGGGTGGTGCTGGAGGGGCAGATAAGGAAGTATATTACCTCATTCAGGGTGCAGAGTAGAGAGAGAAGGCAAGGCACTATAGGCAAGTTAAGATGCCGTTTATTTTTATTAATGGTTTGGCTGAACAATCCCTTTAATATAAGTATGTTGTTTGTTTCAGGTGGTCTGGCGTTGGCTCAGGTGCTATTTTTCTATGTGAAATATTTGGTGCTGTATGGTTTTCCTGCGCTGATTGTGCAACTTGATGGCCTGAATCCACCACCATTACCACGCTGCGTCAGTGCAATGCACAGCTTCACCGGAATATGGAGGTTTGTCCCCTTTATTTCCTTCCATTTTGTAATGCTTCCTGTGTTACCATAATCCTGTTTATACATAGAATGCATACAGTAGAAATCTACACAGTAAAGTGGGCCGGCCTTAACAGGCGGATGGGAAAGATAGCTCACCTGTCCGCCGGCGGCCAATCGGAGGACACCATTTCGTCCGGTATGGTAAGGATTTCGGAGCCTTCAGCCTTTTCACAGCGCCGCTGTGGGGCCGCTTTAGAGTGGACCAAAATCTGTGATTTTGACGATCCCAGGTTTTGGTCCTTTCCCCTGGGGCACCCACATTTGGGATGCCCTGCTGTGTGAATCCCCCAGTTCACTTAGTCTAACTCGCCTATGCCCCGGTCCTACGGTGCATGCACAGCCTTTTGTCCAATTGGCATGCTCAGGAACCGCTCATGTTAACTCGTCTAACCCCCGGCTCCAGCCAAGTCTAGCAGAGCGGAGTCGTTCGTGCTGGCGGATGCATCCCAGCTACCCTCTAACATGGTGTATGCCTGATGCGGGCCCGCACCCTGCTAAAGTAATGGCTGCTTGCGCTAGCGCCGTTGGATCGGGGGAGAGAGTGAGTTTACCAGGTAACCTGGGGGGGTTTCACACAGTGGAGCATCCCGATTCTGGATCAACCGGCTGGAATCTTGAAGATTCTAGGGCCGTCAACTGGGGGTTTTGGTCCACTTTTTAACCCATAGATGTTCCATTGGAGTCAGGGGTGGGCTCTGGCTGGGCCATTCCAAAACTGTGATCTTATGGTGAAACCATTGTTTTTTTGATTTGGAGGTATGGCTTTGGGTCAGTGTCCTCTTTGTCTTCAGCTTTTTAGCAGAGGCCTGAAGGACTTGTGCCATAATCAATTCATAATTTCTTCCACTTTGACTAAAGCCCCAGTTGCAGCTGCAGTAAAAACGGCCCCAAAGCATTATTCTGCCTCCACCATGTGTTGCAGTGTGCAACATGTTCTTTTGCACCAAACATAAGTTTTGGAGTTCAACTTTGGTCTCGTCAGACCATAAAACATTTTACCACATGCTTTTGGTGGACATGATGTAGGATTTTTCGTTGTATATTTTTGTATATTTTTCTTTGAAATAAAATTCTTCTGTCTTGCCTCCTTACCCCACAGCCCAGACATAGGAACACTATGGGAGATTGTTGGTCACATGTAGTACACAACCCACACAGTATTTGTCAATATTTTGTTGTAGGTCTCTTGGCAGCCTACCAGTCCCAGGGAGTGTTGTCTTTTTAGACTTTTGGTTCATTTTAAAGTTTGTTGTACTGTATTTTTTCACACTATAATACACACCTGACCATAAGACGCACCAAGGGTTAAAAAAATATTCTGAACCAAATGATGTGCTAAAGTCCCCCAATCCAATCACTCCATTGCAGGCTGTGTGCAGAATTCCCCCAGTCACCTCACCACTTACAGGCAGTGAGCCGGCATCCCCCATTACCAGTAGGAACCGGCATCCCTCATTACAGGTGGGGTGCGGCAGACCTGGTTACATGCAGGAATCGGCATCTCTCATTGTAGGCAGTGAGCGGCATCCCCCATTACAGGCAGGAGCCAGCATCCCTCATTACAGACAGTGTGCAGCATCCCCTTGTGTCTGTCCAGGAAGATCAGTGTTCTTTTGGGGCATTATGGCAATAGGTCAAATTTAATGAATCGTTTAGACCAGTTGTATTATTTTGTATTTCATAAAGTTTTTCAACAAAGGCTTTTTTCTGCACATTAGCCTCGATTCAGGGACACATTCGTCTGACTTTCGTAGCTATCTGTGTATGTTTGTCATTTTTTTTTGTTTTTCTGTTCCATTTTCCATTCGTATGTTCGTTCGTGCTCGTGCATATATGCGCTTTCGATGAACGAAACTAAATCGAATCATTTGCGTTAGTTCGGATCATTTTCCCATCAAAATCTGATATTTTGCGTTCGTTCAGATAACTTACGATATTGGTATGGGCTTGCGTCTCATTCAGAGAGCTGATTGCCGAGGGACCACCACCCTATAAACTATACCGTTTTCTTTGCCATCCACTTACGGGACCATTTTGACATCGGATACCTTGCTTTGACCATGTTTTGCGGCTTTGTGGAGGAATATGAGCGCCTTCAGCTAATGGGCATTGCATGTATCAGCAGGGCGGAGGACAGATTGCACCGGCGACGCATGCATATCGATCGCATGCATGACGTTGAGTTGTTCGAGCTGACCAGACTTAATCCACTTAACTGACCAGGGCAAGCAATTTCAGGTATGACCAAGATGCTTGGCTGCCTGCAATTTTTGGCGAACGGCTCGTTCCAGAGGCTGGGTGCCCTCTCCGTGGGGATCTCCCAGCCTACGCTGAGCCGTGCGCTATCCAAGTTTTTGGAAGGCATGGCTACCATTAGTCAGAAATATATTTTATTTCCGGACAACATGGTAGCTTGGAACGCGCTTAAGTTGGGTTTTTATAATACCGCCGACATGCCCAACACCATGGGTGCGATTGATTGCACCCACGTTGCATTGGTCCCTCCTGCAGCCGATGAGTACATCTATAGGTAAGTTCAATCGGTCATTTTATTATATAGTTTAGACAAACTGTATTTTAACTATCTATTAATCCCTCCTTGTAATTTGTCCCTGTGAAACAGCTTACAGTGTATATCTTAATCCCTCCTTGTAAATTGTCCCTGTGAAACAGCTTACAGTGTATAGCTTAATCCCTCCTAGTAACTTGTCCCTGTGCCCCATTTGACCGTGTATAGCTTAATCCCTCCTTCTCAAGTGTCCCTGTGCCCTATTTGACCATGTATAGCTTAATCCCTCCTTCTCAAGTGTCCCTGTGCCCCATTTGACCGTGTATAGCTTAATCCCTCCTTCTCAAGTGTCCCTGTGCCCCATTTGACCGTGTATAGCTTAATCCCTCCTTCTCAAGTGTCCCTATGCCCCATTTGACCGTGTATAGCTTAATCACTCCTTGTAACTTGTCCCTGTGCCCCATTTGACTGTGTATAGCTTAATCCCTCCTTCTCAAGCGTCCCTGTGCCCCATTTGACCGTGTATAGCTTAATCCCTCCTTCTCAAGTGTCCCTGTGCCCCATTTGACCGTGTATAGCTTAATCCCTCCTTCTCAAGTGTCCCTGTGCCCCATTTGATCGTGTATAGCTTAATCCCTCCTTCTCAAGTGTCCCTGTGCCCTATTGTCCGTGTATAGCTTAATCCCTCCTTCTCAAGTGTCCCTGTGCCCCATTTGACCGTTTATAGCTTAATCCCTCCTTCTCAAGTGCCCCTGTGCCCCATTTGACCGTGTATAGCTTAATCACTCCTTGTAACTTGTCCCTGTGCCCCATTTGACCGTGTATAGCTTAATCCCTTCTTCTCAAGTGTCAATCAATGTTTTTAATGTCGGCCAAAGCCAAACATTTTCATGTGGACCTTAATTTGTCATTCGAATGTTAATCTTTATTTGATCCAACATACATATCCTTTTTTTGCTAAAAAATACTTATGTTCTTAGTTACTGTTATTTGTATTGGCCAACATGTTTTTTTGGAGGGTGTTAGGAGTTAGTGTTTGAGTAGTTTACCTTGCCTTGCTAATCTTTTTTATTTTTATTTTTTCCCAGGAACCGCAAAATGGGCCACTCACTGAATGTCCAAGCAGTGGTGGCTTCGGACATGCGGTTCCTTAGTGTCCTCGCCGGGTTTCCAGGCTCATCCCATGACTCGTACATCTTGAATTATACCGTCGGTTTGAGTTTGGAGAATTCTCAGGTGGATGGCTCCTTGGTAGGTTAGCGCTGATTACGTCATTCACTTTTCACTGTATGCCTAGGAATATAGTTGATGACCCATGTCTGAACCTATGGCTGTTTTTACCCCTTGATGACATGTTAAACCGGACCTTAACCATGATCTTTAGCAAAGCACAAACCCTTAAAAACTGATTTCCTAGCATTTCAAAATTATATATTTCTAGTTTCTACTAACTTACTTATTATTCTTTCCCACACTCGGCTGCAATTCTGTTCTTGACTTTATGATAGGGTCGGCGCCATCTTTGCTCAGATGCATGACACTTACTGAGGAGAGCGGGATAAAGTGCAGGGGCGGGTTAGAGCTGTGCTTTGCTCAGACAAAGCAGATCTGGGGTCCTGAAAAGGTACGACATCCCAGAATGCAGAGCAGCACAGTCCTAAGCCAATTCCTGTTTGCAGGCTGCCTGATTTGCCCTTAGCCGCCATCTTTGATGTTTAAAGGCTCAGAACATGCAGTAGATGGTGTTAGGCTGTTTTTTTTTAGGTGAGCAATCTGTATGTACAGGGTGTGGCTAAAATATAAGATAGGCTCTTAGTCAGGGTGAACGACCGCTTGTCCATACATTTTTGATTTGAATGTGTAATTTATGTAAGTATTTTATTATTCTTTCAGGGGATTCCGGCTATCCACTTCTTCCCTGGCTGATGACGCCCGTCCTTCGGCCACAGAATGCCCTACAATCGGGCGCACCGCAAAACCCGGGGCGGTGTGGAGAGGGCCTTGCTCCACATCTTTAAGCTCCTCCCCCGCTGCATTGACCTGTCTGATGAGCTCCTCCAAGATTTCTGTCTTTCTCATTTTACTTGTAGATTTAGATTTTCGCCCATATAGCTCATCATAATGGAGTG
The DNA here is from genome assembly GCA_027917425.1 of Gastrophryne carolinensis. Taxonomy (NCBI): domain Eukaryota; kingdom Metazoa; phylum Chordata; class Amphibia; order Anura; family Microhylidae; genus Gastrophryne; species Gastrophryne carolinensis. The sequence continues at coordinate 449,556,946 of CM051237.1, forward strand.
TGAGCCCACTTGCCAATGCAAGAGTTTGGGCCTCACCAAACCTGCCACTCAGCTGTCCTTGCCGCAATGTTTGGCCTATTGCTTGCTGTTCTGGCTCATCTCTGTATGTACGCAATTCGGGGGACATTCTGGGCTGGCTCTGTTGTGTTGAAATGTGCGACATGTGGCTTCAGAATGAATGGACTGGACTTGCAATCGGACTGGGGGTCCTTGCCTGGGTGGCCACCGAACTTCCAGGCGTGGATGTGGCATATGGATCCTTGGTTGCCACCTGTGCCGGTGGCAAATGTAGCCGAGGAGGAGAGGGTGTGCTTGAGGGTGTGGGGCTTGTGGCCCTGTGCCTCTTTGTGCCTTTGCCACTTGTGGTTCGATGCCCATGGGAGGTACTGGCACGTGGCTCAGGAGAGGCAGAGCTTGCTGGGGCTTCTGGGGCTGTGGCTCTTGGTGGCCTTGCCACTAGTGGTTCCTTGCCCATGGGAGCTTTTACTATGTGGAGCTGGAGAGGCAGAGCTGGCTGGGCTGGGGCTTCTGGGCCTGTTGCTCTTGGTGGCCTTGCCACTAGTGGTTCCATGCCCATGGGAGCTTTTACCACGTGGAGCTGGAGAGGCAGAGCTGACTGGGGCTTCTGGGCCTGTGGCTCTTGGTGGCCTTGCCACTAGTGGTTCCATGCCCATGGGAGCTTTTACAAAGTTAGTGAGAGATCAGAGCACACCTACAAGAAATCATGATAAGGAAGAGCAGACCAATGAGTGGTTCAACCTAATCCTGTGCACCAACCCTATATGCACATATAATAACCATGTAAATAGAAAATGGAGTAAGTGAACACCCACTCAAAATAGCTATGCATCAATCAAAAGTGATTTAATTTGTGAAACAAACACATATATATATATATATATACAAGGTATGTCCAGTAACTAGTTTAAACACTATGTAGATACTAATGCAACCACCAGGGGTCAGTATATGAAGCAAACCAGATACAGCAAAATCATGCCAGGGTACAATGATTGAACCTCACAGTATACATAAGCAAATAAATGACAATATATAGCAGGTAAGGACGTTATCATATGCATGGTCCATAATTGTACCCAAAAGTAGCAGTCACAAATATCAAGCAGGGAGATGGCATAGCGAGATATACATAGCATACAAAGAAAGATTGCGCTTACAGGCTGACCGCTGAGAAAGACAACTCGACGTTTCGATCCGAAGATCTTTATCAAGAGAAGCGGTATCCTACAGTTCCTAACCGTGCCTTAAATGTGTCTGTAGTCCGTGCGTTATGACACCGTTTAGATTCAGGTTTTTTTCCTTCTTAACATCTTTTTTTCTGTATTTTGACCACCATCAGAACGGCCCCACACCCTGCCCCGTGCGCCATTTTCACCACGAGGTATATTTCTTTACCCGGAGGTGGGATGGTCGGGACAGGAAGTGGACGCCGATGATGACATCATGACTTGGCGCCACACGTGTGCACCCCATGTGACGCCATCTCAGAGCACTGGAGACACATTTAAGGCACGGTTGGGAACTGTAGGATACCGCTTCTCTTGATAAAGATCTTCGGATCGAAACGTCGAGTTGTCATTCTCAGCGGTCAGCCTGTAAGCGCAATCTTTCTTTGTATGCTATGTATATCTCGCTATGCCATCTCCCTGCTTGATATTTGTTACTGTTACTTTTGGGTACAATTATGGACCATGCATATGATAACGTCCTTGCCTGCTATATATTGTCATTTATTTGCTTATGTATACTGTGAGGTTCAATCATTGTACCCTGGCATGATTTTGCTGTATCTGGTTTGCTTCATATACTGACCCCTGGTGGTCGCATTAGTATCTACATAGTGTTTAACCCTTTTGTTGCCAAGCACGTAACACCTACGTGCTGGCTTGGCTGGGCCTTAAGTGCCAAGCCCGTAGGTGTTACGTGCTTGACTTTGATCGCTTCTAGTTTAAAAAATAAAAATAAAAAATACTCACCTGACCCCTTGTTGGATCCGGCCGGGTCTCCTCTTTAATTTGGTGCCATCCGATCCCCCGTGGGGGGTCGGATGGCTCCAGGAGAGCCCCCGGAATAGGCCGCCCCCCCCCCCGCTTCTGCAGCAGCAGCTGCTAACTGTAAAAAAAAAAAAAAAATAAAAATGACATTCACTTACCTCCATGTGCGCTGGCTCCCGCTGTCCCTCCTCTTCACCTGGGGGGCCTCCGATCCCCCCCCAGGACTTACCGATCTTCAGGAGGGAGCCTGGGAGGCTCTCTCCTCTCTTCTTCAAGATGGCGACCGCCATCTTGCCTCTAAGCCCCGCCCCCTTGGGGGCGGGGCTTATGACGTCATCCCGGTCCCGATCACCGGCTTCAGCTTTCTCAGCTTCTCAGATGCCGGTGATCGGTGCCCTGGAAGGAGGTGACAGGAGATCCTCTGATCTCCTGCCTTCTCCTTCTCTGGATGCCGATCACAGGCATCTGTCAGCTGAGCGGCGAGGGACAAGAGCTTGCAATCGAAGGTAAGTACAGTAAAAAAAAAATATTTTTTTTTAATAAAATACTTTTTTTTATTGTGTAGTGTTTTTTTTTTTACAGTTAACCCTTTGTGAGCTGGTAAGGGGTCCATGAGACCCCTTATACCAGTTCACATGGCTGGGGGGGTGGCATTGCCATTAACCCCCGCACCCCCATTACCTGCCTCCCCAAAGGCCAGGGGGGGGCAGAAGAGCCCGGGCCCACATAGGCTATGTGGGCTCGTAGGCTGCAGGGTGGGGGGGCCACCAAAGCTGGCCCCCCCACTCTGTGCCTACAAGCCCCCATAGCTGGTCCCGGGCTGGTTACTTTGGGTAAGGGGGACCCCACGTCATTTTTTTTTTTGGATTTTTAAGGGTTTTTAACCCTTAAAAATCCAAAAAAAAATGGGGTCCCCCTCCCCGGGAAGGGGGACCCTATGTCATTTTTTTTTTTAATTAACCATTTGTCATCCAGCAGCTATAAAAGACTTCTGGGCAGGAAAGGGTGTCTACCTATACATATGTGGTATCGCTGTAAGCGGGAGAAATTGGGGTTTCTCACGCAATAAGATTTTATTGACAAACTTACATTTTTTATTACAAAAAAACTCTACAAATTGTAAAAAAATATATTTTTTTTATTTTTTTTCACACATTTCACCCAAAAATGTTGAGAATACACCTAAAAAACACAAACAAGACATTTCATGTTAAAGCCCAGACTCTGTTGAAAAAAACAATATATAATTTTCCTGGGAAATCCCTGGAAATCCCTTCGAAAATGACAGTTGAACATGTGTAGCGCAAAACAGTCAAACTCAGTCTGGCAACAGGGAGTGGCAAATGCTGCAGGTAGGCTGGCAGCGAAAGGGTTAAACTAGTTACTGGACATACCTTGTGTGTATGTATGTATATATATATATATATATATATGTGTTTGTTTCACAAATTAAATCACTTTTGATTGATGCATAGCTATTTTGAGTGGGTGTTCACTCCATTTTCTATTTACATGGGAGCTTTTACCACGTGGAGCTGGAGAGGCAGAGCTGGCTGGGCTGGGGCTTCTGCCACGCTAGCTCTTACTGGCCTTGCCAGTGGAGCGTGCTTTATGAAGGGATGTGCTAGGCCGGGGAGGAGGGAAGGGTGTGCATTGGGGGCTGGGGCTTCTCACCCTTTGCTTTTTAGTGGCCTTTCTTGCCGGCGTACCTGCCTGCTTTGTTGTTGGCTTCTTCTTAGCCACTCCCTCCTTTGCTTTGGTGGTTGGTTTGGGTTTTGTGGCCTTGGTGGCCAATGTCGCCTTGGGTTGGCCACTGTGGCTGCAAGTTTCCCACACCTTGGGAGTAGGTAGTTGTGACCGAGTGGTCGGACGTGAGGAAGAAGGCTCCTCAGGCCGCTGGGGCCTTTTGCTGGTGGCCTCCTTGGCTGGTGTGGCCTTACCGAGGCTGGCATGTTGAAAATCTCAAAGAGAATGAGCTGTGTGTCCTGGACCCTTTAAATACTAATACCTGGGTATGACGCTTACGCGTTCGCGTACACGTGCCTACGGACGCTCGTCCGGCCGTGCGGATCCGGGAAACCACTGGGGCATTACTTATCTGCTGCGGACAAGAAGTAAGATGAGCTGCTTATGCTCGTAACTGTATTGTAAGGACTTTGATTTGCCATCTAAATGCATGCCTAGGCCTTAAGGAAGCGCAGGAAGAAAAAGTTTGGTTTAAAAGTTTGTAAAACTCCGTGCAAAACAGGAGTAAGTGCGCACATGTGCGAACCAAGTCACTTGCACCTACAAGGATTGTTTGAGGCTAGAAATGTGTCTGGGAATTAGTCATTTAGTCAACTGATCGATTTGTAAAACATATTTGTATGCAGTTTTAGCTAACAACTATTTCTATTTTGTGTTTTTTAGACGATGCTTCAGCGCAGGTACGACTGCCTGCCCAACTCGTTTGAGAAGAGGAATGTCGCCCTGGAGATCGTTTCCCAGATCCAGCAGGAGACGGACACCACCTTCAACCATACACAGATCATGCAGCATTGGTCGGACCTGAAGCGACTACACATGCCCAGGTGTGGCGATTTTTAGGGCTCCATTTCCCAAGTAAGTACATAGCGATTGCATGCTAGATGTAAATAATACAGAAGGTAGGCCTTTATTTATAAATGCTTTGCTTTTCTAGTGTTGGAAATGGAGTACCGAATCCGACGCACCCGGTGGCGCACAGGCCGACCAGTGCTGCATGAATCTGCAGCAGAAAGTGAAGGTGGTGGATCTCCAGGGCGACGTTCCTACCCCTCCTCTGTAGCGGCCTCCGACCAGCCCCTGGACCTTTCTACAGAGGAGGGGCGTGGGTAGGGAGTCGTACTAAGCGACGGAGCCATTAGCCTCTGGTATGTGACTCTTAATGTAACCGCACACACATACATGCTATTTAAACAAAAGCTGATTAGCATAATGACATATGCCCTCTTCCTTGGATTAATTCCTTAGCATAATGACATATGCCCTCTTCCTTTGATTAATTCCATAGCATAATGACATATGCCCTCTTCCTTGGATTATTTCCTTAGCATAATGACATATGGCCTCATGAGTTAGCTTGCAACCTAATAAACATTCCATCCACAGCACAAAAAGGTTTATTGTTAGTATACAGTACGTCCTGCTCCAGATATAGTACTTACACTTGGGTTATCCTCCGCCAGAAGGCGCTACACTGCAGAGACATGCAAAAACAGGCTCCTCCCGGCCCTCAAATACCCGGGGACCTCCCACAAATCCCCAGATTTAATGTGTCTGTAGTCCGTGCGTTATGACACCGTTTAGATTCAGGTTTTTTTCCTTCTTAACATCTTTTTTTCTTTATTTTGACCACCATCAGAACGGCCCCACACCCTGCCCCGTGCGCCATTTTCACCACGAGGTATATTTCTTTACCCGGAGGTGGGATGGTCGGGACAGGAAGTGGACGCCGATGATGACATCATGACTTGGCGCCACACGTGTGCACCCCATGTGACGCCATCTCAGAGCACTGGAGACACATTTAAGGCACGGTTGGGAACTGTAGGATACCGCTTCTCTTGATAAAGATCTTCGGATCGAAACGTCGAGTTGTCATTCTCAGCGGTCAGCCTGTAAGCGCAATCTTTCTTTGTATGCTATGTATATCTCGCTATGCCATCTCCCTGCTTGATATTTGTGACTGTTACTTTTGGGTACAATTATGGACCATGCATATGATAACGTCCTTACCTGCTATATATTGTCATTTATTTGCTTATGTATACTGTGAGGTTCAATCATTGTACCCTGGCATGATTTTGCTGTATCTGGTTTGCTTCATATACTGACCCCTGGTGGTCGCATTAGTATCTACATAGTGTTTAAACTAGTTACTGGACATACCTTGTGTGTATGTATGTATATATATATATATATATATATATATATATATATATATATATATGTGTTTGTTTCACAAATTAAATCACTTTTGATTGATGCATAGCTATTTTGAGTGGGTGTTCACTCCATTTTCTATTTACATGGGAGCTTTTACCACGTGGAGCTGGAGAGGCAGAGCTGGCTGGGCTGGGGCTTCTGCCACGCTAGCTCTTACTGGCCTTGCCAGTGGAGCGTGCTTTATGAAGGGATGTGCTAGGCCGGGGAGGAGGGAAGGGTGTGCTTTGGGGGCTGGGGCTTCTCACCCTTTGCTTTTTAGTGGCCTTTCTTGCCGGTGTACCTGCCTGCTTTGTTGTTGGCTTCTTCTTAGCCACTCCCTCCTTTGCTTTGGTGGTTGGTTTGGGTTTTGTGGCCTTGGTGGCCAATGTCGCCTTGGGTTGGCCACTGTGGCTGCAAGTTTCCCACACCTTGGGAGTAGGTAGTTGTGACCGAGTGGTCGGACGTGAGGAAGAAGGCTCCTCAGGCCGCTGGGGCCTTTTGCTGGTGGCCTCCTTGGCTGGTGTGGCCTTACCGAGGCTGGCATGTTGAAAATCTCAAAGAGAATGAGCTGTGTGTCCTGGACCCTTTAAATACTAATACCTGGGTATGACGCTTACGCATTCGCGTACACGTGCCTACGGACGCTCGTCCGGCCGTGCGGATCCGGGAAACCACTGGGGCATTACTTATCTGCTGCGGACAAGAAGTAAGATGAGCTGCTTATGCTCGTAACTGTATTGTAAGGACTTTGATTTGCCATCTAAATGCATGCCTAGGCCTTAAGGAAGCGCAGGAAGAAAAAGTTTGGTTTAAAAGTTTGTAAAACTCCGTGCAAAACAGGAGTAAGTGCGCACATGTGCGAACCAAGTCACTTGCACCTACAAGGATTGTTTGAGGCTAGAAATGTGTCTGGGAATTAGTCATTTAGTCAACTGATCGATTTGTAAAACATATTTGTATGCAGTTTTAGCTAACAACTATTTCTATTTTGTGTTTTTTAGACGATGCTTCAGCGCAGGTACGACTGCCTGCCCAACTCGTTTGAGAAGAGGAATGTCGCCCTGGAGATCGTTTCCCAGATCCAGCAGGAGACGGACACCACCTTCAACCATACACAGATCATGCAGCATTGGTCGGACCTGAAGCGACTACACATGCCCAGGTGTGGCGATTTTTAGGGCTCCATTTCCCAAGTAAGTACATAGCGATTGCATGCTAGATGTAAATAATACAGAAGGTAGGCCTTTATTTATAAATGCTTTGCTTTTCTAGTGTTGGAAATGGAGTACCGAATCCGACGCACCCGGTGGCGCACAGGCCGACCAGTGCTGCATGAATCTGCAGCAGAAAGTGAAGGTGGTGGATCTCCAGGGCGACGTTCCTACCCCTCCTCTGTAGCGGCCTCCGACCAGCCCCTGGACCTTTCTACAGAGGAGGGGCGTGGGTAGGGAGTCGTACTAAGCGACGGAGCCATTAGCCTCTGGTATGTGACTCTTAATGTAACCGCACACACATACATGCTATTTAAACAAAAGCTGATTCACTTAATCTCTTTTTCTAGATGATTCGGTAGCGGGTGAAGGATCTGGAGCAGGGACTGCAGCAGATCAGGCCCAGGAGCCACATGTAGAAGGAGGGTGATGTCACAAACACATTCAAATTGTCATTTGCTTACTGTTGACTCAGACATTAGAAGTGACCCTATTTGACATGTCTCTACAGCCTCAACTTCCCAGCAGTGGCAGGTCCCAGAACCTCGGCCACCAACGAAGTAAGTTGTAATGTCATTATTTTGAGTATGTGGGAATTGACATGATCACCAAGATACCTAAAGCCATAGTCAATGGTATTAGCATAATGACATATGCCCTCTTCCTTGGATTAATTCCTTAGCATAATGACATATGCCCTCTTCCTTTGATTAATTCCATAGCATAATGACATATGCCCTCTTCCTTGGATTATTTCCTTAGCATAATGACATATGGCCTCATGAGTTAGCTTGCAACCTAATAAACATTCCATCCACAGCACAAAAAGGTTTATTGTTAGTATACAGTACGTCCTGCTCCAGATATAGTACTTACACTTGGGTTATCCTCCGCCAGAAGGCGCTACACTGCAGAGACATGCAAAAACAGGCTCCTCCCGGCCCTCAAATACCCGGGGACCTCCCACAAATCCCCAGATTTCTCTGCAGTGCTGACTGCAAAGACATGAAGTATCACTCTCTCGCAGGTGAGCGGGGCTATTAAAGCCTGTGGCCCTGTTGGACTATTCCCACCCGTCCTCCCTGTGATGTGTCTCCCAGCCTGGGCTGCGCTGGTCGGGTGAAGGTAGGCAGCACCATGCGTGCTTATGGAGCCATGCTCCACCGCAGTCCCCCACCAAAGGGTAGGCGGTTTAGGCTGATGGTGAGCCTCTAGGGGATGCCCCTCCTGCACTATTGCCCCATGCCCCGTGTAGCGGTGGGCCCTGTACAAAGGGTCGGCATCCTCCCTCATTCCCCCCGCAGCTCGGGGGGGTGTGGTGGTCTCAGTGTATGGTGTCTACACGCTTATGGCCTTAGTATTGTCCTTTGACTGGTATTCCTGGTGTCAGAGGCGTGCTGTTTGCATTTTTATTGTGTATCTATGCGCCGGGCGGCGGCGTCGCCTCAGACGCTGCGGCATCTTCATTGGCAAATCGCTTTCTAAGTGAGTCATTCAATTCGCTTCATGACAACGTTGAATCTATCTCAGAGCTTCCCGCTCTTCGGGGGGGAAGGGGACCTGGTTGGCGCGCTCCGCGTCACTGCCCGCTCTGGCCCGCCCTTCGAGGTTCGCTTGGCGCCATTTTGATGCTAGTCGCATGCACGCATGGTAGCGGTCCTCCTCCTCCCTTGGTCTGTAAGTGCCCTCGCGGGCGTTGTTTTCATGATCCTTGATTACTGCGCATGGTTCTGACACCCTTTATTCCCATTATGTCTTTCAGACTGGTGAACACCATTGGCTTCTCCCGGCCCGGTGTAATTAGCGGGCCTTGTAAATCTACTCCCACCTTCCTAGCGGGTCTTGGGGCATCCAGGGTTGCCTATTGCGTAAATCCCTGCTGGCATATTGTGTCTAATTAATCACCATATGGAGGCATCTCAGAATTATGTGACCGGGGTCCCTCTGGGACAAGACCAGCTGTGTATAGCGTGTGGACAACCCCATGCTGATGCTGACAGGGCACGGGTCTGCGTACCCTGTGCCGAGCAAGCACTGGCTCTGCAATCAGGTCGGCCAGTGGCTGCACCTAGTTTCAATTCACCTATCACCCCAGGCTTAAATCTCACTCCTGCTGAGTCGCATACAAGTGGGGAATCTCTCCCTGGTGAGGTCTCCAAGCCTAGAGGGGAGCGTTTCCATACTGCGACTGCACGTTTGGAATTTCTAGAGCAGGCTCATTTCCATGCTCTTGTGCTCAAGGAATGGGAATGCCCCAGTAAACTTCCAGGGGTTCCAGGGGACTGGCATAGGAAAAACCCTGAGGTGGTTAATTGTTGGTCATCACCCCCCGTGGTGGATGAGCCGATCATAGGGGTCCCTAACCCCCCCTTTATTACAACCCCTGCTTATAGTACCCTTCGGGATGCTGAGGACCGGCGCATTGATTTGCTGGCCTCCCATGCCTTTTCTTGTGCAGGGACGGCGCTGCGCCCGGTCTGTGCCGCGGCTATTACTGCAGTGGCCACTAGAACCCTCATCAGAAAGTTGCTTGATCATCACCCTGAGGATCTCCCCTGGGAGGTGTTTAATGCACTCTCCAATTGGGGTGTATTTGTAAAATTTATTCTATTAGCGCTGGATGACGCTATTAGAATGTGTGCAAGGACTTCTGCCCTTGCGGTGGCTATACGTCGCTTGGTCTGGCTGCGACAGTGGGGTGCTGACGATGCTACTAAAAAGACTCTTACTGGGCTTCCCTTTAGAGGGCAACGCCTATTTGGGGCCCGTCTGGACCTGTTCGGTAAAAAGGGCAAATCACCCCTACACAGACGGCCATCTCGGCCCCCTCGGGGCAGGGGCACCCCTCCTCCCCCCCACAACCTTAGTGTTAAACAGGAACCAGGGGTGTCCTTCCGGGTTTTTCGTGCAGACTCCTGCCCCACGAGCAGCAGACAACGCCCTGGCCCCTCCGGCGGGGCTAAGCCCAAATCTTCCACCAAACCCCCTCAAGCATGATGGGGCGCCCTCGCCCGTCTGGGTGAGGGGATGGCTGCAGCACCTTGCTCTTATCAGGAGGCATCTCGCCTCATTCTGGTGGATTCAGGAGGTTGTGTCCTCCAGATACAGGATAGAGTTTGCTGCGCGGCCTTCCCCAGTTTTATCAGGTCCCAGGTACTCCTGGACCCTGCCGCTGTTCAGTTGCTGGCACAGGCCATGCTAGGCCTGCGAGGTCTGAGGGTCTCTTGCAGATTGCCCGTAACAGGCAGAGGCAGGGGCCGCTATACCAACCTTTCCACAGTCCCCCAAAAGGATGGGTCGGGCTGGCCCATTCTGGGTTCACAGCAATTCTCTAATTACAGGCAGTTTCTGCATGGAAACTCTGAGTTGGGCCATCAGCACCTTGCGCCTAGTGGGCCTCTTGCCGTCTGGGGAACTCTAAAATGCTTATGTTTACATCCCTATGCCTTTAGGTCTCTGAGGCTCTTCAGGTTTGTGTTGGTAGTCCAACACTGCTAATTGTGGCCTTGTTATTTGGCCTCTCTTCAACTCCCAGAGTGCTTACTCAGGTGCTGACAATGGTGATGTCTCTGATGAGACCAAGGGGCGTCCGCGCGATGACTACCTGGACGTCCTTTCTAACTTCCCAGTCTCTGCGTCAGGCTAAGTTGGATACCCGGCTGGTGGTGTCCATTGGGAGTCATTTGGATGGGTGATCAATCACCCCAAGTCCTCATTGTCCCCTTAAATGGTAACATTACTAGGAATGATTCTGGATTAGGTTCAAACCAGAATCTCCCCTTCTCAGCAATAAAGTGGACAATTTGGTCACATGGGCTCAGTCCCTCATTGCTGTCCCGGTCCCCTCACCAGGCAGGGATGCAGCTGGTGGGCCCGTTGGTAACTTGCTCGGAAAAGGTCCCTTATGCTCAGTTCCCCTTGGGCCCTTCTGCGACTTCTATTGGTAATACAGGACAGGGATCCAGCATCCCTGGTAAGAAGGTTTTCTCTTGGAAGTGGATGAACTCAAGGAACCTGTCTGGGGGCAGTTCCTTCTTGCCCCTTCCTGGAAACGGTCACCATGGATGCCAACCTATCAGGTTGAAGGGGGAGAGTTTCTTCTGAAACTCCCTGCGATTCTGGGGGTGGTGGGGCCCTTAGAAGGTCCTTACACCTATTGATGTTCTAAACAGTGAGCGTTTTCAGTTGGTTCTATCTCGCTTGACCACTTCCCTTCTGGGCTTGCCAGTTTGGGGGTGCTCGGTCTGTCTGACGACAGATGTCCTACATTAATCATTGGAAGGGGCCTGGAGCTGGTGGACCCTCCAGGAAGTGTCTATGTTCCTTTTCTGGGTGGAAACAATGTTCCCTGCATATCAGTGATATTAGCTCTGGTGGAGCCCATCTGCGACAGGATGTGCTAATCCCCGTGTCACTATGGAGTCCAACCAGTCGTGGATCTGTTGTGTTCCGTCACTATCACAGGCTCTCTGCCTTTGTTTCCCTGTCCCAGGATCCTCTGGGAGTGATCCGGATGCCTTAGTAACGTCATGACAGGACATTCGGTTCTGTATGTCTTTTCTCCATTCCCCCTGCTAGGCAGGGTTCTGCGCAAGATTGCTCTGGTAAGGGGACCAGTGATTCTGATGGCCCCCAGGTGCCCTAGTAGAGTGTGGTTTGCAGACATGGTACCGAGGACAGTAGTTTTCTGTACCTTTGACAGGAGTGCCAGCTCTAATCACTCAGGGCCCCCTTTACGTCACTCCAATCTACAGTCTCTGGCCTAGTCGGCCTGACTGCTGAAACATACATCTTGATGGAGACAGGCCTATCTGTCTCAGTGTTTGAGACTATGGGAAGGCTAGGGGCAAGCTTCTTCCTCTTCTATCTGTTATAGGTTATGACATACCCATATTGATTGGTGTGAGTCTAGGTCTCTTCCCTGTTGGGCGTTCTCGGTTCCCAGGGTTCTAGTGTTGTTTTCAGCATGATTTGGAGTTGGTTCTCTAACTCAGTACTCTGATGGGTCAGGTTCTGCCCTGTCCACCTTGCCTTAGTAGTCTCGGGTTCAGTCTTCCTTGGTTAAGACTTCCTTCAGGGGGTACTCATGTGCGTCCCCCCATGTAATCTTATGGTCCCTTTTTCGATTTGAAATTGAATTTCATTCTGTCTGCATGCAGGATTTTGTCCCTTTGGTCCTATTCAGGATGCTGTCTGGCTGTTCTTACCATCAAGGTTGTCCTTCTGGTGACTGTTACCTTGGTCAGGCGTGTGTTAGCGGGCGGCTCTGTCTACCTAGCCCCCATTCCTTGATATACACCAGGATAAGGTGGAGTTCCGCCTGAAGCTGGACTCTCTGCATCAGGAGGTGCCTTATGTTCATTGATTCAAGATATTGTTATCCCTGCTGTGCCTTTTTCCTAGCAACGCTGAGGAAAGGGTTCTGCATTCCTTGGACAGGTGTTGGAAGTTTTTCCTTGGTAATCACTGTGTCCTTTAGGAGGACTGATGTTCCTTGGGGCCTATGGTCATTACATCCTGAATGTGCCCGATCTCGTCTGCTCTCGGGGAGGTGGGTGACTTTGGCTCTGTTTATTACCTTAATGGATGTTCCTTCTGGTACTTGGTAGGGTCTTTTGGCTTCTGCCAAGTCTACTGTAGCGATTGAATTCGTCAGGCTGTTACTCAGGCCTATTCCAGCAAGGGGAAGAATCTTCCTTGTCGCCTTGATTCTTTTTCTACTCGTGCTTGACGCCTCTTGGTCTTTTCAGCACCAGGCTTCTGTTGAACTGGTTGGCTAGGCCACTACCTTGGCCTTCTGCTCATACCTTTGCAAAGTTTTGCAAGGTTGATGTTAGGGCCTCAGCTCATGCTGTCTTGGCCGTATGGTTATGCAGGTGACAGTGGTTTTAAACTGTCTTCTGTTGTCGTTTTTTGTTGGGGATCCCACCCTACTTTATGGACACTGCTTTTGGATGTCCCAAGTGTAAGTACTATATCTGGAGCAGGACATACTGTATACTAAGAATAATACAATTCTGTGAAATACTCACCTGTAGAATTGATATTATTTGTATACAGTACGTCCTGCTCCACCCCACCCTGTTTTTTTGCATTATTCTGGATCCCCTGTATGGTGATTGTTACCATTGTTACAATTACCAGTTTTGGTGGTTAGATTCTCCCTTTGTGGGAGGTCCCCGGGAGGAGCCTGTTTTTGCATGTCTCTGCAGTGCAGCGCCATCTGGCGGAGGATAACCCAAGTGTAAGTACTATATCTGGAGCAGGACGAACTGTATACAAATAATATCAATTATACAGGTGAGTATTTCACAGAATTGTATTTTTTCTTTTTAATACAGGGACCACACGTGCCAGAGTGGCACAAATGAGTGCAAGGGTCCTTGCGTTGGTGGCCGAGATGCAGGAGCTGCGCGACTCATTGGGGACCTCAGATGAAGATGTATAATGTTCTGGGTCCTGCCATTGCTATGTATATAGTTTTACATTTTTTTACATTTTAAAAAAAATTTTAACATTTATAAATGTTATTTTTTAATATAAAAAAAAAGTGTTACTTTAAAAAAAAAAAAAAAAAAAAAGCCCTATACAAAGTGGCATTTGTGATTAAAAAAAAAACACCATAAACCTGTTTCTGTGTCATTTCCTTTTATAAATACATTAATTAAAGGAGCACTATCATGAAAAAATAGGCCAAGAATAAAAATCCATATAAAAATGTTGGATGGAGGGAGGAGGGGTCACTTATTATCCAGCCAGGCTTGTTTTTTTTTATTTTAATGAAAGGAAGAGGACATCTCGGGTGACAGACTCTGTCACCCCTCATAGACCACACCTTTAACTCCAGGATTTTATTCCTACCAGGGGAAGAAAACCACAAGCTTGGTGGGAGTTTTATTCAGTTTGGGTGTATAAGTGACCCCTGTCCTCATTAGCTAAAGTGTTTATATGGATTTTTAATATTACACAATTTCGCGATAGTGCTGCTTTAAGGGTTGGTTACCACAAAACGAATGGGGCAAGAAATATTTAGAAATGAAGCTTCGCAGGACCGCAAAGTGATTTGGGTACGTTTTAGGTGTGTGAAATGCAAGAATATACTGACCGCGAAGTGATTTGGGTAAGTTTTAGGGGTGGGAAATGGAAGAAGAATGAGACTGCAAAGTGATTTGGGTAAGTTTTAGGGGTGGGAAATGGAGGAAGAATGAGACCGTAAAGTGATTAGGTAAGTTTTAGGGGTGGGAAATGGAAGAAGAATGAGACCGTGAAGTGATTTGGGTAAGTTTTAGGGGTGGGAAATGGAAGAAGAATGAGGCCGCGAAGTGATTTGGGTAATATTCTAAGTATACAGTACGTCCTGCTCCAGGTATAATACTTACAATTGGGTTATCCTCCGCCAGAGGGCGCTGTGCACTGCAGACATGCAAAAACAGGCTCCTCCCGGCCCTTCATATACCCAGGGACCTCCCTGTTGGACTATTTCCACCCGTCCTCCCCGTGATGTGCCTCCCAGCCTGGGCTGCGCTGGTCGGGTGAAGGTAGGCAGCACCATGTGTGCTTATCGGAGCCATGCTCCACCGCAGTCCCCCACCATAGGGTAGGCGGTTTAGGCTGATGGTGAGCCTCATAGTGGATGTCCCTCCCGCATTCTTGCCCCATGCCCCGTGTAGAGGTGGACCCTGTGTAAAGGGTCGACGTCCTCCCTCGTTTCCCCCCGTATTCGGGGGAAAAGAAGGGGGGGTGTCGTGTGTGTCCGTTGGCGGTCTCAGTGTACAGTATTGTCACGCTTATGGCCGTGCGTTTGCCCCTGACCGGCAACTGGGTGTCAGAGCCGCACTGCCTTTCTAGTTTGGCCTTCTCAATTTAACATGCAATAGTGTACTGCACGTCCTGCTTTATTATACTACATCTTGGGCAGGAAACTAATTTTGTGCACGCCTATGGGCGTCAGAATGGTGGCGGTGTATTTAGACTTCGCGAGTATCCACTAGCAGATGCCTTTACTGGCACACTCTATGCTTGGCTTGCCGAGCGCTCCGCGTCACGCCCAGTTTAGACCCGCCCTCCGAGGTTCGGTCGGCGCCATTTTGTTGATCCCCGCGCGCGAGCGTGTTGGCGGTCCTTCTCCTCCCCAGGTCGGTGAGTGCCCTCGCGGGCGTTTTCATCATTAGTATTCTTTCTGTTGCACATGGCCCTGACACCCCTTATTCCCCTTCTGTCTTTCAGACCTTGAAGAGTCCGGTGGCTTCTCCCGGCCTAACATATAATGTAGCGGGCTTACAAATTTTCCCACATTCCTAGCGGGTCTTTGGGACATCCAGGGTTGCCTATTGCGTAAATCCCTACTGGTATATTACATTAACAATCACCATATGGAGGCATCTCAGAATTATGTGACCGGGGTCCCTCCGGGACAAGACCGGCTGTGTACAGCGTGTGGACTGCCCCACGCTGATGCAGACAGAGTACGGGTCTGCGGACCATGTGCTGAACAAGTACTGGCCCTGCAGTCAGGGTTGCCAGTGGCTGCGCCTCGTTTCAATACATCTCTCTCCCCTTAAATCTCACTCCTGATGAGTCACACTCGAGCGGGAATGAACAGCAGGTTGTGCCGCGCAGACTGCCAACGGCCGACCAGGTGATTTCGAGGTTGGCTGAACGCTTGGGCCCTGGTAAGAAGCGGTCCCTGACACCTCCGGTTTCGCCCATTCCTTCTGAATCTGAAGAGTTCACTGCTGAGCAGGGTTTTGCTCTTTATGATTAAGGTCGGCTATTCTCTGACTTGTGCTCATCGGACGAGGGGCTGAGGAGTCATGATGATTCGGGCCCCGGTTCTTGGGACCTGTGTGACACCGACGAATTACTGATAAAGATCTTCGAGGTCTTGTCTATCTCTCTCCCTGGTGAGGCTTCCAGGCCTAGAAGGGAGAGTTTCTATACAGCGCCGCAGCGTTTGGAATTTCTGGAGCAGGATCACTTCCAGGCTCTTGTACTCAAAGAATGGGAATGCCCTGGTAAACTTCCAGGGGTTCCAGGGGACTGGGATTGGAAATACCCTTTTCCCCCTGATGTGGTTAACTGCTGGTCATCACCTCCCGTGGTGGATGCACCGATCATTGGGGTTCTTAACCCCCCCTTTATTGCAGCCCCTACTTATCGTACCCTTCGGGATGCTGAGGACCAGCGCATTGATAGGCTGGCTTCCCACGCCTTTTCTTGTGCAGGGACGACTCGGTCTGTGCCGCGGCCATCGCTGCAGTGGCCACTAGGACCCTCATCAGAAAGCTGATTGATCATCAACCTGAGGATCTTCCCTGGGAGGTGTTTAATGCACTCTCCAGTTGTGATGTATTTGTAAGATTTATCCTTTTGGCGCTGAATGACACCATCAGCATGTGCGCTAGAACTTCCGCCCTTGCTGCAGCTATACGCCGTCTGGTCTGGCTGCGACAGTGGGGTGTTGACGATGCTACGAAAAAGATTCTTACTGGGCTACCCTTTAGAGGGCGACGCCTATTCGGGGCCCGTCTGGACCTGTTTGGAAAAAAGGGCAAAATACCCCTTTACAGAAGGCGGTCTTGGCCTTCTCGAGGCAGGGGCACCCCTCCACCCCCTATGTTAGCGTCAAACCCGAACCAGTGGTGTCCTTCCAGCTTTTTGGTATAGATCCCTGCCCCAGGAGTGGCAGACAACGCCCTGGTCCCTCCGGCAGGACTAAGTCCAAGCCTGTTACCAAAACCCCCCAAGCATGAGGGGATGGCTGCAGCACCTTGCCCCTATCAGGAGGCGGCATGCCTCGTTCTGATGGAGTCAGGAGGAAGTTTCCTCTGGATGCAGGATAGTGTCTGCTGGGCAGCCCCGTCCCGAGATATTCAGGATGCTTCTGGTCCCTGCCTCTCTTCTTGTGTTGGCGCAGGCCACGCGCGATCTGCGAGGTCTGGGGTCACCTGCTGGTTGCCCTTAACAGACAGAGGCAGGGGCCTCTACACTAACCTTTCCACATTCCTCCAAACGGATGAGACACTCTGTCCATTATGGCCTTCCATAGGTGAGGCAATTTACATTCACAGACGGTTTTACTGCATGGTTTCTCTGAGTTGGGCCACCAGTGCCCTGTGTCCGGAGACCTCTTGCCGTCGGTAGGGACCTGAGACGCTTATTTCATTGCCATTGTGCCTTCCGGGCAACAAGGACCTTACAGGTTGGCGCTCCAACACTGCTGATTGTGGCCTTATTATCTGGCCTTGGTTCTGCCCCCTGAGTGATCGCCTAGGCGATGACGGGGGTGATTTCTCTACTGAGACCAAGGGGGCGTCCGCACGAGGAACTGCCTGGCCGTCCCTCTTTGCTTCTCAATCCCTGCGTCAGGCCGAGCTTGTTACTCGGTTGGTGGTGTCCTTTGGGAGTCTTTGGATGGGTGCCCAATCACCTCAATTCCTCTTTTTCCCCTTAGTGGTATCTCCATTCCTAGAGTGGAACTTGGATTCGGTTCATACGGGAACCTGCTTCCTTGACTATAAATGGACAATCTGTTTGCAGGGGCTCGGTCCCTCTTGCTGTTCCCGTCTCTTCACCAGGCTGGATTGCAGCTGGCGAGCCTGTTGGTGGCTGTTCAAAGGTTGTCCCCTATGCTCAGAGCCCTTGGGCTCCTCTGCTACTCATATTGTAAATGCTGGACTGGGTTCCAGCTTCCCTGGAGCTGGGTCTGTGTACCCTTCCACCTTGGTACGGTGGTTACCCTTGAGACTGTGGTACTAGGGGTACCAATCAGGGAGCGCCCCCTTCCTTGCGTCTTCCTGCGGTTGGATTCCAAATCTTTCAGGTCGATGGAGGGGGGACTTTTTTCTCCTAAATTCCCCTTTGATTCCAGGGGAGGTGGGGCCTTTAGGGGTCCTTCCACCTGTCTATTGTGGAAGAGGTAGGCCTTCAGGTTGGCTCTATATCTCTGGGCTTCTCCCTTGCGGGATTGGTCTATTTGGGGGCCCCTTGGTCTGTCTGACGACAGTGGCCTGTATTAATTATCTGCGTGGAAGCAGGATGATCCCCCGGGAAGGTATCTGATCCTGATCTGGGTGGAGGACAGAGTTCCCTGCATATCTGCATATCTGCGATGTTCGCTCCGGTGGATGTCCTTCTGCGACAGGATGTGCTAATTCTTGCGTCTTCATGTGATCCGTCTAGTGTGGATCTTTCTGGGCCGTCACCTTCATGGGTCCTGGGTCCTTGTTTCCCTGTCTCAGATTGTTCTGTCCTTGGTCATGAGGCTTCGTGACTTTATGCTGGACATTCTGTTTCTATATGTTTTATCCTCATTCACCCTGGATCTTTCTGGGCCGTCACCTTCATGGGTCCTGGGTCCTTGTTTCCCTGTCTCAGATTGTTCTGTCCTTGGTCATGAGGCTTCGTGACTTTATGCTGGACATTCTGTTTCTATATGTTTTATCCTCATTCACCCTGCTGGAAACAGGGTTCTGTGCAAGTTTGCTGCTGGAAGGGGGAACCAGTGATCCTGGCGGCCCTTGGGTGGCCTAGTGGAGTGTGGTTGCAGATGTGGTTATGTGGACAGCGGACCTGTACATCCTGTCAGGAGTGCTGGCCTGATCACTCAGGCCCCCCTTATCTATTTCACCCCTATCTACAGACTCTGGTATGGATGGTCTGACGGTTGGTTCATCCACCTTGATGGAAGTGGGTGCACCTTCGTGGGTGTCCGTGACTTCTGGAAGCCTAGGAGTTGGCTTCTTCTGCCTCTTCTTCCGTCTATTGTGGGGTATTCTTACCCATATTGATTGGGTTGAGTTTTTGGTCTCTCCCCTGTGGGCGAGCTCTGTTCCCAGGGTTATATAGTTATTACAGCATGGGTTGGAGTTGGCTCAGTTCCTTGCCTGGGTTGACTTTCTTTCAGGGATTGCTCAGTGACATCCCCCACGTAGTTCTAGGGTCCTTGTTGGGATTGCTTTCTATTTGATTTGCCTTGCGGGGTGTTCCTCTTGGCTCTATTCCGGATGCTGTCTGACGGTTCTTATCCATGAGGTTGCCCTTCTGGGACTGTTACCTCAGTCGGCCGTGCGCCTGAGCGGGCGGATCTGTTTAGCTAGCCCTCGTTTTCTTACTGTATCTTCACCGTGATGTGGTGGCGTTCCGCCTTACGCCGGTTATTCGGCCTAAGGTGGTGTCTTAGGCTCAGGTATTAAGACATTATCCTTCTTCTGGGATTATTCCTTGTAATGCTGAGGCACTGGAATCTATTTTCCCTCAATAGGTGCTGACATTTTTTTCCTGGATTGTCTCCTGTCCCTTAGGGGACTGATGTTCCTCGGGGTTGTGGGCACTTACATCTGGATGTGCCCGATCTCGTCTGCCTCTAGGGGTTAGGCGGCCTTGGGCCTGGCCCTTTACTGTATAAGATGTCCCTTCTGGTCCTGGGGAAGGCTTGGCTTCTTCCTGGGCTACTTTAGTTTTTGCTCTTGTTAGGCCTTTACTCAAGCCTATTCCTTAAGGGGACGAGTCCTTCTCACTCTATTCTGATTACGCTGGTGCCTTGGTATCTTTGGGCCTTTCAGCACCAGGTCTTGTTGAACAGGTTTGCTTGAACGCTACTTGTTTTCTTGTTTGTACCCTTTCAAGGATTGTTTTAAAGTTGAAGTTAGAGCCCTTGCTCGTGTCGCTCTTGGTAGCGAGGTATTGCAGGTGTTTGCTGTTGCCTTTTTTGTTGGGGATCCCACCCTGTTCTATGGACACTGCTATTGGATGTCCCAATTGTAAGATATCTGGAGCAGGACGTACTGTATACTTAGAATAATACAATTCTGTGAAATACTCACCTGTAGAATTGGTATTATACGTATACAGTACGTCCTGCTCCACCCCACCCTGGTTTGCATTATTCTGGATCCCCTGTATGGTGATTGTTGTTATTGTTATCATTACCAGTTGTTTTGGTGGTTGGTTTCTCCCGGCTTCTGGTTCACTGCTTTTCAATGCTGGGGATTTGTGGGAGGTCCCTGGGTATATGAAGGGCCGGGAGGAGCCTGTTTTTGCATGTCTGCAGTGCACAGCGCCCTCTGGCGGAGGATAACCCAATTGTAAGTATTATATCTGGAACAGGACGTACTGTATACGTATAATACCAATTCTACAGGTGAGTATTTCACAGAATTGTATTTTTTAGGGGTGTGAAATGCAAGAATATACTGACCGCGAAGTGATTTAGGTAAGTTTTAGGGGTGGGAAATGGAAGAAGAATGAGACCGCGAAATGATTTGGGTAGGTTTTAGGGGTGGGAAATGGAAGAAGAATGAGACCGCGAAGTGATTTGGGTAAGTTTTAGGGGTGGGAAATGGAAGAAGAATGAGACCGCAAAGTGATTTAGGTAAGTTTTAGGGGTGTGAAATGGAAGAAGAATGAGGTTGCGAAGTGATTTTGGTAAGTTTTAGGGGTGGGAAATGGAAGAAAAATGAGACTGTGAAGTGATTTAGGTAAGTT
Organism: Gastrophryne carolinensis; assembly: GCA_027917425.1. Classification (NCBI taxonomy): domain Eukaryota; kingdom Metazoa; phylum Chordata; class Amphibia; order Anura; family Microhylidae; genus Gastrophryne; species Gastrophryne carolinensis. The sequence continues at coordinate 449,577,602 of CM051237.1, forward strand.
TTAGGGGTGGGAAATGGAAGAAGAATGAGACCGCGAAGTGATTTAGGTAAGTTTTAGGGGTGGGAAGTGCAAGAATATACTGACTGCGAAGTGATCTAACTAAGAATTGTAGCACAAGTGAGTGAACCAAATATGTAGGCGAGCACATTAATGAGTTAAGTTTGTAGTGCGCAGGCGTAAGGTCGTAAGGATTTTCGGCTGGACGATTATTTATTGTAAAAGGAAATCGCAAATGATTCGTGGGAGGAGACGATGGAAAAAGGGCAAAAACGAAAGCCTACCTTGTAACATAAGTAACATAAACGGAAAACGAAAGCTGGAAAATTACATTCTCGTTGACATACGAACGGACAAATACTTTACAGAAGGCTTGTGATGCCTGCTTAGAATCACTCGTACACTCATACGCGAGCTGGACATTTTTTTAAAAAAAACACTTTTGTTTTTGTGTCGATCTGTTTTTTTGTCTCTCTGAATCAACCCTATTATTTTGGATGTCTCAAAAGTCAAGTTCTTACATGTCCACAATGACCTTAAGCAGGTGCCGGGTTTGTAGCTTTGTGCTTATTATCAATTGGGGACCTCCGCCATCATGTTCCTAGTTGCTAACCTTGAATCAAGGCAGTCGTGTCTGTAAGTTCCTTCCTCGTCTATGGGAATAGGGATAAGGATTTACAAAGTGCTTCTGTCAGGATGGGCTGAAAAATGCTCCAGCACATAACTTCTTGCATCTCAACGAGCTTGGGGCCCGGGAATCTCCTTTTTCCAGAATTCAATGTCGCTTTGATTATGAGAGCTCATTAGTCTCCGATCTCTCCAGCTGCTTTAGTGTAATAGATGGGAGGCACTTGCTGCCTGACCTTGACTGACATTGGCTAACAACATCCCACTCCCATGATTAATGATGGAGGAAAACATAACGGGCTTCCTATAGGGTGAGAGAGGTGAAGAGTGGGTGAGAGGCCTGTGCCCCCACCTTTATATTCAATGCTCTCTGCATATTCAATTGCCTGTTATGTAATCTGTGGGAGTTAGCATCTCATGTTATATTGTTGTTAATCTGTGGTACTGAGAGAAATTCTAACTGTAGATCTCAGTTTGAGCCAGGGGTGCTCCACTTTGCCAGCCAGTGTAAGCGGCAGTGGGCCACAATGAAATTAAATTGTTCTGAAACGTTCTTTTTATTTTAAATGGCATAATGAATATTTTACATATAAACCACACATACCATATATTCTTAGTATACAGTATGTCCTGCTCCAGATAAGAATCATTACTCTTGGGTATTACTCCTCCAGATGGCGCTGGACTGCAGAGACCGCGAAATTGGCTCCTCCTGGCCCCTCAGATACCCAGAGACCTCCCACAAATCCCCGAATTTCTCTGCAGTCTGGACTGAAAAGGACAAGAAGATGGCTCTCTCTTCTCGCAGGTGAGCGGGGCTATTAGCCTGTGGCCCTGTAGGACTATTCCCACCCATTCCATTACTAATGTGCCTCCCAGCCTTGGCTGCGCTGGTGCGGGTGATGGTAGGCAGCACCGATGTCAGGTGCTTAGGAGCGCTGCTCCACCGCAATCCCCCACCAAAGGGTAGGCGGTATATGCATGTGGTAAGCCGTTATGGGATGCCCCTCCCGCACTATTGCCCCTTGCCCCTGTCTGTCGGTGGGCCCTACTTTAAGTGGCCACTGCCCTCCCTCGCTCTCCCTTGTAGCACTCGGGGGGGGGGGGGGGGTGTATGCCTGGTGCTTCACTGTATTATGTGCTTTGTTTTGGTGTCAATCTCCGCGCTGACTTGGTTGCACTGGTTGCGTTTTTGAAAATGCCGCCGCGCACGCTTCCACTGTGTTCCGTGGTTGGCGGCGGCCTTACCTCAGGCGCTGATGCGCTGTTATTGGTTGCTGGTCACGTGTGCTGCTTCGCGCTCTTCAGAGGGGGCAGGGCCCGCGGTTGGCGCGTTCCACGTCACGGTCTCCGCGGCCTGCCCCTCGAGGTATACCCGGCGCCTTTTTTCTTTGGATTCGGCTGCTGCGTGGCTGGCATCTACCTACCGTGGCCCGTGAGTACCCTTGCAGGCGGCTTTATTTACCCTATGTCATTATACATGTCGCTTATGGGGTCCTCTTCGCTTATGTCTTTCAGGCGGGTCGAACTCTATTGGTTTCTCCCGGCCCTACTCCTTCTATTTAGTTATTAAACTTGTGAGCCTAGTGTGTAAATTACTCCCACTTCCCTAGCGGGTTATTGGGGCATCCCGGGTTGCTTTTATAGCGTGAATCCCTATCGGCCTATTGCGCCGCTATAATCACCATATGGTGGCGTCTCAGGATAATGTGCTCGGGGTTCCTTCGGGACAAGCCCGGCTGTGTGTAGCTTGTGGGGTGTCCCCTACTAGTGCTGACAATGTGCGGGTCTGTATACCTTGTGCCCAGCAGGTGCTTGCGCTGCAGCCTGGTTTACCAGTAGCTGGCTAGTGTTGAGAAGTTGATTGCTAATACCTTGGCGCGTAAGGCCTCTGCTAAGAAGCGGCACTTGACGCCTGATGTCACTCTTTTCCCTATGGAGGCTGATGAGTTTTTGGAACTGTCTGGTTATACCCCCTCGGAAGAAGGGGAGTTATTCTCTGACTCTGAGTCATCTGATGAGAGGCCCAGGGGTCATGATAATTCTGGCTCTGACCCCTGGGCACCAGATGATACTGATAGGCTGTTGGCTCAGATTTTTGAGGTACTGTTTATCTCTCCCCCGGTTGCGGCCCCCAGGCAGCAGGGGGAATTGTTTCATACTGCTAAGCCACGTTTTGAGTTTCCTGAGCAAGCCTATTTTAATAACTTCGTGCTCAAGGAATGGGAGCGTCCCAGCAGGCTCCCCGGAGTCCCTAAGAGTTGGGATAAGAGGTATCCCTTTCCTGCTTATGTGGTGAAGCATTGGTCATCCCCTCCAGAGGTGGATGCCCCGGTCCTAGGGTTATCTAACACCTCTGTCATGCATTCCCCTGACTCTACTACTCTGCGGGATAGTGAGGACCGGCGTATTGATCAGCTGGCGTCCCGTGCCTTTGCCTGTGTGGGGACGGCGCTGCGCCCGACCTGTGCCTCTGCCATTACAGCTGTGGCTGTTAGGACCCTGCTTAGAGGTCTCTTAGAGGGTGCTCCTGATGATGTGTCTAGTGAGGAGTTTAATGCACTCTCTCTTTGTGAGGTCTTTGTGTCTTATGTCCTCTCTGCCTTGGATGATACCATTAGGATGTGTGGCAGAGCCTCTGCCCTAGTGGTGGCTATACGCCGCTCGGTTTGGCTGCGCCAGTGGGCTGCTGACAACGCTGCCAAGAATGCTCTCACTGGGTTTCCCTTTAAAGGACTACGCCTGTTTGGGGACCGCCTGGACCTGTTTGCTAAGGGAGGCAGGTTACCCCAGCGCAGGCAGCAGTCTCGGCCCTTTCGGGGCCAGGGCTCCTTTTCTTCCCCCTACCGTGGAGCCAGACAGGGCAGGGGGGGTCCCCCTTACTGGGGCCTGAGGAGATTTCTGGGGTAGGGCAAGAGGAGGTGGACGCCCTGGCTCATCCTGGGGCTCCAAGCCTAAGTCTTCTCCCAAGCCCCCTCAGGCATGAAGGGGCGCCCTCACCCATCCGGGTGGGGGGAGGGCTTCAGCATTTTGCTCACGTCTGGAGGCTTCATGTCTCAGACTGGTGGATTCAGGAGGTAGTGTCCTCCGGTTACAAGATAGAGTTTGCTGCCTGGCCGCCCCCAAGATTCATCAGATCCCGGATTTCTCAGGACCCCATGTCAGCTCAGGCTCTAATTCTGGCGGTGCAAAGCCTTCTGGAGCTGGGGATCATCTGTCAGGTCCCCTTACGAGAAAGGGGCAAGGGGTTCTATTCCAACCTTTTCACCGTGCCCAAAAGAGATGGGTCAGTCAGGCCCATCCTGGACTTGAAGATCCTCAACAAATTTGTCAGGTGCAGGCGCTTTCGCATGGAAACTTTGCGCTCTGCTATCATTTCCCTGCGTCCAGGGAATTTCATGACCTCTGTAGACATCAAGGATGCTTACATTCATATTCCTGTTTTTCCAGGTCATCAAAGATTCCTCAGGTTCGCTCTGGAGGATCAGCACTACCAATTTGTGGCCTTGCCCTTCGGTCTCACTTCAGCTCCCAGAGTGTTCACCAAGGTGCTGGCAGGAGTGATGGCTCTGCTCAGGTCTCAGGGCATTCACGTTCTGCCCTATTTGGACGACATTCTCTTCACTTTTCAGTCCCTCCAACAGGCAGAGCTGGATACTCAGCGAGTAGTGTCCACATTGGAGTCATTTGGCTGGGTGATCAACCATCCCAAGTCTTCCCTGTCTCCCTCCTTGGTGACACCCTTCCTGGGAATGAATCTGGATACAGTTCAAGCAAGGATTTTTCTTCCTCAGCAGAAGGTGGACAGTCTACTGGTGCAGGTTCAGTCCCTGCTCTCTTGCCCTCATCCCTCCATCAGGCAGGGAATGCAGCTGGTGGGTCTGATGGTGTCGTGCTTCAAAGTGGTTCCTTATGCCCAGTTTCACATGAGGCCTCTGCAACTCCACCTCTTGTCAGTATGGGACAACGATCCCGCATCCCTGGACCAGGTCCTTGTTCTATCCCCCCTAGCCAGGCTGTCCCTCTCGTGGTGGCTGGACTCCAGGAACCTGTTGGGCGACAGTCACCACGTATGCCAGTCTGATGGGTTGGGGGCGCTTCTGGAAGTCCCTACAGTTCCAAGGGCGGTGGGGCCCTCAGGAGGCCCACACACCTATCAACATTCTGGAACTAAGGGCGATCAGGTTGGTGCTGGCTCACTTGACCCAACACCTTCGGGGCCGGCCTGTTAAGATACGCTCAGACAACCAGACAGCGGTTGCCTACATCAATCATCAGGGGGGGACCCGGAGCAAGGGGGCCCTCAAGGAAGTGTCTCTGATCCTGTCCTGGGCGGAGGACAATGTTCCCTGCATATCTGCTGTGTACATTCCGGGGGTGGAGAATCTGCAGGCAGACTCTGAGCAGGGGGACCTCTTTCCTGGGAGAATGGTCCCTCTGCGAGAGGGTGTTTCACACTCTGTCACCGTTGGGGCCAACCAGATGTGGATCTTTTTGCGTCCCATCACAATCACAAGCTCCCGGCCTTTGTCTCCCTGTCCCAGGACTCTCTGGCCTTGGCAACAGATGCTCTTGCAATGTCATGGCATAATTTTCAGCTCCTGTATGTCTTTCCCCCATTCCCCCTGTTGGGCAAGGTTCTGCGCAAGATAGCTCAGGAGGGGGTGCCAGCTATCCTGGTGGCTCTCAGGTGGCCAAGAAGAGTGTGGTTCGCAGACGTCGTGCAGCTGGCAGTAGATCAGTACGCTCTGCTCAGGGTAATTTACGCCATCCCAATTTACAAACTCTGGCTTTGACGGCCTGGCTGCTAAAACCTCCATCTTGATGGAAAAGGGGCTGTCTGCCTCTGTTGTTGACACCATGATAAAGGCTAGAAAGAAGTCTTCTTCGTCCATTTACTATAGGGTTTGGCATACCTACATTGACTGGTGTGAGGCTAGGTCTCTTCCCTGTCATGTGTTCTCTATTTCCAGGATCCTGGAGTTCCTACAGCATGGATTGGAGCTGGGGCTCCAACTCGGTACTCTGAAGGGTCATGTCTCTGCCCTGGATGTTTTCTTCCAGAGGTCCTTTGTCCAGCATTCTCTGATCAGGACCTTTTTCCAGGGGGGTTATTCATGTGCATCCCCCACGTAAGCCTATGTTGCCTGTTTGGGATTTGAACTTGGTCTTGTCTGCCTTGCAGGGTGCTCCCTTTGAAACTGTGCAGGATACTGCCCTGGCCATTCTTACTCCCAAGGTTGTCTTTTTAGTGGCTATCACTTCTGTTAGGCGTGTTTCTGAGTTGGCGGTGCTTTCCATCCAGCCTCCCTAAATTGAGAGACACCAGGACAAGGTGGTGTTTTGCTTCAAGCCAGATTTTCTGCCTAAGGTCGTGTCTGCCTTTCATCTGAATCAGGACATTGTTCTTCCTTCCTTGTGCCCTAATCCTAGTAACGCTAAGGAGAGGGTTTTGCATTCCTTGGATGTGGTTAGGTGTCTGAAGTACTATCTGGTGGCTACTGCACCTTTCAGAAAAACTGATGCTCTTTTTGTGGTCCCTTCTGGTCCTAGGAAGGGTCTGGCTCCTGCTAAATCTACTATCAGCAAATTGATCCGTCAGGCTGTGATTCAGGCCTACACTGCTAAGGGGAAGAATCCTCCCTTCTGCCTTATTGCTCATTCTACTCGGGCTATTGGTGCCTCTTGGGCTTTTCAGCACCAGGCTTCTGTTGAACAAGTTTGCAAGGCCGCTACTTGGTCTTCTGTTCATACCTTTTCAAAGTTTTACAAGGTTGATGTTAGGGCCTCAGCTGATGCTGCTTTTGGCCGCAAGGTTCTGCAGGTGGCAGTGGTCTGACCTGTCTGTTGTTACCTTTGGGGATCCCACCCTACTTTATGGACACTGCTATTGGATGTCCCAAGAGTAATGATTCTTATCAGGAGCAGGACGTACTATATACTAAGAATAATACAATTCTGTGTTTACTCACCTGTAGAATTGATATTATGAGTATACAGTACGTCCTGCTCCGCCCCAACCCTTGGTTTTGCATTATCTTGGATCTTCTGTATGGTGATTGTTATCATTGTTTATAGTTACTGTTATCTTTCTCCCGGCTTCTCGTTCACTGCTTTTCAATGCTGGGGATTTGTGGGAGGTCCCTGGGTATTTGAGGGGCCAGGAAGAGACAATTTTGCGGTCTCTGCAGTCCAGCGCCATCTGGCGGAGTAATACCCAAGAGTAATGATTCTTATCTGGAGCAGGACGTACTGTATACTCATAATATCAATTCTACAGCTGAGTAAACACAGAATTGTATTTTTTCTCCATCTAAGACGCACCTCCCCATAAGACGCACCCAGGATTTGGAGGAGGTAAATAAGAAAAATAATTTTCACTATATCCATTCCAGGTCGTCCCAGAAGTGATGACAATTGGGTATTCAGCCCCCCCAGGGGGCGCTCGACTGCAAGATCAAAAGCTGTCGCTCCTCCCGGCCCCCTATAATGGCAGGTATCTCACTATGATTTCCCAGTGTTCATCTTGCAGTCTGACTGCTGAAGATCGTTGGATACTCTCTCCTGGATATTGCAGCTGAGCGGGCCTCCTAGCCCGTCGGGCCGCTGCGGACCCTATTCCCACTGATCCCGTGGACCCACTATTGCCACCCATCCGCGGTTGTCGGGACTGTGACGGTAGGGAGAACGCCGGGGTCAGGCGTCTTGACAGAGCTAGGCTCTGGGCCGCAGACCCTGTCTAAAGGGTAGCCGACCATAGGCTGATGGTGAGCCTATAGGGGTGGGAGGAACCACTTATGCCCCCGTTATTCCCTCTGCCCCACAAGCTTTATTATTATATTGGGTGTGTGTTTGAACTTTACTTTTTTCTTACGCTGAGCATACTTACCTCCCTCGCTCCCTCGAGTTGTCTCTTCCTGCCATTACGGCCATTACGCTGTGGGGGGGGGGGGTCGTAAGCTGCTCGGCGGCCTCTCCTGAGGCCGCGAGTCTTGTCACCGACAGTGTGTGTGCACGTGCTGTGCGGGGGCCCCTCCGTGGGCTGCCCTGCGGCAGGTCTTGGCTGCTTGGAGGTCGACCTCCATCTTGTCTGGCGCTGTGAGAAGGCAGGAGGTGGGCGCTGTGTTTGCGCCGTCGAGGAACGCGCGGAGCTGCTGCGGGCGCCAACTTGCTGCTTCTCCTGCCTTGCTGCTTCTTCTGCTTTGCTGTCTGGGACATCTGTCTGGGAGATTTTTTGTCTGCTAATCACCATAATGGAGGCTTCTGGGGATAATGAGCTAGGGGCCCCCTGTGGGCGGGTGAAGCTCTGCCCCATGTGCAGTGCCAGTCCTCTGGGCGGACTCAGCACTGTTTGTGTCACTTGCACCAGGAGCGTCATTTTGGAGCATGATAGGGCAGGCGTATCTGCCCCTGGCCCTTCCTTGCCGGCGGCCTCTCCAGAGCCCCTGCTGCTGCACTCAGCCCCCAGTGAGGGGTAAGCCATCAGGGGGTTCCATGTTGGTTTGGCTTCTGCTATTTGCTCATATCTGGAGACAGCACGTCTCGGATCGGTGGATTCAGGAGGTGGTGTCCTCCGGTTACAAAATAGAACTGGCAGTTTGGCCGCCCTCAAGATTTCTTCAGTCGCGGATATCCCAGAATCCATTGAAGGCACAGGGCCTACGAATGGCCGTCCAGGTGTGATTTGTCCTGTACCTCGTCAGAAACAGGGTCAAGGTTTTTACTCCAATCTGTTCACGGTGCCCAAGAAGGAGGGAACGCTGAGGTCGCTTCGACCCGGCGACTTCATGACCATGGTGGACATCAGGGATGCTTATCTGCACATTCCGATATTCCAGGGGCATCAGAAGTTCCTTAAGTTTGCGTTGGAGGATCAGCATTACCAGTTTGTGGCGCTGCCATTTGGGATATCCTCAGCCCCCCATGTGTTCACCAAGGTGCTGGCGGGCATCATGGCTATCGTGAGGAACCAGGGCATTCGCGTGCTGCCTTATCTGGACAATTTGCTGATTGCGGCTCAGTCCCTTCAGCAGGCCGAGAGCGACACCCGGACGGCGTTATCCACTCTCGAGGATTTTGGATGGGTAGTCAATTACCCCAAGTCTTCGATCATTCCCTCAATGGTGAGGTCCTTTTTGGGCATGACGTTGGACACCTCTCAAGGTATTCCTGTCACAGCAGAAGGTGGTGAGCCTCCAGACGCAGCTGCAGGCCTTGCTGTCTTGTCAACGACCATCTATCCCTGGGGATGAGACTGGTGGGCCTTATGGTGTCATGCTTCGAGGCAGTGCCCTTTGCCCAGTTCCACATGAGACCTCTTCAATTGAATCTGTTGACCGGTTGGGACAAGACGCAGGAATCAGTAGAACAGGAGTTTTCTCTTTCTCCCCTGGCCAGACAGTCCCTCATGTGGTGGCGGGACTCCAGAAACCTAATGGTGGTCAAGTCCTTTCTGACTCCCCATTGGAAGATTGTTACCGCGGACGCCAGTCTGACCAGCTGGGGAGGTTTTTGGCAATCGCAGAAGATCCAGGGTCAGTGGGGGCCGCAGGAGGCCCACTTGCCTATAAATCTCTTGGAGCTGAGAGCGATCCGGTTGGTGCTTCTTCGCCTGACTCCCCATTTTAAAGTGGACCGTCACCCATGGGTGATCGGCCCGGGAATCTATAAGATTCCCGGGCCGATCACCCCCCTCACCGCGGGACATCCGAGATCGGGATGTCCCGCGGTGAGGGACCCCCCCCCCCCAAAACCCCAAAAGAACTCACCTGATCGGCGGCGGCAGCGGGCGCCGCCACCTCCCGCGCGCTCCTCTAGCCGTGCGCGCCCCCGCGCCGGCCGTTTGTGAATGGCCGGCGCGGGCGCGCGCACTGTCAGAGGGGCGCGCGGGAGGCGGCGGCGGACGCGCTGCCTTGTCCGCCGCTTGTCCGTGGGAGCGTGGTGAGGTGAGTTTGGGGGTTTCTGGGGGGTTTTACACAGCGGGGCACCCCTAATCGGGGTGCCCCCCTAAAGTGGACCAAAACCCAGGATAGTCAAAATCCTGGGTGTTGGTCCACTTTAAGGGGTTGTGTGGTCCAGGTTCGCTCGGACAATCAGACGGCTGTCGCCTATGTCAATCACTAGGGCTGGACTCGGAGCAAGCGAGCCCTCAAGGAGGTGACCCAGATTCTGACTTGGGCAGAGGAGAATTTTCCCTGCATCTCGACGGTTTACATTCCCAGGGTAGAAAACCAGGAGGCAGATTCCCTGAGCAGGAGTGCCTCACGTCTGGGGGAATGGTCTCTCAGCAACAAGATCTTTCACGCCCTGTGTCTCCTTTGGGGTCAACCGGATGTGGACCTGTTTGCGTCCAGACACAATCACAAGCTCCCAAGGTTCGTCTCCCTGTCGAGATCCTCTGGCATTTGCCACAGACGCTCTGGCCACTCCTTGGTCGGAGTTCAGGCTCCTTTATGCATTCCCTCCTTTTCCCCTCCTGGGCCGAGTGCTGCGCAAGATAGCCCAGGAGGGGGTACCAACCAGCTGGCCGAGACGGAGTTGGTTCGCGGACATAGTTCAGATATCAGTCGATCGCTAAATCATGCCAGACGACCCAGGGCTTCTCACGCAGGGGTCGCTGCGGTACCCCAATTTACAGACGCTGGCTTTTCTGACGGCCTGGCTATAGAAACCTCAATCCTGATGGAGAAGGGGCTGTCGGCCACGGTTGTGCAGACCATGATTCAGGCTCGGAAGAAGTCTTCTTCCATGATATATTACAGAGTGTGGCATGCCTACATTGCTTGGTGTGAATCCAAGAGTATCCCTTGTCGCACATTTTCTATCTCTAGGATATTGGAGTTTTTGCAACACGGCTTAGATTTGGGTCTCCAGCTGAGCACCCTCAAGGGCCAGGTCTCGGCCTTGGCCATCTTTTTCCAAAGATCCTTCGCCAATCATAGACTAATCAAGACCTTTTTCCAAGGTGTTACCCATGTACGTCCACCGCGTAAGCCTGTATTACCGGTGTGGGACTTGAATTTGGTGCTTTTTGCTTTCCAGGGTCCTCCCTTTGAGCCTTTGTGTGATGCTGCATTGTCTATTTTGACCCTAAAGGTGGTCTTTTTGGTAGCGATCACCTCGGTGCGTCGCGTGTCAGAGCTGGCCGTGCTTTGTCTGAAGCCTCCTTACTTTGAGCGGCATAAGGATAAGGTGGTGTTTCGCTTTAAACCTGATTTTTTTGCCTAAGGTTGTTTCTCCCTTTCACCTTAATGAGGAGATTGTCTTGCCTTCTTTGTGTCCAGCACCGACTAATTCTATAAAAGGGCCCTCCATGCCTTGTGGTCAGAGCCATTAAGTACTACCTGGTTGCGACTGAATCCTTCAGGAAATCGGATTTGTTCTTTGTTCTAACAGAAGGTTCTAGGAAGGGCTTGCCTCCAGCCAAGTATAGACGGTGGTGCAAGCATATTCTGCCAAGGGGAAGGAACCCCCTTTTCGTATTACAGCTCATTCTACTAGAGCTATTGGTACTTCCTGGGCTTTTCAGCACCAGGCATCTGTTGAACAAGTTTTTAAGGCCGCCACTTGGTCTTCTGTTCATACCTTTACGAAATTTTACAAGGTTGATGTTAGTGCCTCAGCTGATGCTGTCTTTGGCCGTAAGGTGCTTCAGGCGGTAGTGAAATGAACTACATGCTGTTCCGCACTGGGGATCCCGCCCTAATGGACACTGCTTTTGGATGTCCCAATTATCATCACTTCTGGGACGACCTGGACTGGATATAGTGAAAAATACAATTCTTTGAAACTCACCTGTAGAATTGTTTTTGAATATATCCAGTCCAGATCATCCCACCCCGCCCTTGTTCATTATCTCTTGTTTGCCTGTTTATGGTGATTACTTTTTATATTGGACCGGTGTACTTATGGTTTTTGTTGAGAGAGTACATGCTGAAGCTATGTGAAGTAACATGGTTTCTTGGCCTCCCGGCCTGTCTCTTTTCTTACTGCTTTTTAACCACTGGGAAATCATAGTGAGACACCTGCCTTTATAGGGGGCCGGGAGGAGTGACAGCTTTTGATCTGGCAGTCGAGTGGCCCCTGGGGGCTGAATACCCAATTGTCATCACTTCCGGGACGACCTGGACTGGATATATTCAAAAACAATTCTACAGGTGAGTTTAATAGAATTGTATTATTCTGAACCAAATAGGCAGAATCCTCCAATTACAGGCAGTGGTAATTCCCATAGGCAGTGTGGCATTCCCATAGGCAGTGTGGCAGCCCCCCCTTCTGTTCTCCAGCAGAAGAACATAGAAAAAAAAAGTCAATTTACATACTCCTGGCCTCCAGCTGCTGCCGCTGCATGCTCCAACACCCGGTCCGCTGCACGGGTGCCCCGTTCGGAGGAGGCAGCAGTGGCAGGGACGGAGACAGCAACAGGGACGGAGACAGCGACAGGAACGGAGACAGCGCCCGACGCTCCTCCAGCTGCTACCACTTCCGTCGGGGCACACTCGGTTTGAGTAGCGAGTGGGTGCTCACCCACCTGCTGCTCAGACCGGGTGTTTGCATGTGCCCTGGCCGGAAGAGGCAGCAGCTGGAGGTCAGAAGAAGATGGAGGAGCGACGGGCGCTGTCTCCGTCCCTGCCGCTGCAAGACAGTGATAGCAGGGACAGGGACAGAGCCCGCCGCTCCTCCATCTTCTTCTGGCCTCCCACAGTGTGGCAGGCATAATTTTTTTTTTCGTTTTTACATTCGCCAGATAAGACCATGAACATTACACACACACACACACACACACACACACACACACACACACACACACACACACACACACTTTTGGCGGAAAACAAGTTCGTCTTATATTGCGAAAAAAATACGGTATATCACACATACAGAGCATATTGTTTTGTTTGTGATTTACTCTTATCGTGACACATGGTTATTCACTTTGGAGTCGATTCAGAGCCTGGTGAGAAAATGCCATTAACTTTTATGGTCTACCTTGGGGCTGATTCAGAGCCAGGTGAGAATTTACAACCGTCAGGCAATGAAAGTGAATGGCAGTTTCCTCTCCTAAAAAAGAGGCGCATTTTCTCACCAGGCTCTGAATTGACCCCTTTATATGCAATTCAAGGTTTTGCCAGCAAATGCCAGTAAACAGGTAAATGCTGGGGGTGTTGCTCCAAAGTGATTGTTACACATAATAGGGGCAATTGCAAATGCTTTGCAATTGCAAAATCGTTTATCTGTAATAATTGTATGGTTGCCATTAGCAGTAACTTATATGGGTTGAGTATTGGACAGATGGTTAAGATTTGCAACTGATGGGAGCCCCTTTTATTCAGAGATGTAAGCCAATGGGCATGAGCATTGCTAGAATGGAGCATCAGGCAGCCTGCAAACGAAGTGTCTTCTGGCTGTACCGCTCTGCATTCTGGGATTGCTGTCCTTTCCCCGACCCCAGCTCTGCTCCGTCTGTGCAAAGCACAGCTATAACCCCACCCCCTGCACTTTATTCCGCCCCCTCTTCTCAGTATGTGTGATGCTTCAGTCAAGATGGCAGCGCCCGTATCCTAGAGTGCTGAACAGAGTTGCAGCCCAGCGGGGGAAAGAATAAGTAAGTAAGTGACTAAAAACTTACAATATATTAATTTTAGATGCTGATGAATAGTTTTTTAAGGGTTTGGGCTTTTCATTAATCATGGTGAAGGTCCGGTTTAAGTGGCCTCTGCGCCTTAAAAGGTTGAGCACTGAACTGGCACATGCTCAAAGTCATGCAATAGCATTTCTATGAGCAAGTGTTAGTTCCAGGCTTCAGCATAGACTAGTGGTTAGTTTACTTTTGGGTGTGAAATTAAGTTTACATTTGAGTGAGCTTTTTTACACGAAAACCCCTACCTCTGTCATGGGCCATTTTTTCAGGTGAGGTGCATCATTTTTCCAATGGGAGAAGGATATTTTTTTCAAAGTTTGGAAACAGCACCTTATGGACTATGTATGCAGTATAATTTGTCAATTTGGCCTGCTCATTTGCCTAAATGTTTCACTTACACATACTTGTGGATTAAAAGCTTCATTTCACACCCAAAAGCATACCCAAAGATAAACTAACCATTAACATATGCTGAAGCCTAGAACTAGCACTTGCAGAGTGTTGGGTGCACCTCTTCCTTTCCAACAATGTTTCCAACAATGTTTCTGAACCTTTTTTGGGGGCTCACAATGCGACAAAACTATTAGGTTGGGGTTTAGGGTGGTTTCACGACTGTGCAATAACCTGTAAAGTAATTGTTACAAATGAAATGGATGTATGCAAATACCTGTTAGGGGTATATCTCCAGGCTGTCTATTGAGCTATCACACTAAACAACAACCTCCATTTTGCACTGCTCCATCTTGCCTCTGATTTATTCAGCACACTGGGCCTTCTATCATGGCACATGGTTATTTACTTTATGTGCCAGTCATGCTTTTGCCTGCAGATGGCAGGGCTCAGTGCTTGGGCTGGAACTACTGTACAACAGCCTGTTAAAGCAAAATAAAACCCAGCAGCGGCCAGCTGATGTGTGAAACCCCCCAGGCGATAAACACCTTTTCCCAGTCCAATCATAGCCACTTGCTCAAATGATGTGATTAGGCAAATGGCTCTGATTGTTGAGAATGGGAAGCACACGTTCCTGCATCCCCAGCGTTGAGTGAGCGCTATTTAGATTGGCTGGTGCGGGAGTGCGGGAAATGTGGCAGTGCACGCTCCCCATTCGTCCCAATCAGAGCCGCTTGCACAACGAAATCCAGGAAAGTAATCAAACGGGTGCAAATGCCTGTTAGGTTAAAGGAAGAATGAGCTATTGTACAACCACACCCTGCCTCCATTTTGCACTGCTCTTGCTTAACTCCTTACACTGGTGGGGGCAAGTGCTAGTTCTAAGCTTTGGCAGAGTAAAGAATTGTTGGAGGGTCCGCTCCAGCAGCCAAAGCTCCTCCAATAGTGTCCTGATTTGCAGAACCACCCGATGAACCTCATTGGCCGCAGACTGTCACGTAGGACACACTAGCAGAGCTGAGGTGTGGAACTGGTGAACTTACTGCTTGTTTTTTTTTTCATGGCTTTGTACTGGATCTTGAATCTATGGTCATCCCAATTCAGGATGTGGGGAATGTATTGGCCCCAAGGGCTGGCTGGAGTTTTGCTTTAAACCGGACCTTCACCTTAAATAAGAGCCTATCTTATATGTTTCCCCCCTGTACATACAGATTGCCCACATCAAAAATGATCCTACCTGCATCTGCATCCAAGCCGGCGGCCCATGGAATCTCAGGCTGCCTGCAGACAGGAAGTCTGTGTTTACGAACAGGCATGGATTGCCCTCCCCAATCCCAACAGCGCTACACGTTTCGGGGGGAAAAAAACCTTTATCAAGCAGCAGCTGTTAGTAAGCACACCACTATTGAATGATTTTGGCACTATGATAATTTAGTAAAAGTTAAGTTTTATCTGTCATTGGAGTGGATCTTGCTGGAATTTGTATATTCTGGTTTATAGTTTGCTTTATGTACAAATAAAATCGGTGGAGCTGTAGGGGAGGGTGTTTGGTGTCTGTCACAAGGTTTCCCTCTGAACCACATATGTGTAGGCCCTCTTTACGACAGTCACAAGGTCTCTGGAGCGTGGAAGAGGTGAGTATCCATCACGTTTGGTACTAGGGAAGCTGCATCAATAGAACCCAGCACTGAAATCATTTTCTAGGGAAGATGGTGGCGCTATATAAATATACAATATTAATAATAATAATTAATAATTTTGCCTAATTCTGGACTTTGTTTTACAACCCAGATCTTGATACCAAGGGGGTGGTGTGGTGCGTAGGCTTCTTCATATTTGGCTAGAGGTCTACTTTGCTATAAAAGGTATAAATATGATTACGGAATATTATGACATCATCTCAGGCAAAACCCATGCATGCGGTTTGTGCTGTATTAGCATACATTCATGCACAGCCCCCGTCGGTGCTCGTTCCGCTATAGGTTCAATCCAGTATGTGCTATTCAGTCAGCACTGATTTGCTGCCCACACGTCTTCTTCCTGAATAGGCCTTATGAACGCTTTGTCAGGCATGAGGTGAATGTGCAAGTTGTTTAAAAGAATTGCACTTTCAAAAAGGTTCTAAATTGCAATTGGCTCCATCCAGCTGCGTGCGGTGCGAATCGAAAACTTTTCATAGACCTGACGCAAGCGAGCACCGACATAGCGGAAGAGAAGCCGAGAATGAAAATGTCGTAATGAATGAGTAAGCTGCTCTGCTACAAAATACACGCCGAGGAAAAGGATCGCTATGCACTATGCCTCTAATTTAAATACAAATTGAGGTAGGCGGAGCATGGGACAATAACTATAATGCCTAGAGGAAGTTTGTTTCCTGCAATGAATTATGACATTATTTTTTTTCTTTTTCATGCTAAAATATAGTTCCCCTGATATGCTGGTCTCCTTTGGTTGGCTGTTTTCCTGCCAAGAGGTCTGTGTGTAGTGCATGTGCCCCAGGCTGCTCCTTGCTGTATGCTCTTGAGAGACCGTGCACATCAGGTCGGTTGTTATTTGGGGATGATGAACCCCTACAGCGGACCAAAATCCACCGCGATCGGCCCCGGAGCCACTGGCATTAGACGAAGGCTTAGACGACGTGACGTCGACATGCTGATTGGACAAGCGGCCACACCTGCGCCACAGGACCGGGAAGAGGTGAGTTGGCATTGGCATTGTCGATCTGGGGGATTTCACATAGTGGGGCACCCCGACCAGGGGTAAGGACCAAAACCCAGGATAGTCAAAATCCTGGGTTTTGGTCCACTTTAAGTGTGGGCAATGGGCGCTAGGATCAGGGTCAGCTAAAGGCTTATGTGGTCCATTAGGCAAACAGAAATCTCAATGGGCCACATTGTGGTTTGTCACAGGTCATGTCACGTCCTGTCTTCCCTTAGCTTTGCTGCCGATTATGGGTCATCTTCTGCTGCTGATTGCCCTCCTGTCCTCGTTGCTTTCTTGACTTCCACTTTTATGCCTGGCGAATAAGATGACGACAGGGAGTGAAAGTCAGAAACCTGAAGTGATTGGAGGAGGCCGGTAGCGGGGCAGAGGCCCCTTTCCTCTATCCCCAAAGCCTAGGGGGTGCAGAAGAGCCTGCGACCCATATGGGCTATCCAGGCTGGTAGCGTTTAGAGAATGGGTGGCAGCCGCTCGGCCTCTGCTCCCTGGTCCATTCCTCATAACTGGTTGCCGGGCTGGTTTTTCTGAATAGGGGGATCCCACACCATAAAAAATTTTTTACCCGTAAAAATAATGTGGGGAGAGAAGAGGGGGGATCCCCTGTTTTTTCTAAAAGTTAACCCTTGATAGTGTGCATGGTAGTTTTAACCCTTTAACTGCCAGCCTACCTGGAGATTTTGTCACCCTCTGTTGCCAGACCATGTTTCACAAAAACATGGAACTTCAAAAAGGCAAAGTTTGACCAACTTAGAGATGCCCTAAACTGCATTGACTGGGAAAATGTCCTTAAATACAAAAGCATGGGCACTAAATGGGATACTTTCAAAGGAATCCTTCATTTTCATTGTGACAGATATATACCTTACAGGAGTAAAGACATAAACAAACAAAAAGGTTAAGGGGGCAATAAACAACAAAAAAAGGCATTTAAACATTTAAAGCAGGAAGGGACAGCGGAAGCGTTAAAAAACTATAAGGAAGAAAATAAACAATGTAAACAACAGATAAGGACAGCTAAGCTGGAAACAGAAAGACTGGTCGCGAAAGAGAGTAAAACTAACCCCAAATTATTCTTTAGCTACATAAACTGGTACAAACCTGAGGGTGTGGGTCCCCTTTAAAAGCAAGGAGGGGACACCTATAAAGGGAAATGAGGAGAAAGCAAATTTACTAAACAACCTCTTTGCTTCTGTATTCACAAAAGAATGTGACATGCCGAGTGAAATGCAGGGGAAAAACCTAAACCCTCCATTAAATGTCACTGGTCTAACCAAGGAAGAAGTCCAGCACCGTCTCAAGCAGATAAAAATCGATAAATCACCGGGACCAGATGACATACATCCCCGTGTTTTAAGGGAGTTATGTACAGTAATAGACAAGCTGTTATTTCTAATATTTGTGGACTCAATAACTACAGGGTCTGTTCCAAGGGATTGGTGCTTGGCAAATGTGGTGCCAGTATTCAAAAAGGGATCTGGGGGGGACCTGGGAACTACAGACCGGTAAGCTTAACATCTGTGGTGGGCAAGCTGTATGAAGGTTTCTTATAAGATACTATCCTGGAGCACCTTGGGGAAAATGACCTTATTACTCCATATCAGCATGGATTTATAAGGAACTGCTCCTGCCAGACAAACCTAATCAGCTTTTATGAGGAGGTAAGTTCAAGATTGGATCAGGAGGAGTCATTGGATATCATATATCTTGACTTTTCTAAAGCATTTGATACTGTGCCACATAAAAGGCTGGTACAAAAGATGAGAATGCTTGGACTGGGGGAAAACGTCTGCAGATGGATGCGAAATTGTGGTGGTTATCAATGGTACACACTCAGATTGGGTCACTGTTACTAGTGGAGTACCACAATGGTCAGTTCTGGGACCAATTCTCTTCAATATATATATATAAATGACATTGGGTATGGATTAAACCGTAAAGTCTCAATCTTTGCAGATGATACTAAGCTTTGTAAAGTAATTAAAACAAAAGAGGACAGCAGGCAGCTTCAAACAGATTTAGATAAATTGGAAGCAGTTAAATGGCAAATGAAGTTTAACACAGAAAATATAAGGTTATGCACATGGGAAGGAGAAATCTGTGTCATGATTACACACTAAATAAACAAACACTTGGTAAAACAACAATGGAAAAGGACCTAGGGGTTTTAGTTAACAATAAGCTCAACTGTAGTAACCAATGCCAGGCAGCTGCTGCCAAAGCAAATAGGATCATGGGGTGCATCAGGAGGAGCATAGGTGCTCATGACCAAAGCATCATTTTACCCCTGTACAAGTCACTGGTCAGACCCTATATGGAGTACTGTGTACAGTTCTGGGCACCTGTGCTTAAGAAGGACATATCAGAACTGGAGCGCGTTCAAAGAAGGGCAACAAAGTTAATCCAAGGAGCGCGGGGGCTAGAATACCCTGAAAGATTGTCAAAGTTAGGTTTATTTAGTTTAGAAAAAAGACGCTTGAGGGGGGATCTAATAACTATGTATAAATATATTCGGGGTCAATACAAAGATCTGTCCCACAATCTTTTTATACCCCGGAGTGTAACTATAACCCGAGGGCATCCACTCGGTGCTTCCACCGACATAGGAGGGGATTCTTCTCTGTAAGAGCTGTGAGACTATGGAACTCGCTGCCAGAGGAGGTAGTAATGATGGATACAGTAAAAACGTTCAAAAGTGGCCTTGATGCCTTCCTGGCATGTAATAACATTTCCAGCTATGGCTACTAGACCACTGGAAGGAGATAAACAGGCTGAACTGGATGGACTAAAGTCTTTATTCAGCCTTACATACTATATTACTATTTTCCGCTACACTCGTTCAACTGTGATTTTTGAAGGGATTTCCAGGGATTTCCCAGGAAAATTATATATTGTTTTTTTCAGCAGAGTCTGGGTCTGCCGTCAACCTTCTATGTTTCTATGTCATATCGAGCCCGTTTACTCGGATAACGATGATTATGACCTCTTTGGAGGTCAGGACTCCTTGGAGGAGGGCAAGTTACATGAGGACTCTATTTCCACTGTGGATTATTCTTCCGGCTATGACAGCGGGCCTGGCTCTTCCTCGGGTGAGGATATGTGGCTCCCTGATGATACAGAGAGGTTGCTGGCTGCTGTGTTTGAGACGTTGCATATTGTCCCTCCTAAAGCGGCTAAACGGAAGCAGGGTGATTTATTTCGGCCTGAGAGACAGAGACTTGTCTTTCCTGAGCAGGCCCATTTTTCTAATATGGTCTTCAAGGAGTGAGAAAGGCCTAACAAGCTACCGTAGGTGCCTAAGTGCCTGGACAGGCGGTATCCCTTCCCTGAGGAGCTGGTCCGTCTGTGGTCCCGTCCCCCCGAAGTGGATTCCCCTGTGTCGGGGTTATCCAACACCATGGTTATGCCGTTACCCAATACTGCTTCCTTGCGTGATCCAGCTGACAGGCGTATGGATCAGCTAATTTGTCATGCCTTCATCTTTGCTGGTGCTGGTATTCGCCCTGTGTGTGCCGCGGCTATTGTCTCCTTAGCCATCAGAAAGAAGGTGAGACATCTTGTGGATATTGCTAAGTCTCGCAAGCGGGCGGAGGAGTATAAAGAACTCAAAGCTTGCGTGGAGTTTATTGCTTTTGTTGCCTCTGCCATGGACGATGGTGTCCGGCTCGGTGCCAGGGTTTCGACCCTGCTTGTTGCGCTCCGTCGCTCGTCTGGTTGCAGCAATGGTCGGCTGATGCCGTGGCCAAAAAGTCGTTTACTAGTATCCCCTTCGTGGGGCACAGGTTGTTCAGGGAGCGTCTGTACCTCCTGATCAAGGATGGTAGACTCCCTCAGCAGCGGAAGCCTGCACAGTCCTTTCGGGGTTCTTCTGCCTATCGCTCCTTTCGTGGAGGAAGAGGCTCTTCATTTTCAGGTGGCCGTAGAGAGTTTTGGGGACGTGGTAGGTCACGTGGTTGACCCAATCCCTCCTGGGGATCCAAGTCCAAGCCCCCTACCAAAGCCCCTCAGGCATTAGGAGGAGCCCTCACCCTTCCGAGTGAGGCGACAGCTTCTGCTATTTGCTCACGTCTGGAGACAGCGCGTCTCGGATCGGTGGATTCAGGAGGTGGTGTCTTCTGTATACAAAATAGAGCTGGCAGTCAGGCTGCCGTCAAGATTTCTTCAGTCTCGAATATCCCAGAACCCAGTGCAGGCACAGGGCCTGAGAATGGCCGTGCAGCACCTCTTGCGGTTAGAGGTGATTTGCCCTGTGCCTTGTCAGGAACAGGGCCAAGGCTTCTACTCCAATATCTATACAGTTCCCAAGAAGGACGGTACATTACGCCCTATCCTGGACCTGAAGGGTCTCAACAGGTTTGTAAGAGTCAGACATTTCCGCGTGCAAACCTTATGGTCGGCGGTGAGCTCGCTTCGGCCCGGCGACTTCATGACCATGGTGGACATCAGGGATGCCTATTTGCACATCCCGATATTCCAGGGACATCAGAAGTTTGCTCTGGAGGAGCAGCATTACCAGTTTGTGGCTCTGCCGTTCGGGATATCCTCAGCCCCCCAGGTTTTCACCAAGGTGCTGGCAGGCATCATGGCTCTTCTGAGGATTCAGGGCATTCGTGTGCTGCCTTATCTGGATGATTTATTGATTGCGGCTCAGTCCCTTCAGCAGGCCGAGAGCGACACATGGATAGTGTTATCCACTCTAGAGGCCTTCGGATGGGTAATCAATTACCCCAAGTCTTCGGTCATTCCCCTTAATGGTGAGGTCCTTCCTGGGCATGACGTTCGACACCTCTCAGGTCAAGGTTTTCCTGCCACAGCAGAAGGTGTTGGCCCTTCAGACGCAGGTGCACACCTTGCTCTCTTGTCAGCGGCCGTCGATACGTCTGGGGATGAACCTGATGGGCCTGATGGTGTCATGCTTCGAGGCAGTGCCCTTCGCCCAATTCCATATGAGACCTCTTCAATTGAACCTGTTGGCCGGGTCAGTGGGGTCCGTAGGAGAACCACTTGCCCATAAATCTCCTGGAGCTGAGAGCAATCCGATTGGTGCTTCTTCCTTTGACTCCACATGTAAGCGGTCGTGCGATCCAGGTTCGCTCGGACAATCAGGGCTGTCGCCTACATCAATCACCAGGGTGGGACTCGGAGCAAGCGAGCCCTCAAGGAGGTGACCCAGATTCTGACTTGGGCAGAGGAGAATGTTCCCTGCATCTCGGCGGTTTGCATCCCCGGGGTAGAAAACCAGGAGGCAGATGCCCTGAGCAGGAACGCCCCACGTCTGGGGGAATGGTCCCTCAGCAACAAGACCTTTCACGCTCTGCGTTTGCGTCCAGACACAATCACAAGCTCCCAAAGCTTCGTCTCCTTGTCAAGAGATCTTCTGGCCTTTGCCACAGACGCTTTAACAATTCCTTGGATGGAGTTCGGGCTCCTTTACGCATTCTCTCAGTTTCCACTCCTGGGCCGAGTGCTGCGTAAGATAGCCCAGGAGGGGCCATCCTGGTGGCACCTCGCTGACCGAGAAGGAGTTGCTTTGCAGACATAGTTCAGATGTCAGTGGATCGTTACATCATGCCCAACGACCCAGGGCTTCTCACACAGGGGTCGCTGCGGCACCCCAATTTACAGACGCTGGCTTTGACGGCCTGGCTATTGAGACCTCAATCCTGATGGAAAAGGGCCTGTCGGCTACGGTTGTGCGTGCCATGATTCAGGCACGGAAGAAGTCTTCTTCCATGATATATTACAGAGTTTGGCATGCCTACATTGCTTGGTGTGAATCCTAGAGTCTCCCTTGCCGCACATTCTCTATCTCTAGGATCTTGGAGTTTTTACAACTCGGTTTAGACTTGGGTCTCCAGTTGAGCACCCTCAAGGGCCAGGTTTCTGCCTTGGACATCTTTTTCCAGAGATCCTTTGCTAATCATAGATTGATCAAGACCTTTTTGGTACTTTCTGCTCTCCAGGGTTCTCCCTTTGAGCCTTTGTGTGATGCCGCATTGCCTATTTTGACCCTCAAGGTGGTCTTTTTGGTAGCGATCACCTCGGTGCGTCGCGTGTCGGAGCTGGCTGCGCTTTGTATGAAGCCTCCTTATTTTGAGAGCCATAAGGATAAGGTGGTTTTTCGCTTTAGACCTGATTTTTTGCCTAAGGTCGTGTCTCCCTTTCATCTTAATGAGGAAGTGGTCTTGCCTTCCTTGTGTCCAGCACCGTCTAATTCTAAGGAAATGACCCCCCATGCCTTGGATGTAGTCAGAGCCATCAAGTATTACCTGGTTGCGACTGAATCCTTCAGAAAATCGGATTTGTTCTTTGTTCTAACAGAAGGTTCTAGGAAGGGCTTGACACCAGCCAAGTCCACACTTAGTAAGTGGATCAGACAGGCGGTGGTGCAAGCATATTCTGCCAAGGGGAAGGAACCCCCTTTTCGGATCACAGCTCATTCTACAAGAGCTATTGGTGCCTCTTGGGCTTTTCCACACCAGGCATCTGTTGAACAAGTTTGTAAGGCCGTCACTTGGTCTTCAGTTCATGCCTTTACCAAGTTTTACAAGGTTGTTAGGGCCTCAGCTGATGCTGTCTTTGGCCGAAAGGTGCTTCAAGCGGTAGTGGCATGAACTACACGCTGGTCCGCACTGGGGATCCCGCCCTAAGGGACACTGCTTTTGGATGTCCCACATGTCATTAATCTGGGACGACCTGGACTGGATATAGTGAAAAATACAATTCTGTGAAACCCACCTGTAGAATTGTTTTTGAATATATCCAGTCCAGGTCATCCCACCCCACCCTTGTTTTTATTATCTCTGGTTTGCCTGTTATGGTGATTACCATTTTTATATTAGACTGTTGTCCTTAAGTTTTTTGTCGGAGAGAGTACATGCTGACGCTATGTAAGTAAGTAAGTAAGGCCTCTAGTGAGGTTTCTAGGCCTCTTTTACTTGCTGCTATTTAACCACTGGGAAATCATAGTGAGACATCTGTTTTTATAGGGGGCCGGGAGGAGCGACAGCTTTTGATCTTGCAGTCGAGCGCCACCTGGCGGTGGAATACCCACATGTCATTAATCTGGAACGACCTGGACTGGATATATTTAAAAACAATTCTACAGGTGAGTTTCACAGAATTGTATTTTTATAGTTGCTAGGTGACAGGACTTAAGGGGTTAATTTAAAAAAACAACAACATAGGGTCCCCCCTCCCGGGGGAATTTTAAGGGTTAAAAACCCTTTAACATCCCCAAGAAAAATGACATGGGGTCCCCCCTACCCAGCATAACTGGCCTGGGACCAGCAATGCAGGGCTTGTAGAACAGGGCGCAGGGGCCAGCTTTAGTGTGCCCCTACCTGCAAGCTACAAGCCCATAGCCACAGGCCGGGCCCTTCTGCCCCCTCCTGGGTTTTGGGGAGGCAGGTAATTGGGGAGCTGGGGGTTAATGGCAAGTCACCCACTAGCCGCAGGTGACTTGCTAGCCCCCAGCTAGCAAGGTTAACAGTAAAAATAAACACACACACACACACACACACACAAAAATTACATTTATTTATTTTCTTTACTTACCTCCGATCCTCCTCACAAAAATTACATTTATTTATTTTCTTTACTTACCTCCGATCCTCCTCTGTCCCCCGGCGATCCCCAATGACAGCTGCCGGGTGCTCGGTGGAGGGAGGCTGGGGCTGGGGGGGGGCCCAGCATCCTTAAATTGGACCAAAACTCAGTATTTTGACTGTCCGGGGTTTTGGTCCTCGCCCCCGGGGCACCACGATCTGGGGTGCCCTGCTGCGTGAAACCCCCCAGGTCGCCCAAACCCACCTCTTCCCGGTCCTACGATGCATGCTCAGCCACTTATCCAATTGGCACTCTCGGATCTGTTCAAGCCCCTGCGTCCAGGAGCTGGCCTGAGGGGGATCCGAGTGCGCTGGAGGCCACATCCCCCGCTTCCCTCTAACAGGACTTTTTGCCCAAGGTGGTCTCTCCCTTCCATCATAATCAGAAGATAGTGCAACCCTCCTTGTGCCAATGCCCCACTCACCTTAAGGAACGACTCCTGCATTTTCTCGATGTGGTAAAGGCATTAAAGTATTACTTGGCCACTTCTCGAGAGGTACGTAAGACCGATTTCTAGTTTGTGATCCAAGAAGGACCAAGGAGGGGTCTGGCGGCTGCCAGGTTCACTCTTAGCAGATGGATCAGGCAGGTGGTCATACAAGCCTATGCCTGCAAGGGGAATGAAGCTCCCTTCCCAGTCACCGCTCACTCCACCAGGGCGATTGCCACATCTTGGGCTCTCCACACCTTCACCATGTTTTACAGACTTCTGTCGATGCCGCTCTGGGGCGTAAGGTGTTGCAGACAGTGGTGAAACCCTCTCTGGGGGTCTAAGCTTGAGGTGTCAGTGCCGCTTGTTCTTCGTTATGTTGATGCAGTCGGTTGTTGGCTGTTCTGGCACAGTCCCACCCTTGAGGACTGTTTCGGGACGTCCCACGTGTTGCTACAAGTGGTGCCCTGGAATAGAAGAGATGAGAAAAAGGAAATTTCTGTATTCACCGGTAAATTTCTTTTCTCATCTGCTTCCATTCCAGGGCACCACACCCACCCTACTGTTGTGTTACAACTGAGATGGTGGCGGTTGATGCCTTCTATATGTTTTAGTTTTGTTGCACTGTTTGTAGTTGTGCACATTATGTGCAGGTTAGTGATCTCGCCTCCCAGGGCTGTGGCTGCACTGCTTTTTAATTAACTGAGGATATCCTTCTACAGCCAGCCTTATATAGGCTGGGAGGAGCTATTTTTTTTTTTCTTTTAATCTTGCAGTTCCCGCCTACGGCTGTGAATTAACCCACGCATTGCTACTAGTGGTGCCCCGGAATCAAAGCAGATGAGGAAATTTACCAGTGAGTACACAAATTACCTTTTTTTTGTTTTTGATTTCTTATGTGCTATACTTGAGAATTGCACAACTTGGCAGATCCAGAAGCTGCGAAGGAAATAATTTGCATGAGTCCGCCTACTGCAAAGGATTCTGGAGAAATCCTATTATCCTTGGCTGGTATGCCCCATACAAATACTTTCCATTATAAATATGTATATATATATATATATATATATATATATATATACCCAACATCACAAGCAGGAAGGGAAAAAAACAACAAAAAAAACACACAGCACTGTCCCTTGAACGCAGGCCCTAGATGATGAAAATGAAAGTGCAAAGCTGTGGTAGGGAGGGGCTCTTCCACCGTGCTAGGTGTGCTCAAGGGAAAATCATGCTGGAACTTCCTGCCTGCCAGGCTGGGTGCAACAACTCAAGGCAACCGGATAATAGTCATGCTCTGCATTAGTACTCAGTTAAATGTAGACATATACCATATTAAACAAGCATACAAAAGCATGTGGAAAAACAAATTCACCCAAATGTATGCACCTAAATACCATAAGTTAATACAATTAAAAATATATAAATAGTGGGGGCGTGGCCGGCGATGAGAGTGTGAGGACGTGCACCTTCTGAGCTCCCCCTGGCCGACCCAGTTATCTGCTCTTTTTCGGGCTTCTACCCACCCATACCCGGTACCAGGCACTATGGCTAAGGGTCGGAAGATGAGGAACAAATCATCCCCTCCACACAGGAAGATTAGCTCTTACCTGGCTCCGGATCGCTCGGGGGACGGAGGAGAGGGGACTCCCAAGATGGCGGCGCCGGAGGCTGGAGGGGTCGTGTCCGGCAGCGTGCATGCTGATCCTCAGGAACGGGCGAGAGGACCGTCGGTGAGTGCACCGGCTGAAGAGGGGGGCGCCCGGCCCTCGGCGGGCGGGTCCGGTCCCCTCGGCGGTACCGCTAGCGGCGGGGTGAGGGACGCCGGAGTGCAGCGCTGCCCTTCGCTGCCTCGCGCGAGTGGAGAGGACGGCGGCGGCGGCGGCGGCCGTGAAGCAGCAGCAACCGCGGATGAAGACAGGGGGCGGCGCCGGCCTGAGTGGAGCTCCGCAGGCAGTAGCAGCTGCTCAGACTGTGCGAGCCCAAGTGTAATCTGCGCTCCCCCGCCGGCTGAGAGGAGAAGAGTGTCTGGCAGCCTTGCTTGTGAAACAGCCATGAGGGGGAGATACCCACTGTTAACCCCTGGGGCATCTACATCCATAGGGGACCGGGGGCAGAAGAGCCCAGCCCTTTCGGGTCACATAGTGGCTGAAGGGCAACCTGTGAACACTTGTACAGCCTTTCCTGCATCCACCTGCCCCAGCCCTGACATCCCACCCTCGCCACAGCATGGGGGGGGCTTAGCTGGGTCGGAGCCCATGGCCGTCCCCCCTGGTGTTTCACCCGCGGACACCCCCTCCCCGCTGCCGTGGAGGGGGCCTCCTGAGAGGATGTTCAGCCCTGGCCCGGTTTTGGGGTCCATGACGGAGTTCCCCCAGCTCCGGGATGAGCCGGCCCCTGCTGGTGCCTCGCCGGGAGCAGCTGCAGCTCGTGTCTCTCCAGGTCTGCCTGGTGCCTGGTTTGACTGTGGGGCTTCGCCCGGGATGCCCTCTTCCCCTGCATGGCAACAGAGGAGCGACTCCTCATCCTCTACCTGGCCTCGCGGCCACGCCGCGATGGGGGGGAGGGGAGTGGTGGCGGCCCCTTGTGGGGGCGGTGAATCTGTGCCTGACCATATTATTACCCGCCCGGCCCGGCCTCCCGTGCCCGTGAGTTCGGGATATCCTCGGGACCCGACGCCGTGCAGCTCCCTGGCTGTAGGGGAGGAGCTGACACCTCCGGAGATTACCTCGCGGGCCCTGCACGATCCCCCAACGATGACGCATTCTCCTCTTGACCCCATCCTCGCAGCCTTGAAGGCAGAGCTGAAAATGCTGCCCACCAGGGACGACCTTGAATCCTTCATTCACAGGGTGGAGAGCACGTTTAAGAAGGACATTTCTGATCTGCAGCAGTCGGTGGGCGGTCTTGATGCCAGAGTCGACTCGTTGGAGCAGTTTCGCACCACGACTACCCAGAGGCTGGAGACGCTGGAACGGGACTTGGCCCAGCAGAAGGCTGTCGCACAGATGACGGTCTTGCACCTGGACGACCTCGAAAACAGGTCGTCGTAATAACATCCGTATCAGGGGTCTCCCCGAGGCGACGGGCCCGGACCAGCTTCGGCCTACCATCATCGGCATTTTCAACGAGTTACTCTGCCGCCCTCCGGACACCGAGATAGTGATTGATCGGGTCCACAGGGCCCTTGGCCCCAGATCTGCCGACCCTGCTCGCCCGCGTGACGTTATCTGTCGCTTGCATTATTACACCGTTAAGGAGGACATCTTGGCGAAGGCTTGGGCGCATGGTCAGATTCGTTTTGATGGAGCGTCTCTGCAGTTGTTCCCTGATGTCTCGCGTAGGTCCCTTTTGATGAGACGGGTCTTGAGGCCCTTGCTGTCTAAGATCCGGGAGTGTGGCGGCTCATATCGCTGGGGATACCCCTCTCACCTTGTGGTCCGCAGGAATCAGCGTACTTTCACCGTGAAAACTCAAGCGGACCTTCCAGATCTCTTCATCTTCCTGGACTCCCCCCCGGTGGAGGTCCCGGATTGGCGTGATGTTTCCCTCTCCTTCGGTCCCCCTCAGCCTCTCGGGGGTCGGCCACAAAGGATTCGTCGGGCGAGGGATGGAGCCGAGGCCCGCAGGGGACGTGGCGGTGGGCCGGTGAGAGATCCCCGTCGCTTGACCAGTGAAGACTAGGCGAGCTCCATTGTCACCAGTAACATTTTCAATCACTGCTCTTGCCTTGCTGTTTGCTCTTTAAACTGTGCGCGTGTGATTACTGAGCTTCGGGCTCATCGGGCTGATCCCCCTTTACCTTACTCGACTTGCCTGTTGAGTCTGTGTCTCGGAGGCTTTCGCCGTGGTGCTCTGTGCCTCTCTCATTGACTGGCCTTCGGCGATGAGCTCCCGCTCCTGAGGGATGGGGCTTGTCACCTGGGATCGGCTCTCGGCGAGCTCTGAATCCTGTTATTCACTTGCTTAACTGTTCATAACATCTTTTTTGACTGTATGTTTGCAGGTGGATATTCGTACTATCTCACTGAGCAAGTTGATGATCGCACTGCCTATAGTGGTTCTTTATGCTTCGGGCTCGTTAGGTCGCCACCCCCCCCCTTCTCCCTTTTTTTTTTTTTTTTTTTTTTTTGTTCTTGCTCCCCCCGCGAGGGGGGGGGGGGACATGGAGCGGTGCGCTGTGTGTGGCGCTCCATCTCCCCGTGACTGACTTCCCGCTTTAGGCGTTCCACTCGGGTGCCCTGGGGGTCGCTCCACGGGGGTGGTCCTGGCGACTCTCGAACCTCTTACATATTTGTTTAGAGCAATAGCTGTTTATACACTTGCTCTTGTTACCCACCTGCTTGCCCGCTTTGATTGACCTCCGGCTTGCAGGCCCTGGGGGCCGCTGCTGGACCCTTTCGCTGCGTGGCGAGTCGGTGGGCTCGGTTTTTCGCTAAATTCTTTGCATTTGTATTCCTGTGGGTATTGCACTATGTTGGGGGTTCTCTTTTGTTAGTACATTTTTGGTGGTTGCCCTACAGACAAACTAACCCAAGGTCGGTCGGGGGGACCTCCTCTGCCTCTCGGACCCGTTTCGCCTTCACCGTAGGCCAGGACCCTGTGGCCCTCTGGGCTGGCTTTTTGCTAGCCTCGGGCGCCTAGGGTTCTTTTTTGGGACAGGAAGACTCCTTCCCCATTTAGATCCCCTTGAGTTTAAGTTTTCCTTTCACATTAGTTTTTATCCCGTAAGTTTTAGTTCATCGTGTGTTTTCTCCTCTTGTATTTCCCTCCCATTCCTGTGGTTGTCTTCCCCTGTCGTCTGGTGCTCTTTCTGCCCCTCTCCTTCCCCCCTCTTCTATTGGTCCTTCCACCCACCTCCTTTGTCTTTTCATTGGCTGGAAAACTCCCGCCTCTTCGTTTCCTCTGTCATTGAGATTGGAGTCGTTGGCCTTGCACCGCCATGTCCAAAGTCCTGTGCACTTCGCTAAATGTCAAGGGCTTAAACTCCCCTGTAATGCGTGCTTCTGTATTAGGTGAGTTGAAGCGCCTAGGAGCAGGGATTGCCTTTCTTCAGGAAACTCATCTTAAGGTGGGGAGGGTGCATAATTTGTCTAGCCGTCACTTCCGACACCAGTACCATGGCCTTTCCCCTGACTCTAAGTCTCGGGGGGTGGCCATCGTCCTGGCGGGCTCTCTCCCTTGGACGATGGAGGAGGTGGTCCACGATTGTGAGGGTAGGTACCTTTTTGTTAGGGGTACTCTCTATACACAGAAGGTGACGCTTGCGACTTGCTACTGTCCAAGCGTGAATCAAGCTAGCTTCTTGAGGTCCACCTTGGAGAGGCTGGCAGAGTTTACTGCCGGCATTCTCCTTTTGGGAGGGGACTTTAATTGTGTACTTGACCCTCAAATTGATACCTCTAGGGGGACTTCTAGCGTTCCTTACTCGGCTATTAGGAGGATTAAGGCCCTCCTGTTTGACCACCAACTCCTTGACGTGTGGAGGATTGTTAACCCCCGGGGGAGGGATTATACCTATTTTTCCCCCCCTCATAACATATATACACGCATAGACTGGTTCTTGATCCCCCACAGGTATGTACATCTTATCTCGCGACCGTCCATAGGCTCGATCTCAATCTCTGACCACGCTCCTATTTCCGTCACCTTATCGGTTCCTGATTCCCCCCCCCCCTTCAGGGCATTGGAGACTTAATAGCTCTCTCTTGCAGGACCCTGCGTTTAAGGCGGAAATTCGGTCGGCAATCACCGAGTTTTTCGCCGAGAACAATACTCCTGACGTGTCGCGTATGACTCAGTGGGAGGCTCACAAATGCGTGATTCGGGGCCTCTTAATCAGACGGGGCGCCTATCTCAAGAGGGAAAGGGAGAAGCGGACAACTCTCCTGCTTCAGGAGCTACGGAGTTTAGAGACTAGACACAAACAGTCTCTGGACCCCGCGATGTCTGCCAAATTGATTAAACTGCGTGAGACCCTCCGAGATATTAGCTTTGTAAAGGTCAGGGGCCAGATTGCGAGATGTCGTAGGTATTTCTATGAGTTTAGCAACAAAAGTGGTAAGGCTCTTGCTAGAGCCCTGAGGGGGCAGCGAGCTAGGAATTTCATTCCCAGCATTCTTGACCCCGGAGGTGCTAGGCACTTTAAAATAGGGGATATAGCCAAAACCTTTAGGGACTTTTACGATGGCCTGTACAATCTACCGCAAAATAGGTCCCAGGCGCATCGGCAAAAGGTGAGGGCCTACATACGGAAATCGGACCTTCCCCGGCTTGGGCAGAGCGTGGTGGAGGCCTTGGAGGAGGAGATTGACGCGGGGGAGTTCGCTAGGGCCATCAAGAGCATGAAACCTGGAAAGGCACCTGGCCCAGATGGATACAGTCTGGAATACTATAAGGAACTGGCGGGCACTTTAGGCCCACACTTCATTTCCTCTTTCGGCTCTTTGAGTAGTGGTCTTCCTCCCCCCCAGGACACTCTGCGGGCTAGCATTGCCGTGATTCCTAAGCCGGGTAAGGACCCAGCGCAGTGTGGTAGCTATAGGCCCATTTCTCTACTGAACTGTGACCTCAAGATATATAATAAAATTCTGGCGGACAGACTTGCCCCCCTCCTCTCGGACCTCATTCATTGGGATCAGGTGGGCTTCGTCCCGAATCGCGAGGGGAGGGATAATACCACTAGAGTCATGAATGTGATTCATCACGCACGACAGATGGGGGAGGCTGCGCTGCTTCTCTCCACGGACGCCGAAAAGGCTTTTGACAGGGTGAGCTGGGTCTTCCTTGAGGAGACCTTGCGTCACATAGGGTTGGGTGACAGGATGCTTAACAGGATCCTGGCCTCATACACTTGCCCCTCGGCGTCCGTGGTGGTGAATGGCCTGCCCTCTCAGGCTTTTAATTTATTCAATGGGACGCGTCAGGGCTGCCCGCTATCCCCTCTTATCTTTATCCTCTCGTTGGAGCCATTCCTACGCTTGATTAGGCAAAACGTTGACGTTTCAGGAGTGAGGGTGGGTGGGACTGAGCACAAGGTAGCGGCTTACGCCGATGATTTGATGTTTTTTGTTTCGAAGCCGGAGATCTCTTTGCCAAATCTTCTCGCCGAGCTTAGGAGCTTTCAGGAGGTCTCTAATTATAAGATTAATTATCAGAAGTCCTCTGCCTTAAATATTAATATTCCTGCGGAGCGCCTGAGACACGTCACGGAAAATTTCCATTTTAAATGGGAGCGGGAGGCCGTTAATTACTTGGGGACATGTATCCCTTCCAAACTGCAGGGAACGTACGCTTTGAACTTCCCCCCCTCTGTTAAAAAGGCTGGAGGAGGACCTCCTTAAGTGGAACAAAGGGGTTTATTCTTGGTTTGGAAGGGTCAGCGTCATCAAGATGAACATCCTCCTTAGGGTGCTATATCTATTCCAGGCCCTTCCAATAGACATCCCTCCTACCTTCTTTAAGCAGCTTACAGGACTGTGTACTAGATTTGTTTGGGCTGGTCGCTCCCATCGTATGGCGGCCTCTCTATTGACGATCTCTAAATCTGGGGGGGGATTGGGTCTCCCAGATTGGAGGCGTTACCATGCAGCGGCTCATTTGAGCCGAGTGATCGATTGGTGCCGACACTCTGCTCTGAAGCAGTGGGTTCAGATGGAGCAGGATGCTTCCCCTTGCCCTCTTCCTGGACTGCCATGGATTCCATTGCATAGACTGTCACAGTTGAATACGCACCCTACAGTTGGTCCATCTAGGAGGGTGGTGGACAGGTTTCTGACTGGGGCGGGCCTCTCCCCCTCCCCGTCCCCTTTGACACCTGTTCTGGGGCACCCTGATTTCCCGGTCGAGATAGCGGTAGGTCCCTTCAGAGCTTGGATCAGGCAGAATTGTTACAGGAGACTTCATATGCAGAGTGGCGGTGCGTGGAGGAGACCGGAGACCCTTGTCGCAGACCTTGCACTCAGACCTATTACACAGTTACAAACTCTCCAACTCTTGCATTATCAGCGGTCTGTTGAATGCACGGCGTCTAGGCAGTTGACGCAATTTGAACACACCTGTTTAGATTCCGGTCATTTTAGGGGTGCCCTGTCATACTCCTACTCGCTGTTGATGAAGCCTCCGGAGGACTTTGCTCCCTCCTACGTGAGGGGATGGGAGAGGGAACTTTGCAGGACCTTTACAGATGAGCAAAGGCGGGCTATGGTCCAGTTGGCCCACAAGAGCTCTATCTCTTGTAAATATCAGGAGACTAATTTCAAAATTCTATCACGCTGGTACCAGGTCCCAGCGGTGTTAGCAAAAATGTTTCCCTCCTCTTCTCCCCTCTGCTGGAGGTGCTTGCGGGCCAGGGGGACTATGACACACATCTTATGGGAGTGCGAGAAACTTTCCAGCTTCTGGGTAGGAGTGAGAGAGATTGTCAGGAAACTGACGGATGTTGATCTTGGCGAGGACCCCGCATGCTATCTGCTTAACCTTGCACCGGTCTCTATGAGAGCCAGGCGCAGGTCCCTTCTTGCCCCCCTCCTGAGTGCTGCTAGAACATGCATTCCGGCGAGGTGGAGGTCCCTTGATCCCCCCACAATAGCGCAGTGGCTGGCCGTAGTTCAGGACATCTGTAGGATGGAGGAGCTTACTGCCTCACTAAAAGGGACTCTGGAAAAGCACAGGAGAACCTGGCAGATATGGGATAGTTTCACTCTCTCCCCTGATTTCCCCCTCTATACGTAGCCTGGCCTTCTCTGGCCTCTTGAGGGTTGGACCTCTCCTCTGGCCCTCCCTCATCCCTCGTCATCTCTTGTCTTCTCCTTCCCTTTGTGCTCCCCCCCTGATGTGTCCGTTTCGTCTTTCCTCTCCCTATCCCCCCCCCGCGCGTTAATTGTTTCCTAATAATTTTGTTTATGTTTTTTTCCCAGTTCTTTTACCCGTTCATAAAAGGTTGGAGGCATGGGTTGCAGCTGCTGCATCAGGTTGTTAGGCGGAGTTGCAGCCTAGAGCATTTGGAGTAGGGCTCAATGTAGCCCTACACTTTATCTTGCCATCCTCTTGTAGGCTTGACTGATGGTAATTGATTTTGTATGATGTTACTCTATTTAATGGCTGTAATTCATGCACTTTACCCTCTTGGCACTGCGTTGCCAAGCGCTGTAACTACTGCTTCCTTCAATAAAAAAATTTAAATTAAAAAAAAAATAATAAAATATAAATAGTGTATAAACAATGGCACTCATAAGAGTACATAATAAATGTAATAAATACATGCATTAGATATATTATTAGGGGTGACTATTGATCCATAAACTAGGATTCTTTTTTTTTTTTCCCTTCCTGCTTGTGATGTCGGGTGCAGCACTTGGAGGGTGAGTGGCAATATGCTTACATGCTTTTGTACTATGACCATGTGATTATAATTAACCTAAATTGCAGTAACTTTGTAGAGAGTACTTGTTAGACCTTGTGTTACATTTGAAAAAGGGACGCAGTCGCGCCCGAAATGCGTTCGATTTTATCCCTGCATTTGCACTGATGGGCTGCTTTTTAATGATTTTTAATAATAATTTGATGTTTTATGGGAGTGCAGACCGGCATCATTATTTTTTGGATTTATCATGGTTGTGGACTAACCAGGTCGGGCACCCGATTTCCTACTATCTGCTACAGCTGGAGAGTGAGTCTTCATATATATATATATATATATATATATATATATAATATATGTGTGTGTTATATATCTGTCATACATTGTATTGGTCTATATTGGCGCTATATAAATAAACAATAATAATAATAATAATAATTGGTCCTCTCATTTAATTTTACTATTATTTAAATAACCCAATAAGAATGTTAAAGACTTTCGAAAATAAATATTTCTGGATCAATGTTTAATTCAGGCAATTATCAGTTAATGTTGCATGTAGTTGTCCACATTTGAAGTGGCCTAAGAAGAGGAGCCTTTGACAACTTGTAGGTAGAGGGTGGGTGGACATGTGATTTACTGGAGATAATTGACCTTCAAGACCTGTAATGATATCCTTTGAGGTTCAACTGATTTATTTGGCATTACTGAGCAGTAAAGCATATTTCATTGTCTTGCCAAGCAGCTGGTTGTAAGCAAGATGGAGTATCCT
The DNA here is from genome assembly GCA_027917425.1 of Gastrophryne carolinensis. Lineage (NCBI taxonomy): Eukaryota > Metazoa > Chordata > Amphibia > Anura > Microhylidae > Gastrophryne > Gastrophryne carolinensis. The sequence goes on from CM051237.1 coordinate 449,612,145, forward strand.
GTTGATACCATCTTGCTTCAAAAACCAAGAACACATTAACCCAATACACCAGGCTACAAGTAGGTTTTTTTAGATGTGCATTGATGAACTCTTGGTCAGCAGAAGAACGATACTTGAGAGTAGCAAGACATCTTAGGGAGACCAGTGCCAGTCTTAATGAATTGGGCCAAAAAAGACTAAAAGCCCACCAAAAAGGAGGCGGAGGGCGGAGGGAACAGTTGCATACTGACCAAGGTCAAACAGAACTATCCATAATTCTTATCCAATGGAGAGATCCATGGCAATCATTTCTTTATGCCCTATTTTACTATTTTGTGTGTAATGATCAGATCAGGCTTTTTAAATTTTACAGCCTGATCTGGGGTATTGTAGATCTAGACCGATTTCCTCATTCATGGGGAGCCCAGTGAACCAGTCCCGTTCTAATTCTCCCTCACTGGCCCTCAAGGCAACAGGGGTTCAGTGGACAGCGTGCTTGGCAAACTTTATTGAAAACGATCAGAGATGCAAATGCAAAAATGTGGCTGCTGGAATTTGGAAGGGTGAGCATTTTGGGGATTTTTGCAGAAGGCATCCCCAAATCAGGATTCCCAAGGAGTAGAATCATTGTTCATTTTGGGGGTGATTCAGCAACCAGATTTAAATTTAGCCTGGGGAGAATCAACCCTATAGTGTCTGTGAGGTTAGAGTATTAAATTTATTAAATAAATTTTTGTTTCACGCTGCTCAGTTCCAAGTGTATAACAGAGTGGTGTAAAACACGCCACAACTGCACCCTCCTGAGCTTCAGAAAAAAAAACATTTCGGACCTGGAACATCTAGGATCAGGTAACCTTTGTGTCTCTTCCTAGTTCCTTGATTCCTGGTGCACCACCTAGGGCTTTCCAAGCAGTCTAACATCCTTCTTTGTGTAGGGCCCTAGTGAGGACCAGTGTGCCCCTTAGATTCAGGACTGCCGGCTTCAATCTTGAGATCTTGGTAGTCTTTTCCAGTGTCTGGCCCCCCTGCAACCGGTGATTGCCTCCAGGTTAGTGACAGGGGACTGCCTGGCCAGAAACAGTGAAGCAGACCTGGCACAGGACAGCAGAGCAGATGTGGTCATGGTGGTTCAGGTTGGCAACATGGCTTGAGATTAGTACTGCACCATGGCGGTAACTTGTAGCTTTTGCACGTTGATTGAGTGTGGGCAATTATTTATGGTGTGCGTTACCCTGAAAATATTGGTTGACCAGACCAAGTAGCCTGAATCGTAGAAATGCATTGCATGAGGGCCACAAATATTTTACATTGGATATTCCCAAGTAATGTGCTTCAATCTAAAAGCCCACAGTGTATATTTATTTGACTTTTTATGGACTGGATGACAAACATTTATGCCATGCCGCTGAACCATGTCGCATTGTGAAGGTTGGGGAACGGGACTCATGTCCTGACGTGAGCACTTTGTTACATGGATTTTAAACAATTATAGTAAAGGTTTAGTTTTAACATTATTCTTTGGAACACAGCCATGATGGAAATCTAATGGGTTTTGCTATTTATGTACAGTCTTTTACACTTTATATATATTAACTATTGATTATCGTTAGTGAGCTTGTACAACATTGAGTATCAGGAAGCCATATATCAGTCCAACACTGCCTTGTCTATGGTTTATTCCCTATAGTTTCCAATAGATGATCTGCTATACATGAGAGAGAAGGCAGAATTCTCCTTAGCTGTGTATTACAATCACGCTGTAGTGCAAATTGAAATCCTTTTCTCACAACAGTTCTTTTTTTTATTAATTGCTATGTGGGTAATGGTCATACATCTCTTTGATAGAATATCATCATGTTTATCTGATTTTGCTTCCTGGTTGAAAAGACTCTAAAGTCGTGGAGAACCCTCTGGGTTGCTGGTGAGTGATGGGTCAATTTCATTTATATGAAAGTCACCTCTCCAGCCCATGGAACTCTTTAATGGTTATTATACTACTGTTCTTCTGCTGTAAGGTCATGAATCAACCCTTGCCCATGGGGCTTGAATCTACTGGTTCTGCTATGCTATTTGTTGAAAACACAAAGCAAATAATGGCAGTCTAGAAGATGATCTTAATGGACAAATATTGGCAAAATAGAATATTATGACAAAGGCTTATATATCGCCTATATAATGATACAGAGGTTTAAGAAATCCTGCTTGATCAAACTTCTCTAAATTGTCTTTTCTTTCTCATGAAAAGATAATAAAGGGTCATGGGTCATGGCCATAAACCCACTCTGTCAATGGGTTTATGGCCATGCTGATATCAGCTAAAGTGTTCCTAGCGTAAGTTTGCCGGTTTGCAAGCTAATGCATCGGGACAGATGCCTAGGAGAAGGTTTGGGTAATTGGCAAAGGGCAGTCTTGGCCTAGATGTGACCGGGGGTTGGCAGGTTCAATTCCCTGCTGGGACATGACTGAGATGCTCTTGAACATGACACCTAACTCCCCAAATGCTTCCCGGGCAATGTAGTTTGGGCAGCCCACCGCTCCGGGCATGGGTGCACGCGCTGCTCTGTTTTTCTCACTGTACGGATGAGTTAAATGCAGAAGAAAAACTAATTTGTGTGGCCATATATAATAATAATAATTTCCCCCCCGGGGCCTTGCAGCAGCATCCTTTTACTTTGGCTGCTTAAAATTTACCAGATGCTGATGTCCAGTGCCAAGACGTGCTCTTATGCCATCCCATCGACCTGTACAGAGGAAGTGCACCAAGACCTGTCATACCCCTCCTGCAGTGAATTGGACCTCACTTCTGTTTTATATGATGGCAGGGGGAGGGGGCAGAGTTATTCCAAGTATGCATCACACCCTGCTCCAGAATGATTCATTACGTCTGGGTTATAGTCCACAAGAGGGCGCTTTACTGCAGAGATGGCAAAAAAGAGGCCCCTCCCAGTCCATATATACCCGGGACCTCCCACTCATTTCCCAGCTTAGTCTCTGCAGTCGGTGTCGACAGTCAAGATGATGGCTCTCTCTCTCCTTGCAGGTAAGCCGGGCTGCACAGCCCCCGGCCCTTCTGTCCTATTCCCACCTGGGCCATTTTGAATGCCTCCCAGCTATGGCTGCATGGTCCGAGAGTGGGGGGGAGAGCTTCTTCCCCTCCTGTCTGTCCGGGGAGGGGGCGGGGCCGGGCGCTCGACGCGCTGATGGCGGGCCGCCCCCTCTCTCTCTCTCTCTGGCGCCCTTTGCGGTGCTCTGCATTGGCCGGGAACCGCGATGATGGGGAAGGGGCGGGCCAGCCACGGTGCGCGATCTGCGCTGGCCCGCCCTTCTTCCTCTGCTGTCTGCACATTTTGGTCAGAGAGGTGCCATTCCAGCGTTGTGAGTGCCCTGCGGGGCTTCTTGTTGTTTTCATATATTTGTTTAAGTTATATGCGCCTTTTTTTGTCTAGCGCGGCGGCTGCCATTAACCCTTTAAGTGCCAAGCACGTAACACCTACGTGCTGGCTTGGCAAGGACCTAAGTGCTAAGCACGTAGATGTTACGTGCTTGACTTTCCCCCCTGCTAGTTAAAAAAAAATAAATAAATAAATAATACTCACCTGACCCCTCGTTGGATCCGGCCGGGTCTCCTCTTTAATTTGGTGCCATCCGATCCCCCGTGGGATGACTGGCTCCAGGAGATCCCCCAGAATAACCCCCCCCCCCCTGCTTCGGCAGCAGCAGCTGCTGACTGTAAAAAAAATAAATAAATAAAAATGACATTTACTTACCTGCAGTCGCGCTGCCTCCCGCCGGGTCTCCTCTTCACTGGGGGGGGCCTCCGATCGCACCCCCCAGGCTGCTTAGTCTTCAGGAGAGGGCTCAAAATGCCGGCAGCATCATTTCCAGCGTGACAGCATCTTTATGCATGCGCCTTCTATCCAACTGTCCTTATTTCTGTTGGTTAGAGCTTCGCGCTCTTTGGGGGAGGCGGAGACTCGGCATGACCTGGTCTGGCCCGCCCCTCGAGGTTCGCTTGGCGCCATTTTGACAATCTTCGCGCGCGGTGCGGTCCGCCTGCTCCCTTGGTCATGTAAGTGCCCTCTGGGGCGGCATGGTTCTATGTGTATTCGGCTGCGCATGGCAATGACACCACCCCTCTTGTCCCATTATGTCTTTCAGACACCAGGACTTCGGTGGCTTCTCCCGGCCTAACATATATTACAGCGGGTCCACATAACAAATTCTCCCACTTCCTAGCGGGTCTTGGGGCATCCAGGGTTGCCTATTGCGTAAATCCCTGCGGGCATACTGCTCAGATAATCACCATATGGAGGCATCTCAGAATTATGTACCCGGGGTCCCTCTGGGACATGACCGGCTGTGTGCAGTGTGTGGTCAGCCCCAGGCTGAGGCTGACAGAGCACGGGTCTGCTGACCGTGTGCTGAACAGGCAGGTCTGCCAGTGGCTGCACCTCCCTTCAATACACTCATCTCCCCGGACCTAAATATCACTCCTGATGAGTCCCACTCGAGCGGGGATGACCTGCAAACCGTGCCGCGCGTGCTGCCTGCGGCGGAGCAGGTGCTGTCTGGATTGGCGGAGCGTATGGGCCCTGGTAAGAAGCGGTCCCTGACGCCTCCTGGCTCTCCAGTTCCTAACGATACTGATGACTCTGCTGATATGCAGGACCTTGATCCTTCTGAGGAAGGTGAGCTATTCTCAGATTCGGGCTCCTCGAACGAGATGCCCGGGTGCTGTGATGATTCTGGGCCCGGTTTTTGGGGCCTGTGTGACACAGATGAAATTCTTATTAAGATCTTTGAGGTTTTGTCAATCTCCCCCCCTGGGGAGAACCCCAAGCCTAAGAAGGAGAGTTTCCATACAGCGCCGCCGCGTTTGGAGTTCCTAGAACAGGATCATTTCCAGAATCTTATATCCCAAGAATGGGAATCGCCTTGTAAACTTAAAGGGGTCCCAGGGGTCTGGGATTGCAAGTACCCTTTCCCTCCTGATGTGGTTAATTTTTGGTCAGCACCTCTTGTGGTGGATGCACCGGTTATAGGGGTTACTAACCCCCCTTTCATGACGGCTCCTTTTTACCGTACCCTTCGGGATGCTGAGGACCGGCGCATTGACAGACTGGCTTCCCATGCCTTCTCGTGTGCAGGGACGGCTCTGCGCCCGGTCTGTGCCGCGGCCATCACTGTGGTGGCCGCCAGGACTCTTGTCAGAAAAGTACTAGATCACCGTCCTGAGGACCTCCCTTGGGGGGTGTTTAATGCACTGCATCAGACTGTGATGCGTTTGTGAAGTTTATCCACTGGATGACACCATTAAGATGTGTGCTAGAACCTCTGCCCTTGTGGTAGCTATTCGTCGTCTGGTCTGGCTGCGACAGTGGGGTGCTGATGATGCTACGAAAAAGGCTCTCACTTGCCTTCCCTTCAGAGGACGGCGACTATTTGGGGCCCGTTTGGACCTTTTTGGTAAAGAGGGTAAGGCACCCTTGCGCAGAAGGCCGCTCCGGCCTCCCCGGGGCAGGGTCACCCCTCCACCTCCCTACGTTAGTGTCAAACGTGAACCTGAGGTGTGCTTCCAACTGTTCGGTGTGGATTTCCACCATGGGGTTGGCAGGCAACGCCCTGGGCCCTCTGGCAGGACTAAGTCCAAATCTGCCAAGACCTCCCAAGCATGAAGAGACGCCCTCGCCCTTCTGGGCGAGGGTACTGCTGCAGCAGCTGTCCACCATCTAGGAATGTACCTTCTCCTTCTGGCGGTTCCAGGAGGTAGTTCCCCTGGACACAGGATAGCTTTTGCTGGGCGGTACCTCTCAGTGATTGTCAGGGTGCTTCTAGCCCCTGGTTTTCCCTCAGGTATTGGTGTAGGCCGTACTGGGCCTACAGAGTTTGGGCTTACTTACAGGTTGCCCTTAACAGTATGGGGCTTTGGCCTCTATATTAACCTTGCTCCTTCCCTCAACAGTATGAGGCAGTCTGGGCCACGCTGGCCTATGGTAGGCCTGGCAATTCTACTCTCACAGGTAGTCCCTATATGACATCGCTGTCTTGGGACACAGGCGCCCTGGGCAAGGGGGGCTTTCGACCTCCTGTGGCGTTCTAGATCTTCTTAGTTCCCCCTGTGTCTGCTGAACACTAAGACCGTTACTAGGCGGTGCGGCAGGACCAACCCTGCAGCTTGAGGAATTGTGGGTGGCCTCTCTTTCGCTCCCAGGCTACTCGCCATGGCGTGAATGGGGGTGATGTATCGGATTTGCCTGGGGGGGGGGGGCTTCCGCATTAGGACCTACCGGGTCGTCTTTCCTTACTCCCCAGTTTCTACGTCAGGCCGAGAGGATTGGTCGGCCGGCGGTGTCCCCTGGGAGTTACTGGATGGGTGCTCAGTCACCTCAATCCCTCTTGGTCCCTTATCTGCTATCTCCATTCCTTGGATTCGGTTCAGGTTTGAGCCTTCTTCCTTGGCAACAAGCGGACTCCTGGTTACGGGGGCTCTGCCCCCCTTTGCTGACTTCTTACTTTCACCAGGCAGGATTGCAGCTGGTGGGCCCGTTCGTGGCGTATCAGATGATGTCCCTTATATACCGAGCCCTTGGGCTCTTCAGCACAGTAGGTTATTGATCCTACATGGGGTTCCAGCACCCCTGGGGCTTGATCTGTGCTCATTCCCCCTTGGTAAGGTGGTTCCTCCTGAGCTGATCATGTTCAAGGACCCTGTCAGGGGGCACCACCTTCCTTGCTTGCATCTTCCTGAGAATGGTCACCTTGGGTACCAAGTCTCGCAGGTAGGCGGGGGAGGGACTTTCTTCCAAAGCCCCCGTGGTTCCTAGGTGGTGTTCCTTAGAGGGTCCATGTTACCTACCGGTTGTTGCAACAGTGAGCCTTCCATTGACTATACGGCTGGGCTTCTCCCCCTTTAGGACCTGTCTAATTGGGGACTCTTGGTCTGTTGGAAGACAAGGGTCTGTTTTATTATTGGTCTGGAGCTTGAAGCAGGATGATCCCTCTGGAGGGTTCCTGATCCTGATCTGGGCGGGGGTCTGCGCCCCCTGCTCCTCAGCGGTATTCGCTCCAATAGATGCCTTACAGTCGCAGGTTATGCTATCCTGGTGGCGCTCTGAGAGCCAACTAGGGTGGCTCTGTTGGGTCTCGTTTATACCACAGGGGCTCCGCCCTTGTTTTTACTATCCCAGGATATTCTGACTCTGGTCATGGGGGCTTAGTAGAATTATGCATAGGCTTTCTATTTTATATGCCTTCTCTTCGTTCACCCCACTACGTGGGGTTCTGCGCACAGTTGTGCTGATAGAGAGACCAGTGAGATTGATGGCCTGGCGGCCTTGTGAACTGTGGTTCGCAGATGCTTCTGCTAAGGTCTGCTGACCTGTACGCTCTCTCAGGAGTGCGGTTCTGCCCTTGTCAGGCCCCTTCTTTCGTCGTCTCAATCTACAGACTCTTGTCTGGGGCTTGACAGCTGATCCATTCACCCCTTGGAGACGGGCTTATCTTCTGGGTGACTTGGTATATGGAGGGCTAGGAGCAAGCTTCCTTGGCTTCCTCTTCCTCCGTCTATCCCATACTGATTGGCATGAATTTTTGGTCTCTTACCTATTGGACGTTCTTGTTCCCAGGGTTCTAGAGTCTTCACTGCATAGGTTGGGGTTGGCTCCCCATCTAGGTACTCTGTAGGTCCAGGTCCTGTCCTGGCTGTCCTTCTGTAGGAGTCTGGTTCTGTCTTCCTTGTGAGGCATTCCCTTGGGTTTGCTCATGGGCATCTCCCAAGTAGTTCTGTGGTTCCTGTTGGGATCCATTTTCATTCTGTTTGCCCTGCGGATTTTTCCCTTGGGACTTCTGCTGGATGCTGTCTGAGCTGCTTTGTAGTCCAAGTCGCTTCTCTGGGGGCTCCTCCTTCAGTCAGACGTGTGCCTGAGAAGGTGGATCTGATTACTTAGCCTTGGCTCGATGTGTGTATATATATCTATATATATATATATATATCTGTATGCACACCATGCCGTGGTGGTATTCCGTATGACTCCGGACCTCCTGTCCAAGTGGTGTTTTATGATCATTGTTTAAGTCTGTTTAGTCTAACTACGGACCTTATTCTTAATAATGCTAATATGAAGGGTCTACATTCCCTCAACAGGTGTTGCAATTTTCCCTGATGGTTTCTTGTCCCTTAGGGGGACTGATGCCCTTGGGGTCTGCGGGCGCCTCCTTATGTATGTGCCTGATCTCGCCTGCTTCCAGGGCCACTGCGTCCTTGGATTAATCTTACTTGGATGCCTTCTAGTCCTGAGTAAAGCCTTCGGCTTCTTGCTAGTGAAGGGGCCAGTATTCCCGCCTTCGGACGGGTGACCAGTTCTCATTCCCCTTAGGGAGAGTTACAAGTTTTCCACGAGGCTTCTGTGGGCTGGTTGGGTCGTTACACTGGCCTATTCCTTTAAGGGGGAAGAATCTCCCCTTTTCTTCATTTTATTCCATTATATTGGTGCTTGGGTACCATTGGCCCTTCAGCACCAGGTTTTTTCGGTTGAATAAATTACTAGACTGTTGCTTGTCTCTGTTCATACCTTTCAAAGGTCTTGTTATGAGATTGACGTTAGAGCCTCTGCTCATGTCATACCTGTTGCAAAGTTTTGCAGGTGACAGCGCCTTTACTGTCCGCTGTGCCTTGTTTTTTGGGGATCCCACCCTACTTTATGGACACTGCTATTGGATGTCCCATGTGTAAGTATTATAGATGGAGCAGGACGTGCTGTATGCTTAGAATAATACAATTCTGTGAGATACTCACCTGTAGAATTGGTATTATACGCATACAGCACGTCCTGCTCCACCCCACCCTGGTTTACATTTTTCTGGATCCCATGTATGGTGATTGTTATCATTACTATTGTTACCAGTTGGTGGTTGGTTTCTCACGGCTTCTTTTCTCACTGCTTTTCAATACTGGGGATTTGTGGGAGGTCCCTGGGTATATGAAGGGCCGAGAGGAGCCTGTTTTTGCATGTCTGCAGTGCACAGCGCCCTCTGGCGGAGGATAACCCATGTGTAAGTATTATAGATGGAGCAGGACGTGCTGTACCAATTCTACAGGTTAGTATCTCACAGAATTGTATTTTTCTTGTTTGCATATTTATATTTTAGGGAAACATTTTATTTATTCAGTTTTTTAATTCATTTTTTTAGGGAAACCCTGTGCAACCTAAGAATTCTTCGAAAGATTACTTCCAGAAAGGTGAGCCTACTACAACAAGCTGGTACTCTTAGAAAGCTTAACATGTGTACTTTCAGGGAATATATGGTTTATCGGGGATATTCCAAATGTAAAGGGTTGTTTTGGTTGAAAAAATGCAAGGTGCGCACTTTGCAGAGCTGAAATTTTCAAGTATAATTACTCTTCCCTTGACAGTAGCTATGCATGTTGGGTATCGTTCTGTTCGGGGCATGTTGCTTTTTGAGATTTTACTTGTTTTTTCCTGTTTGCATATATTTTTTTTTAGGAAAATGTGGCTTGATTCTTCCTTTTTATTCTTTTTTAGGGAAACTTTGTGCAACCAAAGAATACATTGAGGGATTACTTCCAGAAAACTAAGCCCACATAAACAAGCTTGGTACGCCTAGAAAGCTTAAGGCATGCACTTCCAGAGAATATATAGTTTGTGGGGGTATTTCAAATGTAAAGGGTTGTTTTTCTGGAAAAACTGCAAGGTGCGCATAGCGTATTTTATCTGAAAATCTCCTAAAGCTCTGTTTCAGTTTGGGGGTGTCTACCAATACATATGTGGTACCGCTGTGACCAGGAGAAATTGGGGTTTCGCACTCAATAAAATTCTATTGAAAAACTTACATTTTTTACAAAAAAACACTACAAATTGCAAAAAATAGATTTTTTTTTTTTTTTTTGCACATATTTCACCAAAAAGTATTGAGAATACACTAAAAAAAGGCCAAACAAGACATTTCATGTTGAAGCCCAGACTGTTGAAAAAAACAATATATAATTTTCCTGGAAAATCCCTGGAAATCCTTTCAAAAATCACAGTTGAACATGTGTAGCGCAAAATAGTGAAACATGGTCTGGCAACAGAGGGTGACAAAAGCTGCAGGTAGGCTGGCAGCAAAAGGGTTAATAATGCATGTATCTGTTGCACATTTGTGTTTAAATCATATATTGACATATTCTTAGTATACAGTACGTCCTGCTCCAGATATAGTACTAACACTTGGGTTATCCTCCGCCAGATGGCGCTGCACTGCAGAGACATGCAAAACAGGCTCCTCCCGGCCCCTCAAATACCCGGGGACCTCCCACAAATCCCCAGATTTCTCTGCAGTGCTGACTGCGAAGACATGAAGTATCACTCTCTCGCAGGTGAGCGGGGCTATTAAAGCCTGCGGCCCTGTTGGACTATTCCCATCCGTCCTCTTTGTGATGTGCCTCCCAGCCTGGGCTGCGCTGGTCGGGTGAAGGTAGGCAGCACCACGCCGCGTGCTTATGGAGCGCTGTTCCTCCGCAGTCCCCCACCAAAGGGTAGGCAGTGTAGGCTGATGGTGAGCCTCTAGGGGATGCCCCTCCCGCATTACTGCCCCGAGTAGCGGTGGGCCCTGTACCAAGGGCCGCCATCCTCCCTCATTCCCCCCCCGTAGTCGGGGGGAAAGAAAGGGGGGGGTGCCTGTGTGGTCTGTATTGGATCCTTGCACTTATATGGCCTTTGTCTGACTTTGGACTTTTATAGATATGGTGTCAGCCGTCGCGCCCTTTCTATGTATTTTACTTGCAGACTGCCGCTGCCGCACATGCTTCTTTCCTTAGTTGAAGGCTCCGCGCAGGGGCGGCGGCATTACCTCAGACACCTACGTGTCCTCATTGGCTGTTGTTGGACTTCGCGCTCTACGGGAGGGCGGGGTCTGTTTTGGCGCACTCTGCGTCATGGACCGCTGGCCTGCCCTTTGAGGTACACGGCGCCATTTTGTCTGTTCGCTCGTGACGCGTGGGACACTCCTGCTTACCGTGGTGCTGTAAGTGCCCTCGCGGGCGGCTTATTCTCATTATAGTTTTCTTGATTCTGACACCATTTTCTTCTCTTTGTGTCCTTCAGACCGGTGAACACCATTGGCTTCTCCCGGCCCGGTGTAAATTTATAGCGGGCCTTGTAAAATTCTCCCACTTCCCTAGCGGATCTTTGGGGCATCCAGGGTTGCTTATAGTGTAAATCCCTACTGGCATATTGTGCCTTAAATAATCACCATATGGAGGCATCTCAGAATTATGTGACTGGGGTCCCTCTGGGACAAGACCGGCTGTGTATAGCGTGTGGACAACCCCATGCTGATGCTGACAGGGCACGGGTCTGCCGACCCTGTGCCGAGCAAGCACTGGCTTTGCAATCAGGCCTGCCAGTGGCTGCACCTCGCTTCATTTCACCTATTTCCCCATGCTTAAATCTCACTCCTGCTGAGTCGCATACAAAGGGGGAGTTGCAGCCTGTTGCGTCTTCCAGACTGCCCACGGCTGAACAGATCATTGCGAGGTTGTTAGAGCGCATGGGCCCTGGTAAGAAGCGGCACTTGACGTCTCCTGTTTCTGTTTTTCCTATGGGAACTGAGGAGTTTTCTACTCCGTCTATTCCCCTTCTGATGAAGGAGAGCTATTCTCTGACTCAGGCTCATCTGATGAGAGGCCGAGGAGTCATGACGATTCTGGACCTGAATTCTGGGGCCAGTGTGACACTGACGATTTGTTGATTAAGGTCTTTAAGGCTCTGTCTATCTCTCTCCCTGGTGAAGCTTCCAAGCCGAGAGGGGAGCGTTTCCATACAGCAACAGCACATTTGGAATTCCTAGAACAGGCTCACTTCCATGCTCTTGTCCTCAAGGAATGGGAATGCCCCAGTAAACTTTCAGGGGTCCCAGGGGACTGGGATAGGAAATACCCCTTTCCCCCTGAGGTGGTTAATTGCTGGTCATCCCCCCCCCCCCCCCGTGGTGGATGCCCCGATCATAGGGGTTCCTAACCCCCCCCCTTTATTACAGCCCCTGCTCATAATACCCTTCGGGATGCTGAGGACCGGCGCATTGAGCTGCTGGCCTCCCACGCCTTTTCTTGTGCGGGGACGGCGTTGCGCACGGTCTGTGCCGCGGCTATTACTGCAGTGGCCACTAGAACCTCGTCAGAAGGATGCTTGATCATCACTCTGATAATCTCCCCTGGGATGTGTTTAATGCACTCTCCAACTGTGATGTGTTTGTAAGATTTATCCTATTAGCGTTGGACGACACCATTAGAATATGTGCAAGAACTTCTGCCCTTGCGGTGGCTATACGTCGCTTGGTTTGGCTGCGACAGTGGGGTGCTGACGATGCTACAAAAAAGACTCTTACTGGGCTTCCCTTTAGAGGGCTACGCTTGTTTGGGGCCCGTCTAGACCTGTTTGGTAAAAAGGGTAAGTCACCCCAACGCAGGTGGCCGTCTAGGCCCCCTCGGGGCAGGGGCACCCCTATTTCCCCCTTTCTTAGTGTTAAACAAGAACCAGGGGTGTCCTTCGTGGGGGCTCACGCAGACTCCGGCCCCGGGAGCCACAGACAACGCTCTGGCCCCTCCGGCAGGGCTAAGCCTAAATCTTCCACCAATCCCCCTCAAGCGTGATGGGGCGCCCTCGCCCGTCTGGGTGAGGGGATGGCTGCGGCACTTTGCTCTTGTCAGGAGGCTTTACGCCTCATACTGGTGGGTTCAGGAGGTTGGGTCCTCCGGATACAAGATTTGCTGCGCGGCCTTCCCCAGTTTTTATCAGGTCCCAGGTACTCCTGGTCCCTGCCGCTGTCCAGTTGCTGGCACAGGCCATGCAAGGCCTGCGAGGTCTGAGGGTCACTTGCAGATTGCCCGTAACAGGCAGAGGCAGGGGCCGCTACAACAACTTTTCCACAGTCCCCCAAAAGGATGGGTCAGGCTGGCCCATTCTGGATTCACAGCAATTCTCCAATTACAGGCAGTTTCTGCATGGAAACTCTGAGATGGGCCATCAGCGCCTTGCGCCCAGGGGGCTTCTTGCCGTCTGTGGAGCTCTAAGATGCTTATGTTCACATCCTTGTGCCTTCAGGACACCGAGGCTCTTCAAGTTCGTGTTGGAAGTCCAACACTGCTAATTGTGGCCTTGTTATCTGGCCTCCCTTCAGCTCCCAGAGTGCTCACCCAGGTGTTGACGGTGGTGATGTCTCTGATGAGACCAAGGGGCGTCCGCGCAATGACCTACCTGGACGTCCTTTTTCACTTACCAGTCTCTACGTCAGGCTAAGTTGGACACCCGGCTGATGGCGTCCATTGGGAGTCTTTTGGATGGGTGATCATTCACCCCGAGTCCTCATTGTCCCCTTAATTGGTAACTCCATTACTAGGAATGAATCTGGATTAGGTTCAAACGAGAATCTTCCCTTCTCAGCAATAAAGTGGACTATCTGGTCACATGGGCTCAGTCCCTCATTGCTGTCCCGGTCCCTTCACCAGGCAGGGATGCAGCTGGTGGGCCCGTTGGTGGCTTGCTCAGAAGAGGTCCCTTATGCTCAGTTCCCCTTGGGCCCTTCTGCGACTTCTATTGTTAATCCCTGGAGCAAGGTATGTGGGCCTTCCCACCTGGTAAGAAGGTTTCTCTTGTGGATGAACTCAAGGAACCTGTCTGGGGGCAGTTCCTTCTTGCCCCTTCCTGGAAACGGTCACCATGGATGCCAACCTATCAGGTTGAAGGGGGAGGGTTTCTTCTGAAACTCCCTGCGATTCTGGGGGAGGTGGGGCCCTTAGAAGGTCCTTATGCCTATTGATGTTTGAAACAGTGAGCGTTTTCAGTTCTATCTCGCTTGACTACTTACCTTCTGGGCCTGCCAGTTTGGGGGCGCTCGGTCTGTCTGACGACAGTGTCCTACATTAATCATTGGGAGGGGCCTGGAGCTGGAGGACCCTCCAGGAAGTGTCTATGATCCTAATCTGGGTGGAGACAATATTCCCTGCATATCAGTGATATTCGCTCCGGTGGAGTCCCTCTGCGACAGGATGTGCTAATCCCTGTGTCACTATGGGGTCCAACCAGTTGTGGATCTGTTTGTGTTCCGTCACTATCACAAGCTCTCGGCCTTTGTTTCCCTGTCCCAGGATCCTCTGGCAGTGGTCCGGATGCCTTAGTAACGTTGTGACTGGATGTTCGTTTCTGTATGTCTTTTCTCCATTCCCCCTGCTATGCAGGGTTCTGCGCAAGATTGCTCTGGTAAGGGGACCAGTGATTCTGGTGGCCCCCAGGTGCCCTAGTAGAGTGTGGTTTGCAGACATGGTACCGAGGGCAGTAGTTCTCTGTACCTTTTGCCAGGAGTGCCAGCTCTGCTCATTCAGGGCCGCCTTTACGTCACTCCAATCTACAGACTCTGGCCTAGTTGGCCTGACTGCTGAAACATCCATCTTGATGGAGACAGGCTTATCTGTCTCGGTGATTGAGACTATGGGAAGACTAGGAGCAAGCTTCTTCCTCTTCTTCTTCTATCTGTTATAGGGTATGGCATACCCATATTGATTGGTGTGAGTCTAGGTTTCTTCCCTGTTGGGCGTTCTCGGTTCCCAGGGTTCTAGAGTTGGTTTCAGCATGAGTTGGAGTTGGTTCTTCATCTCAGTACTCTGAAGGGTCAGGTTCAGCCCTGTCCACCTTGCCTTAGTAGTCTCTTGTTCAGTCTTTGTTGGTTAAGACTTCTTTCAGGGGGTACTCATGTGCGTCCCCCACGTAAGCCTATGGTCCCGGCTGGGATATGAATTTGATTCTGTCTGCTTGCAGGGTTTTTTCCCTTTGGTCCTATTCAGGATGCTGTCTGGCTGTTCTTACCCTCAAGGTTGTCCTTCTGGTGACTGTTACCTTGGTCAGGCGTGTGTTGGCGGGCGGCTCTGTCTACTTAGCCCCCATTCTTTGAGATACACCAGGATAAGGTGGTGTTCCGCCTGAAGCCGGACTCTCCGCATCAGGTGTGTCTTATGTTCAATTGATTCGAGATATTGTTCTTCCTGCTGTGCCTTATTCCTAGCAACGCTGAGGAAAGGGTTCTGCATTCCTTGAACAGGTGTTGAAAGTTTTTTTTCCTTGGTAGTCACTGTGTCCTTTAGGAGAACTGCTGTTCCTTGGGGCCTATGGTCACTACATCCTGAATGTGCCCGATCTCGTCTGCTCTCGGGGAGTTGGGCGGCTTTGGCCGTGGTTATTACTTGAATGGATGTTCCTTCTGGTCCTTGGAAGGGTTTTTTGGCTTCTGCCAAGTCTACTGTTAGCGATTGGATTCGTCAGGCTGTTACTCAGGCCTATTCCAACAAGGGGAAGAATCTTCCTTTTTGCCTTGATTCTTACTCTACTCGTGCTTTGATGCCTCTTGGGCTTTTCAGCACCAAGCTTCTGTTGAACTGGTTTGCTAGGCCACTACCTGGGCCTTCTGTTCATACCTTTGCAAAGTTTTACAAGGTTGATGTTAGGGCCTCAGCTCATGCTGTCTTGGCCGTATGGTTATGCAGGTGACAGTGGTTTTAAACTGTCTGCTTTTGTCGTTTTTTTGGGGGATCCCACCCTACCTTATGGACACTGCTATTGGATGTCCCAAGTGTAAGTACTATATCTGGAGAAGGACGTACTGTATACTAAGAATAATACAATTCTGTGAAATACTCACCTGTAGAATTGGTATTATTTGTATACAGTATGTCCTGCCCCACCCCACCCTGGTTTTTGCATTATTCTGGATACCCTGTATGGTGATTGTTACCATTGTTATAGTTACCAGTTCTTTTTGGTGGTTAATTCTCCCGGCTTCTTGTTCACTGCTTTTCAATGCTGGGGATTTGTGGGAGGTCCCCGGGTATTTGAGGGGCCGGGAGAAGCCTGTTTTGCATGTCTCTGCAGTGCAGCGCCATCTGGCGGAGGATAACCCAAGTGTAAGTACTATATCTGGAGCAGGACGTACTGTATACAAATAATACCAATTCTACAGGTGAGTATTTCACAGAATTGTATTTTTCTGCATGTATAATTGCTGTGGAGAGTGTGCCTTGCTTACAGGGTTCCCCTCCCCTCCAGTGCGTGGGTTGTGGGGCGTCCCTTATGGGGGTTAATGTGCTGGATTGCATGCCATGTGTACAGCAGGCCATAACGCGGCAGTCGGGGTCCCAGGCGTCTGGGTCAGCGCCGTCGGTCTCATCACCTACTCCACCACTCCTGATCCGTACTCCTAGTGACACTGTCATTAGCGGCGAGTCGCAATCTGATGTATGTGCTAGATTGTCCAACATCGAAAAATTGATTTCTAGCTCTGCGGCCAGAAAGGCCCCGGCTAAGAGAAGACATTTGTCGCCGGCCTCGCCGGTTCTGGATTTTGATGATTATGATTCCCTTGATTGGTCTGATTATTCCCCACTTGAGGAAGGGGAACTGTTTGCGGAATCTGATGGCTCTGAGGATCAGCAGTTTTTGGATGCTGATGCTGGGCAGGTGCATGGGGATGCCGTGGATACCGCCAAGATCCTGGCCCTTTTATTTGAGGTGCTGGCTATTTCTCCTCCGGCGGAGTCCCCTCCGCAGAAGGGGGGATTTCTTGGGACCTCTAAGCCTAGTTTGGAGTTCCCAAATCAGAAGCATTTCGAAAATCTGATTCTTTAGGAATGGGAAAGACCTAGCCGGCTTCCCGGTGTTCCTCAGGGATGGGATAGGAAGTATCCCTTTCCGGTGGACGCGGTGAAGCGCTGGTCGTCCCCTCCCGAGCTCGATGCGCCCGTTCTGGGATTGTCCAACACATCTGTTGTGCACTCTCCAGACGCCACCTCGATTAAGGATGGTGAGGACCGACGTATTGATCAAATGGCTTGCCATGCCTTTGCTAGCGTGGGTTCAGCCTTGCGGCCTGTTTGTGCCTCTGCGCTCACGGCTGTGGCTACCAGGTCTGTGGTTAGGGGCCTGTTGAGTGGTTCCCAGCTTAACCCGGCCAGCGATGATTTGCAGCACTTTGGCAGTGTGAATTGTTCATGTCCTTTGTCTTATCTGCCTTGGATGACACAATATGTATGTGTAGCAGAACTTCGGTGTTGCCGGTGGCTATTCGCCGATCGGTCTTGTTGCGCCAGTGGGCAGCTGACATTGCGGCTAAGAAGTCACTTACAGGGCTACCCTTCCTGGGTATGCGGCTGTTTGGAGATAACTTGGATTCAGTAGCGAAAGGAGGAAAGCTACCGCAGCACAAGAAGCAGCGTCGCTCCTTTCGGGGGGCAGGCTTCTTTAATCCTTCCTTTCACGGGGCCTGAGCAGGCAGAGGAGCTGCTTACTCTACCTTCTGAGGTGATTCCTGGAACAGAGGCAGAGGATGGGCCCGTCCAGGACCTGTCTGGGGTTCCAAGCCCGCTGCCAAGCCAGCTCAGCAATGAGGGGGCGCCCTCACCCTTGCGGGTGGGGGGACGGCTGCGGCACTTCTTCCAGGTCTGGGCCCGGGAGGTCACAGACAAGTGGATCTTGGAAGTGGTCTATTCCGGGTACAAACTGAAGTTCGAGTACCGGCCTCCTCCCAGATTCCTCAGATCTCGGGTCCCCTCGGACCCCCGGGCTGCGCAGGGGCTCCTGTTGGCAGTGCAAAATCTTCTGGACATGGAAGTCATATGCACGGTGCCTTTGTCAGAGAGAGGCCGGGCTATTATTCCAACCGCTTCACGATGCCCAAGAAGGATGGATCCATAAGACCCATTCTGGATTTGAAGCTTCTCAACAGGTTCATCAGAACCAAGAAGTTCCGCATGGAGACTTTGCGCTCAGCCATCCTTTCTCTTTGTCGGGGGAACTTCATGTCGGTCATAGACATCAAGGATGCTTACCTTCATGTACCGATCTTCCCAGCACACCAGGGATTTCTCAGGTTTGTGGTGGGAGATCAGCATTTTCAGTTTGTGGCCCTCCCGTTCGGGCTGACCTCGGCACCAAGGGTGTTCACCAAGGTGCTGGCGGGTATAATGGCCCTTCTCAGAGCCCAGGGCTTTCGCATTGTGCCGTATCTGGACGACCTCCTGATTACGGCATCCTCTCTCAGAAAGGCGGAGCTAGACACCAGGACGGTGGTGTCAACTCTGGAGAGGTTTGGCTGGGTGATCAACCACCCCAAGTCTTCTATCTCCCCGTCAAGGGAGATTGCATTTCTGGGCATGAATCTGGATACCATTCAGACCAGGGTGTTCCTACCTCAGTCGAAGGTGCGGATGGTTCAAGATCTGATACGTCTTCTTCTGTCCAACCCTCGCCCGTCTATCCGGCTAGGGATAAGACTGGTGGGGTTGATGGTGGCTTCCTTCGAGTCAGTCCCCTTTGCTCAGTTCCACATGAGGTCGCTCCAGCTCCATCTACTGTTGGCTTGGGACAGATGTCCGCTATCATTGGATCAGTCATTTCTGATGTCTCCCCTGGTTCGGCAGTCTCTTCAGTTGTGGCTGGAACCAAGGAATCTTCTGAGGGGCAGGTCTTTTCTGACCCCTTGTGGGGAGACGGTCACCATGGATGCCAGCCTGTCAGGCTGGGGGGGGGTTTCTGGAAGAAACATCAGTTCCAGGGGCTGTGGGGTCCTCGGGAGGCCCACACCCCCATCACGCTCAACCACAAGGTATTCTGGTCCCTTTGTCACAAGTGGGGGATTCTGGAGGGGGATCTCTTTGCCTCACGTCACAATCACAAGCTTCCTGCATTTGTGTCTCTGTCTCAGGATCCTCTGGCCTTGGCAGTGGATGCCTTGCCTCTTGCCTGGAGGGATCTGGATTTTCTGTATCTGTTTGCCCCCTTCTCTGTGGTAGGCAAGGTGGTGCGCAGGCTGGCTCAAGAGGGTGCGCCAGCAATTCTGGTGGCCCCAAGGTGGCCAAGACAGGTTTGGACGTCATACAGCTGGCGGTAGATCAGTACAGGTTGCCCCTGTTTCTGGATCTGATCACTCAAGGTCACCTTTGTTACCCCAATTTACAAAAGCTGGCTTTGACGGCATGGCTGCTGAAACCTCCATCTTAAAGGAGGAAGGTTTGTCTGATGCTGTGATTCAGACACTTGTTAGAGCTAGGAAGAGATCTTCCTCTAACATCTACTACAGGTCTTGGAGGTCCTAATATTGACTGGTGTGAGGCTAGGGCATTGCCTTGCAGGGTGTTTTCGATTCCTAGGATTTTGGATTTTCTTCAACACGGTCTGGACCTGGGGTTCCAGCTTAGTGCCTCGAAAGGGCAGGTCTCTGCCCTGGCGGTCTTCTTTCAAAGGTCCTTTGCTCTGCATCCCTTGGTTAAGACTTTTTTCCAGGGGGTCACTCATTTGCGGCCCCCTAGAAAGCCTTTGTTGCCCGTTTGGGATTTGAATTTGGTTCTGTCGGCCCTCCAGGGGCCTCCTTTTGAGCCACTGCAGGATGATGCACTTTCTATGCTTACACAAAAGATTGCCTTTTTTGTTCGGCGTGTCTCTGAGTTGGCGGCCCTGTCCATTCTGGCCCCTTACTTTGAGAGACACCAGGACAAGGTGGTCTTTCGCTTTAAGCCAGATTTCCTTCCTAAGGTGGTTTCTGCCTTCCATCTCAATCGGGATGTGTTTCTCCCTTCCTTGGGTCCTAAGCCTAGCAATGACAAGGAGAGGGTCCTGCACTCTTTGGATGTGGTTCGTTGTGTGAAGTACTATTTGGTGGCTACTTCTTCCTTTCGTAGCCTTGTTCGTGGTGCCCTCCGGGCCCAGGAAAGGTTTGGCGCCTGCCAAGTCTACCATTAGTAAATGGATACGTCAGGCCATTGTTGGGGCCTATACTGCCAAGGGGAGGGTCCCCCTTTTTAGATCACTGCTCATTCTACTTGTGCTGTTGGGGCTTCTTGGGCTTTTCAGCACCAGGCGTCTGTTTAACAAGTTTGTAAGGCTGCTACTTGGTCTTCTGTTCATACTTTTTCCAAGTTTTATAAGGTTGATGTGCGGGCATCAGCGGATGCTGTTTTTGGCCGCAAAGTTCTGCAAGCTGCAGTGGTTTAATTTCTGCACTATTGCCTGTTGGGATCCCCACCCTTTTTTGGACACTGCTATTGGATGTCCCACGTGTAATTAATCTATCCGAAGCAGGGTGTAAGACATACTTGGAATAATACCATTTTGTGATTACTCACCTGTAAAATGGGTATTATAAGTATGTCTCACACCCTGCTTCGTCCCACCCTGAGTTGTATCTTGGATCCTCTATATGGTAAACTTTTTTTCTCATGGATTTTATTGGATCTTCCTGGTCTCCTTACTGCTTTCTTATACTGGGGAATGTGTGGGAGGTCCCAGGTATTAATGGACTGGGAGGGGCTTCTTTTTTTCTATTCATCTCTGCAGAAGTTCGCCCTCTACTGGACCATAACCCACGTGTAATTAATCTATCCGAAGCAGGGTGTGAGACATATTTATAATACTCATTTTACACGTGAGTAATCACAAAATGGTATTTTTACGTGTGTGCTGTTTTTATACACTGTGTGTGTGTTGTTTGGCTGGCACTGTTTGAGTCTCCCCGCATTGGGAGGGCTCGGCGCGCTCAGCAGGCGGCCCGCCCCCTTCTCTCTCTCTGTCTTCCTCTGGTCCGGCGCCATCTTGCTGGTGCGGTGTCCCAGGAGTTGGTGAGTGCCCCTTGCGGGCTGATTAGATGTGTAGTATAGTGCTGTATAGATATATACAAATTATTTAATGTTGGTGCACTTCCAGGATTGTTTGCCAGGTGCACGCGCTGTGTGCGCGTGGCTACCTCATGGATATATTATATTTATATACAGTCCTGTCTGTTTAGAGCTATGTGCTATGGCCGTTCAACTTAACGACAGCACTTGTTACCAAGGAGCGCAGCCTAGTCATCCTATATTAAGGATCAATGGCCGCTGTTCTTATAACCCTACACAGAGCGTTTTCCTTAAGGAATTGGCTACCTTAAAGGAGCAGTATCGCACATTTTTCTTGGTGACTTATATTTAAATGGTACTTTGAATGTAGGTAAGTGTTGGAGTAAGAATTACAAATTTAGAAAAAAATTATGTGTGTGTTGTGCAGCTGGAGACTAATAGCTCATGTTTATGTCTGCTGAGTGTCGGGACCCGACACTCTGGCCTGTTCCATGCTGAGGAGAGGGGTGAAACAATGTATCAAAGTATCAGCTGTTCAGTGCTGGCAGCCGTCCAGCATAAGATAACAACATTGCCTGGCCAGAACTTGTATATCTAAAACAGAGAGAAAAGCTCTAGAAGTAATTTAGCTGATAGTTTTCCCTTCATGTTGGCTCTGCTGCAGAATCTTTCAGTTTACCATTTTCTCTCTCTTTTCTCAATACATTTTTCCATATGATCTTTCTTTCAGCTTTGTGTGTTTTGAGCAAAGCCCAACCCAGGATTTTCACTATCTGGAGTTTTGTTTTGTGCCCCTAGGGGCATCCTGACTTGGGATGCCCTGATATGTGAAATCCCCAAGTTCGCCTGTGAAAACGTACCTTTCCCTGTCCCACACCGCATGCGCGGGCTCTCATCCAATCAGCTCTGTTTGCACGCAGATGGGGAGCCTGAGCAGTAACCTTCCTGGCCTCCCGGCCTGTCTAAATGACTATCTGCGTGAGCGCGCCAGAAAAATGGGGGGATCTGTGGTTATCCAGGGGTTGTTTCACACAGTGGGCATCCCGATTTAGAATGCCCAAGGGGGAAGGTCAATGGCCGGGTCTTATAGACTTCAGGGTCGGCAACTCAGGGTTTTGTTCCACTTTAATACCTTTAGATTTTTGCTGCACAGTTATTCAAAGAAGAATTTCAGTCATTTTCAGTCAGTTTAGTTTATTTTGTATAGATTTTACACATTTGAGTCACCTGGTCTCATAACAAAAGCAGCACCTCACACACACACAGCCGTTACCACTGATTACAGTGTCAGCAAATGGACTGAGCCATTGTAATTATACAATTTAAAAGAAAGGCATATATTTTTTTCCTTTTTCTATCACCAGATTATTTATACACATGTTAGAAGCTATTGTGTGGCTATTTAATTATTTATCTTTTTTAATGCAAATTTCGCGATACTGCTCCTTTAAGTATAGACGGTCACAGCAAGTCTTTTTTATATTCAGGCTGTTTGGTATGCGGGTGATTGCAAGTCTGATTGTGGTTTTCCCTATTAGTATTCCAGACAGGACAACCCAATTTAGGGGTTTCACCTGGTCCTGTGGCCCTATCCCTCAAATTTTGGGGGCATAAATTACCTTATTTAAATCCTCCTACTAACGAACATTTAAGGGGCATCCCGGGTAGCTCATCAGCGTAATTCCCATTGGTCATTGCGACTACCAAAAATCACCATATGGAGGCTTCCCGGGTTACTGTGCTCGGGGTCCCTTCGGGGCCAGCCCGGCTGTGTGTGGTTGTGGGGCATCCTTTGTGGGCGATTATGGGCTGACTGTGTACCACGTGCGCAGCAGGCGCTTGCGCATCAATCTGGGCCCCCGTGCGACTGGATCAGCTCTGCTGGTCTCGTCCCCCACACCCTCGCGCCTGGTTATGACCCCTAGTGACATTAACACTAGCGGGGAGTCGCAATCCGATGTTTGCGCTAGTCTGGCCGACATTGAGATATTGTTGCTAGCTCCACAGCTCGGTAGGCTACAGCTAATAGACGGCACATGGCACCCGCTGCGCCTGCCTTTACGTTTAACTGCATGATTAATTTATTGTCTGTACCCCCCCTCGTGGAAGGGGAATTATTCAGATTCTGATCCCTTGTTGATCAGCCTGCCATGGCACTGATGCCGCCTCAGAGCAGTGGGATGCTGACGACACCCATAGTCTTCTTACTCATGGTTTTGAAATACTTGCCTTTCCCCTCCTGCAGTGGCTCCTAAGCAGCAGAGGGAATTGTTTGGTACCGCAAACCACGGTTGGTATTGCCAAAACAGACGCTTTTTTATTATCTGGTTCTCTGGGAATGAGAATGGCCTTGCCGGTTCCCGGTATACCTATGGGGTGGCATAGGAGGTATCCTTTCCCCGCGGATTGGTCTAGTCAATTCCCCCTGAGGTGGACGCCCCCATCTTGGGGTTGTCTATTGCGTCTGTGGCACATTCCCTTGCTTCCACTACCTGATGGATAGTGAGGACTGATGTATCGAGTAACGGGACTCACATGTCTCCTGTGTCCTCTCTGCCTTAGAAGACACATTCAGCGGTATAGCAGGACCTCGGCTTGGTGGTCTCTTCCAGTTGCTCGGTCTGGTGGCACCAGTGGGCAGCTGATAATGCTGTTAGGAAGGCGTTCAAGGGGCTTCCCTCTATGGGTTGCGCCTGTTGGTGATGGTTGATTTTCTTGCCAAGGGTGGTAAGTTTCCCCAACGTAATAAGCAGCCACGACCCTTCGGGGGTCAGGGTCCTTTGCTCCCTCTCTTTATGGGCCTGGGTCAGGCAGGGGGGTACCCTTTTCGGAACAAAGGGGAGATTCTGGGGCAAGGGCAGTTGCCGTGCCCAGTCCGGATCCTTATGGGGTGCCTAGACCAAATCCACTGCTGGCCCGCTCAGCATTGAGGGGGCGCTTTCACCCCTCTGGTGGGGGATGGCTGCTGCTCTTCACTCCTCTTCCCAGATTCCTATCACTGTTTCCTACGGACCCTTGGACAGCTCAGGGCCTGTTGCTGGCGGTGCAAAGCCTTCTGGCCATGGGGGTCGTCTGTCTGGTTTCCCCGGGAGATAGAGGGCAGTGTTAACAATCTCTTTACAGTATCCAAAAGGGATGGTCCCATCAGACCCATCCGAGAACTAATCTTTTCAACAAGTTCATCAGAACCTGACATTGTCGCATGGAAACGCTGTGCTCCATCTTCAGTTCCCTGCGCCCGGGGAACTTTATGACTTCAATAGACATCTTGGATGCTTATCTTCACGGGCTGGTTTTTCCAGGGCACTAGCGGTTCCTCAGGTTTGCAGTAGAGGAACGACAATAGCATTTGTGGCACTCCCCTTCGGGCTCACATTTGCCCACAGGGGTTACTTAAGGTGTTGGCAAGCATGATGGCCCTTCTCAGAGGCCGTAGTTATTCGCATTCTTCTTTATCTGGACGACTTTTTCATTAAGTCTCCTTCACTCCAACAGGCTGAACTGGACACCTGGACGGTGGTGGCGACACTGGAGTGGTTCGGGTGGGTGATCAATTACCACAAGTCCTCACCCTCCCCGTCCTGGGTGATCGCCTTCCTGGGTATGACTATGGATACCACTCAGGCCAGGGTTTTTTCCTTCAGCAGAAAGTGGTCGCTTTTCAAGCGCCGATTCATGTCCTGCTGTCCAACCCACATCCATCCATCCGGTAAAGGATGCAGCTGGTGGGACATACGGTGGCCTGCTTCTAGGCAGTGCCCTATGCTCAATTTCACATGAGGCTTCTTCGGCTCCATTTTCTTTCAGCCTGGGAAAGAAATTGTCCCCTGTCTCTGGTTCAGGCCTTTGATTTAAATAGGTACCCTCTGATCCGGCGGTCCCCCAGCGAGTGGCTGGACTTGAGAATCTCCTGGCGGCAGATCATTCTTTACACGGTGCTGGGATACGGTCACTACGGATGCCAGTCTGTCAGACGGGGGGGGGGGCTACTAGGTGAGTCCACCAATTCTATGGGCTGTGGGGCCCTCAGGAGGCACACACTCCTATTAATGGTCTGGAGTTGAGGGCGGTTCGGTTGGCGCTGGCACAGCTGATGCCTCACCTCCAGGGCCTACCGGTTCAGGTTCGCTCCGACTACAGGACTGCGGTCGCTTGCTTCAATTATCAGGGAGGGACTCGGAGCAAGAGTGCCCTCCGGGAGGTGTCGTTGGTCCTATCCTGGGTCGAGGACATATTCCGTGCATCTCGGCGGTTACATTACGGGGGCGGAAAACCTGGAAGTGGATTCCCTGAGCGGGGGGGGGGGGCTTCTTGCTGGGGAGAATGGTCCCTTAACAGCGAGATCTTCCTATCTCTCTGTCACAGGTGGGGGATGCCGGATGTTGATCTGTTTGCTTCTCGTCACAACCGCAAGCTTCCTGCATTTGTTTCACTGTTCCAGGATCCTCTGGCTCCGGCGGTGGATGCCATGTCTCTATCCTGGCCGGGGTTCGGTCTCCTGTACCTCTTCCCTCCGTTCCCCTTCTGGACTAAGTCTTACGTCAGATGGTTCGAGAAAGATTGCCGGCTGTTTTGTTGGCCCCAGGTGGCCAAGACAGGTGTGGTTCGCAGACACAGTGCAGCTTACGGTCGATCAGTACCCTCAGCCCTGGTTCCGGATCTTCATACTCAAGGACGGCCCTGTTCCCCAATTACAAACGCTGGTTTTTGATGGCATGGCTGCTGAAACCTTCATCCTAATGGAGAGGGTCTGTCTGATGCGGGTGTTTAGACTCTGGTCAGAGCTAGTAAGAAATCTTCTTCTAGCAGCTACTGCAGGACCTGGTGGTGTTGTGAGGCTAGTGCCTTCCCCTGTTGGGTGTTTACCTTTTCCTCGGATACTGGAATTCCTTCGGCATGGTCCTGATTTGGACTTCCAGCTCAGCAATTTGAATAGGCATGTTTCCACCTTGGATGTACTCTTCCAGAGGCCCTTGCTCTTCATCCTTTGTTTCCGGTTTTGGATTTGAGTTTGGTATTGTCTGCCCTTCGGGGTCCTCCAGTAGAATTTGTGCGTGAGGCTGCACTGTTTATTCTCACCTTGAAAGTTGCCTCCTTGGTGGCTATCGCTTCTGTCTGGCGTGTATCTGAGTTGGCGCCCCCAGGCTTCGGTTGAACGAGTTTGTTAGACTGCTACTTGGTCTTCTGTTCATACTTTTTCCAAGGTTGATGTTCGGGCCTCGACGGATGCTGTTTTTTGGCCGCAAGGCTCTGCAGGTTGCAGTTTTTTGAACTGCGCATTGTGGCCTTGTTTTGGGATCCCCACCCGTTGGACACTGCTACTGGATGTCCCAGACGTAATGAATCATTCTGGAGCAGGGTGTGATGCATACTTGGAATAATACCATTCTGTGAATACTCACCTGTAGAATGGATATTATAAGTATGCATCACACCCTGCTCCATCCCACCCTGAGTTTATTCTTGGATCCTCTATATAATGAATGTTTCTTTGTTAATTTTGTTTTTGGCTTCTCCTGTTCCCCTACTGCTTACTTATACTGGGAAATGAGTGGGAGGTCCCGGGTATATATGGACTGGGAGGGGCCTCTTTTTTGCCATCTCTGCAGTAAAGCGCCCTCTTGTGGACTATAACCCAGACGTAATGAATCATTCTGGAGCAGGGTGTGATGCATACTTATAATATCCATTCTACAGCTGAGTATTCACAGAATGGTATTTTTGCATCTGATTGTTTTCCCGCAGGTTAAGGAGGGCTGCAGGAGGACAATCAGATGCGAGACACAACAGAGCACGAACGCCCTTAAGATGAGTGGATTGGTGGGGGTTGTTGGTTTGAGGGAGTGACAACAAAAAATATACTTCTTACCACGTCCAGGATCCAGCAATTCTGCCACGCTACCTATTGGGGGGGATTCTGTCATTTTCTGTTATGGGGGGGTGGATTTTAGCAAACCGTATGGCTCTGAATTTTTATTTTTCTCCTCGAAACCCTAAGTGTTAGGGTGTTAGTCTTATGGAGCGAAACACAGCGTAGTTGCATGACACATACTGACCAGGAGTAACAGTATTACCCATTGTTCTTAGTTAATAGGTGGAGCCATGAAAATCATTTAGTCAACATTCTGCCCATCTCAGAACCCCAAGCAGTGGGTTTTATAGTTTACATTATTCTCCTACCTGTGTACAGGTCTCATGCCCATTGGACTTTAGTAGCTCAAGGTATATAATGAGCAGGATAAAGCTTGATAAACTGTGGCTGGGGAGGGGGGGCTCTCTGACCATGCTGGTAACAGCCAATAAGTCTGTAACATTGGTTTGGAGCTGTTAGAGGTGCCCTAAAATAGTACCAGGACCATGCTAAATGTTACTGGGTTCTGGTTCACAAGAGAGGGTACAGGTAATCGTCCGGGTGCATTAGCAACCCACCCCTCCCACTCCTTCAGACTCTATGCCACAGAATGTCCAAAAAGGGTAGGCCTCATCACTTGATCACCACTTGAAGTCCCTTTGCGGGCAAAAAAAAAGGAAAAAAGGAGATAGTCTGTCCCATGCAGCAGTGCCTTCTTACTCTGGATGCCAGAAAGTATTTGCATGCTGCATAATGATGGTCGTTTGATAGTATTTCTATGCACCTCGGAGACATTTGGCTGCCAGAATCCCCCTCCTATAGATTTGAATGACATTTTGATCGAATTGCATCAGAACCAGACCGAGGCAGACTTTAGCAACACCACAGACATTCAAGAAGGTCATTAAAGTGGATCCATCCCTTTTCCTACTCTGATGGCTGAAGTTAATCCAGTTCATGTTATATCTGTAGTGAAATGCGTAAATAGCCACTTGACTTAAAAAGCTCAACAGAAAGACCAGTTGCTTGAATTGAGAATGAGGTAAGAACTTGCTTTAGACTTAGCACTACACATGTAAATAAAGGTAAAAATATATATATATTGGTGCCTCTTTTCCTAATCTCTATAGGATGCCCCACAGTACACATACATTTATTCTTCTGCGATTTCCCATTTGGGGTGGGAGTGGGATCCCAGGACCAGGTGAACTTGGGAGTGTGAGGCATCCTGATTTGGGATGCCCCTGGGGTTGGTTTCAGCTGGACCTAAAGTCTTTTAGACTCTAGGTTTAGTTTGGTACTCTTTAAGCCTTTGTTTTTGCATTTGATACATTGAAAAAATGCCTTGCTATATTTTCGCTTATAATTTGAGAACTTTGTTCTTTCTTTCTGGTTCATGTTTTATGTTACCTGTCTGACAACACAGTCGGGCACAGTAGACGGCTCAGACAGCCCAGGGCACCAGAGCCCCTATGAGATGTGGATGAGGAAGCCCCAGGGGTAGACATTTTACTGTCAGGTCTGGCAGTCTCCGGGGTTGTCAAAGACACAAAGCTCTTAGGGAACAGCCACTGTTCAGCACACTATGTTTTAGTAATGGCTCATAAAAATATTTTGTACAAATACTCGATTTGAAATGGACACCGAGCTGAACTACATTTGTCTTTGGAAACACTTCTGAAAGTAAAAAGGTTACACACATTACCTATAGTCTGCTTTGGTGATGGTAAGGAACACGCTAAATTGACTAAATGACAGGGGCCCTTTGTTGGTTTTCCTTCAAAAGTTTTGTAGCTCAGCCCCTGGATTGTTTTATTCATGTCCACCTTTTTTTAGAATTTAGAAGTGGATAGCTGTTCATTGCTTTGATTGGTTGCCTCTCAGCTTTTTTGTATGGGTCCACCTTTCAGTGTGTAAGACCGTGGGATCTTCTGGGCACCAAACAATAGGCATTAACACAGAGGGATATTTAGCTCAAATGTTTTTTTCTCCATATATGAAACATAAAAAGCTTTCTTCCACATACAATAAATGTATACTTACTAACAGTTAGCCAACATTGGGCTTTAATGTGAAACAGGCCTCTCTAGCTTTCTTTTTGATGGAATTTTAGGTTGCCAACTGATTCCTTGCATCTCAAGGCTCCTAAATGGTCTAGCCCGTGTTGCTCCATGCACCTGGTCAGTTCACACAGCAGCCCCCATCTGAGGCTTGTCAGCCCATTTCTAGGCCTCCTGGCCTGAAGTCCTAGGATTATGGTGGGGATTGAGTGTCCAGCAGGACTTGCTGGTCAGACTCCAGGGCCCATAAAGCATTTTACAGACTGATCGGTCAAACATGAAAATCCCTTGTCTGTCAGCTTACCTGATGAGTCTATCCCATGCTGTCCATCTGCTCCAGTCTAAGAAGGTAAGACGAAATGCCTCTTTCTTTTTGCTTCTTCCAGATAAAGCCATAGGCTTTTGTCAGGGTGGGCACCCCTTCCATCAGTGGTAGGCTCGAATGACAGGCACGTGGCATACGGTCTGTGTGTCTACCGGCAGCCTGAAAAAGCATAAGCTGTGCTGGGTACAGCTGAGTCAAAATCCAGATAGACATTAGTGGTATAACAGGAACTGGCCTTACTGGAACATGAATGGAGTAAGAGAAGGTCACCTTACATGGTGGCTAAAAAGAAGTTAGTACCAGTCATAGAGCAACTGAAAGAGCAGGAAATAACAACACAGCAGTAAAATGACTCTACAACTGAGCATCGGTCACAGAGCCATCTGGTGTCATAACGTGTCATAGCTATAAACTGCAGTAAAACTAGCAAAAGTCACTCCAGCATAGACTAAGCTGGAAGTCTGTTGTACAGTTTCTCCAACATAAGCGACTACAGAACACGTGACCACTGGTGGCCAATCGCTGGCCGGATCTAGCTTGTGGTAGAGTTAAGTGAAATTGGATTTGGGGGGGGGGGGGGGGTGTAGCGATAACCCTTATCGCCGGAGGGCTTCACCGCCCGAGACGTCCTTTTCCCAATCGTAAGAGGTGCTGCTGGGATTCCAGAGTCGTCCGTGAGGAAACACGAACAGCCCTTACAAGGGCTAGTGAATTGTAATATAGCGTTTCCCCCAATAAGAGACAGAACTTCAGTATTGAGGGTGAAGGTGAAGTGTCTTTATTAGTGCCACTCTAGGCCTTATATACACAAGTCTCCTATTGCATGACACACACACCGACCAATAGCAGCAGGGCACACAATCCCTCAACTCTGCCGGTGACGCAATCAGCAATACAATAGAGACGTCTGTAATACACTCAATCCGAACAATGCCATTGTCTGTGACGTAATCAATTAACACAATGGCAGTTGATAATACAATCCAAACTACAATGACATTGCCTGTAACAGTATCAAAATACAATGACATTGTCTGGAACCTAATTAAGAAAAGGCCAGTGAATGACCCGGTGGGCAACTGAATAGTGATGACATCCAAAAGACAGAGCGTCTGTCACAGGGGGGTTATGCACAGGGGGACTCCAACAATCTGGATGCCCCACCTGCAACTGTCACAATGCCGTCCAGTACCCATTTTAGGTGATGGACCACTTTATAATCACACTATAGTCATCACTTCCTCATTCACATTGCAAATGGCAGCCAACCATGTGACCACCGGCCAAGTTTGACGTGCAAGCTCACTCGGCAAGCCTGGTTGGTCACCGGCAGTCATGTGATTGGTAGCCATACAATGAATGAGGAGGTTGGCTGACTTGACTATAGTGCAGCTTTATGACCCCTTATGCCTGATCTTTGCTGGTGTGTCATAGAGGACAATCATGCTGTGTCCTTTCAGCTAACTGGTGAATGTATGTGATGTAAGTACACGATACACACAGCACAGACATGCAGGCATGCTGTTCCTAGTTATTGTATATGCTCATCCAGAGGGTTCACAATCTTTTTTTTTCTTCAAGTACCCATTTCTATTTTTTTAATTAGCTCAAGTGCCACCACCTGGGTGATACATATGGCTTACCAATAACCTAACAGCTGTGTTAAAAACACTCAAAACCATAAATTGCAGGAAGAAACAAAAATGCATGAATAGTGTTCATTATTTTTTGGAGAAGCATTTGAAGCAATTCATGCTTGGTTAAAGGTTTGTGGGCTGCAGCTGCATCACCAGCCTTCCTTCAGCTGAGGGGCGCTCCCACCACCAGCCAATAAATAAAGCTGGGGACGGCAGTGCGCCGTAGCCCGCTGGTATGCCAGGAATACGGCTGCTTCCCTATGCTGGGCTCTGTTCCAATTTTGGCCGTATGCCATTATTATGCATACAGTGATAATTGGAAGAGAGCCCACGCATGCCCTCTGGGAAGGTTGAGAAGGTACATATTTAGAGCGTTCCCTGGGGTTTCACAAAGCAAGGTATCCAAAATCAGACCCCCGGGGACAAAGACCAAAACCTCAGGATAATGAAAATCAGTATTTGGTTCCACTTTCAGCAAGCTCTTTCATCTACTGAGCCATTCTCTTTCTGTTTATCCGCCATCAACGGTTCTGTTTTATGTAATGGTCGCGCTACTGGAATTATAAAAAAAGGTTTTGATTAATCTTAAAAGGAACCAACATTGGAGTTGAGTATTAAATCTGTTTAACTGACTTGTTTGTTGCAGTTTTTACATTTACAAAGCTTCACACTTTCTAAATTGCCTAATTAAATTTGATAGCCTTGGAGGAATGGTTGACAACTATTACAGTTTAACTCCTTCTGTGTATGGCATGGCCAGTGCAGCATTTGGGCTGAAGTGACTTATTGTTTTGGTCTGCTTGGGAACATTATCAGACTTGATTGTCAAAAAATTACTTATTAAAGCAGACCAAAACCCACTGAACTTTTGAAAATAAATTTGGCCAAAGACCGATACTTCCTTCTTAGCATGTAGAACTAGAAATGGATTCGCACTTTTGAATTGTCTTGGAACTCTGATTCTTTTTCTGTCCCTCTCTGTAAGATTGCAGGTGATCAGTCATTGCATAGGTATGGCAATTACATCTTTGCCATACACAACAGTGGCAATAAATGGAGGAGGCGGAGCTTTAAAGCTAAAACAGGCGCCATTATTTGGGATTAGGTGAAGCAGGAGCAGTGAAAATTGGCAAAAGGTGCACTTCACAGGGGGAGCAATTCAGGGGATGCTAGTTAAAAATGTGGGTTTTGGTCCGCTTTAATTAATTACTTTAAAAATTATTTTAAACCTTGTATTCTTTTACGTTTTTTGTAGATGCAATCCAGCTTCCTAGGGGTGGGAGTGTGAATGGACCTCCATTTTTGACTAGATATCTGCTTGAAAGGCAATTTGTGGACAAACAAAAAGAGCTATACTCACCTTTCCCATTGGAGTTTTTATCCAGGGCTTCTCCCTGACTCCCCAAATTGAGTTAATCTTTTGTCCTCCAGATGTGCGCCCCCTTTTGCTCTAGATCACTTATTCTCAACCTGTGGTACATGTACCACAGGGGGTACACATCAGTCTTCAGGGGCACACCAACAGGGGGTCTGACTGTTGTGTATTATAACAGTGAAACTTTATTCCTTCTTGCTTTAAAAGTACTATGAGGCCTACGCCCTACTTATTTTGTGACTATTTATAATTGATCACCCCCTAGAGGGTACATGGTTGGAACTTCTTGTCGATAGGGGGGCACTTGGCTTAAAAAGTTGGAAAACCACTGCTCTAGCATTTTCTAGGCTGATCATACTCCGTTTGTCCGATCTGGACATGTGCCTCTTCCTTCAGTCAGTTAGTGAGTAGCATGCTCCCTTGTGACTGAAGGCATGAGCGACCCCTTTGCGTGTGTCTTGTGTTTTAGGTGATAATACTTTCGTTTTTTGTTTACCCCAGAGGTGGCCTTTAATAACTTTTTGAGAGAAGCACAGACATTGGAAGAGGAATTTAACTTATGATTACTTTTATATTTTCCATAAGCAATGGTTCTGCTGGTCTCTTGTTCTCTAATGTGGGCCCATATTTTTCCTTTTACTCTAAAAAATATTGGGAATGGGGTGTAAGGGAAGTATAGGGAAGTATAGTTTTCTTGTTGTTTGCTCCCAAGCCAGCCTTTAACCTTTTAAGTGCCAGCCTAGCTAGAGATGTTGTTTCCAGGCAATTTGTGAGTATTTTGTACTATATATGTTTAACTGCGATTTTTGCAGAGATTTCCTAGAAAATTATATATTATATTATTTTTTTCCAGCAATGTTTGGGCTTTGACATCAAATGTCAATTGTATGTAATTTTATTAGAGCTTTTGCAATATTTTTGGGTGTAATATGTGAAAAAAATGAAAAGAGCGATTTATGAGATTTTTAAAGCCACAACTGCAACTTGCGGTTAACTATCAAGGGTTAAATGCTTAACCCTTCTAGTGCCAGCTACGTGACTCTCACGTAGCTGCCTCTCCAACCGTTAAGTGGCAGCTACGTGAGAGTCATGTAGCTGATTTTAGAGGCCCATAAAAAAAAAAGTAAAAAACATACAGACTTACCTTACCCCTCATTTGAAAGGGCCAGCGATTCGAATCCGCTGTTAGATTTCCGCCCCCAGGCCTCTGATCTTCAGGAGGGGGCCCGGAATAGCTCCCCCCCCCCCGCCGGCGCCGACATCTGTAAAAAACAAAACAAAAAACAGTAAATGACATTTACTCACCTCGCAGCGCGATGGCTCTCCCCCCCTGGGCTTTCCACGCTGCTTGTGAGGGCCCAGAAACGGGCCCTCACCATCCTCTTCGGCCGGCGCTGGCCCCGCCCCTAGCCCCACCCACTTGATGACGTCATCCCGCTCCTCGGGTTACCGGCACCCGGGCTCCGATCTGTCAGTTGTCAGCAGCGATCAGTGCAGGGAGGGTGGCAGGCAGGGAGGCTCTGATCTCCCTGCCTGCCACCCTCCCTGCTCCGATCACTACCGACAACTGTTATCTGCAGCAGCGTGGGACACTGGATGGGAGGTAAGTATAAGTCAAAAAAAGAATAATAAAATATTTGTCTGTGTCTTTTTTTTTTTTAACTTAACCCTTTGTGAACTGGTAAGGGGTCCATGAGACCCCTTATACCAGTTCACAAGGCTCTGGGTATGGCAGGTCACCTGCGGCAAGCGGGTGACTTGCCATAACCCCCAGCCCCCCATTACCTGCCTCCCCAACGGCCAGGGGTGGGGGCAGAAGGGCCCGGGCCACGTGGCTATGTGGGCTAGTAGCCTGCAGGGCCAGGGGCCACCAATGCTGGCCCCTGCGCCCTGTTCTACAAGCCCCCATAGCTGGTCCGGGTCAGTAATGCTGGGTAAGGAGGACCCTATGTCATTTTTTGGGGGGGATTTTAAGGGTTTTTAACCCTTAGAATTCCAAAAAAGAAATGATGTCCTCCCCCCCCCCCCCCCCCCCGGGAGGGGGAACCCTATGTCATTTTTTTATTTTTATTAACCCCTTACAACTATGCAATCATATTGCATAGTTGTATTCTATCTGAAATCTCCTAAATTGCTGATTCAGGAAAGGGGGTATACCTATACATATGTGGTACCATTGTAACCGGGAGAAATAGGGCTTTCACACGCAATAATATTTTATTAACAAACTTACATTTTTTATTACAGAAAATTGTAAACAATAGGTTTTTTTCAGTTTTTTGCACATATTTCACCCAAAAGTATTGAGAATACACTAAAAAAAGGCCAAACAAGACATTTCATGTTGAAGCCCAGATTCTGCTGAAAAAAACAATATATAATTTTCATGGAAATCCCTTCAAAAATCAAGGTTGAACACGTGTAGCACAAAAACGTGAAAAGTCGTCGGGCAACAGAGTGTGACAAAAAATCTAGGTAGGCTGGCACTCAAAGGGTTAAAAGTAAAAAAAGAAATGGGCGGGGTCCCCCCCTTCTCCAGTGAGGGGAATCCCACACTTTTTAAAAAAATCATTCTTAAGGGTTAAACTCTTTGAAATGTGGGGGTCCCCTCTCACCGACAAAACCATCCCGTACACCAGATATGGGGGCTTGTAGACAAGGGCGTGAGGCCATGAAGGCTACAAGCCTGCATAGCCCACATGGGCCATGGGCTCTTCTGCACCCCCCTGGGTTTGGGGATGCAGGTAGAAAAATAAACAATAAGTCAATCAATATATATGATATTGATAATCCGGATCCTTGGTGTATAAATTAAATAAATCAATATTTTATAAATAAATGCAGTTTTACTAGCCATCACAAAATGTGTGCAACTTGAAATGAAACTAAGTATAAACAGGACCCCTTCACCATGCTCAACAGTGTAAACCATAACCATAGCCCAAAAGTGAATGCCAGTGCCCAGGGACCAAGGCAAGTAATAAATCAGTAAAAAAAAAAAAACACATCAATATTACAATCCACCTCCAAATGATCTCTCGCTGCTTCTCAACACCTCCCCAACCAGCCATGCGTTCTGTGGACCACAATCTCCACTTCATCAGGCCTGATGAAGTGGATATTGTGGCCCACGGAATGCCAATGTCCCGCATTGCTCACTTACTACCGGCTTCTGCCATTCACTCCTGTTGCCGGGAGGAGCCTTTTATACCCCTGAGTTTGCTGATGTCTGCGATATAAAAGGTGATGAAAAAGCTGTCAGAAGCTGCCGTGGGGGGCAGAGAACGGGTGTTTCCTGTCCTGCTGAAGACTCCAGACGCAGGATCGGTGGCCCCCATGGGGGAAGAGGATCCTGGACAGAGGTGAGCGTTTTTTATTTTTTTCCTTTGGCCGCAAACTGGGGGAACGAATCTACGTAGCTGGCAGGTCTGCTATACAGTATAACTTAACAGCATCAGTCACATACCTGGCTATTACACTGTAATACAGCAGGGAGCTGTCCAGCTTTTTTTTTATTATAATGAAACAGCAGGAACCCTGCTTGTTACATTACCCAGCAGCAGCGTTAGTTTTAAAACTCCCAGCATGAGTTTTATTACTCTTGGTGCTGCTACCTCTGTACTGCATCAGCACCCCGGACAATAAACGGACCACACCGGACTGCTGCCAACCCGACGCCACTGCAGTCTGCAGTATCAGGAAGTACAACAGTCTTAATATACAGTACGTCCTGCTCCAGATAGATTACTTACACTTGGGTATTACTCCGCCAGATGGCGCTGGACTGCAGTGACATCGAAAATAGGCTCCTTCCTGTCCCTCAAATACCCTGGGACCTCCCACAATCCCCAGATCTTCTCTGCAGTCTGGACTGCGAAGGACAAGATGGCTCTCTATTCTCGCAGGTGAGCGGGGCTATTAGCCTGCGGCCCTGTAGGACTATTCCCACCCGTTCCATTAGTAATGTGCCTCCCAGCCTTGGCTGCGCTGGTCAGGTGATGGTAGGCAGCACCACTGTCAGGTGCTTAGGAGCGCTGCTCCACCGCAATCCCCCACCAAAGGGTAGGCGGTATAGGCATATGGTGAGCCTCTATGGGATGCCCCTCCCGCACTATTGCCCCTTGCCCCTGTCTGTCAGTGGGTCCTGTTAAGTGGCCGCTGTCCTCTCTCGGGGGAGGGAGGGGGGGTGCGTGTGTATGTGTATTGGCCTTTGTGCTTCACTACATTATTTTATTATGCTTAGCGTCAGTCGCCGCACTGACTTGTTTGCACTTTTTGTGTCTCAAATTTGCAGTCGCCGCCGTGCGCGCTTCCACTGTGTTCCGCGCTTGGCGGTGTTACCTCAGGCGCTGGTGTGCCGTCATTGGCTGCTTGTCACGTGTATGGCTTTGCGCTCTTCGGGGGGGTGGGGCCAGCTTTTTGCGCGTTGTGCATCACTGTGCCTGCGGCCCGCCTCTCGAAGTATACCCAACGCCATTTTTTTTCTTGGTTTCGGCTGCTGCGTGACGGGCTTCTACCTACCGCGGTCCGTGAGTGCCGTCGCGGGTGGCTTTATTACCGTTGTTATTTATTTGTACACTTACGGCTCCCCTTTGCTTATGTCTTTCAGACAGGCCGAACCCTCTTGGCTTCTCCCGGCCCTACTCCCTCTATTTAGTTAATTAACTTGTGAGGCCTAGTGTTAATTACTCCCACTTCCCTAGTGGGTTATTGGGGCATCCCGGGTTGCTTTATAGCGTCAATCCCTATCGGCCTATTGTGCCGCTATAATCACCATATGGAGGCGTCTCAGGCTAATGTGCTCGGGGTTCCTTCGGGACAAGCCCGGCTGTGTGTAGCTTGTGGGGTGTCCCCTATTAGCGCTGACAATGTGCGGGTCTGTGTACCTTGTGCCGAGCAGGTGCTACTGCTGCAATCTGGCCTTCCAGTGGCTGGGCCTGCGCCTCGTTTCACTTCACCTACTCCCCCAAGCTTAAATCTCACTCCCACTGAGTTGCATACAAGTGAGGATTCTCAGCCTGATGTGTCTTCTAGACTGGCTAGTGTTGAGAAGTTGATTGCTAATACCTTGGCGCGTAAGGCCTCTGCAAAAAAGCGGCACTTAACGCCTGATGTCACTCTTTTCCCTATGGAAGCTGATGAGTTTTTGGAACTGTTTGGATCTGTCTCCCTTCCCCCTTTGGAGGAAGGGGAGCTATTCTCCGACTCGGGGTCATCTGATGAGAGGCCCAGGGGTCATGACGATTCTGGCTCTGACCCCTGGGCCCCAGATGATACTGATAGACTGTTGGCTCAGATTTTTGAGGTTCTGTCTATTTCTCCCCCAGTTGCGTCCCCCAGACAAAGGGGGGAACTTTTTCATACTGCTAAGTCATGCTTGGAATTTCCTGAGCAAGCCCATTTTAATAACCTTGTGCTCAAGGAATGGGAACGCCCCAGCAGGCTTCCCGGTGTACCTAAGAGTTGGAATAGGAAGTATCCCTTTCCTGCTGATGTGGTGAAGTGTTGGTCATCCCCTCCTGAGGTGGCATCCCATGCCTTTGCATGTGTGGGGACTGCGCTGCGCCCGGTCTGTGCCTCTGCCATTACGGCTGTGGCTATTAGGACCCTGCTCAGAAGTATCCTTCATGGTGCTCCTGATGATGTGTCTAGGGAGGAGTTTAATGCACTATCTAGTTGTGATGTTTTTGTGACCTATGTCCTCTCTGCCTTGAATGACACCATTAGAATGTGGCAGAACCTCTGCCCTTGTGGTGGCAATATGCCGCTCGGGTTTGGCTGCGCCAGTGGGCTGCTGATAACGCTGCCAAGAAAGCCCTCACTGGTTTTCCCTTCAAAGGACTGCGCCTGTTCGGGACCGCCTGGACCTGTTTGCTAAGGGAGGCAGGTTACCCCAGCGCAGGCGACAGTCTCGGCCCTTTCGGGGTCAGGGCTCCTTTTCCTCCCCTTACCGTGGTGCTAGACAAGGGAGGGGGTTTTCCTTTACTGGGGCCCGAGGAGACTTGTGGGGTAGGGGCAGAGGACGTGGACGTCCTGGCTCTACCTGGGGCTCCAAGCTTAAGTCCTCTCCCAAGCCCCCTCAGGCATGATGGTGCGCCCTCACCCATCCGGGTGGGGGGACGGCTTCACCACTTTGCTCACGTCTGGAAGCTTCATGTCTCAGACCAGTGGATTCAGGAGGTAGTGTCCTCCGGTTACAAGATAGAGTTTGCTGTCTGCCCTCCTCCAAGGTTCATCAGATCCCAGATTCCTGTATCAACTCAGGATCTAGTGCAGGCGGTGCAAAGCCTTCTGGAGCTGGGGGTCATCTGCAAGGTCCCCTTAAGAGAAAGGGGCAAGGGCTTCTATTCCAACCTCTTCACAGTGCCCAAAAAAGATGGGTCAGTCAGGCCCATCCTAGACTTGAAGATTCTCAACAAATTTGTCAGGTGCAGGCGCTTTCGCATGGAAACTCTGCGCTCTGCCATCAGTTTCCTGCGCCCAGGGGATTTCATGACGTCTGTGGACATCAAAGATGCTTACCT
The DNA here is from genome assembly GCA_027917425.1 of Gastrophryne carolinensis. NCBI lineage: Eukaryota > Metazoa > Chordata > Amphibia > Anura > Microhylidae > Gastrophryne > Gastrophryne carolinensis. Next base: position 449,650,546 of record CM051237.1, read on the forward strand.
TCATATTCCTGTGTTTCCAGGTCATCAAAGGTTCCTCAGGTTCGCTCTGGAGGATCAACACTACCAATTTGTGGCATTGCCTTTTGGTCTCACTTCAGCTCCCAGGGTGTTCACCAAGGTGCTGGCAGGAGTGATGTCTGTGCTCAGGTCTCAGGGCATCCGCGTGCTGCCCTACCTGGACGACATTCTCATCACTTCCCAGTCTCTACATCAGGCAGAGTTGGATACTCAGCTGGTAGTGTCCCCCCTGGAGTAATTTGGCTGGGTGATCAACCACCCCAAGTCTTCTCTGTCTCCCTTCTTGGTGACTTCATTCCTGGGAATGAATCTGGATACAGTTCAGGCAAGGATTTTTCTTCCTCAGCAGAAGGTGGACAGTATGATTGTGCAGGTCCAGTTCCTGCTATCTTGTCATCATCCCTCCATCAGGCAGGGAATGCAGCTGGTGGGCCTGTTGGTGGCGTGCTTCGAGGCGGTCCATTATGCTCAGTTCCACTTGAGGCCTCTGCAACTCCACCTCTTGTCAGTATGGGACAAGGACCCTGCGTCCCTGGACCGGGTCTTTGCGCTTTCCCCCCTGGTCAGGCGGTCCCTCTCGTGGTGGCTGGAACCTGTTGGGGGGCAGATCCTTTCTGACCCCCTTCTGGGAGACGGTCACCAGGGATGCCAGTCGGTCAGGTTGGGGGGGTTTCTGGAAGTCCCTGCAGTTCCAGGGGAGGGGGGGAGGCCCTCAGGAGGCCCACACACCTATCAACGTCTTGGAGCTGCGGGCGATCAGGTTGGTTCTGGCTCAGTTGACCCATCACCTTCGGGGCCTGCCTGTTCAGGTGCGCACGGACAACCAGACGGCAGTTGCCTACATCAATCATCAGGGAGGGACCCGGAGCAGGAGGGCCCTCCAGGAAGTGTCTCTGACCCTGACCTGGGCGGAGGACAATGTTCCCTGCATATCAGCTGTGTACATCCCGGGGGTGGAAAATCTGCAGGCAGACTCTTTGAGCAGGGGGACCTCTCGCCAGGGAGAATGGTCCCTCTGCAACAGGGTGTTTCAATCTCTGTGTCACTGTTAGGGCCAACCAGATGTGGATCTGTTTGCGTCCCGTCACAATCACAAGCTCCCGGCCTTTGTCTCCCTGTCCCAGGATCCTCTGGCCTTGGCCACGGAGGCCTTAGCAATGTCATGGCAGGACTTTCAGCTCCTTTATGTCTTTCCTCCATTCCCCCTGCTGGGCAGGGTTCTGCGCAAGATTGCTCTGGAAGGGGTGCCAGCGATTATGGTGGCCCCCAGGTGGCCAAGAAGAGTGTGGTTCGCAGACGTGGTGCAGCTGGCAGTAGATCAGTACGTTCTGCTCAGGGTGCCAGACCTGCTCACTCAGGGTCCCTTACGCCATCCTAATTTACAAACTCTGGCTTTGACGGCCTGGCTGCTGAAACCTCCATCTTGATGGAGTTGTTGATACCATGATAAAGGCTAGGAAGAAGTCTTCTTCTTCCATTTATTACAGGGTTTGGCGTGCCTACATTGACTGGTGTGAGTGGAAGTCTCTTCCCTGTCGTGTGTTCTCTATTTCCAGGATTCTGGAGTTCCTGCAGCATGGGTTGGAGATGGGGCTCCAACTCAGTACTCTGAAGGGTCAGGTTTCTGCCCTGGCTGTTTTCTTCCAGAGGTCCTTTGTTCAGCATTCTCTGATCAGGACTTTTTTCCAGGGGGTTACTCATGTGCGTCCCCCACGTAAGCCTATGTTGCCTGTTTGGGATTTGAACTTGGTTTTGTCAGCCTTGCAGGGTGCTCCCTTTGAACCTGTGCAGGATGCTGCCCTGGCCATTCTTACTCTCAAAGTTGTCTTTTTGGTGGCTATCACCTCTGTTAGGTGTGTGTCTGAGTTGGCTGCGCTCTCCATCCAGGCCCCCTACTATGAGAGACACCAGGACAAGGTGGTGTTCTGCTTCAAGCCAGACTTTCTGCCTAAGGTTGTGTCTGCCTTTCATTTGAATTGTGCCCTAATCCTATTAATGCTAAGGAGAGGGTCTTGCATTCTTTGGATGTGGTTAGGTGTCTGAAGTACTATCTAGTGGCTACTACACCTTTCAGAAAAACTGATGCTCTTTTTGTGGTCCCTTCTGGTCCTAGGAAGGGTTTGGCTCCTGCCAAGTCTACTATCAGCAAATGGATTCGTCAGGCTGTGATTCAGGCCTATTCTGCTAAGGGGAAGAATCCTCCCTTCCGCCTTATTGCTCATTCTACTCGTGCTATTGGGGCCTCTTGGGCTTTTCAGCACCAGGCTTCTGTTGAACAAGTTTGCAAGGCCACTACTTGGTCTTCTTTTTACAAGGTTGATGTTCGGGCCTCAGCTGATGCTGCTTTTGGCCGTAAGGTTCTGCAGGCGGCAGTGGTATGACCTGTCTGTTGTTACCTTTGGGGATCCCATCCTACTTTATGGACACTGCTATTGGATGTCCCAAGTGTAAGTAATCTATCTGGAGCAGGACGTACTGTATACTAAGAATAATACAATTCTGTGATTACTCACCTGTAGAATTGGTATTATGAGTATACAGTACGTCCTGCTCCACCCCACCCTTGGTTTTGCATTATCTTGGATCCCCTGTATGGTGATTGTTATCTTTGTTGTAGTTACCAGTTTGGGTTGTTTTAATTCTCCAGGCTTCTCATTAACTGCTTTTCAATGCTGGGGATTGTGGGAGGTCCCTGGGTATTTGAAGGGCCGGGAGGAGCCTATTTTCGATGTCTCTGCAGTCCAGCACCATCTGGCGGAGTAATACCCAAGTGTAAGTAATCTATCTGGAGCAGGACGTACTGTATACTCATAATACCAATTCTACAGGTGAGTAATCACAGAATTGTATTTTTTTGAGGGCCCACTCTGAATATTGTTATGGGGCCCTGTGAAACCTTTGTACCCCCTGCCTGGAAGTCCTCTTGAAAAAAAATGGCAGAATAACTTACCAAGTCTTCTCTACATTTTAAAAGCAATTTTTATTATATAATATAATTGATGCTGGATTTGTTAAACCTTCTTACTTGATATAATTTTTATCAGGGGCAGAGGAGGCTTTTTCAGTGGCCTATTGCGTTCTTTTAATTCAATTAAAATCAGCGGGTATTATCTGTCTCCATGGTACCCGCACAACTGCAAATCCAACTCGCCTGGAAGATTGTTCCGAGTGATGCTTTAATCCGCCACACTTAGCTCTTGCAAACCGCCGTACAGTCAGCAGGTTGCACATAAAACAAAGGTTTTAGCTGAATCAATTGCGAGTTTTGTTTTCTTTAGAACTTTAAAATCTCTATGAAAAGAAAGAAATTGTCATCTTTTACTTATGTGGTACTTAAGCTCTGATTGTATTTACTCAAAAATTACAAACAAATATACTTTACAGGGATGTGCCTGGAGCAAACTTAGGCTCACAGCCCTGTGTTGGAATCTTACTTGGCTGCCAGTACTTGTCATGACCAGAAGACTACAACTCCCAGAGGTCTTTGCTCCTTACTCCTATATTAAAACATGGAGAGCCAGCATTCGCTTGTAAAAAGGGAAGCGAGGAGGTGAAAGGAATTCTGAGATTTCTTAAAGTGGATCAATCACCAGGATTTTAACTATCCTGGTGAAACCCCCCAGATCGCCCACTCCACTCACCTTACAGTGATTTCCACAGTGCGTGCGTGGACGCTCATCCAATCAGAGCTTTATGGCGTGCATACTAATGCCCAACATAAAGCCATTGTTTTGGACTCTTATGTGTTCCTCCATCCCCTTATGTGATCCTCCACCCCCCTTATGTGATCTTCCACCCCCTTAGGTGATCCTCCATCCCTTTAGGTGATCTCCTACCCCCCTAGGTGATCCCCAAACCCCTTTAGGTGATTCTCCATCCTCTTTAAGTGATCCTCCACCCCTTCAAGTGATCCTCCATCCCCTTAGGTGATCCCCCATCCCCTTATTTGATCACCCATCCCCTTATTTGATCACCCATCCCCTTATTTGATCCTCCATCCCATTATGTGATCCACCATTCCCTTGTGTGATCCACCATTCCCTTGTGTGATCCACCATTCCCTTGTGTGATCCACCATTCCCTTGTGTGATCCTCCATCCCCTTGTGTGATCCTCCATCCCCTTGTGTGATCCTCCATCCCCTTGTGTGATCCTCCATCCCCTTGTGTGATCCTCCATCCCCTTTTGTGTGATCTTCCATCCCCTTAGGTGATCCTCCATCCCCTTAGATGATCCTCCATCCCCTTATGTGATCCTCCACCCCTTTAGATGATCATCCATCCCCTTTAGGTGATTCTCCATCTCACTATGTGATCTTTCACCCCCTTAGGTGATCCTCCATCCCCTTAGGTGATTCTCTATCCCCTTAGGTGATCCTCCACCCCCTTAGGTGACCCTCCATCCTCTTATGTGATCTTCCACCCCCTTATGTGATCCTCCATCCCCTTAAGTGATCAGTCATCCCTTTAAGTGATCAGTCATCCCTTTAAGTGATCCGTCATCCCTTTAAGTGATCCGTCATCCCTTTAAGTGATCCGTCATCCCTTTAAGTGATCCGTCATCCCTTTAAGTGATCCGTCATCCCTTTAAGTGATCTGTCATCCCCTTAAGTGATCCAGAGGTCTTTGTTCCTTACTCCTATATTAAAACATTCCCCTCCTTGCATCCACCTCGAAGCCTTAAACCTGACAGCCCTGTCCTTATCCTACCTGTGTTTCTTATCCTCATTTTCCATTGACGTGACCACAAGCAGCCTATTGGGCTCTCCCAGTGGCTTACATCATAGTGCGCTTCCAGTGGTGCTGCGAACCCAGTTGGCTGCCCCCCCAATGCCACATTAAAAGTGTCCAGCGGTTTAAAATTAGGTGAGCATCAATATTATCAATTTTTATACCTATCATAGTAGTGTGAGAGGTTAAAGAGGACCAACACCTGGCTGGGCAACCCCCCACCAGTTTCAAAGCTTGTCCAAATTGTGGGGCATCCCAAATGTGGATATCCCCTAGGACAAGCTTTCACCTGGCCCTAATGCCTTTTGGACTCTCTGGCCAGGTTTTTACAGTTTTCGTCCTCTTTAAAGTGGACCAAACCCCAGGATTTTGACCATCCTGGATTTTGCTTCTTGCCCCTGGGGCACCCAGATCGGGAATGCCCTGCTGAGTGAAACTCACTTTTCCCTGGTCCTACAGCACATGCATGGCCTCTCGTCCAATCAGCGAGCTTAGATCCGCTCCTGCCCCTTCCTCTAAGAAGGCCCCTTCCTCTAGGGAGCCTGCACGCACTGGCCATTCACAAATGCCTGGCGCTGGCGCGGGAGTGCGCCCTGCTAAAGGTAAAGCAGGGAGCGGCCACTGCTCGCGCACGTGCCGTTGGAGCAGGGGCGAAGCTGAGTTTACCGGGCGACCTGGGGGTTCCACACAGCGGGACATCCCGAAGCTGTATGCCCCGGGGGGATCAAGCTGGGGATCTATAGGCCGCTGGGCCATGGGTTTTGGTCCACTTTAATTTATGCCATGGTTAATAATAGCCTGAATATAGCTCTGTTTAAACACAGAGCTCGGCATAAAGGAGCTCAGTGCTGAGCCAGATGTGGCAGTTCAATGCTGTGGGTGTCACCAGGAAACGTAGGTTAACTTGGGGTTTCACATAGCGGGTTGTCCAGTTTTGGGATTCCCCACAGGAAGGGCAGCGGTCGGCCATGGAGTCTGGGGTTTTGTTCCGCTTTAAATGTTAAGTTAACCCCAATCCAAACAGCAGCAGGAGTTGGAGGGTAAGTAAAGGTTTGCTTTCACCCAAAACGCAAATGAAGGTTTTGATGGGAGTTTTCTCTTTTAAGCCAACTAACCTATTAAATAAATGATAGCCCTTAATAATTTAGGGATTAAAATATCTCTGATCTGATACTTTTTAATCCTGAATTATTGAAAGGAATGTTTTATTGATATTCTGTGGATAGAGGCACGGCGCGCTGCCCACGCCGCAGCAACCTCTTGATTGGCTGGCAGGAATGTTGGTCAGGCTTTGCTGCATTACCGAGCGTGTTTGTTCCCAAACTAGTTTGTTAATCCTGTAAAAATTGAACGATTGACTTAAAAGAGAACTCCAGGCCCAGCGTAACATATTAAAGTGGAACAAAACCTAGGATTTTGATCATTCCAGGTTTTGGTCCCCGTCCCTGCACAGGTCACTTTGGGGCTCATATAGATAGAAAGATATATAATTTTTTGAGGGAGTCTTTTTGTTCTGGCACAAAATAGGGCCCAGTGGTGTATTTTCTACTTTTCTGGAGGGCCCCCGTCCATATATTGACTTTATTTATTTATTCACAGCCTAAATTTATGACTTTTAATGTGTGCTTTGTTATGTGTTGGTTTCAAATTTGTATTGACGTTTGTCCTAATAAAGTACAATTTTTGTAATATTTAAAGTGGACCAAAACCCAGGATTTTGACTATCCTGGGTTTTGGTCTTTCCCCGGTGGCACCCCGATTGGGGGTGCCCCGCTGTGTGAAATACCCCAGCACGCCGAGACCAGCTCTCCTCTTCCTGGTCCCGCTGTGTGAAACCCCCCAGGTCACCCCATTCGCTTTTAATGATTTTTGACAATAAATGGATGTTTTATGGGTGTGCAGAACCGGCATCATTATATTCCTAGTATGTCACACACCCCACTTCCAAATATTCATGACACTTTGGAACCCGGGCCTGTAGAGGGCGATCTTGCAGAGATGACATGGAAAAAGGAGCCCCTCCTGGTCCATAAGTACTGGGTTCCTCCCACTATTCCTCAGTCTTTTCGTCTCTGCAGTCGGCGAAGCATTCAGAAGATGACTCTCCTTCAAGCTGCAGGTAGCCGGGTTTGCTCCCTGCCCCTTTTTTTCTCTATTTCTGTCTGAAACTCTTTAAAGGTGAGTACTCACAAAACGGTATTTTTTAAGGGGGGGTGGACAGGGACGTTTAAGTCCCTATCCAGGCAAACACTAAAATCCTCCCAACTTAACCCCATCAGATACATTGTAAAATGAGCTATGTCAAAGCATATTAAAATCTCTTGATTATACGTAAATGTAGATTTTTCCACTTTAGTTTCTGGGCCATGGGCTGAAAAGGGCTTGTCATTGCAGAGTCATGAGCATGCCCTTTTGTGATCAGAGACAGCTGTGAGACCACTGTGGCTTGCTGTGCTCACTCACACTGAGACCACTAAGGAAACATAGTGGTTGTTAGACCACTTTGTTGTGTGGTCCTGGAAATTGAAAGGAGGGCACACTTTGGAGCCCTGCTATGACTTCTAACCAGCACTACAGGAAATGGAAGGGAGGCACACATGGGACAGACATCAGGTGAGCTGCTGGTAAGTTTTAGTGGGTGAACTCGTGGGGGGGGGGGGGGGGGTCACATTTTCAAATTGGGATGCCCCACGAAACAAACCCTAGGAAAGTCAAGTTCCCTGGTTTTGCTCCAGTTCAAAAAGGACCAAAACCCACAGATCTATTCCTGGGCTGACTGATTCCCGTGGCATCCAAAATCGGGATGCCCCACTGTGCGAACCCCCCCCCCCCCAGGTTGCCCATAATCTCACCTTATTTTACGGTCCAACGTTGCATGCACGAGCCGCAGACCACACCATGCATTTGTGAATGACCCACGTGGGCATGCTCCCTGTTAGAGGGAAGTGGGGGATGTGGCTGCCAGCATGCTCGGATCCGCTCAAATTAGACAAGCTCCTGGATGAAGGATCCGAGCGTATTGATCGGACGAGCAACCACGCATGCGTCGTAGGACCAGGAAGAGGTGAGTTTGTTCGGGCGTTTGCCGGGGGGCAAGGACCAAAACCCAGGATAGTCAAAATCCTGGGTTTTGGTCCACTTTAAAGTATGCATAAAGTTTTGCATGTGAGAACCGACTTCAGAACCTCTGTGCTGCAACCAATAATCCAGCTTGATGCATCTGTGTGAATTGCACTGGCTGCTCACCTGGTGCCTGTTTAGTGTTTGACATGATTATGTTACATTTCAGCTTTAGTAGTCTTTCTAGAATAATCATTCACCGGCTCCATCTGTTCAGCCTGGACAGCGGCTGCTCGGGCGCAGCGGACAGATGCTCAGAGGAAACTGCTCACTCTTGCTCTTTTACTGGTACCACATCCGTCAGATCATTTTCTGACAGATTCAATGAAAAGAATCCAGAAGAATAACACCAAAGGGCAATGGTTCTGCTTATTCATGTTCCATAGTAGGTTTGGTACGTAGATGATCTTTAAATCGTGATATGTTACTTTTTGTCACCAATTAAATCTTTGTTATCCAAGTTATTGTTACTCTTTAACCACCTCGATATACTGAGCATTTAAATACATTTAGCATAGAATCCGGGTCAAAAGACTCCAGACTTCTCCTTCCTTAAAGTGGATGTCCAGTCATTAAACATTCCTCCTTCTCCACATCTTTCGAGTGCTCTCCTGAGCTCAGCCCTTAAAGGAAAACTCTTTTTTTTGTCAGGTATTTGGTGTTCTGAGTTGTTTTCCTCATCTGGAATGTAAACTAGACGTATGTTGGGCTTTTGCCCCCAGACCTGTGATTTAGATATCATCATGCTGTTTCTTATATTCCTGTGACTCTGTGTTGCTAAAGTGTGGTTTTTCTGGCCTTGAGTAAAGCCATTAGTATAGCTTTAGACAACAAATCCAATAATACTTTCAGGGTAACAGGTGAGCTCATCAGCATCTTTGGCAAAATCAAGCAGCAGTAGTCACCTTCCCAGGAGACTGCTGCCAGCAACCCTTTCCTTGTTGGAACACAAGATTGTGATCCCCCCCATCTGAATAGGTTGAGTAAGAGTAAAAGGGGTTAAAGCAGTCATCTCTTCCTCGGTCAGGGTCAGAGAGTCAGGAGGTCTCTGATATGTACACCAAAGACACCACTTTGGTGTACGTCTCTAACAAAACACATTGTTGCCAGGGAAAACTGTTTTGTTTTATAACACGAGTTGCAAACTTATAGAAAAGAAAAAAAAAAATAACAGATAAGCACAGAACTTTGATGACTTTATTTTGGCACACAATAATGGAAACTTTTAAAAATGCCATTGAAAGTGGACTTTTCCTTTAACCCTTTAAAGTGGACCAACACCCACGGGTGATCGGCCCGGGAATCTATAAGATTCCCGGGCCGATCACCCCCCACCCCGCGGGACATCCGAGATCGGGATGTCCCGCGGGGTGAAACCCCCCCCCAAACACCCCAACTCACCTACCTTATCTTCGGCGGCGGCCGGCCGCCGCCGCCTCCCTCGCGCCCCTGTAGGCGTGCGCGCCTCCGCGCCGGCTGTCTGCGAATGGCCGGCGCGGGGGCGCGCGCGTCAAAAGTGACGCGAGGGAGGCGGCCGCCGCCGCTTAGACGTTCCAGATCTTCCCTTGTACGTCGGCGCTGGGAGCGGGGAGAGGTGAGTTTTTCGGGGGGTTAGGGGGGGTTTCACACAGCGGGGCACCCCGATCGGGGGTGCCCCACCGAAGTGGACCAAGACCCAGGATAGTCAAAATCCTGGGTGTTGGTCCACTTTAAAAGCCAAGCACGTAACTCTCACGCGGTTGCCTCTCCTGCCGTTAATCGACAAGCACGTGAGAGTTACGGGCCTGGCTTTCCTCCAGCCACAAAAAAAAAAAAACACTCGCCTGACCCCTCGATTGGTCCAGCTGGGTCTTTTCTTCACCCGGGGGCATCCAATTCCCCCCCCCCCCCCCCCGGGGCTCTTCCAGCAATGGCCCCTGCAACACCTTGATATCCTTACCTTCACCTCGATCCTTCACCAAAATGCTGTCCTCTGATTGGCCACCGGCTGTCATGTAAGCCGGCCCACGTGTCCACTGGTGGCCAATCGGAGGACAGCATTGCGGGCCAGGGATCGAGGTGAAGGTAAGGACTTCGGGGGGGTTGGGGGGTTACCAGCATTCTGGATGCCGCCCAGCCTGTCACAGCATCGTCCCACACTCGTTTGTTAGAAAAGGGGTATGGGACCACTTTAATTTGGATGAAAGAGTTCTTAGTACATGAGCCCAGGAGAAGCCTGCACCCAAACCCACAGCCGAATTTGCCATTCCATTTGGTTTCTATGATCTGCAATGCAAACGCAGTTTACAATGCGGTTCTGAACTGCCACATTCAAGCCAAAACTGCATTTGGACTGCAACGCAGGCTATGTTCACACCAGTTTTGATCCCTGCTGGTCCACATGACCGCTGACGGCCAATTGTTATAAATGGGGGCCCGAGGAGTGAGATCTGTGCCTTTCGCATTGGGGGAAGCGATTGCGTTGCACTTTTTCAGAAGCTTTTGAAACTCGTCAGCCAACACGGGGCTGATGCATAGCGATGTGGGTGGAGAATGTAATATTGCCTGAGCTATTCCTTGTCTATTTAAACAGGGTAGCGGGGGATGCAGCAGGCTCGAGGGTCACACTTCTTTAGGATGTATCTAGTAAACAGATTTTTATCCAAGTCCTCCTTCAGCTTGACTGACCACATGGAAAGATTGGGCTCCACCCCCTGGGAGGAAACACAAAGACTGAACAGAGCTTAAAAGCCCCACCCCTTCCTCTCCTCCTCAGTTCTTTGTGTTTCCTCTCTGGGAAACCATGTTTGTTATTTTCGTTTATTTTTTTCTTACCTCCAGAGTTCTGAAGTAACCCGCTGCACCAAACTAGTACCAAGGGAGTCCCCAATGGTGTTTGAATGCAGCTGGGGCTATTTCCCTGCACCATTAAAGGGTTTTCCTACTTGTGATCTGTTAATTGTGTTAAAGGAGTTAATGGAACCTCCATTTGAACCTTCGGAGGAAGTTTTGGAAAAATGGTTGTCTTTGAAGTGTTGTTTTTAGCTGGCTATTACGTCTGCTAGAATTAGAAAGAGAAATACAAGCCCTATCCATTATAGAACCTTATTGTGCTGTATTACCAGATAAGGTCATACTTCGACCCAATTCAATATTTTTGCCGAAAGTTGCGACTTCAGTTAACAGGTCGCAGGAGAGTTCTTCCATCTCTGCCAGATTCAGCAGGAAAGGACGAATATCTCTCGCTGCTTGATGTCAGAAGAGCCCCGATCATTTATTTGGAAAGATTTAAGGACTGGAGCATTGCAGAACAACTTTTTGTTACTTTCAGTGGTAAAAAAAAAAGGTTCGGCAGCTTCAAGGTCCACTATAGCCAGATGGATAAAACAGGCTATTGCTGAAGCTTTTCTAGCGGGGTGTCTGCCCCAGAGGTCTAGGCCCATTCCACGAGAGCTATGGCTACATCATGGGCGGAAAGAACTGGGGCATCCATAGATGAGATATGTAAAGCGGCAACGTGGTCATTGACCCACACCTTCCTCAAACATTATAGACTTGACTTATTGTCTGCAAAGCATCAGGCCTTCAGTAGAAGAGTTCTTCTTGCAGCTTCCCACCCCTAAGGTATAATTACTTGCCTAATCCTCTAAATGTGGTCGGCCAAGCTGAAGGCTGGCTTGGATAAACCACTGTTAGACTTACCGGTAACGTTTTTTTTGGGGGGGAATCCTTCAGTTTGACCGCTTATTACCCGCCCAAAGTCCAAGGGTGGTTAGAGTATTACTTTTCTATTACTGAGGAGGAGAGGAAGGGGTGGGGCTTTTAAGCTCTATTCAATCTTTGTTTCCTCCCAGGGGGTGGAGCCCAATCTCTCCATGAGGTCGGTCAAGCTGAAGGATTTCTGAAAAAACTTTACCGGTAAGTCTAGCGGTGGTTATTTATGCCCACTTTGAAACCCTGTGATTATCAGTGGCATGAAACGAATCTGCCTGGAGAGCCCCTCTATTTATCTATTCTATGCATGGCCTGGTGAGAACATGAAGCTGCCACTTAATCGATAAGATGCAATTGACTTTTCAATCAGCTTTAATATTTCTAAAATCCATATGAGTATCCAGGTTAGGGTGGATGGCACTGATAACACGATGGCTTATTCCTTTGGCTGGATTATTATGCAGCGGTGAGAATTGTCTGGGATTTCCCCTGGAAGCTCAGACTCGCACAGGGAGATTTCCCTGCTCCCACCACGATCTGAGACACATCAGGCTCACGTATCTGCATGTCTGGGGAAATCCACTGGTCATGTGATCTGAACCAATCAATTAGATTCTATTGTACTGGAGCATGAAAAGTAGTGCCTGGACTGGCACTCCTGTAATCTTAACGGGGCAATGATACTCCTGGTATTTAATTTAAACCAAACCTTCAGCATAATTTGATGAAAACCCCAAACTCCTAAAAAAAACTATTCCCCAGCATCTAAAATTAATATATTTAACATTTTTAGTCACGTATTATTCTTTCTCCCGCTGGGCTGTTCAGGACTCTAGGATACGGGCACTACCATCTTGCCTCAGAAGCATCATACTGAGGAGAGGATAAGGTACAGGGGGCGGGGTTATAGCTGTGCTTTGCACAGACAGAGCAGAGCTGGGGTCAGGAAAAGGACAACAATCCCAAAATGCAGAGTGGCATAGTCAGAAGACACTTCCTGTCTGCAGGCAGCCTGAAACTCCATGGGCCCCAATCTTGGATGTTTAAAGGTTTAGAAATTGCAGTAGATGCAGGTAGGATGATTTTTAATGTGGGTAATCTGTATGTACAGGGTGGGGGAAACATATAAGATAGGCTCCTATTTAGGGTGACCCCCTATCCTGGTGCTGAGGCAGGAGGGACAAAGAAAAATAAACCCTTACCTTAACTAGGCTCCCGCACCGCTCCTCGTAAACTGGGCGCCACCATCTTGGACTGAAGAAACAGCTGCTTTTCCTGGCTCCTTGCACACTCATTCAAGTGAATGGCCAGCGGGAGCGCGCGCAGAGTCGGGGGATGCAGCTTTGCTTCTTTTTCTGTGGCAGCCTTGTGAGACCGGGAGCGCCTGGCTAAGTAAGGGTTTTTTTCCTTTGTAACCTACCAGCCTGCTTCAAACAGCAAGCAATGGTGCTGTGCTGTTAAAATAAACTCACCTTGTTGGAAAATCTTGGAATTTTAAAGAGTCTGTCCCCAAATTACACTCAAAGCTGTCACCCCTGGATTTTATTACTACTAAGAAAATAAACCACAAACTTGACAGAAGTTTTAACCTGATCAGGTGTAATTTTTAATATTACACAATTTCGCGATACAGCTCCTTTAAAGTGATCCTATACCCAAAAAGAAAGTTTGTTTGTTTTTTTCTTATTACTAAAGCCTTTGCACAGTATTCAAAAAAACACTAAATGGATGCAGTCTGATCTTCGAATGGTGGTCTTATGGCTTCCTGGCCATGCAGCAGCACCCCCTGGTGCTCTTCAGCAATTATACATTCAGTTATAAAATAAACTGCCACATGATTTACTGACACTGCATGTTTCAGCTTAACTTGTAGTGCTTTTATTGTAGATTTATTGCAGTCATTTTAACTGTTAAGGCTTACCCTTAATGCCGGACTGTTTAAAGTGGACCAAAACCCAGGATTTTGACTATCCTGAGTTTTGGTCGTTGCCCCCGGGGCACCCCGATCAGCGATGCCCCGCTGTGTAAAAACCCCCCATGTCGCCCAAACTCACCTCTTTCTGGTCCTACGACGAATGTGCGGCCGCTCGTCCAATCAGGATCCACTCGAGCCCCTGTGTCCAGGAGCTCCGTTAATACGAGCGAAACCAAGCGCGCTAGCGGTCTCATCCTCCGCTACCCTCTAACATTCACAAATGCCTGGCGGGGGTATGTGCCCTGCTAGAGGGATAGCGGGGATGCGGCCACTGCTCGTGCATGCGCCATTGGACCGGGAAACAAGGTGAGTTCATGGGCGACCTGGGGGGGATTCACACAGCGGGGCATCCCGATTCTGGATGCCCTGGGGGGATAAATCTTATAGATTCCTGAGCCGATCTCCGTGGGTTTTGGTCCACTTTAAATCGATGCGTCACTGTCAGGGAGAAGTTAGCAGCCGTAGGACAGTAGAGGAATACAACAGGCTGTGGGGTAAGGTTAAATGTGTGTGCATAGTCTAACAGCTTTATATGTTTATATGTTCAGGAGATATATGATATATAAAAGGAGAATCCAGGGAGACACAGCTGCTACTAATTAGCATTTTCTGTGCCTGAATAACCTCTACATGTGAAAACCAGAGAGCAAATTTACCTCTTTCCTGCGTCGTATGACAGCACTTTGCAAGGAGTCTCTCATGTGTAATTTGCTCAGCCATTATTCCCCTTTTTCCCTAATACCCAGCACGGCCTGTTTCATTTAATCCTTACTTCTGGGTATTCCGCCACAAGGTGGCGCAGTGGAATGCAGAAGATTTGTGGCTCCTCCTGGCCCCATATAAAAACCAGGAATCACACAATAGACCCCCAGTGTTTCCTCTGCAGTCATACTGCGAAGATAGAAGATGGCTCTCTATGTTTCGCAGGCTAGCGGGGCAACCAAGCCTGCGGCCCTGCAAGTCTATTTCCACCCGTTTCCGGACCCTATTTGCCTCCCAGCCTCGGCTGTTGGATCTGGTGATGGTAGGGAAGCACCAGGTCAGGTGCTCGGGGAGCGCTGCTCCAAGCCACAGACCCTGTACAACAAAGGGTAGCCGGTCAAAGGCTTTTTATGGTGAGCCTACTGAGGGATGAAGAAGCACAGCTGTCGCTATGGTGTAGGGGGTGAGTTGTGCTTGGGGACTTGTTTCCTGGCCAGTATTCCCTTTTCTGTCTGACCTTCTTCTCTGTTGGAGTGTTTGTCTCTCTTACCCCCCTCCCTCCCCTCTGGGCCCCTTTTTAGACGGTTCCCGCCGCGGCATGCCCTCTCCTCCGCTCCCCCTCCCCCCGACGGGTGTTGTCGGGGGGGTGGGTGGTGGTTGCGGAGTGGTGTCCCGCAGTTTGTCTCTCGCCGCCGCCATGGGCGTACTGCGCTCCTTGGCGGGCGGCGCTTTTACTGCTGTCTTACTGAGGGCTGTCATGGCGCTGGGTCACGTGAGCGCCCTTCGTGGGGTCGGCGCCAGGGGGGATGACGCGCATCCGCGTATCTCTTGTATCCGCAGAGGCCCTTGGGGCCGTGGCGGATCCCGTGGTCGTCCCGGTCTTTTTCGGGGATCCAAGCTTAAATTCCCTCCCAAGGCCCCTCTGGCATGAGGAGGCACCCTCACCCGTCCGGGTGGGGGGACGGCTTCTGCTCTTTGCTTACTTCTGGAGGCTTCGAGTCTAAGACCGGTGGATTCAGGAGGTGGGGTCCTCCGGTTACAAGATAGTTTGCAGCCTTGCCGTCCCCAAGATTTCTCAGATCCCGGATTTCTCAAAATCCCCTGTCAGCTCAGGGGTTGCGCCTAGCAGTTCAACACCTGTTGGAATCTGGGGTCATCTGTCTAGTGCCTCACCAGGAACGGGGTCATGGTACTATTCCAATCTATTAACGGTGCCAAAAAAGGACGGTTCTTTGAGGCCCATCCTGGACTTGAAAGGTCTCAACAGGTTTGTCCGGTTTAAGCACTTTCGCATTGAGACGCTACGCTCGGCTCGGCTGTCAGTTCCCATGACCACTGTCGACATCAAGGATGCCTATCTTCACGTACCAATCTTTCCAGGTCATCAGAGATTCCTGAGGTTTGCTCTGGAGGATCAGCATTACCAGTTTGTAGCCTTACCGTTCGGTATCACCTCAGATCCTCGGGTATTCACCAAGGTGCTGGCAGGCGTCATGGCTCTTCTTCAGGCCGAGTAGGATACTCAGGTGGTGACGTCCACTCTCGAGTGCTTCGGCTGGGTGATCAACTATTCCAAGTCTTCACTGTCTCCATTTGGGCATGACTCTGGATACCTCTCAGGTCAAGGTATTTCTCCTTCAGCAGAAAGTGGAGGGCCTTGAGATGCAGGCACGGGCCTTGCTCTTGTGTCCTCATCCCTCCATTCAGCAAGGGGATGCAGTTAGTGGGCCTGATGGTGTCCTGCTTCGAGGTGGTTCCCTTTGCTTAGTTTCACATGAGACCTCTTCAGTTGCATCTCTTGTCAGTTTGGGATCGGGACCCGGTGTCCCTGGATCGGGAATTTGCTCTGTCCCCTCTGGCCAGGCAGTCCCTCTCGTGGTGGTTGGACTCGAAGAATCTTCTCGTGGGCAGGACCTTTCTGCCTCAGTGCTGGGAGATTGTCACCACAGATGCCAGTCTGACCAGATGGGGGGGGGTTTGGAAGTCTCTGAAATTTTAGGGTCAGTGGAGGCCCATGCACCCATCAACATTCTAGAATTGCGGACGATCAGGTTGGTTCTCTCCCAGGTGACCCCCCCACCTTCGGGGTTGTGCTGTTCAGGTACGCTCGGACAACCAGACGGCGGCAACCTACATTAATCATCAGGGAGGGACTCGGAGCAAGCGAGCCCTCAAGGAAGTGTCCCTGATACTGTCTTGGGCGGAGGAGAATGTCCCCTACATCTCGGCGGTCTACATTCCGGGGGTGGATTACCAGGAGGAAGACTCCCTGAGCAGGGGGATGTCTCGGCTGGGGGAATGGTCTCTCAGCAACAAGGTATATTCTTAGTATACAGTATGTCCTGCTCCAGATAAGAATCATTACTCTTGGGTATTACTCCGCCAGATGGCGCTGGACTGCAGAGACCGCGAAATTGGCTCCTCCCGGCCCCTCAAGTACCCAGGGACCTCCCACAAATCCCCAGATGTTCTCAGCAGTCTGGACTGCGAAGGACAAGAAGATGGCTCTCTTCTCGTAGGTGAGCGGGGCTATTAGCCTGCGGCCCTGTAGGACTAATCCCACTCGTTCTATTATTAATGCGTCTCCCAGCCTTGGCTACGCTGGTCCGGGTGATAGTAGGCAGCACCACTGTCAGGTGCTTAGGTGCGCTGCTCCACCGCAATCCCCCACCAAAGGGTAGGCGGTATAGGCATATGGTGAGCCTCTATGGGATGCCCCTCCCGCCTTATTGCCCCTTGCCCCTGTCTATCCGTGGGTCCTATGTTAAGTGGACGCCGCCCTCCCTCGCTCTCCCTAGTAGCTCTTGGGGGGGGGGGAAGGGGGGGCGTGTGTATGCCTTGGTGCTTCACTGTATTATGTGCTTCGTTTTGGTGTCAGTCTCCGCGCTGTCTTGGTTGCACTGGTTTCGTTTTGAAAATGCCGCATGCGCTTCCACTGTGTTCCACGGTTGGCGGCGGCATTACCTCAGGCGCTGATGCGCCATCATTGGTTGCTGGTCACGTGTGCTGCTTCGCGCTCTTCTGGGGGGGTGGGGCCTGCGGTTGGCGCGTTCCGCGTCACGGTCTAAGCATCCCACCCCTCGAGGTATACCCGGCGCCATTTTTCTCCGGATTCGGCTGCTGCGTGGCTGGCCTCTACCTACCGCGGTCTGTGAGTGCTCTCGCGGCTGGCTTTATTTACCCTATGTCCTTATACATGTTGCTTATGGGGCTCTTTTCGCTTATGTCTTTCAGGCGGGTCGAACTCTATTGGTTTCTCCCGGCCCTATTCCATCTATTTAGTTATTAAACTTGAGAGGTCTAGTGTGTAAATTACTCCCACTTCCCTAGCGGGTTATTGGGGCATCCCGGGTTGCTTTTATAGTGTGAATCCCTATTGGCCTATTGTGCCGCTATAATCACAATATGGAGGCGTCTCAGGATAATGTGCTCAGGGTTCCTTCGGGACAAGCCCGGCTGTGTGTAGCTTGTGGGGTGTCCCCTACTGGTGCTGACAATGTGCGGGTCTGTATATCTTGTGCCCAGCAGGTGCTTGCGCTGCAGCCTGGTTTACCAGTAGCTGGGCCTGTGCCAAGTATGGCTTCACCTACTCCCCCAAGCTTAAATTTGACTCCCATTGAGTTGCATACCAGTGGGGATTCTCAGCCTGATGTGTCTTCCAGACTGGCTAGTGTTGAGAAGTTGCTGGCTAATACCTTGGAGCGTAAGGCCTCTGCTAAGAAGCGGCACTTGACGCCTGATGTCACTTTTTTCCCTATGGAGGCTGATGAGTTCTTGGAGCTGTCTGGTTATACCCCCTTGGAAGAAGGGGAGTTATTCTCTTGACTCTGAGTCATCTGATGAGAGGCCCAGGGGTCATGATGATTCTGGCTCTGACCCCTGGGCCTCAGATGATACCGATAGGCTGTTGGCTCAGATTTTTGAGGTACTGTCTATCTCTCCCCCCGGTTGCGCCCCCCAGGCAGCAGGGGGAATTTTTTTTATACCACTAAGCCACGTTTTAAGTTTCCTGAGCAAGCCCATTTTAATAAAATCGTGCTCAAGGAATGCTTCCCAGCAGGCTCCCCGGAGTCCCTAAGAGTTGGGATAAGAGGTATCCCTTTCCTGCTGATGTGGTGAAGCGTTGGTCATCCCCTCCAGAGGTGGATGCCCCGATCCTAGGGTTATCTAACACCTCTGTCATGCATTCCCCTGACTCTGCTATGCTGCGGGATAGTGAGGACCGGCGTATTGATCAGCTGGCGTCCCATGCCTTTGCCTGTGTGGGGACAGCGCTGCACCCGATCTGTGCCTCTGCCATTACAGCTGTGGCTATTAGGACCCTGCTTAGAGGTCTCTTAGAGGGTGCTCCTGATGATGTGTCTAGTGAGAAGTTTAATGCACTCTCTCGTTGTGAAGTCTTTGTGACTTATGTCCTCTCTGCCTTGGATGATACCATTAGGATGTGTGGCAGAGCCTCTGCCCTAGTGGTGGCTATGCGCCACTCGGTTTGGCTGCGCCAGTGGGCTGCTGACAATGCTGCTAAGAAAGCTCTCACTGGTTTTCCCTTCAGACTACGCCTGTTTGGGGACCGCCTGGACCTGTTTGCTAAGGGAGGCAGGTTACCCCAGCGCAGGCGGCAGTCTCGGCCCTTTCAGGGCCAGGGCTTCTTTTCTTTCCCCTACCTTGGAGCCAGACAGGGGAGGGGGGTCTCCCTTACTGGGGCCCGAGGAGATTTCTGGGGTAGGGGCAGAGGATGTGGACGCCCTGGCCCATCCTGGGGCTCCAAGCCTAGGTCTTCTCACAAGCCCCCTCAGGCATGAAGGGGCGCCCTCATCCATCCGGGTGGGGGGACGGCTTCAGCTTTTTGGTCACGTCTGGAGGCTTCATGTCTCAGACCGGTGGATTCAGGAGGTAGTGTCCTCCGGTTACAAGATAGAGTTTGCTGCCTGGCCCCCCCAAGATTCATCAGATCCCGGATGTCTCAGGACCCCATGTTAGCTCAGGCTCTAATTCTGGCTGTGCAAAGCCTTTTGGAGCTGGGGGTCATCTGTCAGGTCCCCTTACGAGAAAGGGGCAAGGGGTTCTATTCCAACCTTTTCACCGTGCCCAAAAGAGATGGGTCAGTCAGGCCCATCCTGGACTTGAAGATCCTCAACGAATTTGTCAGGCGCAGGCCCTTTTGCATGGAAACCTTGCGCTCTGCTAACAGTTCCCTGCGTCCAGGGGATTTCATGACCTTTGTTGACATCAAAGATGTTTACCTTCATATTCCTGTTTTTCCAGGTCATCAAAGATTCCTCAGGTTCGCTCTGGAGGATCAGCACTACCAATTTGTGGCATTGCCCTTCAGTCTCGCCTCAGCTCTCAGAGTGTTCACCAAGGTACTGGCAGGGGTGATGGCCCTGCTCAGGGCATTCGTGTGCTGCCATATTTGGACGACATTCTCATCACTTCTCAGTCCTTCCAACAGGCAGAGCTGGATACTCAGCGAGTAGTGTCCACACTGGAGTCATTTGGCTGGGCGATCAACCACCCCAAGTCTTCCCTGTCTCCCTCCTTGGTGACACCCTTCCTGGGAATGAATCTGGATACAGTTCAGTCAAGGATTTTTCTTCCTCAGCAGAAGGTGGACAGTCTACTGGTGCAGGTTCAGTTCCTGCTCTCTTGCCCTCATCCCTCCATCAGGCAGGGAATGCAGCTGGTGGGCCTGATGGTGTCGTGCTTCGAGGCGGTTTCTTATGCACAGTTTCACATGAGGCCTCTGCAACTCCAAGTCTTGTCAATATGGGACAAGGATCCCGTGTCCCTGGACCAGGTCCTTGTTCTATCCCCCCTAGCCAGGCGGTCCCTCTCGTGGTGGCTGGACTCCAGGAACCTGTTGGCGGGCAGATCCTTTCTGGCCCCCTGCTGGGAGACGGTCACCAAGGATGCCAGTCTGACGGGTTGGGGGGGCTTCTGGAAGTCCCTGCAGTTCCAAGGACGGTAGGGCCCTCACACCCATCAACATTCTGGAACTAAGGGCGATCAGGTTGGTGCTGGCTCACTTGACCCATCACCTTCGGGGTCGGCCTGTTCAGGTACGCTTGGACAACCAGACAGCGGTTGCCTACATCAATCATCGGGGGGGGACCCGGAATAAGGGGGCCCTCAAGGAAGTGTCTCTGATCCTGTCCTGGGCGGAGGACAATGTTCCCTGCATCTCAGCTGTGTACATTCTGGGGGTGGAGAATCTGCAGGCAGACTCCCTGAGCAGGGGGACATCTCGCCTGGGAGAATGGTCCCTCTGTGAGAGGGTGTTTCACACTCTACGTCACCGTTGGGGCCAACCAGATGTGGATCTGTTTGTGTCCCGTCACAACCACAAGCTCCCGGCCTTTGTCTCCCTGTCCCAGGACTCTCTGGCCTTGGCAACAGATGCTCTAGCAATGTCATGGCGGGATTTTCAGCTCCTGTATGTCTTTCCCCCATTCCCCCTGTTGGGCAGGGTTCTGCGCAAGATAGCTCAGGAGGGGGTACCAGCTATCCTGGTGGCTCCCAGGTGGCCAAAAAGAGTGTGGTTTGCAGACGTGGTGCAGCTGGCAGTAGATCAGTGCGCTCTGCCCAGGGTGCCAGACCTGCTCACTCAGTGTCATCTACGCTATCCCAATTTACAAACTCTGGCTTTGACGGCCTAGCTGCTGAAACCTCCATCTTGATGGAAAAGGGGCTGTCTGCCTCTGTTGTTGACACCATGATAAAGGCTAGAAAGAAGTCTTCTTCCTCTATTTACTATAGGGTTTGGCGTGCCTATTTGACTGGTGTGAGGCTAGGTCTCTTCCGTGTCATGTGTTCTCTATTCCCAGGATCCTGGAGTTCCTGCAGCATGGATTGGAGCTGGGGCTCCAACTCAGTACTCTGAAGGGTCATGTCTCTGCCCTGGATGTTTTCTTCCAGAGGTCCTTTGCCCAGCATTCTGTGATCAGGACCTTTTTCCAGGGGGGTACTCATGTGCATCCCCGCGTAAGCCTATGTTGTCTGTTTGGGATTTGAACTTGGTCTTGTCTGCCTTGCAGGGTGCTCCCTTTGAACCTGTGCAGGATGCTGCCTTGGCCATTCTTACTCTCAAGGTTTACTCTTGCGGGCGGCAGTGGTCTGACTTGTCTGTTGTTACCTTTGGGGATCCCACCCTACTTTATGGACACTGCTATTGGATGTCCCAAGAGTAATGATTCTTATCTGGAGCAGGACGTACTGTATACTAAGAATAATACAATTCTGTGATTACTCACCTGTAGAATTGATATTATGAGTATACAGTACGTCCTGCTCCACCCCACCCTTGGTTTTGCATTATCTTCGGATCCTCCGTATGGTGATTGTTATAATTGTTTATGGTTACTGGTTTCTGTTATCTTTCTCCCAGCTTCTGGTTCACTGCTGTTCAATGCTGGGGATTTGTGGGAGGTCCCTGGGTATTTGAGGGGCCAGGAGGAGCCAATTTTGCGATCTCTGCAGTCCAGCGCCATCTGGCACAGTAATACCCAAGAGTAATGATTCTTATCTGGACCAGGACGTACTGTATACTCATAATATCAATTCTACAGGTGAGTAATCACAGAATTGTATTTTCTCACCCTGTGTCACCGCTGGGGTCAGCCGGATGTGGACCTGTTTGCGTCCCGTCACAATCACAAGCTTCCCAGATTTGTCTCCCTGTCACAGGATCCTCTGGCCTTCGCCACGGATGCGCTGGCAATTCCCTTTCGACTCCTTTATGTTTTCCCTCCCTTTCCTCTGCTGGCCCTGGTGCTGCGCAAGATAGCCCAGGAGAGGGTACCGGCCATTCTGGTGGCCCCCTGTTGGCCAAGGAGGGTGTGGTTCGCGGACGTCGCACAGATGGCAGTAGATCGATACGTCTTGCCCGAGGATCCAGAGCTTCTCACGCAGGGACAGCTGCGCCATCCCAATTTACAAACGCTGGCTTTAACGGCTTGGCTGCTGAAACCTCCATCTTGATGGGCAAGGGGTTATCGGCCCCTGTTGTTAATACCATGATTCGGTCTCGGAAGAAATTCTCGTCTTGTATTTACTACAGAGTCTGGCATGCTTATATTGCCTGGTGCGAGTCCAAGTCTCTCCCTTGTCGGGTGTTTTCTATCCCCAGGATTCTGGAGTTTTTACAACATGGATTGGATTCGGGCCTTCAACTTAGTACTCTCAGAGGGCAGATGTCGGCTCTGGCAATTTTTTTCCAACGATCTTTTGCCAATCACAGGCTTGTTAAGACTTTCCTCCAGGGAGTTACTCATGTCCGCCGCGTAAGCCTATGCTACCGCTTTGGGACTTAAATTTGGTGTTGTCTGCTCTACAGGGTTCTCCTTTTGAACCTATATGTGAGGCTGCGTTGCCCATTCTGACTCTTAAGGTGGCCCTTTTGGTGGCTATTACTTCGGTCAGGCGTGTTTCTGAGCTGGCGGCGCTCTCCATTAAACCACCTTATTTTGAGAGGCATCAGGATAAGGTAGTGTTCCAACTTAAACCTGATTTTTGTCTGCTTTCCATCTCAATCAGGACATTGTCTTACCCTCCTTGTGTCCTAAACCTGCTAATTCTAAGAAATAGACCCTTCATTTTCTGGATGTTGTCAGGGCATTGAAGTTTTATTTGGTAGCTACTGAGTCCTATAGGAAATCTGATGCTCTTTTTGTTCTTCCTGCTTGACCTAGGAAGGGTTTGCCTCCGGCCAGATCTACTATCAGCAAGTGGATCTGTCAGGCGGTGGTGCAAGCCTATTCTGTTAAAGGGAAGGAAGCTCCCTTCCGTGTTACTGCTCATTCCACTTGAGCTATTGGTGTTTCTTGGGCTTTTCAGCACCAGGCTTCTGTTGAACAAGTTTGTAAGGCCGCTACTTGGTCTTCAGTTACTTTTTCCAAGTTCTACAAGGTTGATGTTAAGGCCTCAGCTGATGCTGCTTTTGGCCGCAAGGTACTTCAGGCGGTAGTGGTTTGAACTGCCTGCCGTTACTCTTTGGGGATCCCACCCTACTTTTACGGACACTGCTGTTGGATGTCCCAGAAGTAAGGATTAAATGAAACAGGCCGTGCTGTGCATTAGGAAAAATACAATTCTGTGAGTACTCACCTGTAGAATTGTTTTTGCTATACACAGCACGGCCTGTTTTATCCCTCCCTTGTTATTGTTATCTTTGATTGCCTCTGTATGGTGATTTGTTCCAAAGTTTAGTTGTGTGAGTGTTAGGGCGAGCGCTGCGTTTTCCCCGCGCAGCGCCCCCCTCCGTGCCTCTCCTCGGGCAAGCGCTGCGTCCCCTTCCTGCAGCGCTCCCCGCTCTACCGCCATCCGGGCGTCCGCTGCTGGCCCCCCAGGCTGCGTTTCCCCCTTACCTGGTCCCCGCGCCTCCTCCTCTGACCGGCATGGCCGCCGGCTTCCTCCTTCTGTTACAGTTCCGCCTTCCCTGCGCGCACGTCCCCGGCCACTAGGGGGCGCGCGCGTCAACCTTCTCAGATTTAAAGGGCCAAGGCCCTGTTAATTGGTCTCTGCCATCCAATCCCTTTTTGGCTCTTCCTTTAAATAGAACCCTGCCTTACTTCCTGTGCCGGATCTTCGGTGTTGTTCCCTGAATGATATTCGCTGTTTTGCTTGATTCCTCGTGTATGACCTCGGCTCTCCCATTGACCTTCGAACCTGTGCTGCCCGTCCCGACCTCGGCTTGTGTCTCCGCTATTGAACCCGCGCTGCCAGTCCCGACCTCGGCTTGTGTCTCCGCTACTGAACCCGCGCTGCCCGTCCTGACCTCGGCCTTCTCCTTCGACCACTGTTTGTCTCTACTGCACGTCACTTCAGCAGTTTGTGGAACTGTGCCGCTGTTGGGGGGTAGCGACCTGGGAGTCACCTGCCGCACAAGACCATCCCGCCTTGCGGTGGGCTCTGGTGAAAACCAGTGGCTCCTTAGACTCCGCTCCCCTGACGCGGTATCTGCCAAACAGTTCTGCAGATCCTGCGGGTCCACTTCTTCGCACGTTCAACCCGGAGCGTAACAGTAAGATCCGGCCATGGATCCCGCTGAGGTGCCCTTGCCGGAGACTTCCGAACTCCCAGCGCTGGTGGCTCTGCAGTCCCGGCAGATTAATCAGCTTACCGCTATGATGCAGCAACTCTTGACCCAGCAGCTGTCGCCTTCTCCACCGCCACCGGTGCCGCCACCGCAGTCTCCAGCAGTTTCCTCATCCAGAATCCGCCTCTCCTTGCCAGCAAAATACGAGGGGGACGCGAAGTTGTGCAGAGGCTTTCTAGCCCAGTGCTCTATGCACCTGGAATTATTGTTCGATCAATTCCCCACCGAACGCTCTAAAGTGGCCTTCATCATTAGTCTGCTCTCCGGAAAAGCCTTGGCCTGGGCCACTCCCTTGTGGGACCGTAATGATCCTCTCACCTTCACCGTCCAGGCCTTTGTTGCAGAATTCCGTCAGGTTTTTGAAGAACCCGCTCGGGCCTCATCTGCCGAGTCCGCTCTATTGAATTTAACGCAAGGCGATCTTTCTGTTGGTGAATATGCTATTCGATTCCGTACTTTGGCCTCCGAGTTAGCGTGGAATAATGAGGCCCTCTGCGCTTGTTTTAAGAAAGGTCTCTCTAGCAAGATCAAAGATGTTCTAGCGGCCCGAGAGATACCTGACTCCCTTTCTGAACTCATTCATCTCGTCACTCGCATTGACATACGCTTTGCTGAGAGGCGTGAAGAACTTCGCCTGGAGAGAGATTCCCAACGCGACAGGAGGATGTTTCGTTTGGCTCCCACCTTTCAGAAACCTTTGTCTGTACCATCATCTCCAGAGGTGGAAGCCATGCAGGTCGGCCGCTCTCGCCTAACCCCCGTGGAGAGGTCTCGCAGGAGGAATGAAAATCTCTGTCTGTATTGCGCCAGTCCTGATCATTTTCTAAGAGATTGCCCCATTCGTCCTTCTCGACCGGGAAACGGGCGCACCTAGACTCGTTGGGAGAGGCGTCTCTGGGTGTGTGTGCTTCCTCTCCAAGATTTACCGTACCTGCACAGCTTTGTCTCTCATCTGCCTCTGTGCTTAATTTGCCGGTCTTCCTGGATTCTGGTTCGGCGGGCAATTTCATAGAGGCCTCCCTGATCAAGAAATACGACATAGCAGTTAACCGCTTGGCCAAACCGTTATTCATCGCCTCAGTTAATGGAGATAGACTGAATTGTATGGTGCAGTACCGTACCAAGCCTTTGCTCCTTAAGATTGGCCTCTTTCACCAGGAATACTTGGAACTCTTTGTGTTACCCCACTGTACTTCCCCAATTCTATTGGGTCTTCCTTGGCTTCAGCTTCATAATCCTTCCCTAGACTGGGTCACTGGGGACATCAAGGCGTGGGGTACAACCTGCCTAAAGAATTGCTTGAAAGCCTTACCAGTTCGAACCGATCATCCTACCACATCTCTACCGGGCCTACCCAAAGTTTACCGGGCCTACGCTGACGTCTTCTGTAAGAAGCAAGCTGAGACCCTTCCGCCACATCGCCCTTATGATTGCCCGATCGATCTCCTGCCTGGAACCACTCCTCCTCGTGGCCGTATCTACCCACTATCCGTCCCCGAAACTCAAGCAATGGCTACTTACATACAAGAAAATCTGCAGAGGGGCTTCATCCGGAAGTCCTCTTCTCCCGCTGGGGCAGGCTTTTTTTTTGTACAGAAAAAAGACGGTTCTCTCCGACCCTGTATCGACTATCGGGGTCTTAACAAGATCACGGTAAAGAACCGATACCCCTTACCTTTAATTCCAGAACTCTTCGACCGTCTTCGTGGCTCCAGGATCTTTTCCAAACTAGACCTCCGAGGAGCCTACAATCTGATCCGCATCCGCAAGGGAGACGAATGGAAGACTGCCTTTAATACCCGTGACGGTCATTTCGAGTATTTGGTGATGCCCTTCGGGCTTTGTAATGCCCCTGCCGTATTTCAAGAGTTCGTCAATGACATCTTCCGGGACTTGTTGTACTCCTGTGTCGTGGTCTATTTAGATGATATCCTCATCTTCTCTTCTTCCCTCGAAGAGCATCACCGGCACGTTCGTCTGGTACTTTCCCGCCTTCGGCAGCATCATCTTTATGCCAAATTAGAAAAGTGTCTCTTTCACCAGACCGCTCTGCCCTTTTTGGGTTATACTGTTTCAGCCCAAGGACTACAAATGGACCCTAGCAAATTGAGAGCGGTATTAGATTGGCCTCGGCCTGTTGGTCTGCGTTCCATTCAACGATTTCTGGGCTTCGCCAACTATTACCGTCAATTCATACCCCATTTTTCCACTATCGTGGCCCCCATTGTGGCTCTCACCAAAAAGGGAGCCAACCCCAAGTCATGGCCTCCACAGGCGGAGGCAGCCTTTTTAGCATTGAAAAAGACATTCTCCATGGCCCCGGTGCTCTCCAGACCAGACCCTTCTCGTCCCTTTTCTCTGGAGGTTGACGCTTCTTCCATTGGAGCAGGAGCTGTTCTCACACAGAGGTCTCCTTCAGGAAAAAATCATACTTGTGGGTTCTTTTCTAGGACCTTTTCTTCCGCGGAGCGAAATTATTCTATTGGGGATCGTGAGCTCCTGGCTATCAAATTAGCTCTTGAAGAGTGGAGACATCTACTAGAAGGGTCGCTTCACCCCATATCTATTTTTACCGACCATAAGAACCTTTTGTATCTTCAAACTGCTCAACGCTTGAATCCTCGCCAAGCTCGTTGGTCACTATTCTTCGCGCGGTTTAATTTCCGCATTCACTTTCGGCCTGCCTCTAAGAACATCAGGGCAGATGCTCTATCTCGCTTCTCGGACTTCACAGACGTGGACGCTGCTCCTCAGTTCATTATATCCCCTGATCATTTGATTCATTCTGCTCCTGCCTCCCTAGTGCAGGCTCCGCCTGGAAAGACCTTTGTCCCGGTTCGCCGACGCCTCCAAATATTAAAATGGGGACATGCTTCCCGTATTGCCGGGCATGCTGGTATCAAAAAATCTAACGCAATTATTGCCAGATATTATTGGTGGCCCTCCATTGAGAAGGATGTGGCAGAATTCGTGCAAGCTTGTACCACCTGTGCACGTAATAAAACCCCTCGCCAAAGACCGGCGGGTCTTCTTCATCCTCTTCCTATTCCTGAAATCCCTTGGTCTCACATCGCTATGGACTTTATCACGGATCTTCCTCCATCTCAAGGCAATACAGTGATCTGGGTTGTTGTGGATCGTTTTTCTAAAATGGCGCACTTCGTTCCGCTACCAGGACTCCCATCCGCTCCTCAGTTGGCTAAGAACTTTTTTAAGCATATTTTTCGGCTCCATGGGCTTCCTTCCCACATTGTCTCCGACAGGGGAGTTCAGTTTGTTTCAAAATTCTGGAGGGCTCTCTGTACTCAGTTAAAAGTAAAATTAGATTAGAATATCTACGTCACTTCATTTCGGCCCGACAAGATGACTGGGTCGATCTCTTGCCATGGGCGGAGTTCTCTTATAATTTCAAAGATTCTGAAGCCACAAAAAAATCTCCATTCTTCATTGTTTATGGCCGTCAACCTTTGCCTCCTCTACCCTTACCTACACAGTCGGGGGTACCCGCCGTGGATGACTTAACACAGTTTTTTTCCTCTATCTGGCGTGAAACACGACATTCTCTTGTTCTAGCCTCTACCCGCATGAAGGACAGCGCTAATAAAAGAAGGAGAATCGCTCCTGTTTTCTCTCCTGGAGATAAAGTTTGGCTTTCAGCCAAGTACATTCGTTTCAAGATACCCAGTTATAAATTGGGCCCTCGCTATTTAGGGCCGTACAGGATCAAGCAACAAATTAATCCGGTCTGTTACAAACTTCATCTGCCAGCCTCCTTACGTATTCCCAACTCTTTTCATGTTTCATTATTAAAACCTCTGACGACTAATCGATTCTCTTCTAAAACGTTGGAGCCACTTCCGGTCGCGGGTACCGAAGATGCCTTCTCGGTGAGAGAGATTCTGGCTTCCAAAACATCCAGAGGGAGACGATACTTTCTAGTGGATTGGGAGAATTGCGGTCCAGAAGAGAGGTCCTGGGAGCCTGAGGAGAATATCCTCGATCGGAGCCTTATTTCAAACTTCCTCGGTCCCAAAAAGAGGGGGAGACCTAAGGGGGGGGTACTGTTAGGGCGAGCGCTGCGTTTTCCCCGCGCAGCGCCCCCCTCCGTGCCTCTCCTCGGGCGAGCGCTGCGTCCCCTTCCTGCAGCGCTCCCCGCTCTACCGCCATCCGGGCGTCCGCTGCTGGCCCCCCAGGCTGCGTTTCCCCCTTACCTGGTCCCCGCGCCTCCTCCTCTGACCGGCATGGCCGCCGCCTTCCTCCTTCTGTTACAGTTCCGCCTTCCCTGCGCGCACGTCCCCGGCCACTAGGGGGTGCGCGCGTCAACCTTCTCAGATTTAAAGGGCCAAGGCCCTGTTAATTGGTCTCTGCCATCCAATCCCTTTTTGGCTCTTCCTTTAAATAGAACCCTGCCTTACTTCCTGTGCCGGATCTTCGGTGTTGTTCCCTGAATGATATTCGCTGTTTTGCTTGATTCCTCGTGTATGACCTCGGCTCTCCCATTGACCTTCGAACCTGTGCTGCCCGTCCCGACCTCGGCTTGTGTCTCCGCTATTGAACCCGCGCTGCCAGTCCCGACCTCGGCTTGTGTCTCCGCTACTGAACCCGCGCTGCCCGTCCTGACCTCGGCCTTCTCCTTCGACCACTGTTTGTCTCTACTGCACGTCACTTCAGCAGTTTGTGGAACTGTGCCGCTGTTGGGGGGGAGTCTCCTGCCGCACAAGACCATCCCGCCTTGCGGTGGGCTCTGGTGAAAACCAGTGGCTCCTTAGACTCCGCTCCCCTGACACGGTATCTGCCAAACAGTTCTGCAGATCCTGCGGGTCCACTTCTTCGCACGTTCAACCCGGAGCGTAACAGTGAGCCTTTTATCTTTTTTTATCTTGATTAGCTCCCGGCTTCTTGTATAACTGCTTTTCAACACTGAGGGTCTATTGTGTGATTCCTGGTTTTTATATAGGGCCGGGAGGAGCCACAAATCTTCTGCAGTCCACTGCGCCACCTTGTGGCGGAATACCCAGAAGTAAGGATTAAATGAAACAGGCCGTGCTGTGCATAGCAAAAACAATTCTACAGGCGGGTACTCACAGAAGTGTATTTTTCGGAACATATAATATAGTGACATTTCTGCCAGTAGTTCCAGGAAGTTGAACCTGAATCAACATCAACGGAGCAAAAGGACTTTGTTGCAAAAAAACACAACATGTCTTCTGTGCGCCATGTGCTTTGCTTACATAACGGATTTGCTTATATAAGAAACTGCAGTGTTCCACACCAATCAAACTGTGATATGGATTTTTTCCTCTTTTTATAGATGTCATGTATCTGTCTTTTCTATCCTGATGTTTCTTACAAGCAATCTTTTTCTTTTTTTGATAGGTGTTTTGATGTTGGCCTCCATCGTTTCCTCGTAAGGTAAGAGTTCAAATAAAAACAGTACTGTCCACAATCTACTTTTCATTAAAATGCAGAAAACTTGTTTGCAGGGGGGACGGTCACACACGGCCATCAAACATCAAATTTTAGGTTTCAATGATTTTTTTTTTTCAATAATCTTTATTGAAGCCGACCGGATCATCGGGGCACACAACATAGGTTTTATACATTCCCATAAGCTTGGATTTACACACACAGGTATACAACATACTCCAGCATAGTCACATAGTATCATTACAGTCAGATTCCTTCCGACCCTTCTTGTACTATTCCTCTTAACCGAATCCCATTTTCCCCCCTCCCTGTGGGGGGGAGGGGGGCGGTGCCCTCCTGCTCTGGCGGCCAACCTTTTATTTTCCTACAAAGTAACCAAAAGGAGAGGGCAGGAAGGAAATGGGGATGGAGTGGGTTCGGCTATATGGGTGGGGGCGCCAGCACGGCCCGGGTCCATCTCCTCCCCATCACAACGCCACAGAGGCACAGTGTGTAAAGTAAGGTAGTCCCCCTTACCCCTCCGGGGGTGAGAGGGGGCACGGGAGGGGTCCGAGCCACCCCTCCTCCACTGTGACAGGAAGGGGGAGCGGCAGGGGCCGAGAGACGGGAGTCAGTACAGGACGTCGGAGGAGGGGGGGAGCTAAGGGGGCGGTGGGGGAGGAAGAGGGGGGATCCCCTGATCTGGTGCCCAGTATTGCCACTCAGGCGGCTCCGATCGGGTCTCTGCCCACATCTGAGTCAATGAACAGGTTCCACTGAGCCCACAGCTGTCTGTGGCCCTCCTACGCTCAGAGACCGAAAGGTCCTCCATATGCCTAATATCTTTCACTCTCCAATCCATGAATCCACGGAAGTTTTCAATGATTATTATTGAATTTTTAACAAAATATAAAAGTGAGACAGCTATGAGTTACAGTTCCAACGCATATCATCAGTACATTGTACCTCCAGGTCAAAAAAGGAATAAACGAATACTCTTAAAGCAGACCAAAAATAACAAAAATCAGGTCCGGATGCTCCTGCAGTACACAGACCTCTACTGCTGGCTGTGTGGCTACTATTTCTAGCCACTTCCAGGTTGTCGTGTGGTAAAACAGCGCTACATGAACTCATAGGAAGCTACTGGCCAGCAGTCCACAGCTTCCTTCCCGAGGGCTGCCACTCTGGTGTCCTTGTTGCTGCTGCTGCGGTCACCTCGCCGCTGCTCCAGTTACCTCATCTCTGCACCTGCGCCATCATTTTGCAGCATTTGACCTCACTCTGGCTGCCCAATGTATGGCGTCAGCATCACCTAGAAACAGCAGAAACTGCCTAATCTAATAAATGTAGCGTGCAATAAATATAAATAAATAAATACAAGCAGCAAACATGGACAGAGAGGCTAATATAAAAAGAAAAATATCACCAGTAAGATGGTGGTTTCCAAGCTCCTGCACTGTGTCACACTTTATCATTGTGAACACTTTATTAGATTAAGCATTTTCTCAGTGTTCTATTCTGTTATTAAGCAGTTGTGTGTATATGCTGCTTTTTCCCTTTTACACCTATGGTGCTTTTAGATTGTAGACCTTTGTGTTATAGAATTAAGATTATTGACAATTATGTGTATCTGGGACCACGGGTATAATTCATGTTTAGCCCAGTGGTGCTACACGCAAGTTTTTCATTTTTTGTTAGTAACCACTTGGCTGTGCAACGGGGATTAGCTCTCTCCTAATTATTTGTGTAATGAGAGAGGGTCTAGCCTAAGAAGATCAAGATCCAATGACAAGGTGTGCAGAATTACTAAGCAGCTTGTTTTCTGAAGACAAAATTTTTATGGACTGATGAGATGGGAGTGACTCTTGATGGACCAAATAGATAGGCCTGTAGCTGGATCAGTAATGGGGACAGAGCTTCACTTCAACACCAGCAAGGCGGGCTACTGCTGTGGGTTGGTATTTCTAAAGATGAGCTGGTTGGAACTTTACGTGTTGAAGATGGACTCAAAATCAACTCCTCCAAATACTTCCACTTTTTAGAAGACATTTTCTTCAAGCAGTGGTACAGGGAAAAATCTTTTATCTTTAGTTCTTACTGTCAAAATCATGGTTTTCTTGAAAGCTGTAGAACACTAAAATGCCCCCCCCTTCCACACCTGACATAAACCCTATTGAGAACTTTAACTGGTTTTCACTTTAACTTTAAGAGATTTACTGTGAAGAAATCTGTACAGTGTCTAGGAGGCTGTTCTTACTGCTGCACAAAATGATGACTCTCATCAGAATGTGGCAGGCTCCAAGGGTGAAAGGATTAGGTTATCAAAAAGGGTTGGCTTTATTGGTCACAGATTTTGTGTCTGGAATTGTTTCTTACTTTAAAGTGGACCAAAACCCATGGTCCGACAGCCCTGGAGTCTATAAGATTCCAGGGCCGCTTGATTCCCCCCCCCCCCCCTTCCTGGAAGCCCCTCTGTGTGAAACCCCCCAGGTCGCCCAGAAACTCACCTTCTTTCCCCGCCATATCTTTAGCAGGACTCTTGTCCGTGCCAGGCATTTGTGAATGACCTTCGTGGGTAGGGGGGAATGTGGCCAGAGCGCTCAGATCCGCTGGCCTTAGATGAAGGCTTAGACAAACAGACGGTAGTGGATCCGAGCGCTCTGATTGGACGAGAGACGGCGTATGCGCTGTAGGACCAGGCAGAGGTGAGTTCGTTCGGGCGACCTTGGGGGTTTCACACAGCGGGGCACTCCCGATCGGGGTGCTCAGGAGACAAGGACCAAAACCCAGGATAGTCAAAATGAGGTGAGATGGAAACATTTCCTTACATAATACTTCTGCACATTCATAGTTGCCCAATAATCATGCACACAATTATGCACACACAGTAAGGCAAAACCTTACTTATGTTGATACTTATGCTGATACTTATGCTGCAACATGCTGTGTGACTTAGGATGTCAGAGGTCAGATTTTGCCCAGTCATAGGCCATCAAGATGAACCTCCAAAGATGGTTTTTGTGCCACTCTGTTCCCCAGGCAAAAGAGTATCATAACACCTTCTCTGGGCAAGGTCATCCCATCAAGCCAACCGGAAGCATCATGCGCCACAGCCAGTGTTACGTTGCCGTGTTAGTCCAGCGCCATTAAAGTCAGGTGTAGGCCTTCTAATTCTATCTTTCAATCTAAAAAGACATTTTTAGACTAAAGAGAACTTTAACAAAGTGTTCCTTGGACATTTGGTGGTGGTCTGTACTTTGGAGGAATTCTGCGGCTTTAGTTGCTTTTCAGCAAACAGAAGTTTGGGGCAACTTGAGGGGGTTTCAGCAAACAAAAGTTTGGTTTGAGTGCCCCCAAACTCAAAATTTTTTAAAAATGTTGATTGGTTTGCGCTTTGCAGGCGAGGTCTTTCTTTACACTCTACACTCCAAATCTGGCTTAGCACAGGGAAGGTATAAGTGGGAGGAGGTGAGTCAAGGTTTGCCCTTTGGTCCACTTTAAAGTAGACCAAAACCCAGGCTTTTTACTATCCTGGGTTGTGCTCCTTTCCCCCGGGGCACCCCAGGATGCCGAGACCAGCTCACCTCTTCCCGGTCCCATGGTGTGTCTAAGAGCGGTGGCTCCGAACGCCGTGACGTCTGCATCCTCCTCTTCCCTCTAACAGGGAGCTTGACCGGGAAACGAGGTAAGTGAATGAGGCAACCTGGGGGATTTCACACAGCGGGGCATCCTGATTTTGGAGAGGGGGAGGGTTGATCGGAGTGCTTTTTGAGCCACTTTAATTCATTTTATAAGTGAAATACCACTTATAAAGAACCAAGTGTCCTCGGAGTGACCCACAGTATGTAATATCGTACAACAAATCTCCTTTTAGATCCTCGTTGACAATCCTAACTCTTGTATATTATAAAGATGTATTAAGATAAAGGGAGAGTTAATATTGGTTGATGGTACTAAAGGCACATTCAGCTCCATAAGTTACAGCGTCACTATTATCATCATCATCCGCACAGCGCCATTCTTCTTTCACAGTCACTGTGGCTGTCACATCAACAGAGAGCTGAGAAAGATTATATTATATTTAAATGTCCACATCAGCTGGGTGCCATCGAGAAATTGTTCCGCTAATGCTATCGGCAGGTCTGCAATTTCCTGTAATGGAATTTTGAAATTGGTGCTAATCACTATATTTCTTACTCTCTAGAAGTTTTCAAGTTCTGCAATGTCAAAACTTAAAAAGAGACTTAGAATGTATCAGCGATAATGTAGGAAGCCAATACTTTTATTTATGTGTTTTATTTGTGAAGAACCCAACTTAGTGACATCTGGATATTTACCAGAAGCTAATCGCTGGTAGTTTGTGCAAATAATTCTCTAAGCCCTTTAAGTGGACCACAACCTGGTATGCCCAGTCCTAAAGTGTAATAGAGTCCAGAGCTGGGAGATTCCTTGTTCTAGAGGCATCGCGATTTGGAATACCTCTGCAGTGTGGAACCCTGGTAAACTTTCATCAATCCAGGATCCCAAGGTTTTCGCCCAGCATCCCTACACTGTGCACTTGTCACACCAGCTAGAATTCAATTTATGGGGGGGTCAAAAATTTGGATTTTGGTCTTCTATGAAAAGGCCAGCCGACACAGGATCAGACCTCTACCGATAGCGATCTGCCGACGGAAAATTGGTCGTCTGGTAGTGAATACCCGAGGGTGAAACCAGGCCCACGAGCCGCACGTGAACCATCCCATTTTCGGGAGGCCCCAGGGCAAAACGACCCAGGAGGGGCGGCCGGCGGCATCACCCCAGCAATTACTCAGCGACAAACGCGGCAAACCTCCAGGAAAGCCCCATGATGAATTTATCATCGAGACAGCTGACAACGGATGAGGTAAGCCTTTTATCTCGGGGTCTGTCTTTTTGCCCCTCTGCGAAATTTGATCTGTTTAAGTTTGACATTGAACTGTACAAATATGAGAGAAGGCTGAAATTGAAGCATTTTTTTAAGAACGATGCCCCATTTACAGAGAACAAGGCACAAACACGTGCCTTTAAATTAAAGAGCAAATTCATGCCGCAGGGCAATTTGGGGTCCATTGAGGCATATACCCGCACCATCAGGGCCGATGCAATCCAAGCAGCAGCCCGGAGACGTTACTATAGTAATATCTCCAAACAAGAAACGGTGGCATTGAGAGCCCTTAGAGATGATACACGGATTTTCATAAAACCCGCAGATAAAGGGGGAGCAATTGTGGTTATGGACTATGGGGAATACCGCAAAGGCATATCAGAAATGCTAGCGGACGAATCTAGCTATGAAAAAGTAGATGTCAATCCTGTTGCACATATACAGGAGAAAATAAAAGATTACATCTCTCTAGGCATAGCCAACAGGTGGATTACACAAGACACGGCGGATTTCCTGTTTATGGAGTTCCCAATAACACCTGTGATTTATGGCTTGCCCAAAGTTCACAAGGGACTAGATCCTTTGAAGTACCGTCCAATTGTAGCTGGAACGGACTCTGTGACCCAACCCCTGGCCCAATGGACTGATTTTCTTTTACAGCCGTATGTAACAACATTACCCTCATACCTCAAAGATACAGGGGACTTCTTACAGAAACTCAGCAATATTACTACAACAGGGGCATCCCTCATGGTGACCATGGACATATCATCCTTATATACCAACATCCCTAATACGGAGGGCATTCAAGCAGTGGGACACTTTCTCACCAAGAAACCCACAGGAATATATAACCAGGGGCCTTGAAATTGTGTTGATGAATAATTTTTTTAAGTTTGAATCTGGATACTTTCAACAGATCACTGGAACCGCCATGGGGAGTGCAGTAGCTCCTGCTATTCTTGGTGTGCCACACACCCCGCTTCACCTTTAATATTCTTCACGATTGGGTTAACTCACCGCCAGGTGACGCTGTGCAGAGAGGAAGTCTTGTAACGAGCCCCCTTCCGGCCTATATATACCTGGTACCTCCCATTTATCACCAGTGTTTTTCTCTCTGCTTGACGACAAGACAGAAGATTGAAGTCTCCTGCTTACAGGTAGCCGGGGTCTTACCCCGGCACCCCCTTTTGGTCTATTTCTGCCCGGTTTTGATTGTTTATACCTTTATGGTGGAATGGAAGCCTCCCAGCCTAGGCTGCTCACTGGGCAATTGGTAGACGGCACTATAGGTGCCTAGGAGCTTATCTCCTCCACTCGACCCCCTCTTTTGGGGGCAATGCGGCTATCCGGCATGGTGATCCGGAAATGGGATGCCCCTGTCCCGAGGGTCCCCTTAGCCCCTTACTCTCCCGTTACGGTCCCTTCTCCCTTCACTATGGGGGGGGGGGGGTTAGAGGGATGTGTATTGTGTGTGTATTTCACTGTATGACTTTTATTACATGTGTGTTTACTTTTGTGCACTTTTCAGACTGCACCGCAAGAGTGCACTGGGTCTGATTATTCCTCTTAGAGCTTCCTTTGGCAGGTCTTTAAATAGTGCTGGCCGGCTTGGCCAGTGTTCAGGTCAGCTTTAGGGGGCGGGCCGCGCTGTGGCAGGCTGGCTTGCTGCCTGAGCCTTTGGTGTATCACAGCCCCCCTCCCCCACTGGTCTCCTTGCTGTTCGGCCGCCGTTGGGCAGGCCGCATTGTCAGCGTCGGCTGCGCTGTTACTTCCCCTCCCTCCCCCCTCCTCCTCCCTTTGTTTTTGGTTTTTGGCTCATCTGGTAGTAATCCCTTGATGAATTGGCCGCACTGATCGGGCTTGAGGGGGGCGGGTCCCGGTGACGTGGAAATGGGGGCGTGGCACCGGCGGCAGCGTCATGCGGCCGGCCCCAGCCCCACTTCCTTCCTTCCTGTCTTAAAGGAAGACACGTGGGGGGAGGCTCGCTGCCGCACATGGGTCTATTTACTTTTCTACTACTACTGCTGCTGCTGGCGGCTGCGTCGTCCATGCTGCTGCTGCTCTCAGATCTTTGCAGGTAAGCGGCCCCACCTTGTGTGGGGCCGTTGAGTGTTATTTAAAATCTATAATATTTATAGTTTTTATTAGACATAGGGGTGAGAGATTTTTAAGAGGATGTGTTATTATTATTATGTATTAAATAGAGGGCAAGGTTTTTTCCTTTGCTTATTTAAAGGCACCTTGGTGCTGTGCATAAGTATGTTTGCATGTTGCCACATGTTTGGGGGTCTGACTGTTGGTTTTTTCTTCCCCTACAGATCCCGGGAATCCCTGATTAAAGCGGCCTCCCGGTTCTATATTACTTGGCTAGTTTTTTTTTTTTAAAAAAAAAAAAAAAAAAGAAAGGAAAATTGGGATATATATATATATATATATATATATATATATATTGATATATTGATATATTAATATATATATATATAATCTATATCTATATATAGATTATTAAGGGGATCTTCATTATAAATTAAATCCTCCCTTCCGGGACATTTACAATAAGGGGGCATCCCGGGTGGCTTATGCCTTAAAACCCAAAAGTTTGCGAATACCATAAATCACCATATGGAGGCTTCCGATATTACCGGAAATGGTTCTTCTGGGCCATCTAGGGGGTGCGCAAGATGTGGGACTCCGCTCCCAGCTGATGATGTCTTTGTATGCATTCCTTGTGCAAGGCAGAGTATTGCGCATCAGTCCGTCGCTCCGGCTGCTGGCCCGTCGCAACTTCCATCATCTCCTACCTCTCCCTCCCTGTTCCGGACCCCGCGTGACACTGTCAAGAGTGGGGATTCGCAATCCGAGGCGGCGGCACGGTTGGCCAGCCTCGAGAAAATCGTGTCCGTTAAAGCAGGGTCAAAAGCCACTGCAAAACGTAAGCACCTGACTCCTATACCTCCGGCTTCACAGGATGAGGTGTGTGAGCCTGTTGAATGGTCTGATGGCTCCCCGGACGAGGAGGGAGAATTCCTGTTGGAGTCAGATGAGCCTGCAGATCAGCTTGAGGCTGATGCTATTGGCGATTGGTCGGCGGGGGTTTCCCTTGACACCCCCTCCATTCTGGCTCAAATGTTTGAAATTTTGAATTTAGATCCGCCTGAGGCTGTCACCCTGCCAAAGGGTCAGTTGTTTAAAGAGCCTCAGCCGCGTTGGGTTTTTCCCAGACAACATCACTTTGAGAGGGTGGTGCTTAAGCAATGGGAACATCCCACGCGGTTATCTGGAATCCCTTCCAGTTGGGAAAAGCGTTATCCTTTTCCGCCAGAATTGGTGAAGCTTTGGTCCGTCCCTCCTGACGTCGATACCTCTGTGCTAGGGCTCTCCAGCACGGCTATGGTACAGTCTGCTGAGACCACTGCCCCTAAAGATGGGGAGGATCGTCGGATTGACCAGTACGCTCGCCATGGTTTTATTTATGCTGGGTCAACGATGCGCCCGGTGTGTGCTTCGGCGCTTCTTCTATTGGCGGTTAGGTCTGTAATTCAGGAGCTGTGTGGGGATCTCGAT
The DNA here is from genome assembly GCA_027917425.1 of Gastrophryne carolinensis. Classification (NCBI taxonomy): domain Eukaryota; kingdom Metazoa; phylum Chordata; class Amphibia; order Anura; family Microhylidae; genus Gastrophryne; species Gastrophryne carolinensis. The sequence continues at coordinate 449,688,755 of CM051237.1, forward strand.
CCCACTTGTAAAGAGTTTACTGCACTCAAGCAGTGTGAATCTTTTGTTTCCTATGTTCTATCCGCTCAGGACGATGCGCTGCCTATGAGTAGCAAGACAGCTGCAATGCTGGTGGCTATTCGTCGGTCAGTGTGGCTGCGTCAGTGGTCGGCGGACTCCGCTTCTAAAAAGGTGCTCACAGCTCTCCCCTTTTTGGGCTTGCGTCTGTTTGGTGAGAAAATTGATTCAGTCGCAAAAGGTGGTAAAATGCCACAACGCAAGAGGCCTCGTCGTCCCTTTAAGGGGGCAAGTTCTGGTAGGCCTTCATTTCGGGGATTCAGAGCGGGTAGGGGGGCTTCCTTTCCCGCTACCAGAGGTGCAGGTTGGACTCGGGGGAGGGGCCGTGGCCGTCCCGCTCAGTCCTGGGGCACCAAGCCCAAGCCTGCTGGTAAACCCGCTCAGCAATGAGGGGCTGCCCTCACCCGTGCGGGTGGGGGGACGATTACGACACTTCTCCCAGGTTTGGGACCAGGAGATTCCGGACAGATGGATCCGGGAGGTAGTGTCGTCCGGTTACAAACTGGAATTCGACTCTCGCCCTCCTTCACGGTTCTTTCGGTCTCGGGTGCCCATCGATCCTTTGGCCGCACAGGGGCTCCTGGCGTCGGTAAAGAATCTGTTAGAGATGGCGGTCATCCGGCCGGTACCGCACTTAGAGATGGGCCTCGGGTTTTATTCCAATCTTTTCGCAGTCCCCAAGAAAGACGGGTCAGTCCGTCCCGTCCTGGACCTGAAATTACTCAACAGGTTCATCCGTGTTCGGAAGTTTCGCATGGAAACCTTGCGTACGGCCGTCGGTTCCCTTCGGCAAGGGGACTTCATGACGTCCATAGACATCAAGGATGCTTATCTTCATGTTCCCATCTGCCACGCTCATCAACGTTTTCTTCGATTCGTGATGGAAAATCAACATTATCAATTCGTGGCACTTCCGTTTGGCCTTAACTCAGCTCCAAGAGTGTTCACCAAGGTGCTGGCAGGGGTCATGGCCATTTTCAGATCTCGGGGCATTCGTGTCGTACCTTATTTGGACGACCTTCTCATCATGGCTCCGTCGCTCAATCAATCGGAGACAGACACCAGGTTGGTGGTCTCCACGCTGGAAAACTTTGGTTGGGTGATCAACTTCCCCAAGTCCTCTCTCGCTCCGGCCAGGGTGGTGTCCTTTCTGGGGATGCAGTTGGACTCTCTTCAACACAGAGTGTTTCTCCCCCAGTCCAAAATTCATCTGATTCAGGAATTGGCTCGGGTCCTACTTTCCGATCCTCAGCCGTCCTCAGCCGTCCATCCGTCTGGGGATGAGGCTGATAGGGTTGATGGTCGCCTCTTTCGAGGCAGTTCCTTTTGCTCAATTTCACACGAGGACGCTTCAGCTCTATCTGTTGGCGTCCTGGGACCGGCAGCCTCGGTCGCTGGATCAGCCCTTCCAGTTGTCCTCCCGGGTCCGGCAGTCCCTCCAGTGGTGGTTGGTCTCGACCAATCTTGTGAAGGGCAGGTCTTTCCTGACCCCTCTTTGGGAAATTGTCACCACGGACGCCAGTCTGTCGGGTTGGGGCGGATTCTGGAAGGAGCTGCAGTTTCAGGGGCAGTGGGGACCTCAAGAGGCCCACTTACCCATCAATATTCTGGAACTGAGAGCCATCCGTCGGGTGCTTGCTTTCCTGACTCAGCACGTTCTGGGCCTTCCGGTCCAGGTGCATTCAGACAATCGAACAGCGGTTGCTTACATCAATCATCAGGGAGGGACTCGCAGTCTGAGTGCTCTCAGAGAGGTGTCCCTGATCCTGACCTAGGCAGAGGCCCATGTTCCTTGTCTCTCGGCGGTATACATTCCAGGAGTGGAGAACCAGGAAGCGGACCGGTTGAGCAGGGGCTCTCCCCGTCTGGGAGAATGGGCTCTCCATCCTCAGGGGTTTCACTCACTGTGTCTCCAATGGGGGACACCAGAGGTGGACCTGTTTGCCTCTCGTCACAATCACAGGCTCCCGAACTTCGTGTCGCTCTCCCAGGATCCTCTGGCTCTGGCAGTGGACGCCATGTCCCTGAGCTGGGGGAATCTGGGATTTCTATACCTGTTTCCTCCGATACCAAGCACTTTCCTGTGATTATGTGTTAATTTGTATATATGTATTTTATTAATTGATATGTAACAATAAATTTTGGATAATAGTTTTTGATATAGTCTGGTGCTCCTCATTAGGGAGGGAGGTGTGTTTTTCACGGCCGCTCCCATTGAAGTGCTTGGTATTGTTTGGAGTGAGCACAATAATTACGGTTACTGGTGGTGCACCCCATAGCAGAGGTTGTTTCCTCCGATACCCATGCTGGGCAGGGTGGTTCGGAAGTTGGTTCTGGAAAGGGTGTCCGCCGTTCTCGTGGCCCCAAGGTGGCCAAGGCGAGTGTGGTTCGCAGACGTCGTTCTGCTGGCAGTGGACCAGTTCGTCCTGCTTCTTCGGCCCGATCTGCTCACTCAGGGTCGGTTGTGTTACCCCAATTTACCAGTGCTGGGTTTGACGGCCTGGCTGCTGAAACCTCCATCTTGAAGGAGGAGGGTCTTTCTGACTCAGTTGTCAAGACTCTGATCAGGGCTCGGAAGAGGTCTTCTTCTATCATCTACTATAGGACTTGGAAAGCCTACATCGCTTGGTGTGAGATGAGATCTTTTCCTTGTAGGGTCTTTTCGGTCTCCAGGATTCTGGAGTTTTTACAATCAGGGCTGGACTCTGGTCTTCAGCTAAGTACGTTGAAAGGGCAAGTTTCTGCCTTATCTATCTTTTTTCAGAAGCGTTTTGCGCTTCAGCCTTTAGTTAAAACTTTTTTCCAGGGGGTTACGCATGTGCGGCCTCCCAGGAAACCATTACTCCCGGTTTGGGATTTGAATTTGGTTCTTTCTGCTCTTCAGGCTCCTCCTTTTGATCCTTTGCAAGATATTGCTTTGTCTACCCTGACTCAGAAGATTGTCTTCTTGGTAGCTATCACTTCGGTCTGGCGTGTCTCAGAGTTGGCGGCCTTGTCTATCCAGGCGCCCTACTTTGAGAGGCATCAGGATAAAGTGGTCTTTTGGTTCAAGCCAGACTTTCTTCCCAAGGTTGTTTATGCTTTTCATTTGAATCAGGATATTGTTCTTCCCTCCTTGTGTCCTAATCCTAAGAATGACAAAGAGAGGGTTTTGCATTGTTTGGATGTAGTACGCTGTGTTAAGTACTACTTGATTATCACGTCTCCTTTAAGTAAGACGGATTCCTTTTTTGTTGTGCCCTATGGGCCTAAGAAGGGTTTGGCACCAGCCAAATCTGCCATTAGCAAGTGGATACGTCAGGCCGTTACTGCGGCCTATTCTGCTAAGGGGAAAGTTCCCCCTTTCCGTATCACTGCTCATTCTACTCACGCCATTGGGGCGTCTTGGGCTTTTCAGCACCAAGCTTCTGTTGAACAAGTTTGTAAGGCCACCACTTGGTCTTCTGTTCATACTTTTTCTAAGTTTTACAAAGTTGATGTGCGGGCCTCAGCGGATGCTGTTTTTGGCCGCAAAGTTCTGCAGACTGCAGTCATTTAAGTTATGCTTCACCTGGCTTTGAGATGCCCTTCCCTTGTGGACACTGCTTTTGGATGTCCCAATCGTGAAGAATATTAAAGGTGAAGCGGGGTGTGTGGCACACCAAGAATAATACCATTTTGTGAGTACTCACCTGAAAAATGGATATTGTTGGTGTGCCACACACCCCGCTTCACTCCCACCCTTTTCGGTATTTCCGAATCCTTTATATGGTGAAGCTTTTGTTTATATTGATTTATTTTGAGGTTACCGTTAAAATACTGGTACCTTGTCTTTCTGCCTTTTAATACACTGGTGATAAATGGGAGGTACCAGGTATATATAGGCTGGAAGGGGGCTCGTTACAAGACTTCCTTTCTGCACAGCGTCACCTGGCGGTGAGTTAACCCAATCGTGAAGAATATTAAAGGTGAAGCGGGGTGTGTGGCACACCAACAATATCCATTTTTCAGGTGAGTACTCACAAAATGGTATTTTCGCAAATTTGTTTATGGGGTGGCTGGAGGAGGTCAATATTTACCCTACGTCCCAATACAAAGAATATGTGTCATTCTGGGGACGATACATAGATGATATTATCATGTTCTGGCAAGGAGATGAGGAGACGGCGCTAGCATTTATAACAATGCTCAACTCTATATTCCCCAGCATCAAGTTTAATCCAGAAATCTCAAGGGACCATGTCACCTTTTTGGATGTGGCACTTGATAAAGACCCAGAGGGGCATATCACAACTGGACTATTCACTAAACCTACAGATAGGAATACACTACTCAGATATGAGAGTGCACATCCCAGACATCTTATTGACAATCTTCCTATCTCCCAATTCCTACGGGTACTTTGTATCCACTCAGACACCACTACAATCGAGACACACATGGAGGCCATGCACAATAAGTTCCGGGAGAGAGGATACCCTGAGGAGATATTAGCCATAGCTAGGGAGAAGGCGAATGACATCTATAATGATGAATGCCCCAGGAGAATAAAAGAGGAGCGGATTCCCTTCACCCAGACATATTGTCACACATCCCCATATATTGAGCGGATTTTAAAAAAACATCAGGATATTTTGCTCTCGGACAACAGTCTGGCACCTGTAATTAAACGGACCCCACTCAGGGTGTACAACAGAAGTCGGAATCTGAGAGATTTATTGATTAGAGCAGCCCCTACCGAGAAATATACGCCACAGCGGAGGGCACTATCAACGAGGACGGGCTGCTATAAATGCTTCAACTGTAACATGTGCAACTCTTTGATTACAGGATCACAATTCTCGCACCCACATACAGGAACCCAGTTCAAGCTCAGGGGTTACTTCAATTGTAACACAGACTTCTGCGTATATATATTAAAATGCCCATGTGGCCTATTATATGTGGGCAAAACCATAGGCCCATTTAAGAAGCGATTTCAAAAACACAAGAGTGACATTAGAGTTCACCAGGAGAAAGCAAAGAATGGGGAACCAAGGGACTTGGATAAGCCGGTTGCAGTACATTTCCACAAATTTGGACATCAGACACATGAACTCAGGGGCATGGTTATCAAACATGTCCCTAAACCATTGAGGGGAGGCGATAGGAATCGTCGCTTATTACAGCGTGAGACTTTTTGGATACACAAATTAGACACAGTGCATCCACGGGGATTGAACACATCATTTGGCTTCAGTAGTTTCCTGAGTACCAGATGAGACCGACACGTGAACTTCTCCCCCCTCCCCCCCCCCCTCCCTTTTAAACTTCTAACCACCCCTTCCACCCCCCCTCCTTTCTTCCCTCTACTCAGAGGCATGTGCGCCTATACCGTAATTGTATCCACTAGACAGTAATATGTCGCTTAGCCGGTAGCACCATACAATGCCTCCTCAAACACCCCCCTTAAACTGTTACTGTTACTGGTACACCGGTCCGTTCCCCTTATTTATCCATTCCCTTATTATGATTTATTTTCCTTGCTTCGACCTGCTACATATGTTTATGCTGATTTTATTTTGACCACGTTTATACTGTCCGCCCTGCCACTCTGCAGGCATGGGGGTCACGGAGGCGTGGGCGCGCTTGCCGCCCCGGGGCCGGGACGTGACAGGCGAGCTGTCTCTGGCCTGTCACAGGGCCGGGGATGGAGCGCTAGCTTCGCGACGCCCAGGAGCTAATGAGGAGGCACCTGGGCGCCGCGTCACCTGTCACCGGGTGGGATTCCCGGGACAGGTGACGTCAGTCCCGGCTTCCCCCAATCAGGGGACGGTGAGGGAGGTTGCTTGGCAACCTCCCCGCCGACCGGGACGGCGGCGGCTAGCGCGCACACGACCTCTGACTCCCCAGGGATCCGTGGTGAGTTCTTCTTTTTGGACTTTTTGCTTATGGACTGTCCACATAACGCTACCATGTTAGTATAAGATATGTTATTCACATCAACACTGCGCAATGCAGTGAGCATATTCTTACAGCGCCGATGACGTCACCAGTGACGTCAGGCGCGAAAATGCAGTGCTTCTAATGTTCTGATTGGTTTGTTTAACTATTTATGTAATACAATGGATGGCAATCTGTTCTCCTCTTGTACATGTGGTGGGTCCTGATGAAGGGGGCCCCAGTGCACCCCGAAACGTCGACTCACGTCCACTGCTGTACTATGCTTATGATATAGCAATACAACTTTCTGCATGAACTTTTTGGAGTGCTGGTTCTTCACAAATAGACTTGTATATGCGGCGTCTCCGCGAACTGTGCACCCACACAATACTGAGAGTAAGAGTGCGGCTGTACTTGGAGTTATATGTTCTATGAAAAGAAGGTTATAGAATGGATTAATTAAGATTCTTGTCAGAATGAAGCATGTGCACAGTCACACAGGTGTCCCATGACAGACTTTGGTTCCTAGCACTGTGCACTGTGCACAACTAGCACTGTGCACACTAATGCATTTGCCCGTGTATTTGCACATACTTTTTATATGCATCCCTTGCGTCTGTCAGTGCCAACAGATCTTCTTTTAAACCGGACCTTCACCCAAGAGTCTATCTTGTATGTTTCCCCCACCCTGTACATACAGATTGCCCATATTAAAATCATCCTACCTGCATCTACTGTATTCTCTGAGCCATTGAACATCCAATATGGCGGAACTTGGAGGCTCATGCTGCCTGCAGACAGGAATTGTCTTCTGAAAATATAAGTATAGCTATAACCCCACCCCCCTGAATTTCCTCCCCCTCTACTGTCTTCAGTATGTGATGCTTCTGAGGCAAGATGGCGGTGCCTGTATACTAAAGTCCTGAACAGATTTGCAGCCCAGCAGGGGAAAGAATAAAAAGTAACTGACTAAAAACATAAAATATATTGATTTTAGATGCTGGGGAATAGTTTAAGGTTTGGGGATTTTCATTAAATGTTGCTGAAATTCCGGTTTAAGAGACTCCCTCCATCTTCTGATCTGCATTCTGAATAATGTGTATGATCCAGCTTGTCAGATGACCTTTGGATGGCTTGAACCCAGTTTGGCTGACTACCTCCCGCAAATCTTGACCTCTTTCACAGCTATCCACTTGGCTTGAGCCCCACTTTGATGACTACTTGCTTTGGCTTTAACCCCCTGATTGAATGACTACCCGCTTGGGCTTCTGACATCCAGCTTGTTCAGTGACCGTGAGGTTCTCTTGAGTTGATTGACCCATCTCATGGTTTCAGCTGTTGCTCTGCTTTTGAGGGCGGTTGCCTAATCTCTGGTGGTGCTGTGGAGGTTGAATTGCAGCCTATTGCCACTGCATCAGAAGAGGTCCTTGGGCTAGATCATTGTTCCCCAACACTCTCCTTGAGAGCCACCAACAGGTCATGTTTTGTGGATCTCCACATGGTCATCCCTGTAGCTGTCTGATCACTAGTTTTTCTACCTGTGAATCTGTGTGGAGATCTGCAAAACATATGGCTCTCGAGGAGAGGGTTGGGGAACACTGGGCTAGATGCTCCAGGCATCCTCTCTGTCTCACTACTTCATGCTACTATAGGTATCATTAGAGGAACACTGTTTGGAACAGTCCAGGTCATCCTGCTGCCCAAGCTTCTACCAGGCACATGCTAATTTTCCACAACAGCTCTTCAACCATTTCAAAAGTGCAAAATGCTGGAATAAGTCTTTAAACCAGATTTTCAGCATCATTTAATATAAAGTCCAAACCCTTAAAAAACAATTCCCCAGCATCTAAAATTCAATATTTTAAATTTTTAGTTGCTTACTTATTATTTTTAACCCCCACTGGGCTTCAACTCTATTTAAGACTTTAGGAAGCATCACATACTGAGGAGAGGAGGGGGAACTGCAGGGGGTGGGGTTATAGCTGTGCTTTACACAGACAGAGTAGAGCTGGGGTCAGGAAAAGGACAGCAATCCCAGAATGCAGAGCAGCATAGTCAGAAGACACTTCCTGCAGGCAGCCTGAGACTCCATGGGCCGCCATCTTGGATGTTTAAGGGCTCAGAATACGCACTAGGTGCAGGTAGGATTATTTTTAATGTGAGCAATCTGTATGTACAGAGTAGGGGAAACATACAAGATAGACTCTTATTCAGGGTGAAGGTTCGCTTTAATTTGCACTAGAAAGCGCTCCATTAATGAATGCAGAACATATTTGTTTGTGGCTGTTGCAGATCTCAAGGTCTTAAAATGGACCAAAACTCATCACGATTAGCCCCGAATCTATAAGATTCCCGGGCCGATCAATTCCTTCCTCCATGGCATCCAAAATCAGGATGCCCCGCTGTGTGACCCATACACTTACTTTGTTTCCTGGTCCAACGGCGCATGTGCTAGCCACGCCTGCATCCCCACTATCCCTCTAGCAGGGTGTGTGCGCTCGGAGCCGTTGGCCTTAGACAAAGGCTTAGACGGTGTGATGTCAGTACGCTGTTTGGACGAGTGGCGGTGCATGCGCCGTAGGACCGGGAAGAGGTGAGTTGCGTTCGTCAATCTGGGGGGGGGGGTTTCACACAGCCGTTACACACCTCCGATCGGGGTGCCGGGGGGCAAGGACCAAAACCCAGTCAAAAGTTTTGGTCCACTTTAAAGTGACCCTCCAGGCAAATGAGACAGGAGGTGTGGCACCCGAGTTTTGCCCTGCTCCAAACCTGATGCCTGATACACACCTGCTTCTACGCATTTCATGCCGGTTCGCAGCGCCCACATGGCCACCATGGGCCGGTGAGGCTCACATCTGCACATAACTGTATCAGTCCATATCACAAGCCATACAGCTTGCTTTGCCTTCACGCGGGTCATGATTCACGAAACAACAAGTGGCTTTCACAGCATGGAACCTCTTGGGCTCATGAGAAACTTGCCTCAATTCTCAAACCCACATTGCATGCGATTCTCCTCAGCATTATTCCGGCCCGACGAACTACAATGTCTGCCAACAGGGTCGTGCAGCATGGAGTGGAGATATTCTAGGGTACTGCAGCAATGCAGAGCATACTGCTCTTTGCCATAGCACCCCAACGCATTCCTTCTGCTGCCGGAGAGCCGAACCTGTGTTTCTAGCAAACTCGGGGGATTCCACACTGCAGGTATCCCAAAGCGGGATACCCCCTAGGGTAAGCTGTCACCCAGCCTTTAAAGCACAACAACAGTTTAAACTGGCTTAAAGCTGACCAACACAACAAACTGCTCATATGCATCCCTCTCCGGGGCAATTTAGATGCTGCACATAAAAATTCATTTACCTTTTTCTAACTCCTGCTGTAGTACATTTTAGAGACAAAATGGCGGCTCAGGCATCTGCAGGCCGGCTGCAAACAGAATGGGCTGCGGGGCCTCCTGTTACTGTGCAATGTCAGTTGAATCCAGGAAGCAGCATGGCTAAGATGCTGGGAGAGGAAGCTCCAAAATGGCCACCATCTTTTCCAAATGTGCCAGGCCGTTGGTCCGGTTTAAGTGTTTTAATCACTACTGGTGTCCTGGGGGCAGCTGCATAGCCCCCCCCCCCCCCCCCCCCACACACACACACACACACACACACACACACACACACACACACACACACACACGCACACACACACACACTGCATCTTGATTTGAGACACCCATCCACAAACTATCTTAGGCAGCCTGAAAATCAGACTATTCCACTTACCCAGTTTGCATTCCTTGTCATGGCTTTGGTTGCCTGGTGAACCATAATTTACAGCAGTAATGATGTTCTGGTGAGGCTGCTGATTAGTCGGAATGTGTGAGGGTGGGTTCATTTTTTCATTCTCTTCCCCTTTACAAAAGGTTTCATGAGGACAGGCATCCCAAATGGGGATACCCAGGGGTTAGCAAAGAAGGGAGCAGCCTATACGATCAACAGTCAAGAAAGGCTGATGGTCCCCTGAGCCCTGGTGCCTCTGTGCAATCCTGATTTTGGAGCCATGTCACAGGCCTGAGACCAGACAGAGTTCACTTAGTGACTACGAACACACTTTTTTTTAAATCCATGAAATATTTAAGAATAAAAAGCAATTATAGAAGTTTATTTGCATTTACCTGGATGTTCCACAGACAATAATTAGGTCTACTGATGTACAGGTTTTTAGATGAATGTATAAGGACTGTAAGAAAGAGGAATTGTGGAAGTGCAGGTTCGGTTTGGATCTGTAACAAAACAAATGACTTGTGTTGTCTGCTTCATTAGGCCGCTTAGCGCGTTGCGTCTGCGCGGACACCCAGCCGTCACACAATAGACTGAAATGTGTGTCGGCGGCACAGTCAGGGAACGCAGAACAGCTGAGCCTGATTAGTATTGATTTGAAATTTTTCCTTCTTAATTATTTTTTTTTTCGGCTCCCGGAGCTCCTTGAAGCATTTTGATAGGATTACCCTTTCTGCATCCGACTGCGTGCAGAGAGGAATTTAATGCTGGAAAAATCACAGGGGGAACAAATGGTGCTAATTTTTAGCTTAACTGGAATGCCAATGCTGTTGGATCCCGAGCTAAAAATGGATGAGCCCTGTATAACGCACTTGGGGAATGCGCTATGGTGTCCATTTTTTTCTTAAAGTGATCCTAAAACCAGAAAGGAAGTTTATGTTGTCACCTTCTATCCCCAACCCAGTGCCCTAAAATGCCCTGTTTCTTGTTTAATGGCGGCGATACCCAGCGGGGCAGCCCGGGTCGCGCTGACCCGCTGCTATATATTACAGCAGAACTATGGTCATTTTTGACCATGGTTCTACTTTAAACAGTCCGGCATTAAGGGTCAGCCTTATCAGTTAAAATGACTGCAAAAAAAGCACTACAAGCTAAACTACAACATGCAGCTTTAGTAAACCGTGGGGCATTTTAGTTTGTAACTGAATGAATAATTGCTGATTAATTGACCACCGTTAGATGCCTGAAGTCGGTTCCCAAGCAGATGGCAGAGTGAGGGGAGCGCGCACGGGTCCAGGTAAGCGCGCCAGGGCAAGTCCTACTAGGAGCTCCAATGGGACCTACTGCCCTCAGGATTCCTTGCATGGTGGTCCTGCTGTGTGCCTTCCATTGAGCCCCCCGTTTCCCTCTACCTCCAGGGTCATCCACCCACCCTGGCCGCAGTTTGCCTTCCCCATGGCTGCTGGGGGGGGCCTGAGCTAGGTGGCCGGGCTCCCAGGTGTCAGTGTTTTTGTGATTTACTACTGCTTTTGGGGGGAGCGCAGACTTGTTGCGGCTGGGGGGGGAGTGTGGCCATCGCTCATGCAGCCTGACTATTGCCAATTTTGCCAAATTGGGGAAGGGGATGGGACGGCCGCGCCTGCGGTTTTGGCTTGGCTTTGGACCTTCCGGCCTTACAAACGAGGATGGGAGGAGGGGCCGCATTTAAGAAGTCTTTGGCTCCGCCCTCCTCCTCACCAACAGCAAGAGGCAGCGCCATCTTGTGCGGTGCCGGAGGTCCATGCTACATCCCCAGCTCGTCACTTGGCAGCTCCTACACTGCCTCCCTGTTCTCTTGGGCTGAGGATCGGATCCAGCCCTGCTACCGCCCCATGGTTTTCCCTGGTCAGGTAGAGCTCCCTTTTTGGGGCAAAGCCTTATGACTTGCACAGATTCCCTTTGGAATCTGACATTGTTCTGGTTGTTGCAGGGTGGGGGTCCGGAAGCTGCTGTATCCTTGTCTAGTGGGTTAATCTCAGCTACAGGGAGGTTGCTTTTCCATTAGTGCAGGCGGGTCTGACCAGTAGGCGACAGGCAGGAGGGTGTGGGGACCAATGCTCCAGCTGTATTGCTTAGCAATTGGAGCATCCATTTTACCACGTTGGAGGCATCAGAGGCATCGGGGTTTCGTATTTTAACGGAGAGCAGTGGCAAGTGCACCTGACCTAAGGGCGAGGTTCCCATGTGCACTGGGTGCACTACTGTCCTGCACCAACATGCAGATGGCAGGTTCAGCGTCTCAGTTGGATCCTCCAGTTTCCCTTGCAGCTTCAGGCTGGGACTCACCGGAGCAGGATAACCCCTCAGGGGGTCTGCCAGGTCCATTTGTGTCCCGTGGCTCGTCCGTGGATGGAGTTCCTGTTTCGGACGTGACGGACAGGGTGGCTCAGTTGGAGTGCATGGTCAGTGGCCTTCATCAGCAGAGGCATCCCGAGTCTGTCTCTGCTTGCCCAGGTGGGAAGGCTACAGTCAAGCGTAGGCATATTCAGACAGAATCCTTGGAGGATTCTAGCGCCTACATCGAGGACCTGTTTAGGGGTTCAGGATCTAGTTCCAGACGATCGGAGGGGGAGGTGTCATCCGGAGAGGAACTGTAAGCCCTGCATGCTTCTGGAAACCCTCCGGATCACCCGACAGATCAGATTGAGGAGCTCTTTGAGGCAATATTGGAGGTTCTGCACCTCTCTACTTCTCTGCCAAGGCAGAAGAAGAAGGGTGAACCCTACAAGCAGCAGAGGGCCAGGCAGGTTTTTCCCAGGCTTGCCCATTTCAACAGGCTGGTGGCAAAGCAGTGGGAGAAACCGAATAAGCTTCTGTCTCTTCCTAAGGTCCTGGACGCCAAGTACCCCTGGATTAGGCAGTTAGGGTTTGGTCTTTGCCATCTGAGGTAGACAAACTGCTGTTGGGTCCCTACTTCGGATATGAGAGACCTGGCAGACGGGAGGTTGGACCAGCTGTCCAGGCATGTGTTCTCTATGGTGGGGTCGGCCATGCGCTCAGCTTGCACCACATTTATGGACGCTACGGGAGCCAAGCTCTGGATGACGCAGCAGATGAGGTTCATCCAGACCTTGGCTTGGAGGTTCTCATTCATGGAGGTTCGCATTCCTCTACACTTTGCTTAAACTCCATCTCTAGGTCTACAGATACATTGTGACGGCTATGGACGACTTGGTGCTTCTGGTGGCTAGGGGGCTGGCCTTGCCGGTCACCTTGCGATGCACTATCTGGCTGAAACCGTGGTTGGTCGACACGGCTTCTAAGAAGATGCTTAATGCCCTCCCCTTTTTGGGAGGGGGGTCGTCTTTTCTGTGAGCCTCTGGATGACCTGGTCCAGTCATGTGTGGGAAGTCGAGGCCATGGGTGGGAAGTTGACTAGGCTTCTACAGAAATGAAGACTGAGGACCTTGTATCACAGGTAACTGAATTTCCGTCCCTTCCGGAAGTTCGGAGGTTCTACGGATTTCAGACGCCCAAGGATTTTTCAGGTAAGCAAAAGCCACGGGGAAAACCTAGACCCTAATGGGCCCTCAGCACGCGCCCTGCTAGAGGGATAGCAGGGATGCGGCTCGTGCATGCGCCATTGGACCGGGAAGCAAGGTAAGTTATGGAGCGTCCTGCGGGGTTTCACACAGTGGGGCATCCCGATTTTGGATGCCCCGGGGCGGTCGGGGGAATCGATCAGCCCGGGAATCTTATAGATTCCCTGGTCGATCGGCATGAGTTTTGGTCCACTTTAACATGTATAGCGCAAAATGGACCGGCAACAGTGTGACAAAAGCTCTAGGTAGGCTGGTGCGGAAAGGGTTAAAAATGGCTTTTGATTTCAGTAAATGTGACCTGCTAACGCTGCAAATTCCACAAATGGCCATTTTTAGTTCTTTTATTTTATTATCTTGATACCCTGCTGTGCATATTAATTAGAAACAGCGCATTTTGAGTATTTTAATTTGTGAAAAATTGATTTAATTTGCTCAATTAAATTCCGATCTGTACTCTAATGCCTGAAGACTTTATACTGACTGTCATTAGCATCCACCTTTTAGGAAAATCAGAGAAAAATAGAATTTGCATAATAATTCGAAACGCTGTGTATGTGTGTGTTGCTGTGGAGGAAATTAAAATCAATAAAAATAAATTTAATGATTTATAGAAGAGAATGTAAAAAATTTGATTCAAAGTGAATCAAGGCTTTTGCTGGACTGTATGTGAAAATAAAATAAAAATTCCCACTACCAATAAACCTCAGTGACCAGCAAACACTGGGGACAGAAACTAATGGTGAGTTCTTAAATGCTTCGATTTCCCGGCCACTCTGTTCTCCACACTCAGCAGTGTCCTGTATTATTACATCTAATCACACTAATCTGCACTGACTTATTGCCGCACCAGTTAAACCTAATTTCTCAGCTGGGACTCTATTTGCTTTTTTATTTATTCTTTGTGTTTAAAGTGGACCAAAACCAGACCTAGCCTCTATAAGACACGGCCAGGCCGATTCAATACTAGTGCCAGCTAACAGCAAATGAGCGTCTGTACCGTGGCGCTAAGAGCAACCGCTAGTGGTCGCATTACAGAGTACCTAAGTCGCTGTAGTAACATTGCCGGCATTGATGAATTTGATGTGTGAGTCGCTATAACACCAGTACAAAGCTATATGGGAGCAAACGGTAGTGACTGGTCAGTGTGAGCGGCTCAAACCGTATTCATCAAAAAAACAGCCTCACACAGCGCCAGCGCTCAAAATTGTGTCGCTGTAGCCCAGTGTGCCAGAAGCTGTGTGATTAAAGTCTGTTTTTGAACACATATCCACTAATTATAAGGCGAAAACATATGAAATGACATGTTATTACACTGTGACATTAACACTTTAATACCAGACCTGTAATGACAATTCTACATTAAAAAAAAAGGTTACACAATGATTTGATACAAAACAAAACAAAAATTAATAAAACAAAACCCTGTTTAAACATAAGAAAATAAATGTCCATTGAAATGTATGGGAGAGTGACAGGTAATACCAGGCGCTCTGGAAGCCAGAGCGCAGCCGGGATCCGCTGAGCCATCTGTGATGATGAATCGGTCGCTACGTGTCACTGTAAGAGGCGCTCACCAGATTGAATGTGGTATTGCGTGCCGCGGCCGGTGTTCACCTGACGCTACCTGTCGCTTACAAGGCACTACCTGCCGCTATCCCTTGATGAATAAAGCCCTAGGTCCGGTTAGACATTCACATCTGGGGCATCCCGAATCCCAGATGCCCTGCTATGTTAAAGCCCGGTGTCCTCTGATATTCTTACCTTGCCAGCGGCATGTGCGGCTGGTGGTGGAATCCCTTCCATTTTTCTTAGGCTTTGTCTGGCAGCGCGCACTGTAACTGAATGGCTGGTGTGGCCTCACACAGCCATAGAAGAATGCGGGGGTGCTATGCACCGATCATTAGTGCAGCTAAGCTCCTATTCAGCTTCTCCAGCCGCGTATTAAAGCAGACCTTCAGCATCATTTAATGAAACGCCCAAACCCTTAGAAACTATTCCCCAGCATCTAAAATCTAAAATTTATATATTTAACATTTTTAGTCACTTTTTATTCCTTCCCTCACTGTTCAGGACTCTAGGATACGGTCACCGCCATCTTGTCTCAGTAGCATCACATACTGAGGAGAGGAGAGCGGGATAAAGTACAGGGGGCAGGTTATAGCTGTGCTTTGCACAAACAGAGCAGAGCTGGGGTCAGGAAAAGAAAAGCAATCCCAGAATATAGAGCGACACAGTCAAAAGACACTTCCTGTTTGCAGGCTGCCTGATGCTCATAACATGCAGTAGATGCAGGTAGGATGATTTTTAATGTGCGCAATCTGTATGTACAGGGTGTGGGAAACATATAAGATAGACTCTTATTTAGGGTGAAGGTCCGGTTTATTATGTACGGTCAAAGAAGCTTATTGGGGAAGAGCCACTCGGACAAACTATATATAGCAGCCAATCGGCACAGTGGGGCAATCCCAATCCAGTACATGTCTAAAGGGAAGGTTCACTTTCAATGGAATTTTTGAAAGTGCATTTGTTTGTTTGTCACAAGGAGGTCTCCAAGGTGCTAAACTTTCTGCAAAACCCACCGCGATCGGCCCGGGAATATATAAGATTCCCGCGCCGATCAATTTTTCCCCCGGGGCACAATTGGGATGCCCCACTGTGTGAAACCCCCCAGGTCGCCCCATACACTTACCTTGTTCCTGGTCCAACTGTGCATGCGAGCTGGAGGCCGCATCCCCGCTATCCCTCTAGCAGGGCCCGTGTCTGCGCCAGGCATTTGTGAATGGCCGGCGTGGGCACACTTCCTGTTAGAGGGAAGCAGGGCATGCGGCTGCCAGCTGGCTCGGAGCCGATGGCTTAGACGACGTGACGTCAGCGGCTCAGAGCGCGCTGATTGGATGAGCAGCCACGCATGTGATGTGGGGCTGGGAAGAGGTGAGTTGGGTTTGGCGGGGTGTTTCAGTCAGCGGGGCACCCCTGATTGGGGGGAAAGGACCAAAACCCAGGATAGTCAAAATCCACTTTAAATCGGACCGTCACCCTATATAAGAACCTATTTTATATGTTTCCCCCACCCTGTACATACAGATTGCTGACCTTAAAAATCATCCTACCTGCATCTACTGCATTTTCGGAACCTTTAAACATCTAAAATGGCGGCCCATGGAGTCTCGGGCTGCCTGCAAACAGGAAATGCCTTCTGCTCTGCATTCTGGGATTGCTGTCCTTTTCCTGACCCCAGCTCTGCTCTGTCTGAGCAAAGCACAACTATAACCCCCCACCCCGTGCTTTTGCCCCCTCTCCTATACTCAGTATGTGAAGTGTGAGGCAAGATGGAGTTGCAGCCCAGTGGGGGAACTAACAAAAAGTGACTAAAAACATAAAATCTGTTAATTTTAGATTATGTGGAATTGTTTTTAAAGGTTTGGGCTTTTTATTAAATGATGCTGAAGGTCCGTTTTTTTTTTTGTTAGTAAATGTGTTTTTTATGAAAGCAGTTATCACTACCTGCAATGTGTTGCTATTGACAACTGTACACCAAGTCTGTACACCATGATCTACAAGAATAGAGAAGTGAGCCCAGTTCAGTGCGTACAGAACTCCCATTTCTTTCTTTTCTTTGGGTGGAAACTTTCCAGTTGAGGAAAAACAGCCATGAAAATATAGGTGTTGGGGGGTATTTTAGCATTTTTTGGACTCCAATGGGCCACAAAAAAAAGTGATCATATTTATTTTATTTCTTGCAGATATATTTATATACCCATGGGAGGGTCGCATGCTGGAATAGGAGGTGTGCTGCTATCCACAGCCATAACATTTATATTTGTGTGTTACTGGCATGGAGGCCATGAATACCTTTGGTACTGGGCAGCTCTGAACTGGATGGGGATAACGGCTGAGTATGGAGTGAGAAAGCTTCAGTCTGTGCCTTTGGTTCAAGAAAAGTTAGTAAGTACATTATCAGTGTTTGTATTTAATCTGTTAATCTCCGATTTGCTTTGGGAATTTAGTGAGCGTTATTTCTGTGTGGAACTTTTTGACAGAAACATAGAAGGTTGATGGCAGCAGGAGCCCATACGCTCCATCTAGTCTGCCCTTATGTAACTGTATGTACTCTTTATCTTAGGATATATGTGTGCTTATCCCAGGCCTGTTTAAATTCAGTGACTGACAATTTTTTTTACTTTCTGTAAAATGATATTTTCTAACATTGCTCCTGATCTTCCCTCTGACCAGCTTCAGGTTGTGCCCCCTTGTTCTGTCATCAAGTTTCTTCTTAAAAACACTTCCCTCCTCAGCCCTATTGAATCCTTTCACACATTTAAATGTCTCAATCATGTCCCCTCTCTTCCTTCTTTCCTCCAGAATGTACAAATTAAGTTCTTTAAGTCTTTCCTGATAAGTTTTAATTTTAAGCCCTTCTACCATTTTTGTTGCCGGCCTTTGGACCCGTTCTATTTCAATAATGTATTTTTGCCACTAGAAAAAGTGGCCAGATGTATTTTTGCCACTAGAAAAAGTGGCCAGAGGCCCATAGTAAGTTGAGCTTGGTAATGTAGTGAAGTGTCCCAACAAATTCCCGAACCAACACACCACTAGCAACACCAAACCATCAATGCCATGCATGAAAAAAAAAAACGTTGGGAATACAGCAGCGGGTTTGGTTACCAGCAGTAAATCAGTGATAGCCATGAAATGAATCATCTGGACTAGCATGGTAAATAGGGAGAGCTCCATCCTGGTGCTGGTAGGGTAGTGAGCTGGAGGCCTTGGGTATCCAGGTAGCCTCAAGTATGAAACGAATTGATGGACAGGCAAGTAAAATGAAAGGCCATGGCCATATTCTAGATCAGCTGGAAGGTGTTTACTAGAATGTACAGTGATAACATCCTCTACAGACTCCATGAACCATTGCTATTACAGATGAGTCTCCTGACAGCAGTGCTTTAGGCTAGTTGCCTGTACAGTAAGCTACATTGCCTGCACAACTAGGTCTCCACCACCACTATATTCCTTATAGTCGCAAATCAAGTTGGGCCCAGCATGATTTAGCTGCTGGTAGCAATGATAGGCTTTAGTGTCTCTTAAAATGATGGCTGATTGTACACTTGGCCTCCTTCACTGCTGGGTAGTGTGGCAGAATGAGGATAAGTCAGTGCGCAATGCAATATATAAACATTTTTAACTATAGTTAAAGTCATACTTCAGTCAAAAAACAAACCAGATCACCGCATGGCCGCATTTACAACGCTGTACAGAAGGGACTATGATAGGGCACCCCATCCCATCGTCACAGGAACTATGTCATGCCTCACTCCATTCACTTCAAAGGAGTGTGGAGTTCTTTTGACGATGGGGTGGGGTTCACCAAAATCCCCTCTGCACTGTGTTACATTGATGTGGGCGACGTGGAATCAGCGGCACCTGGATTGGCATCGGGCGATCTGGTAAAGTGTCTTAGCACTGGACCAGCAGCGATAGCCTTTAAATTCCAGTCCAAAATTTAGAGGAAGTCCGAGCATTTTGTAAAACTCCTGCCAATCCTCCCCTTCCATATGCTAAGCACGATTCAGGCAAGAATATAAAACAACTTACTGCGAGGGGGGGGGGGCAATTTGCACAAATGCTGGGCCATTGAGTAACAGATCGGTCAACCAGTCCCATGCAGCAGTACTGTACTGGTTCGCCTCTCAAGTGCCACTTAATGTGGTCCAACACCCTCTGCGGAGAGGTTGTTGGTGGCCGCCAGAGCCACTGCTAGCTGAGAGGCTGGGGGGGCATCTAGAATGCTGGAGTCCCCCCCCCCCCCCCCCAAGACGCCAGTAAATCTTACCTTTCTCTCGCTCACCGGCAGGGAATCCAGCACCATGACTGCCCAGCACTCACGTGGGCAGGACATTCAACGTCTGGAACATTACCGCCCAGGTACAATTTACAGGCCTGGGGAGTTATGTGTAGGGGGGGCTCCAGCATTCATGATCCCCCCCCAAGCCTGTCTGATAGTGGCGGCACTGGTGGCCACCAACACCCTCGCTCTGCTTTAAGTCCACAGCTGCCCTGCAAATCCTCTTCCTTGCTGGCATTAGGGGAGGAGTTGTTTTATTATTCAGAAGCCTGAACTTTCATTTTAACCACATATCTCGTAGCATGTCAGCATGGGGGTATCTTGAAGCAAGCCGCGGACCGAGCACCTCGTCCTTGCCACTCTCCAGTCAGTTCACAGTCACTGAATGGCGGAGGAACCGCAGAATAGTAAGTGGCGTAGGCCCGGACTTGTGACAGAGGGAGACGAAGCAGGCCGAATCCGGATTCCCCCCATGCTGCAGGGGTAGAGGAGGAAAAAGTTCTTGGTGGCTTTACTTTCTCATTAAATGCATTCTTCAGTTGATTATATATATATATCTTACATAAGCATCTCCATATTCTAAGCATACACGTCCTGCTCCATCTATAAGACTTACACATGGGTAATCCTCCGCCAGAGGGCGCTGTTCACTGCAGACATGCAAAAACAGGCTCCTCCCGGCCCTTCATATACCCAGGGACCTCCCACAAATCCCCAGATTTCTCTGCAGTGCTGAACTGCGAAGACATTAAGTATCACGCTCTCGCCTAAATATGCCTCCCAGCCTGGGCTGCGTGGGTCGGGTGAAGGTAGGCAGCACCTTGTGTGCTTACGGAGCTAGGCTCCACCGCAATCCCCCACCATAGGGTAGGCGGTTAGGCCGATGGTGAGCCTCTAGTGGATGCCCCTCCCGCATTGTTGCCCGTGCCCCTCACAGAGTTAGTCCCTGGACGCTGGTCCGCTTCTCCCTCGCTTCCTCCCGTAGCTCGGGGGAAAAGAAAGGGGGGGGGTGTATGTGTGGCAGTCCTAGTGCAATATAACACGTTAAGGCCTTTGATCTTTTATTATACTTGGGTGTCAGTGTCGCGCTCCTGGCTCTACAGTTGCGAGCCTGTTTGTCCTTTAATTAACATTAGCGTACTGCCCAGATGGCAGCATCATTTTCCAGCGTGACAGCATCTTTATGTATGCTCTTTCTATCCAATACTGTCTTTCTTTTTTCCGTTGGTTAGAGCTTCGCACTCTTTGGAGGAGGCGGGGTCTCGGCATGACGCGCTCCGCGTCACAGCCTGGTCAGGCCCGCCCCTCGAGGTTCGCTTGGCGCCATTTTGACAATCTTAGCGCGTGGTGCGATCCGCCTCCTCCCTTGGTCATGTAAGTGCCCTCCGGGGCGGCATTGTTCTATGTGTTTATTCGGCTGCGCATGGCACTGACACCACCCCTCTTGTCCCATTATGTCTTTCAGACGCCAGGACTTCGGTGGCTTCTCCCGGCCTCACATATATTACAGCGGGTCCACATAACAAATTCTCCCACTTCCTAGCGGGTCTTGGGGCATCCAGGGTTGCCTATTGCGTAAATCCCTGCGGGCATACTGCTCAGATAATCACCATATGGAGGCATCTCAGAATTATGTACCCAGGGTCCCTCGGGGACATGACCGTCTGTGTGCGGTGTGTGGTCAGCCCCATGCTGATGCTGACAGAGCACGGGTCTGCGGACCGTGTGCTGAACAGGCACTGACCCTGCAATCAGGTTTGCCAGTGGCTGCACCTCCCTTCAATACACCCGTCTCCCCGGACCTAAACCTCACTCCTGATGAGTCTCACTCGAGCGGGGATGACCTGCAAGCCGTTCCGCGCGTGCTGCCTACGGCGGAGCAGGTGCTGTCTGGATTGGCGGAGCGTATGGGCCCTGGAAAGAAGCTGTCCCTGACGCCTCCTGGCTCTTCGGTTCCTAACGATACCAATGACTCTGCTGATATGCAGGACCTTGATCCTTCTGAGGAAGGTGAGCTATTCTCAGATTCGGGCTCCTTGGATGAGATGCCCGGGAGCTGTGATGATTCTGGGCCCGGTTCTTGGGGCCTGTGTGACACAGATGAAATTCTTATTAAGATCTTTGAGGTTTTGTCAATCTCCCCTCCTGGAGAGACTCCCAAGCCTAAGAAGTAGAGTTTCCACACAGCGCCGCCGCTTTTGGAGTTCCTGGAACAGGAGCATTTCCAGAATCTTATATCCCAAGAATGGGAATCGCCTTGTAAACTTAAAGGGGTCCCAGGGGTCTGGGATTGGAAGTACCCTTTCCCTCCTGATGTGGTTAATTTTTGGTCAGCACCTCTTGTGGTGGATGCACCGATTATAGGGGTTACTAACCCCCCCTTCATGATGGCTCCTTATTACCGTACCCTTCGGGATGCTGAGGACCGGCGCATTGACAGACTGGCATCCCACACCTTCTCGAGTGCAGGGACGGCTCTGCGCCCGGTCTGTGCCGCGGCCATCACTGCGGTGGCCGCCAGGACTCTTGTCAGAAAAGTACTTGACCACCGCCCTGAGGACCTCCCCTGGGGGGTGTTTAATGCAGACTGTGATGTGTTTGTGAAGTTCATCCTCTCAGCGCTGGATGACACCATTAAGATGTGTGCTAGAACCTCTGCCCTTGTGGTAGCTATTCGCCGCCTGGTCTGGCTGCGACAGTGGGGTGCTGACGATGCTACGAAAAAGGCTCTCACTGGCCTTCCCTTCAGAGGACGGCGGCTATTTGGGGCCCGTTTGGACCTTTTTGGGAAAAAGGGTAAGGCACCCCTGCGCAGAAGGCCGCTCCGGCCTCCCCCCGGGGCAGGGCCACCCCTCCACCTCCCTACGTTAGCGTCAAACGCGAACCTGAGGTGTGCTTCCAACTGTTCGGTGTGGATTTCCACCATGGGGTGGGCAGGCAACGCCCTGGGCCCTCTGGCAGGGTTAAGTCCAAATCTGCCAAGACCTCCCAAGCATGAAGGGACGCCCTCGCCCTTCTGGGCGAGGGTACTGCTGCAGCAGCTGTCTCCCATCTAGGAATGTACCTTCTCCTTCGGGTGGTTCCAGGAGGTAGTTCCCCTGGACACAGGATAGCATTTGCTGGGCGGTCCCTCTCAGTGATTGTCAGGGTGCTTCTAGCCCCTGTTTTTTCCCTCAGGAATTGGTGCAGGCCGTACTGGGCCTACAGAGTTTGGGCTTACTTACAGGTTGCCCTTAACAGTATGGGGCTATGGCCTCTATATTAACCTTCCTCCTTCCCTCAACAGTATGAGGCAGTCTGGGCCACGCTGGCCTATGGTAGGTCTGGCAATTCTACTCTCACAGGTAGTCCCTATATGACATCGCTGTCTTGGGACACAGGCGCCCTGTGCAAGGGGAGCTTCCGACCTCCTGTGGAGTTCTAGATCTTCTTAGTTCCCCCTGTGTCTGCTGGTCACCAAGACCGTTACTAGTCAGTGTGGCAGGACCAACCCTGCGGATTGAGGCATTGTTGGTGGCCTCTCTTTCGCTCCCAGGTCACTCGCCATGGCGCGAATGGGGGTGATGTCTTGGACATGCCTGGGGGGGGGGGGGCGTCCGGGTCGTCTTTCCTTACTCCCCAGTCTCTACGTTAGGCCGAGTGGATTGGTCGGCTGGCGGTGTCCCCTGGGAGTTACTGGATGGGTGCTCAGTCACCTCAATCCCTCTTGGTCCCTTCTCTGCTATCTCCATTCCTTGGATCCGGTTCAGGCTTGAGCCTTCTTCCTTGGCAACAAGTGGACTCCTGGTTACGGGGGCTCTGCCCCCCTTTGCTGACTTCTTAATTTCACCAGGCAGGATTGCAGCTGGTGGGCCCGTTGGTGGCGTATCAGATGATGTCCCTTATATATACCGAGCCCTTGGGCTCGCCGGCACAGTAGGTTATTGACCCTACATGGGGTTCCAGCACCCCTGGGGCTTGGTCTGTGCTCATTCCCCCTTGGTAAGGTGGTCCCTCTTGAGCTGATCATATTCAAGGGCCCTGTCAGGGGGCACCCCCTTCTTTGCTTGCATCTTCCTGTGAATGGTCACTTTGGGTACCAAGTCTCGCCGGTAGGCGGGGGGAGGGACTTTCTTCCAAAGCCCCCCGTGGTTCCTAGGCAGGGTCCCTTAGAGGGTCCATCTTTCCTATTGGTTGTTGCAACAGTGAGCCTTCCGTTGACTCTATACGGCTGGACTTCTCCTCTTTTAGGACCTGTCTATTTGGGGACTCTTGGTCCGTTGGAAGACAACGGTCTGTTTTATTATTGGTCTGGAGCTCGAAGCAGGATGATCCCTCTGGAGGGTTCCTGATCCCGATCTGGGCGGGGGTCTACCCCCCCTGCTCCTCAGAGGTATTCGCTCCAATAGATGCCTTTCAGTGGCAGGTTATGCTATCCTGGTGGCGCTCTGAGAGCCAACTAGGGTGGCTCTGTTGGGTCTCGCTTATACCACAAGGGCTCCGCCCTTGTTTTTACCGTCCCAAAATATTCTGACTCTGGTCATGGGGGCTTAGTAAAATTATGCATAGACTTTCTATCTTATATGCCTTCTCTTCGCTCACCCTACTACGAGGGGTTCTGCGCACAGTTGTGCTGATAGAGAGGCCCGTGAGATTGATGGCCTGGGTGGCCTAGTGAACTGTGGTTTGCAGATGCTTCTGCTGAGGTCTGCTGACCTGTACGCTCTCTCAGGAGTGCGGTTCTGCCCTTGTCAGGCCCCTTCTTTTGTCGTCTCAATCTACAGACTCTTGTCTGGGGCTTGTCTGGGGCTTGGAGACGGGCTTATCTTCTGGGTGACTTGGTATATGGGGGGCTAGGAGCAAGCTTCCTTGGATCCCTCTTCCTCCGTCTATTGTGGTTCATGGTGTACCCATACTGATTGGCATGAGTTTTGATCTCTTACCTGTTGGACGTTCTTGGTTCCCCGGGTTTAGAGTCTTTACAGCATAGGTTGGGGTTGGCTCCCCATCTAGGTA
Organism: Gastrophryne carolinensis; assembly: GCA_027917425.1. Taxonomy (NCBI): domain Eukaryota; kingdom Metazoa; phylum Chordata; class Amphibia; order Anura; family Microhylidae; genus Gastrophryne; species Gastrophryne carolinensis. Next base: position 449,712,901 of record CM051237.1, read on the forward strand.
CTCTGAAGGTCCAGGTCCTGTCTTGGCTGTCTTCCTGTAGGAGTCTGGTTCTGTCTTCCTTGTGAGGAATTCTCTTGGGGTTTTGCTCATGGGCATCTCCCAAGTAGTTTCTGTGGTTGTTGTTGGGATCCATTTTCATTCTGTTTGCCCTGCGTTTTTTTCCTTAGGACTTATGCTGGATGCTGTCTGAGCTGCCTTGTAGTCCAAGTCGCTTCTCTGGGGGCTCCTGCCTCAGTCAGACGTGTGCCTGAGAAGGTGGATCTGATTGCTTAGCCTTGGCTCGATATATATATATATATATATATATATATATATATATATATATATATATATACCATGTCGTGGTAGTATTCCGTCTTATGCCAGACCTCTTTGCCCAAGTGGTGTTTTATGATCATTGTTTAAGTCCTTTTCGTGTAACTACGGATCTTATTCTTAATAATGCTGAAGTAAAGGGTCTACATTCCCTCAACAGGTGTTGCAATTTTTCCTGGTGGTTCTTGTCCCTTAGGGGGACTTATGCCCTTGGCGTCTGCGGGCGCCTCCTTATGTATGCGCCTGATATCGCTTGCTTCCAGGGCCACTGCGCCCTTTGGATTGATCTTACTTGGATGCCTTCCTGGTCCTGAGTAAAAGTTTCGGCTTTTTGCTAATGAAGGGGCCAGTATTCCCGCCTGTCTGACGGGAGACCAGTTCTCATTCCCCTTAGGGAGAGTTCTAAGTTTTCCACGAGGCTTCTGTTGCCTGTGGGCTGGTTGGGCCGTTACACTGGCCTATTCCTTTAAGGGGGAAGAATTTCCCTTTCTCATTTTATTCCGTTATTTGGTGTTTGGGTACCATTGGCCATTCAGCACCAGGTTTTTTTCTGTTGAATAAGTTACTAGACTGTTGTTTGTCTCTGTTCATACCTTCTAAGGTTTTGTTATGAGTTAGACGTTAGAGCCTCTGCTCATGTCGTACCTGGTTGCAAAGTTTTGCAGGTGACAGCGCCTTTACTGTCTGCTGTGCCTTGTTTTTGGGGATCCCACCCTACTTTATGGACACTGCTATTGGATGTCCCATGTGTAAGTCTTATAGATGGAGCAGGACGTGCTGTATGCTTAGAATAATACAATTCTGTGAGATACTCACCTGTAGAATTGGTATTATATGCATACAGCACGTCCTGCTCCATCCCACCCTGGTTGTACATTTTTATGGATCCCCTGTATGGTGATTGTTATCATTACCTTTGTTACCAGTTGGTGGTTGGTTTCTCCCGGCTTCCTTTCTCACTGCTTTTCAATACTGGGGATTTGTGGGAGGTCCCTGGGTATATGAAGGGTCGGGAGGAGCCTGTTTTTGCATGTCTGCAGTGAACAGCGCCCTCTGGCGGAGGATTACCCATGTGTAAGTCTTATAGATGGAGCAGGACGTGCTGTATGCATATAATACCAATTCTGCAGGTGAGTATCTCACAGAATTGTATTTTCCCCTGATCATGATGATGGGTGCAGTGTAATCTCTACCTGTACAATGATCCCCCAATACACCTCTATGGGACAACCCCAAATGGCCTGAGCTGTTGTCCCTTCCAGATACCATCTTTTGGAAAAGAAAGGGAATAACCTCACTAGCGCATATATTTTCTGGGGGGGTGGGGGGGGGGTCCTGCTGTCATGTGAGCAGCTATGTCACGAGTTTGTATTATCCCCAAGAGATTTTTTTCGTGCTCCGGCGCGCTCTTAGGTCCCAGATCCCTCTGGTGGGCCTGCAGTTAGTGGAATTACCGTTGGAATCCCTAGTAAGGTCTGCGTAACTTATTAAGCCCACTTCTACAATATATAATGCCCTCCTCTGAAGTCAACCTTCCCCTCTAGATAAAGCCCTGGGCAAATGGGAAGCACTGATTCTGGATTTGGACCGGGGGGACTGGGAAGAAGCGATAGATATCTGTACATAGACTCTAAAGACAAACTGTTGGAAGCTAAATAGCTCCACCAGGTTTATCTGACCCCGGCTAGACTGCAAAGAATGGGCCTTTTGGAGTCCGATGAATGTCCTAGGTGTAACAATAGGCCTGGCACCCTGCTGCATATGATTTGGGAATGCCCGCTAATTTCAGCATTCTGGGATAGGGTATCCAATTTTATGTCTACCTTCATAGGCTTGCCAGTTAGAAAGTCAGCGGCCCTTTGCTTGCCAAGTGTGGTCGAGCCCATGCCGGATGATGGCCCGCAGAGAACCCTGTCACGTCTATTAAGGTTTTATGCAAAGAAATGCATTCTTTTAAATTGGAAGCACCCGAACAAACCAACTCTTTCAGGTTGGAAAGATCTAGTAAATGGGAAATTAATATTATATAAAATGACCTATCTGGCCAGGGGATGCCCTAATGAATTTGACCATGTATGGGAGGCCTGGCTTAGCGCCCCTAACTCCACTATTGATTAAGAATGTCCTGGGGTCCACCTCCCTGGGCTCCACACTATCCCCTATATAGGTAAATATGTCTAATAGCAGGCGAGCACAAATGCGTCTGTGTGTGGGTAAGTGTTGTTCGCGGATCTTTATGTGATTTCTGTGTGTCTATGTGATATCGTTAGCGCCCTCCTGGCTGGGAGCGGCTTTAGTCTTGTTTTCTTTGTAGCTTTGTAATTTTGTAACCTGAAAATCATAAATTTATAAAAATTTATAAAATCTCTACCTGTACACACAGGATCGCTGCTTGTCACCGAGGACCTATCGGCAACTTCATGCAGCTCTGGCATCAATCTCCACGGCTCTGCTGATTCTCACCAACCTGGTGTTCTTAGGTGGGGAGAACGTCGGGAAGATCTACTGGGACAGAATGTTTGTACATGGTGAGTACCCTGTTACTTGTCTTTTTTTAATGAAGCAGCAATGTCTTCGCGCTACCTGTCTGCCTGCAGGAAATTAAGATGTCATTAAAACAAAGAATACGTGGCCCAGCATTTCTTAGTGCAGACTCAGCACATTTAATTTTCTCTGCTCTGCTTATATGAGGATGGTAAAGGCTGACGCATGTCACAGCTGTGTGTGTCAGATCCTTTCCTCATACTTGTAAAATGCTTCTTCACCATCCTCTGTGAACATAGAAATGTGTACATGGTCATATTTGGGGAAAATACCCAACCAGAGCATTTAATCCCAGTATATAATTTAATGCAACAATCTACTATCTATCTATTGTATACCTTTCAGATGTTTATTCTCTGTTTGGTGTAGCCACCATGGACCACAGAGGAGACGACTGGGTTGAGACCAGTTTCTTGGTTAGTATCCCTGAGTCCCAAGATTACTAATATCAGCCTAGATTTTCTTAAAAGCATAACAAAAAATGTGACTATTCCATTGTTTTTGTCCTTGCCCCAGGGGCACCCGAATTAAGATGTCTCACTGTATGTAACTCCCCAGGACACCTGTACAAAATCGCCTCTCTCCAGCCCTACGTGGGCTCTGACCAATCAGAGCTGTTTGCCGTGCATGTGATACTCTGCACATGGCTCTGTTTACATGCAGGGCCTCTGCAAAAGCAGTACGAGCTGCCTCATTTCCCTGCAACAGGGCTGAATGGCTGGGCCCAAACATTTGGCCATTATTGTTTACATCGCCAAGGAATCCCCGGAAGCAAGTGAGCGTTGTGGCACCTTTTGGGGGGGGGGGGGTTGTACAGAGGGGCATCCCAATGTGATTTTCAGATTCCAGTTGGGGTACTTGAGGACAGTGGTTTCCAACTCCAAGCTGTATAAACTTGAATGCTTATTGGATTGAAGCATATCAGGTGCAGTTTATATTCTTGGTGTGCCACACACCCCGCTTCACCTTTAATATTCTTCACATATTGGGTTAACTCACCGCCAGGTGACGCTGTGCAGAGAGGAAGTCTTGTAACGAGCCCCCTTCCGGCCTATATATACCTGGTACCTCCCATTTATCACCAGTATTTTTCTCTCTGCTTGACGACAAGACAGAAGATTGAAGTCTCCTGCTTACAGGTAGCCGGGGTCTTACCCCGGCACCCCCTTTTGGTCTATTTCTGCCCGGTTTTTGATTGTTTATACCTTTATGGTGGAATGGAAGCCTCCCAGCCTAGGCTGCTCACTGGGCAATTGGTAGACGGCACTATAGGTGCCTAGGAGCTAATCTCCTCCGCTCGACCCCCTCTTTTGGGGGCAATGCGGCTATCCGGCATGGTGATCCGGAAATGGGATGCCCCTGTCCCGAGGGTCCCCTTAGCCCCTTACTCTCCCGTTACGGTCCCTTCTCCCTTCACTATGGGGGGGGGGGGGGGGGTTAGAGGGTTGTGTATTGTGTGTGTGTATTTCACTGTATGACTTTTTGTAACATGTGTGTTTTACTTTCATGCACTTAGCAGACTGCACTGCAAGTGTGCACTCGGTCTGATTGTTCCTCTTATTTTTCCTCTTAAAAGGACGTTCCTTGGTCTTGCAGATAAGTACTGGCCGGCTTGGCCAGCGTTTAGGTCTGCTTTAGGGGGCAGCTGGGGCTTGGCCGTGCTGATTGCAGGCTGGCTTGCTGCCTGAGCCTTTGCTATAGCAGCCTCCCTCCCCCCTCCCCCGTTGATCTCCTCCTGCCTTTGTGTTGACCGGCCCCAGCCTCACTTCCTTTCTTCCTGGCTTAAAGGAAGTCACGTGGGGGGGGGCTCGCTGCCACACATGGTTTGGTTTACTTCTTGCTGCTGCTGCTGGCTGCTGCGTCGTCCATACTATTGCTGCGGCCTCCCTCGGTTCCTTGCAGGTAAGCGGCCCCACCTTGTGTGGGGCTGTTGAGTGTCTTTTTAAAAACGATATTGTTTATAGTGTTTTTAGACATGGGGGGGGGGGGGAAGAGATCTATAAGGGGATTCATCATGATTGAGGACAGGGGTTTTTCCTTTGTTTATTTAAAGGCACCTTGGTGCCATGCATTAGTATGTTTGCATGTTGCCACATCTGACTGTTGGTTTTTTCTTCCCCTACAGATCCCGGGAACCCCTGATTAAAGCGGCCTCCCGGCTCTATATTACTTGGCTAGTCTTTCTTTTTTAAAAGGAAAGGAAAATTGGGACATTTTTATATATATATATATATATATATATATATATATATATATATTGACATAATATATATATATATATATATATATATAATCTATATTTATATATAGATTATTAAAGGGATCTTCTTTTTGAATTAAATCCTCCCAAAAAAAAAAAAATTCCGGGACATTTACAACAAGGGGGCATCCCGGGTCGGCTTATGCCTTAAATCCCAAAAGAATTGCGAATACCATAAATCACCATATGGAGGCTTCCGTTATTACCGGAAATGGTTCTTCTGGGCCATCTAGGGGGTGCGCAAGATGTGGGACTCCGCTCCCAGATGATGATGTCTTTGTATGCATTCCTTGTGCAAGGCAGAGTATTGCGCGTCAGTCCGTCGCTTCGGCTGCTGGCCCGTCGAATCTTCCATCATCTCCTACCTCTCCCTCCCTGTTCCGGACCCCGCATGACACTGTCAAGAGTGGGGATTCGCAATCCGAGGTCGCGGCGCGATTGGCCAGCCTCCGGAAAATAGTGCCCGTTAAAGCAGAGTCAAAAGCCACTGCAAAACGGAAGCACCTGACTCAGATACCTTCGGCTTCACAGGTATGTGAGCCTGTGGAATGGTCCGATGGCTCCCCGGACAAGGGAGAATTCCTGTTGGAGTCAGATGAGCCTGCAGATCAGCTTGAGGCTGATGCTATTGGCGATTGGTCGGCGGGTGTTTCCCTTGACACCCCCTCCATTCTGGCTCAGATGTTTGAAATTCTCAATTTAGATCCGCCTGAGGCTGTCACCCTGCCAAAGGGCCAGTTGTTTAAAGAGCCTCAGCCGCGTTGGGTTTTTCCCAGACAACACCACTTTGAGAGGGTGGTCCTTAAGGAATGGGAACATCCCACGCGGTTATCTGGAATCCCTTCCAGTTGGGAAAAGCGTTATCCTTTTCCGCCAGAATTGGTGAAGCTTTGGTCTGTCCCTCCTGACGTCGATACCCCTGTGCTAGGGCTCTCCAGCACGGCTATGGTACAGTCTGCTGAGACCACTGTCCCTAAAGATGGGGAGGATCGTCGGATTGACCAGTACGCTCGCCATGGTTTTATTTATGCTGGGTCAACGATGCGCCCGGTGTGTGCTTCTTCCCTTCTCCTATTGGCGGTTAGGTCTGTAATTCAGGAGCTGTATGGGGATCTCGATCCCACTTGTAAAGAGTTTACTGCGCTTAAGCAGTGTGAATCTTTTGTTTCCTATGTTCTATCCGCTCAGGACGATGCGCTGGCTATGAGTAGCAAGACAGCTGCAATGCTGGTGGCTATTCGTCGGTCAGTATGGCTGCGTCAGTGGTCAGCGGACTCAGCTTCTAAAAAGGTGCTCACAGCTCTCCCCTTTTTGGGCTTGCATCTGTTTGGTGAGAAAATTGATTCAGTCGCAAAGGGTGGTAAGATGCCACAACGCAAGAGGCCTCGTCGTCCCTTTAAGGGGGCAAGTTCTGGTAGGCCTTCATTTCGGGGATTCAGAGCGGGTAGGGGGGCTTCCTTTCCCGCTACCAGAGGTGCAGGTTGGACTCGGGGGAGGGGCCGTGGCCGTCCCGCTCAGTCCTGGGGCACCAAGCCCAAGCCTGCTGGTAAACCCGCTCAGCAATGAGGGGCTGCCCTCACCCGTGCGGGTGGGGGGACGATTACAACACTTCTCCCAGGTTTGGGACCAGGAGATTCCGGACAGATGGATCCGGGAGGTAGTGTCGTCCGGTTACAAACTGGAATTCGACTCTCGCCCTCCTTCACGGTTCTTTCGGTCTCGGGTGCCCATCGATCCTTTGGCCGCACAGGGGCTCCTGGCGTTGGTAAAGAATCTGTTAGAGATGGCGGTCATCCGGCCGGTACCGCGCTTAGAGATGGGCCTTGGGTTTTATTCCAATCTTTTTGCAGTCCCCAAGAAAGACGGGTCAGTCTGTCCCGTCCTGGACCTGAAATTACTCAACAGGTTCATCCGTGTTTGGAAGTTTCGCATGGAAACCTTGCGTACGGCCGTCGGTTTCCTTCGGCAAGGGGACTTCATGACGTCCATAGACATCAAGGATGCTTATCTTCATGTTCCCATCTGCCACGCTCATCAACGTTTTCTTCGATTCGTGATGGAAAATCAGCATTATCAATTCGTGGCACTTCCGTTTGGCCTTACCTCAGCTCCAAGAGTGTTCACCAAGGTGCTGGCAGGGGTCATGGCCATTTTCAGATCTCGGGGCATTCGTGTCGTACCTTATTTGGACGACCTTCTCATCATGGCTCCGTCGCTCAATCAATCGGAGACAGACACCAGGTTGGTGGTCTCCGCGCTGGAAAGCTTTGGTTGGGTGATCAACTTCCCCAAGTCCTCCTTCGCTCCGGCCAGGGTGGTGTCCTTTCTGGGGATGCGGTTGGACTCTCTTCAACACAGTGTTTCTCCCCCAGTCCAAAATTCATCTGATTCAGGAGTTGGCTCGGGTCCTACTTTCCGATCCTCGGCCATCCATCCGTCTGGGGATGAGGCTGATAGGGTTGATGGTCACCTCTTTCGAGGCAGTTCCTTTTGCTCAATTTCACACGAGGACGCTTCAGCTTTATCTGTTGGCGTCCTGGGACCGGCAGCCTCGGTCGCTGGATCAGCCCTTCCAGTTGTCCTCCCGGGTCCGGCAGTCCCTCCAGTGGTGGTTGGTCTCGACCAGTCTTGTGAAGGGCAGGTCTTTCCTGACCCCCCTTTGGGAAATTGTCACCACGGACGCCAGCCTGTCGGGTTGGGGCGGATTTTGGAAGGAGCTGCAGTTCCAGGGGCAGTGGGGTCCTCAAGAGGCCCACTTACCCATCAATGTTCTGGAACTGAGAGCCATCCGTCGGGTGCTTGCTCTCCTGACTCAGCACGTTCTGGGCCTTCCGGTCCAGGTGCGTTCAGACAATCGAACAGCGGTTGCTTACATCAATCATCAGGGAGGGACTCGCAGTCTGAGTGCTCTCAGAGAGGTGTCCCTGATCCTGACCTGGGCAGAGGCCCATGTTCCTTGTCTCTCGGCGGTATACATTCCAAGAGTGGAGAACCAGGAAGCGGACCGGTTGAGCAGGGGCTCTCCCCGTCTGGGAGAATGGGCTCTCCATCCTCGGGTGTTTCACTCACTGTGTCTCCGATGGGGGACACCAGAGGTGGACCTGTTTGCCTCTCGTCACAATCACAGGCTCCCGAACTTCGTGTCGCTCTCCCAGGATCCTCTGGCTCTGGCAGTGGACGCCATGTCCCTGAGCTGGGGGGATCTGGGATTTCTATACCTGTTTCCTCCGATACCCATGCTGGGCAGGGTGCTTCGGAAGTTGGCTCTGGAAAAGGTGTCCGCCGTTCTCGTGGCCCCAAGGTGGCCAAGGCGAGTGTGGTTCGCAGACATCGTTCGGCTGGCAGTGGACCAGTTAGCCCTGCCTCTTCGGCCCGATCTGCTCAATCAGGGTCGGTTGTGTTACCCCAATTTACCAGCGCTGGGTTTGACGGCCTGGCTGCTGAAACCTCCATCTTGAAGGAGGAGGGTCTTTCTGACTCAGTTGTCAAGACTCTGTGCCCGGAAGAGGTCTTCTTCTATCATCTACTATAGGACTTGGAAAGCCTACATCACTTGGTGTGAGATGAGATCTTTTCCTTGTAGGGTCTTTTCGGTCTCCAGGATTCTGGAGTTTTTACAATCTGGGCTGGACTCTGGTCTTCAGCTAAGTACGTTGAAAGGGCAAGTTTCTGCCTTATCTATCTTTTTTCAGAAGCGTGTTGCGCTTCAGCCTTTGGTTAAAACTTTCCAGGGGGTTACGCATGTGCGGCCTCCCAGGAAACCATTACTCCCGGTTTGGGATTTGAATTTGGTTCTTTCTGCTCTTCAGGCTCCTCCTTTTGAGCCTTTGCAAGATATTGCTTTGTCTACCCTGACTCAGAAGATTGTCTTCTTGGTAGCGATCACTTCGGTCCGGCGTGTCTCGGAATTGGCGGCCTTGTCTATCCAGGAGCCTTACTTTGAGAGGCATCAGGATAAAGTGGTCTTTTGGTTCAAGCCAGACTTTCTTCCTAAGGTTGTTTCTGCTTTTCATTTGAACCAAGATATTGTTCTTCCCTCCTTGTGTCCTAATCCTAAGAATGACAAAGAGAGGGTTTTGCATTGTTTGGATGTAGTACGCTGTGTTAAGTACTACTTGATTATCACGTCTCCTTTTCGTAAGACGGATTCCTTTTTTGTTGTGCCCTATGGGCCTAAGAAGGGTTTGGCACCAGCCAAATCTGCCATTAGCAAGTGGATACGTCAGGCCGTTACTGCGGCCTATTCTGCTCTAAGGGGAAAGTTCCCCCTTTTCGTATCACTGCTCATTCTACTCGCGCCATTGGGGCGTCTTGGGCTTTTCAGCACCAAGCTTCTGTTGAACAAGTTTGTAAGGCCGCCACTTGGTCTTCTGTTCATACTTTTTCTAAGTTTTACAAGGTTGATGTGCGAGCCTCAGCGGATGCTGTTTTTGGCCGCAAAGTTCTGCAGACTGCAGTCATTTAAGTTATGCTTCACCTGGCCTTGAGTTGCCCATCCCTTGTGGACACTGCTTTGGGATGTCCCAATATGTGAAGAATATTAAAGGTGAAGCGGGGTGTGTGGCACACCAAGAATAATACCATTTTGTGAGTACTCACCTGAAAAATGGATATTGTTGGTGTGCCACACACCCCGCTTCACTCCCACCCTTTTCGGTATTCCGAATCCTTTATATGGTGAAGCTTTTATTTATATTGATTTATTTTGAGGTTACCGTTAATTTACTGGTACCTTGTCTTTCTGCTTTTTAATATACTGGTGATAAATGGGAGGTACCAGGTATATATAGGCCGGAAGGGGGCTCGTTACAAGACTTCCTCTCGGCACAGCGTCACCTGGCGGTGAGTTAACCCAATATGTGAAGAATATTAAAGGTGAAGCGGGGTGTGTGGCACACCAACAATATCCATTTTTCAGGTGAGTACTCACAAAATGGTATTTTGTGTTAATAGATATTTTGCTGCATCCCTCTTTTAACACATCTTGACTTCTAAAAGGCTCCAGGGATTTGGGATGCCCCGCTGTGTGAATACACTGGTTGACCAAAACCAAGCGGCCACCCTGGAATCTAAAAGGTGGGCACTGGCTTTGCCCTGGGGCATCCTGAATTGAGATGCCCCGCTGTGCGAAATCCGGCAGTGGGCTGCTAACCCTTTCCTGGTCCCACAGCACACGTGCGGGACCTCATCCAATGAGAGCCGTCTGCTGTGACTATGTCATTTTGCAAACGGCTCTTGTTTTCAGTGGAGAGAATGTTCCCCATTGAAGTCAATGAGAGCCGTTTGCCAGTGAAATCAACGCTGCAAATGGCTTCAATTTTCTGCGCATGCCCCGTAGGAACAAGGAAGAGGTGGGTTGTTCTGGGCCTTCTCAGGGGTTTCACACAGCGGGACATCCCAATTCAGGATGCCCCGGGGGAACGGAAAGGAATGCGAGAAATTTGAATTCCCGTATTTTGTTTTGACTACCCTGGGTTTTGGTCCTTGCCCCGGGGCACCCTGATCAGGGATGCCGCGCTGTGTGAAACTCCCCAGGTTGCCCAATCTCACTCAACCTTCCCCGGTCCTGCGGTGCATGCGCAGCCCTCTCGTCCAGGCAGTGTGCTCGAATCCGCTCCCACCCCTTCGTCTAACAGCTCGTCAAAGGCGAGTGGATCGTAGCGCGCTGGCAGGCGTATCCCCCTGTACCCTCTAACAGGGAGCGTGCCCGTGCTGCCCATTCACAAATGCCTGGCGCGGGCAAGCGCCCTGCTAAAGGGATAGGGGGATGCGTCTACAGCTCGCACATGCATCGCTGGGCAGGGAAAGAAGGTGAGTTTCTGGGCGACCTGGGGGGTTTCAGACAGTGGAGCATCCTGAATCTGGATGCCCCGGGGGAGGGAATTCTATAAAATTCCAGGGCTTTTGGGGCGTGGGTTTCGAGCCACTGTAAACATTTTTGGTGCAGAAATTGTGAAGTAAGTGTTTTGCCTCTGTCGGAATACTATTGGCGTTAGTATTTCGTAACAAAATGTACCGATTGTTTGCTTGAATTGTCTTTTTTTAAATCCCCAATTACTATGTAACACTTTGTCTTCTTCTTAATACCTTCATGCTGCAGGAAAGTATTTTTAATCACAAAGACCTGAAGTAGTAATAACATTTTTTTTATTCTCAGGCTTTAGCATTAATAACCTTTTTAATATTTAGCTTGTCACTTCCCGAGCATAAGCCCAGCTTCAGTTGTGTAGTAAAGCATGACTTCATTACCGAAGCTCCGGTGAACAAGCCTTTTAAAAGTTATTGGTTGCCTCACAAAGCACCAATTAAGCTGTGAAGTATCTCTGTTCCTTCAGACACATGGAGGCTCCTCTTGTTCCAGGGTCTTTATTTCTTTTTGTATTACAAGTCTCAAAGGCATGGAACGAGATCCCGGTTTGGAAAACTTAGCACTAAGTTTATTGACTTGAAATACTGTGTATTTGCTTTTGTTTGCACTGAATTCTTAAAGCGGAACAAAACTCAGAAATTTGACTTCCCTGGATTTATTCTAAGTATACAGCACGTCCTGTTCCAGAAGATATTCCTTACTCTTGGGTTATACATCCAGTAGATGCCGCTGGACTGCAGAGACAGAAAAGTGGCTCCTCCCGGCCCCGTATATACCAGGGACCTCCCACAAAATCCCCAGTTCTTCTCTGCAGTCTGGGCTGCGATGACTAGAAGATGGCTCTCTCTACTCGCAGGTGAGCGGGGCTATTAGCCTGCGGCCCTGTAGGACTATTCCCACCCGTTTCCTTTTACTGCTTCCCAGCTTAGGCTGCGCTGGTTCGGGTGAAGGTAGGCAGCACCGCTGTCAGGTGCTAAGGAGCGCTGCTCCAACCGCAGTCCCCCACCAAAGGGTAGGCGGTACAGGCCCATGGTGAGCCTTATGGGATGCCCCTCCCGTGTCTTATGGCCCTCGCCCCCTGTCCCTACAGTTGGCTCCCTTTAGGCTGGCCGTCGCTTCCCCTTCGCTCTCCCTGGTAGATCTCGGGGGGGGGGGCATGTCTTGTCTATTTGATTATGTGATGATCCCTGTTGAATTGGTTGCACTGGTTTCTTTTGCTGCCGCCGCACGCTTGTTCTCCGCTCCGCGGTCGGCAGCAACATCGCCTCAGGCGCCATCATTGGCTGGCCCTGTCATGTGGGCGCGTTTTTGCGCTCTTCGGTGGGCCTTGCGGCTGACGCGTTCTGCATCGCTGTCTACGCAACCCGCCCCTCGAGGTATATGCGGGCGCCATTTTAGTTCTCTGCTGCATGTGTCTGGCATCTCCCTGTCGCGGTCCATAAGTGCTGCTGCGGGCTGATTTATTTTGTATTTCTCTGTATTGCATATTGCTTATGGGATCTTTTTGCTTATGTCTTGCAGGCGGGTCAAACTTTTGTGGTTTCTCCCGGTCCTGTCCCCTCTATTTAGTGTTGGAGGGCTATTGTACTCCCTTACTCCCACTTCCCTAGCGGGCTATTGGGGCATCCCGGGTAGCCTTATTGCCGTCAATCCCAATTGGCCTATTGTACCACAATAATCGCCATATGGAGGCTTCTCAGAATAATGTACTCGGGGTTCCTTCGGGACAAGCCCGGCTGTGTATGGTGTGTGGGGTATCCCCTATAAGTGACGACGTCAGGGTGTGTGTACCCTGCGCCCAGCAGACGCTTGCGCTGCAGTCTGGGTTACCTGTGACTGGGCCTGCGCCCCCTCGGGCTTCGCCTACCCCCCCACGCTTACATCTGACTCCTAGTGAGGTGCATACCAGTGGGGAGTCTCAGCCTGATTTGGCTGCTCGGGTGGCCAGCATTGAGAGACATATTGCTGGCTCTGGCCCGCGTAAGGCTTCTGTTAAGAGCGGCATTTATCACCTGGTGTTTCCCTCTTTCCTATGGAGGCTGTGGAATTTTTTGACGTTACCGGTTATACCCCCCTGGAAGAGGGGGAATTATTTTCTGATTCAGAATCATCTGAGGAACAATCTAGGGTGTATGGTGCCGATTCTGGGTCTGACCCATGGGCTTCAGATGATACTGACAGGCTTTTAGTTCACATTTTTGAAGTACTATGTATCTCTCCTCCTGCCGTGGCTCCGTGGCAGCAGGGGGAGCTGTTTCATACTGTTAAACCACGCTTGGAGTTTCCTGAACAAACTCATTTTAATAATCTAGAGCTCAAGGAGTGGGAACGGCCTAGCCGGCTCCCCGGGGTGCTGAAGAGTTGAGATAAGAGGTATCCCTGTTCTGCTGAAATGGTTAAACGGTGGTCATGTCCTCCCGCGGTGGATGCACCAGTTCAGTTGTCCAACACATCCGTCATGCATTCCCCTGACTCTACGACACTGAGGGATGGGGAGGACAAGCGCATTGATCAGCTGGCTTGCCATGCCTTTGCCTGTGTGGGGACCGCGCTGCGTCCGCTCTGTGCCTCTGCCATTACGGCTGTTGCTATTAAAAGCCTGCTCAGGAGTCTCTTAGATGGGGCCCCTGATGATGCTGGTAGTGAAGAGTATAGAGCTCTTCTGCATTGTGAGGAATTTGTTGCATATGTCCTCTCTGCCTTGGATGATACCATCAGAATGTGCGGCAGGGCATCTGCCTTGGTGGCGATATGCCGCTCGGTCTGGCTGCGCCAGTGGGCAGCTGACAGCGCTGCTAAGAAGGCTCTCACTGGGTTTCCCTTCAAGGGGCTGCACCTCTTTGGGGAACGTCTGGACTTGTTTGCTAAGGGGGGCAAGTTACCTCAGCGTAGAAGGAAGCCCCAGTCCTTTTGGGGTTCAGGTGCCTTTTCTCCTTCCTTTAGGGGCTCCAGATTTGGACAGGGGGCTTCCTTTGCTGGAGCCCGTGTAGATTTTTGTGGCAGGGGCAGACGTGGCCGCCCTGGCTCCTCCTGGCGTCCCAAGCCTAAGTCCTCCCCCAAGCCCCCTCAGGCATGAAGGGGCGCCCTCACCCATCCAGGTGGGGGGACGGCTTCGGCTCTTGGCTCATGTCTGGAGGCTTCATGTCTCAGACCGGTGGATTCAGGAGGTAGTATCCTCTAGTTACAAGATAGAGTTTGCATCCTGGCCGCCCCCAAGACTCATCAAATCTCGGTTAGCTCAAAACCCCCTGTCAGCCCAGGGTCTATCCCTGGCTGTCCAAGGAACTGGGTGTCATCTGCCGAGTGCCCTGGAGGGAAAGGGGCAAAGGCTATTACTCCAATCTTTTCATCGTCCCCAAAAAAGATGGGTCCATCAGACCCATCCTGGATTTGAAGCACCTCAACAAATTTGTCAGATTCAAACACTTTCACATGGAGACTCTGCGCTCTGTTGTGACTTTCCTACGCCCAGGGGCCTTAATTACCTCTGTAGATATCAAGTATGCTTACCTTCCAGGTCATCAGACATTCCTCAGGTTCGCTCTGGAGGATCAGCACTACCAATTTGTGGCCTTGCCCGTCTCACCTCAGCTCCCAGGGTATTCACCAAGGTGCTGGCAGGAGTTATGGCTCTGCTGAGATCTCGGGGCATTCGCATTCTTCCCTACTTGGATGACATGCTTATCGCTTCTCAGTCCTTCCATCAGGCAGAGCTGGACACTCAGAGGGTGGTGTCCTTACTGGAGTCATTCGGCTGGGTGATCAACCACCCCAAATCTTCCCTGTCTCCTTCCATGGTGAAGTCCTTTCTGGGCATGATTCTGGATTAATCTCAGGTCAAGATCTTTCTTCCTCAGCAGAAGGTGGAGAGTCTTCAAGAGAAAGCTCAGCTCCTTCTTTCTTGTCCTCATCCCTCCATCAGGCAGGGAATGCAGCTGGTGGGCCTGATGGTGTCCTGCTTCGAGGCGGTTCCATATGCTCAGTTTCACATGAGGCCTCTTCAGCTTCACCTCTTGTCAGTATGGGATCAGGACCCTGTGTCCTTGGATCAGGTGTTTGTCCTGTCCCCTCTGGTCAGGCGGTCTCTATCGTGGTGGCTGGACTCAAGGAACCTGCTGGGGGGCAGATCCTTTCTGGCCCCCTGCTGGGAGACTATCACCACGGATGCCAGTCTGACAGGTTGGGGGGCTTTTGGAAGTCCCTGAAATTCCAGGGTCAGTGGGGCCCTCAGGAGGCCCATGTCCCTATCAACATTCAGGAATTGAGGGCGATCAGGTTGGTTCTCGCCCACACCTGCGGGGTCGGGCTGTTCAGGTCCGCTTGGACAACCAGACGGCGGTTGCCTACATCAATCATCAGGGAGGGACCCGGAGCAAGAGGGCCCTCAAGGAAGTGTCCCTGATACTGTCCTGGGCAGAGGAGAATGTTCCCTGCATCTCAGCTGTGTACATCCTGGGGGTGGAGAATCTGGAGGCAGACTCTCTGAGCAGGGGGACCTCTCGTCTGGGAGAATGGTCCCTCAACAGCAGGGTGTTTCGCTCCCTGTGCCACCGCTGGGTTCAGCCGGATGTGGATCTGTTTGTGTCCCGTCACAATCACAAGCTTCCAGTCTTTGTCTCTCTGTCCCAGGATCCTCTGGCCTTGGCCATGGATGCCCTGGCAATGTCTTGGACGGAGTTTCAGCTTCTGTATGTGTTTTCACCCTTTCCCCTGCTGGGCAGGGTGCTGCGCAAGATAGCTCAGGAAAGGGTGCCAGCCATACTGGTGGCCCCCTGTTGGCCAAGAAGAGTGTGGTTCGCAGACATCGTGCAGCTGGCAGTAGATCATTACGCCCTGCCCAGGGTTCCAGATCTGCTCTTTCATGGGACCAACGCCACCCCAATTTGCATACGCTGGCTTTGACTGCCTGGCTGTTGAAACCTCCATCTTGATGGAAAAAGGGCTGCCTGCCTCGGT
Source organism: Gastrophryne carolinensis (assembly GCA_027917425.1). Classification (NCBI taxonomy): domain Eukaryota; kingdom Metazoa; phylum Chordata; class Amphibia; order Anura; family Microhylidae; genus Gastrophryne; species Gastrophryne carolinensis. The sequence goes on from CM051237.1 coordinate 449,728,845, forward strand.
TGTAAATACCATGATCAGGGCTAGGAAACGGTCCTCTTCTTCCATCTACTACAGGGTTTGGCGTACTTACATTGACTGGTGCGAGTCTAACTTGCTTCCCTGTCGTGTGTTTTCCATTCCTAGGATTCTGGAGTTTCTGCAACATGGTTTGGATCTGGGTCTTCAGCTCAGTACTCTGAAAGGTCATGTTTCTGCCTTGGCCATTTTCTTCCAAAGACCTTTTGCTCAGCATCCCCTGGTCGAGACCTTCTTCCAGGGGGTTACTCACGTGTGCGTCCCCCACGTAAGCCTATGTTACCAGTCTGGGACTTGAACTTGGTCTTATCTGCCCTGCAGGGGTCTCCCTTTGAGCCCTTGCAAGGAGCCCCTTTGGCCATTCTTACGCTTAAGGTGGTCTTTTTGGTGGCTATCACTTCTGTGAGGCGTGTTTCTGAGTTGGCGGGCTTTCTATCTAGCCTCCTTATTTTGAGAGACACCAGGACAAGGTGGTGTTTCGTTTTAAGCCAGATTTTCTGCCTAAGGTTGTTTCTGCCTTTCATCTCAATCAGGACATTGTTTTGCCTTCTCTGTGTCCTAATCCTAGTAACCCTAAGGAGAGGGTTTTACACTCTCTGGATGTGGTCAGGACTCTGAAGGTCTATTTGGTGGCTACTGAATCCTTCAGGAAGACTGACGCTCTTTTTGTGCCCCCGTCTGGACCTAAGAAGGGTCTGGCTCCGGCTAAGTCCACTATCAGCAAGTGGATCTGTCAGGCTGTGATTCAGGCCTACTCTGCTAAGGAGAAGGAGCCTCCCTTCCGCCTTACTGCTCATTCTACTCGTGCTATTGGTGCCTCTTGTTCTGTTAAGTTTGCAAGGCCGCCACTTGGTCTTCTGTTCATACTTTTTCTAAGTTTTACAAGGTTGACGTTAGGGCCTCAGCTGATGCTGCTTTTGGCCGCAAAGTTCTGCAGGCGGCAGTGGTTTAAACTGTCTGCTGTTACTTTTGGGGATCCCACCCTACCTTACGGACACTGCTATTGGATGACCCAAGAGTAAGGAATATCTTCTGGAACAGGACGTGCTGTATACTTAGAATAATACAATTCTGTGATTACTCACCTGTAGAATTGGTATAATACGTATACAGCACGTCCTGTTCCACCCCACCCTTGTTATCATTAGTTTTAGTTACCTCTTTATGGTGATTGTTCTTATGTTCAAATTTGTATATATTGGTTATAGTTCTCCCGGTCTGATTTTAACTGCTTTTCAATACTGGGGATTTTGTGGGAGGTCCCTGGTATATATGGGGCCGGGAGGAGCCACTTTTCTGTCTCTGCAGTCCAGCGCCATATACTGGATGTATAACCCAAGAGTAAGGAATATCTTCTGTAACAGGACGTGCTGTATATGTATAATACCAATTCTACAGGTGAGTAATCACAGAATTGTATATTCTTAGTATACAGTACATCATGCTCCAAATCTAATACTTACACTTGGGATATACTCCGCCAGATGGCGCTGGACTGCAGATGCATCGAAAATAGGCTCCTCCCGGCCCCTCAAATACCTGGGGACCTCCCACAAATCCCCAGAATTTCTCTGCAGTCTGGCTGCGAAGGATGAGAAATGGCTCTCGACTCGCAGGTGAGCGGGGCTATTAGCCTGCGGCCCTGTAGGACTATTCCCACCTGTTCCACTACTAATATGCCTCCCAGCCTTGGCTGCGCTGGTCGGGTGAAGGTAGGCAGCACCGCTGTTAGGTGCTTAGGAGCGCTGCTCCACCACAATCCCCCACCAAAGGGCCCCTCCTGCACTAGTGCCCCCTTGCCCCTGCCCATCGGTGGGCCCTGTTTAAGTGGTCGCTGTCCTCCCTCATCTTCCTTGTAGCCTTCGGGGGAAAAGAGGGGGCCGGTGTCAATGTGTATGCTATACATTCTGTGTTTTACACTCTTTTTCCATTCTGTTTAGTCTTGTGTCAGCCGCAGCGCTGACTTGCCTTTACTGTCTTTTTAAAATTGCCGCCGCGTGCTGACTTGGTTCCGCGCTTGGCGGCGGCATTACCTCAGGCGCTGGTGCGCCGTCATTGGCTGCTTGCACGTTCTGGCTTCGCGCTCTTCGGGGGGGGGGGCGTCTATGGCGCGCTCTGCGTCATCGCTGATACCGGCCTCGCCCCTATACCGACGCCATCTTTAACCTGCTTGGTTGCCCATGCACGACGGACCCCTACCTACCGCGGTCCGTAAGTGCCCTCGCGGGCAGCTTTATATCTTTCACTTTTGTTACTGTGTGCTTACAGGTCTTGTCTGCTTATGTCTTTCAGGCGGGGCGAACCCTTTTGGCTTCTCCCGGCCCTGTATTAGTATATAACTTGTAGGCCTTGTAAAAATTATACTCCCACTTCCCTAGCGGGTTATTGGGGCATCCGGGGTTGCTATATAGCGTTATTCCCTATCGGCGTATAGCGCCGCTATAATCACCATATGGAGGCATCCCAGGATATTGTGACCGGGGTCCCTTCGGGACAAGACCGGCTTTGTGTAGCGTGTGGGCAGCCTCATGCTGACGCTGATAAGGCGCGGGTCTGTGTGCTGAGCAGGTGCTTGCATTGCAATCTGGCCTGCCAGTGGCTGCACCTCGTTTCACTTCGCTTACTCCCCCAAGCTTAAACCTCACTCCTACTGAGTTGCATACTAGTGGGGATTCTCAGCCTGATGTGTCTTCTAGACTGGCTACTGTTGAGCAGTTGATTGCTAAGTCCTTAGCGCGTAAGGCCCCTGCTAAGAAGCGGCACTTGACGCCTAATGTCACTGTTTTCCCTATGGGAACTGAGGAGTTTTGGAATGTTTGTGGCTATACCCCATCTGATGAAGGGGAACTCTTTTCTGATTCAGGCTCATCTGATCCCTGGGCCCCCGGATGACACTGACAGATTATTGACCCAGAATTTTGAGGTTCTGTCCATCTCTCTCCCTGTTGCGGCTCCCAGGCAAAGAGGGGAGCTTTTCCATACAGCAAAATCACGTTTGGAATTTCCTGAGCAGGCACATTTCCATACTTTGTGCTCAAGGAATGGGAGGGCCCCAGTAAACTTCCCGGGGTTCCAAAAAGTTGGGATAGGAAGTATCCCTTTCCTGCTGAGGTGGTTAAATGTTGGTCATCCCCCCCCCCCCCCCCGAGGTGGATGCCCCTATCCTAGGGCTATCTAACACCTCTGTCATGCATTCCCCTGACTCCACTACCCTGCTGGATGCTGAGGACCGGCGCATTGACCAGCTGGCATCCCACGCCTTTGCATGTCCAGGGACGGCGCTGCGCCTGGTCTGTGCCTCTGCCATTACTGCTGTGGCCACTAGAACCCTTATCAGAAATATGCTTGATAGTGCCCCTGATGATTTGCCTTGTGAGGTGTTTAATGCACTCTCCAGTTGTGATGTTTTTGTAAATGTTGTCCTCTCAGCATTGGATGACACCATCAGAATGTGTGCCAGAACTTCTTCCCCCGTGGTGGCTATACGCCGCTCGGTTTGGCTGCGCCAGTGGGCTGCTGACAATGCTGCCAAGAAGGCCCTCACTGAGTTTCCCTTTAAAGGACTACGCCTGTTTGGGGACCGCCTGAACCTTTTTGCTAAGGGAGGCAGGTTACCCCAGCGCAGGCGGCAATCTCGGCCCTTTCGGGGTCAGGGTTCCTTCTCCTCCCATTACCGTGGTGCCAGACAGGGAAGGGGGGTTTCCTTTCCTGGGGTCCGGGGAGATTTCTCGGGTGGGGCAGAGGACGTGGACGTCCTGGCTCCTCCTGGGGTCCCAAAGCAAAATCCTCTCCCAAGCCCCCTCAGGCATGATGGGGCGCCCTCACCCATCCGGGTGGGGGGACAGCTGCAGCACTTCGCTCACGTCTGGAGGCTTCATGTCTCAGACCGGTGGATTCAGGAGGTAGTGTCCTCCAGTTACAAGTTGGAATTTTCTGCCTGTCCCCCTCCAAGATTCATCAGATCCCGGATTCCTCAGGTCAGCTCAGGAGCTAGTGCAAGCAGTGCAAGGCCTCCTGGAGCTGGGGGTCATCTGCCAGGTCCCCTTAAGAGAAATGAGCAAGGGCTTTTATTCCAACCTATTCACAGTACCCAAAAAAGATGGTTCAGTCAGGCCCATCCTGGACTTAAAGATCCTCAACAAGTTTGTCAGGGGCAGGCATTTTCGCATGGAAACTCTGCGCTCTGCCATCAGTTCCCTGCACCAAGGGGATTTCATGACTTCTGTGGACATCAAAGAAGCTTATCTTCATATTCCTGTGTTCCCTGTCATCAAAGGTTCCTCAGGTTCGCTCTGATGGATCAACACTACCAGTTTGTGGCCTTGCCCTTTGGCCTCACTTCAGCTCCCAGGGTGTTCACCAAGGTGCTGGCTGGTGTGATGTCTCTGCTCAGATGTCAGGGCGTCCGCATGCTTCCCTATCTGGACAACATTCTCATCACTTCCCAGTCTCTACATCAGGCAGAGTTGGATACTCAGCTGGTGGTGTCCACTCTGGAGTCATTTGGATGGGTGATCAACCCAAGTCCTCACTGTCCCCTTCCTTGGTAACTCCATTCCTAGGAATGAATCTGGATACAGTTCAGGCAAGGATCTTCCTTCCTCAACAGAAGGTGGACAGTCTGATTGCACAGGCTCAGTCCCTCCTAGCTTGTCCCCATCCCTCCATCAGGCAGGGGATGCAGCTGGTGGCCTGATGGTGGCATGCTTCAAAGCGGTCCCCTATTGCTCAGTTCCACTTGAGGCCTCTGCAACTTCACCTATTGTCAGTATGGGACAAGGACCCAGCGTCCCTGGACAGGGTCTGTGTGCTCTCCCCCCTGGTCAGGAGGTCCGTCTCGTGGTGGATGGACTCAAGGAACCTGTTGGGGGGCAGATCCTTTCTTGCCCCTTCCTGGGAGACGGTCACCACGGATGCCAGTCTGTCAGGTTGGGGGGGTTTCTGGAAGTCCCTGCGGTTCCAGGGGAGGTGGGGCCCTCAGGAGGCCCACACACCTATCAATGTCTTGGAACTGCGGGCGATCAGGCTAGTTCTGGCTCACTTGACTACTCACCTTCGGGGCCTGCCTGTTCAGGTGCGCTCGGACAACCAGACGGCAGTTGCCTACATCAATCATCAGGGAGGGACCCGGAGCAAGGGGGCCCTCCAGGAAGCGTCTCTGATCCTGACTTGGGCAGAGGCCAATGTCCCCTGCATATCAGCTGTGTACATCCCGGGGGTGGAAAATCGCCTGGCGGACTCTCTGAGCAGGGGGACCTCTCGCCAGGGAGAATGGTCCCTATGCAGCAGGGTGTTTCAATCTCTGTGTCACCGTTGGGGCCAACCAGATGTGGATCTGTTTGCGTCCCGCCACAATTTACAAGCTCCCAGCTTTTGTCTCTCTGTCCCAGGATCCTCTGGCCTTGACCTCGGATGCGCTAGCAATGTCATGGCAGGGCTTTCAGTTCCTGTATGTCTTCCCCCCAATTCCCCTGCTGGGCAGGGTTCTGCGCAAGATTGCTCTGGAAGGGGTGCCAGCAATTCTGGTGGCCCCCAGGTGGCCAAGATAAGTGTGGTTCGCAGACGTGGTACAGCTGGCAGTAGATCAGTACGCTCTGCCCTTGGTGCCAGATCTGCTCACTCAGGGCTCACTAAGCCATCCCAATTTACAAACTCTGGCTTTGACGGCTTGGCTGCTGAAACCTCCATCTTGATGGAGAAGGGGCTGTCTTCCTCGGTTGTGGATACTTTGATTAAAGCTAGGAAGAAGTCTTCCTCTTCCATTTATTACAGGGTTTGGCGTGCCTACATTGACTGGTGTGAGTCTAAGTCTCTTCCCTGTCGTGTGTTCTCTATTCCCAGGATTCTGGAGGTCCTGCAGCATGGGTTGGAGATGGGGCTCTAAATCAGTACTCTGAAGGGTCAGGTTTCTGCCCTGGCTATTTTATTCCAGAAGTCCTTTGCTCAGCACCCTCTGATCAGGACTTTTTTTCCAGGGGGTCACTCATGTGCACCCCCCACGTAAGCCTATGGTGCCTGTTTGGTATCTGAACTTGGTTCTGTCAGCCTTGCAGGGTGCTCCCTTTGAACCTGTGCAGGATGCTGCCTTGGCCATTCTTACGCTCAAGGTTGTATTTCTGGTGGCTATCACTTCTGTCAGGCGTGTGTCTGAGTTGGCGGCGCTTTCCATTCAGCCCCCCTACTATGAGAGACACCAGGACAAGGTGGTGTTTCGTTTCAAACCTGACTTTCTGCCTAAGGTAGTGTCTGCCTTTCATTTGAATCAGGATATTGTTCTTCCTTCTTTGTGCCCTAATCCTAGCAATGCTAAGGAGAGGGTTTGCACTCTTTGTATGTGGTTAGGTGTCTGAAGTACTATCTGGTGGCTACTGCACCTTTCAGGAAAACTGATGCTCTTTTTGTGGTCCCTTCTGGTCCTAGGAAGGGTTTGGCTCCTGCCAAGTCTACTATCAGCAAGTGGATTCGTCAGGCTGTGATTCAGGCCTACTCTGCTAAGGGGAAGAATCCTCCCTTCCGCCTTACTGCTCATTCCACTCGTGCTATTGGTGCGTCATGGGCTTTTCAGCACCAGGCTTCTGTTGAACAAGTTTGCAAGGCCGCTACTTGGTCTTCTGTTCATACCTTTTCAAAGTTTTACAAGGTTGATGTTAGGGCCTCAGCTGATGCTGCTTTTGGCCGAAAGGTTCTGCAGGCGGCAGTGGTTTAAACTGTCTGCTGCTGATTTTTCTTGGGGATCCCACCCTACTTTATGGACACTGCTATTGGATGTCCCAAGTGTAAGTATTAGATTTGGAGCAGGACGTACTGTATACTAAGAATAATAAAATTCTGTGATTACTCATCTGTAGAATTGGTATTATGAGTATACAGTACGTCCTGCTCCAACCCACCCTTGGTTTGCATTATCTTGGATCCCCTGTATGTTGATTGCTATCATTGCTATAGTTGATAGTTTGGATTGTTTAATTCTCCCGGCTTCTCATTAACTGCTTTTCAATGCTGGGGATTTGTGGGAGGTCCCCGGGTATTTGAGGGGCCGGGAGGAGCCTATTTTCGATGTCTCTGCAGTCCAGCACCATCTGGCGGAGTATATCCCAAGTGTAAGTATTAGATTTGGAGCAGGACGTACTGTATACTCATAATACCAATTCTATAGGTGAGTAATCACAGAATTGTATTTTTACCTGCCCCTGGGGCATTCCCGAATTGGGATGATCTGCTGTGTGAAACCCCCCCAGTTCGACCCAGTGAACGTCACCTCTTCTTGGTTCAACCGAGCATGTGCGGGATTGAGTCCTTTGCCTTGTATACATCCTTCAGCAAAGGGCTCTGATTGCCTTTAATTGGGAGTGCACTGCTGTAGATAATATCAATTTTCTTTATTGCATGGCACGGCCCACTTCGGTATTCATAACAGTTGGGTTATTCCGCCACAGGGTGGCGCAGTGGTACTGCAGAAAAGCTGTGGCTTGTCCTGGCTCCCTATAAAAACGCTTAACCATAGAGTTCCCCAGTGTTCTCTCTGCAGTGGACTGCGACGTTAGCAGATGGCACTCTCTCTTGCGCAGGTGAGCGGGGCAACCAAGCCTGCGGTCTATTTCCATCCGTTTCTCGACCCTCACTGCCTCCCAGCCTTGGCTGACAGATCGGGTGAAGGTAGAAGAGCACTAGGGTCAAGTGCTCCTGGAGCGCAGCTCCAGCCGCAGACCCTTTAACACAAAGGGTAGCCGGCCATAGGCTTTATGGTGAGCCTATTAGGGATGTGGAGTTTCTGTCCTAGCTTCTGAGGGGTAAGTAGTTTGGGGACTGTGTCCTCTCTTTTTCCTTTGGGTCCCCCCCCCACACACCCCCCCTCCCTGACCATGGCTGCTCGCCGCTGCTTCTCTCTCTCTCTCTCTCTTCCCCCCCCTCTAACTTGGTTGGGGGGGGGTGGCGGCGAGTAGTCATATTTGTGGTGTTTTTAAGTTTTTTGGTGTGTTTTCTGGTGTTTTTAGCTGCCGCGCCGCTTTGTACTGCGCTCTGCGGCCGTGGGCGCTATAACCTGAGGTGATTTTGCTTTGTCATGGCGCCGGCCGGGTCACGTGAGCGCAGTTTTTCGCGCTTGGGCCAGGTGATGACGCGTATCGCGTTGTTCGCCTCGCGGCCCACCCCTCGAGGTACCTCTGCCGGCGCCATTCCTGGCTGCAGCGCTGTTTTCTCCGGCGGGTCGCCTTATTCAGCGGCCTGTGCCTGTGTGACCCCACGGTGTCTTTGGTCCGTGAGTCCCCCTTGGGAGGTTTTTAATTGAATTGGGGTTTTTTGCTGCGGGATACTTATGTGTGATTTTACTTATGTCTTTCAGGCGGGATACCATTGGGTTGTGGTTTCTCCCGGCTCCACTCCTTTTCTCCCCCTCATCCCCCCTTTATTAACTTCTGGGAGCATCCCGTGGGAAGGCATCCCGGGTGGCTTCTGTATTAAGCCTGTACCCACTGCTGGCCTATTGCGCCTGTGCTAATCACCATATGGAGGCTTCTGGGGATAGCGCGCTTGGTGGCCCTTCGGGGCAAGCACGGCTGTGTTCCATGTGTGGGGTATCCCCTGTGAGTAACAGTGTCACGGTGTGCGTGCCGTGCACTGAAAGTGTCCTTGCGCTTCAAGCTGGTTTGCCTGCTTCGTTTCCCAGCTCTGCGCCTCACTCGGCTTCACCTACTCCCCCGCTCCTGCAATTGGGCCCCAGTGAGGAGAATGTTGGCAGGGAGTCACATTCTGATTTGGCTCTGGGGGTGGCTAACATTGAAAAGCAGCTTGCCAGGAATGCTCCTAGGAAAGCCTCTGGCAGGAAGAGACACCTGGCCTGCTCCCCTACTGAGATGTATGTGGGGATTGATGAGCTTTGTGACTGTCACCCCCTTGAGATGCAGGAGCTCTCCCAGGATTCTGACTCCTCTGGGAACCAGCAGGAGGGTTGCGATAGTGACCCTGGGTCTGCGTCCGGAGAGGAATCATGGTACCCTTAGGACACTGATAATGTGCTGTCACATATTTTTGAAATTTTGCACATTGCTCCCCCTGAGGTAGCTAAAAGAAAGCAGGGGGAGCTTTTTCGCCCTGGTAAACAGCGTCTAGAGTTCCCTGAGCAGGAACGTTTTACCACCTTGATGCTTAAAGAATGGGAACATCCTAACAAGTTGCCTGAGGTGCTCAAGGGTTTGGATCAAAGTTATCCCTTTCCCGTTGATCTTGTTAAGAGGTGTTCATTTTCCCCTGAAGTGGACACTCCCGTGCTAGGCTTGTCCAATACTTCGGTCATGCGCCTTCCCCTGACACTACCACTCTGAGGGACGGAGAGGACCGGCACATGGATCAAGTGGCCTGCCATGCTTTTACCTGTGTGACTCGGGCTTTAACGGCTTGGCTGCTGAAACCTCCATATTGATGGAAAAGGGGTTGCCTGCTTCTGTTGTTGATACCATGATTCGGGCTAGGAAGAAGTCCTCGTCCCTTATTTATTACAGGATCTGGCATGCTTACATTGCCTGGTGTGAGTTCAAGTCTCTTCCCTGTCGGGTGTTTTCTATTCCCAGGATTCTGGAATTCTTGCAACATGGTTTGGATCAGGGCCTTCAACTTAGTACCCTAAAAGGCCATGTTTCAGCTCTGGCAATTTTTTCCCAAAGATTTTTTGCCAATCACCGGTTGGTTAAAATCTTTTTTCAGGGTGTTTTTCATGTGCGTCCACCCCGTAAGCCTTTGCTACCAGTCTGGGATTTGAATCTGGTGTTGTCTGCCCTGCAAGGGCCTCCCTTTGAGCCTATCCGTGATGCTACCTTGTCTATTCTGACACTTAAGGTAGCCTTTCTGGTGGCTATCACTTCTGTAAGGCGAGTTTCTGAGCTAGCGGCACTTTCCATCAAACCTCCTTATTTTGAGAGACATCAGGATAAGGTGGTGTTCCGGACTTCCTGCCAAAGGTTGTGTCTGCCTTTCATCTTAATCAGGACATTGTCTTGCCTTCATTGTGTCCTAATCCTGCTAATTCCGAGGAGCGGACTCTGCATTCCCTAGATGTGGTCAGGGCTCTGAAGTTTTATTTGGTCGCCACTGAGCCTTTCAGGAAGTCTGATGCTCTTTTTGTTCTCACTTCTGGACCTAGAAAGGGTTTGCCTCCGGCTAAATCCACTATCAGCAAGTGGATCCGTCAGGCGGTGGTTCAAGCCTATTCTGCTAAGGGAAAGGAACCTCCCTTTAGGATTACTGCTCATTCCACTTGTGCTATTGGTGCCTCTTGGGCTTTTCAGCACCAAGCTTCTGTTGAACAAGTTTGCAAGGCCGCTACTTGGTCTTCTGTTCATACTTTTTCTAAGTTTTACAAGGTTGATGTTAAGGCCTCAGCGGATGCTGCTTTTGGCCGCAAGGTGCTTCAGGCGGTAGTGACTTGAACCACTGGCCGTTACTCTTTGGGGATCCCACCCTACTCTGGACACTGCTTTTGGATGTCCCAACTGTTATGAATACCGAAGCGGGCCATGCCATGCAATAAAGAAAAAAGCAATTCTTTGAGTACTCACCTGTAGAATTGTTTTTGTTCTTGCATGGCACGGCCCGCTTCGCCCCACCCTTGTTATCGTTATTCTTGGTTGCCTCTTTATGGTGATTGTTCCAAGTCAATTGTTTTTTTTTTTTACCTTTTTCACATTTTTTTCTTATTCTCTTCCGACTTCTTGTCTCACTGCTTGTGTACGCTGGGGAACTCTATGGTTAAGCCCGTTTTTATAGGGAGCCGGGACAAGCCACAGCTTTTCTGCAGTACGACTGCGCCACCTTGTGGCGGAATAACCCAACTGTTATGAATTCCGAAGCGGGCCTTGCCATGCAAGAACAATTCAACAGGTACAGGAGTACTCGCAGAATTGCTTTATCTCCTTGCAGATCTCCAAAACTATGTAAACAATCATACTCCTGAATGGCTCGTCCAAAATATGTAAACAATTTAATCTTCTAAACAATGTAATAACTAAAATATTAATAATATATATATCCTGCCAGGCTCAAATAAAATAGGCAAACAAATATATAAATATTATTGATAACTGGCAAATGATAACACAATGGATACAGGCAAAATACTGTAGGAGCTTCTGGCAAATTCAAAGGACACTGAGGCAAATGGTAAATATAGAGATATATTGTTGGTAAAATAACAATGCAATCCAATCAGACAAAACAACAAAATGTAAAGTCATGCACTTGGGGTCTAACAACCTGAAGGCCACATATATCCTCGGTGGAGTAAAACTGGGAGAATCGCTTGTTGAGAAGGATCTGGGGGTACTGGTAGATCACAGGCTAAATAACAGCATGCAATGCCAAGCAGCTGCTTCCAAGGCCACCAAGATATTATCATGCATTAAAAGAGGCCTGGAATCACGGGATAGGGATGTAATTTTGCCTCTTTACAAGGCACTGGTGTGCCCTCACCTGGAACATGGCGTCCAGTTCTGGGCACCCATTCATAGAAAGGACACTCTAACTATGGAAAGGGTGCAGAGGAGAGCCACCAAACTAATTAGAGGAATGAAAGATCTTAATTATGAGGAAAGATTACGAGAATTAAATGTGTTTAGTCTTGAGAGGAGATAACTGAGAGGGGACATGATTAACTTGTATAAATATTTAAATGGCCAATAGAAAAAATATGGGGAAACACTATTTCAGGTAAATCCTCTCTAAAGACAAGGGGGCACTCCCTTCGACTGGACAAAAAGAAATTCAGTCTCTGAAGCCGACAATCATTCTTTACCATAAGAACTATAAATCTATGGAATAGCCTCCCACAGAAGCTTGTTACAGCATCAACCGCTGACAGCTTCAAAAAAGGATTAGATGCTTATTTAGAAGAAAATAACATTAACAGTTGCATTCAGGCATTCGTGAATGGGCGGCACGGGCACACTCCCTATTAGAGGGTAGCGAGGGATGCTCATTTTAGACTAGCTCCTGGACGAAGGGGTTCGAGCACGCTGATTGGATGAGTGCCCCCTCATGCGTCGTAGGGCCGAGAAGAGTTTGTTCCGGCGACCTGGGGGATTCACACAGCGGGGCAAGGACCAAGTCAAAATCCTGGATTTTGGTCTACTTTAAGGTGAACCTCCGTTGAAAAATCTTGTTGCAATAGTAACTCTGTGTTTCAGTCATCATTTTAGGAACCCTGATTACTTAATGAGTGGACGGTGCAGCCAGACAGTGGGGAAAGCGAGTATGATGATTGGCTGCACAGCACACAGCATGACTAGTAGGATGAGTAAGGTTGTGATTCCAATGTATAGAACGGAATCTATATGACACTTAAAGGGGCTGTAATCAAACAGGCACTTACCTTCTCTCCACCCCAAGAGCTCCCGATCGCTCGACCACTCAGTAAACTCGTTTCTCAGATCGAGGGGTACCGTGGATATGCGCCGCAGAATTATTTGGGCCATGACCAACGCTCCCTGTGGGTTGTGGCCACTCCCCACCAGTCCACCACTCCATTGCAATAATTAGAGGGGACTGTGTACAGGCACAGTCACTGATCTGAGGGGCATCAGGGATCTGAAGAGGACATCAGGGTCAATGAACATTCTGGTGGACCCAGTAGATTGGGGCTGACTGGGATGTTGCTTCTAACACCCTCATCCAATCCCTGCACCCAGTCCCAATGTACCACCCTGCCCTATTCCCCAGCTAATAAACCCAAACCCATTTTCTGCCCCCAGTGCTATAGCCTCAGCATCATGGCTCTTGGAAGCTGTACCTACCCACACCATATTATCTGCCCCTTCAGCGCTAAAGCTTTAGTGCCATTGATTCTTTGACCATAGTCCCCTCCCATCCCTGTAATGCTATAGCTTCAGCCTTGGAGCACACTCATTGGCCAGGTGGCTCAGACGAGGTGTCGCAAGCTGGTCACAAACTGGTAAAATCCCGGCTGTATTTTGGCCCCAGTCCACTACTGATTATGAGCCATTGGTTACCTAAGGAGATTGCATGACTGCGTGCTTGATCCAATGCTCCTAATGGCCAATAAATATCCCAAGTCATTGCAATTCCTGCCCATCTATTCTCCATATCCAGTGAAATGATACAATTCCTGCCTATCGAGATGTTGTGTCTGTAAATTAAAGCAGCCATAGAAGCATGCTGAAGTCTCGTATGAAGCATTCTGTCATCATTACAGGGAGGAAAATGTATGAACTTCACTAGTGGGACAGCGTGACACATTGGCAGGCAATATTCAGGGTTGGCATTGACGTTGTTTATTTAGAAATGGAGACTCTGTGGACTCGTCTGGCATCAACAACAAATGATGGAAGAGTTTGAGTTTGATGTGACAATGGCAGTAACTAGAAACAAGCTGGCAAATCTCTCCAGATAGATATAAGGGTTGGCCTGGACAATAGTGTAGGATTTGGAGTTGACTCTGGCCCAGAATTTGTCATGGGACTGACTCCCCTTCACCTCCAGTAGAAACGTGACAGCAAAAGTAGACAACATGGTCGATCTAGTCTGGCTTTATAGGTGTATGTTCTCTCTATGTCAGGCTAGACGTTTGTTTGCCATATTCCAGACATTTAAATCCACTTAAAATGCCTGGGATAAACCAACCACCTCTGCTGAAAGTTTATTCTAAGCATATACTAAAATAGTAAAAAAATAACATTGCTCCTAATATTTCCTTCTGCTAGCTTTGTTTTGTGCCCTTGATCTTTCATTAACCCTTTAACTGCCAGCCTACCTAGAGATGGTCACCCTGTTGCCAGACCATTTTTCACCATTTTGCGCTATACATATTTAAACCAGACCTTCACCCTGAATAAGAGCCTATCTTATATGTTTCCCCAGCTCTGCCCACCCCTGCCTCCCCCCCAGTTCTGCCCCATCCATCCATGTCCCCCCCAGTTCTGCCCCATTCATCCCTGTCACCCCTGCCCAGCCCCACTGCCCTGTCCCATCCACCCCTTTACCCTCAGCTCTGCCCCATCCTCAGCTTTATGCCTCTGCCAAACTAAGAAACCGCTCCAATAGGGGGTTGGAGGGCAAGCAACCCTTCTTATTTTTGGCCATGGAATTTATAGACCCGTGACCCCGAGGGCCCACATAAATCTGGAGCCGGCCCTGCTTCTGCATGTCAGGTATGTAAATGATTCATATCTACACTTGACCTGGACAATGCCTTAAAATATAGACCTCATCACCTGAGATTTCCCTGGTCTAGGCCTCTAATCTCATTGTCTTGTCTGTAACTTCATTCACATCAGGTTAGGCTGCTCTTAATCAGTTCTTAAAATATCTGCAGTTTGTGAGCAGCGGCTGTATTCCAAGAGCAGCTTGGGTAAACTCGATTGTTGTTTAGTACCGCGCTCCTGCTAGGCGGCTCCTTGTTGCTTGGCACGCAGCACCTTCCTGCCTTTGTGGCTGCCGGTCTCCAGCGCGACAGATTCCAGCGGAGGCAGCCGTCAGCTCCTGGCAGGTGCTGCCTTAGCAAACGTCGGAAGCACTTTGCAAAGTCTAAGCTCAGCAAGCGCTAACTGTTCCGGCACATTGTGCCAGCTCAACTGTTATTTATTTGGAAGCTGTGTGTGGTCCTTTTCCCTGGTGGACGGCTGCCAATGCAGCCCGAGCTGTAATATAGCAAATCTTAACACTTTTGTCACCTTAATGTGAGAGCAAGATCGTAATTGCTACTTTGCAACCACAAGTTTTATACTTCGACAACTAGATAGGTTACACAGGCATTGCCGTCACTGTATATTCAAGAGCTGGATATTTATTGTAGGTGCGTGGGTCTTTTGATGTCACCACACTCTCATATACCTCTCTGGCCCAAATCTCTTGTTCCTACTATCCTTCTAACATAACAGCTCTCTCTTCCTTTATGTCATCTTCCTCCCGCCTACTGCCCCCCCCCCCCCGCCCCCCCCGGCGTCAAGATGCATTTGCTCCCAGATGCTTCCACCAGGGAGATTGCCCTGCACAAAATGGAGTATGGAAATTACTTAGAATAATCACAAAAAAATAAAAAAAAATTAAGTAAATACATACATAAATTAAATAAAATATTACTTTTTTTTTACAAGTGTCAGAGGGCAAATTGGGGGTAACACCAGAGTGATTGCTCAGCACAAAATGGGGCAGGGACAGTACTAATATGTATCCTTTATCAAAATATTTATAAGAACCCCTATAACCCTATAACAGGCTGTGTGACAGAACCCCCCCCCCCCCCCATCACCCCTTAGCAGACTATTTGGCAGAACAACCACCATCATCTCTATAGCAGACTGTGTGGCAGAACAACCCCCATCATCCCCATAGCAGACTGTGACAGAATTCCCCATTGCAGACCGTGACAGGGCCCCCTATCTTCCCCATAGCAGACTGTGTGGCAGAACAACCCCCATCTTCCCCATAGCAGACTGTGACAGAATCCCCCATATCAGATTGTGACAGAATCCCCCATAGCAGACTGTGACGGCGCCACCCAGCATCTTCCATAACAGACTGTGACCGAGCCCTCCATCATCTTCCATAGCAGACTGTGAAGAAGCCCCCCCCTTACATATTCCATAGCAGACTGTGACAGAGCCCCCCATCATTCTATAGCAGACTGTTACAGAGCCACCCATGATCTTCCATAGCAGACTTTGACACAGCCCCTCTATCATCCAATATTAGACTGTGACAGAGCCCCCCCATCTTCCCCATAGCAGACTGTGTGGCAGAACTTTCCCCATAGCAGACTGTGTGGCAGAACAACCCCAATCACCCTTATAGCAGAATGTGTATCTGAACAACCCTCATCATCCTATAACATACTGTGTAGCGGAACAACTGTAACAGAACCCCCCCCCCATCACACCCATAGCAGACTGTGACAGAATTCTACTATCATCCCATGGCAGATTGTGTGGCAGAGCAATCCCCATTTTCCCCATAGCAGGCTGTGAGAGAGCCCCCATTATCTTCCATAGCAAATTGTGACAGAGCCCCCATCATCCCATAGCAGACTGTAACTGAGCCCTCCATCATCTTCCATAGCAGACTGTGACAGAGCCCCCATCATCTTCCATAGCAGACTGTGACATAGACCCTCTATCATTCCATAGCAGACTATAACAGAGCACCCATCATCTTTCATAGCAGTTTGTGACGAGCCCCCCCCATCGTTTTCCATAGCAGTCTGTGACACCCCTCATTATCTCCCAGAGCAGACTGTGACAAAGCCCCCCCATCATCCCTTTGTGTATCAAAACCCACATTTTTAACCAGCATCCCGCACCTACGCACTGACTGATCTGCCATCTCACATTGCCACAGCAGAGATCTATCGGCGGCTTCCCCTCTAAGGCTCTCCACCCTTGTCAAGGTAAAGCAATGGCACATGCACAAAATCTGGCCAAGGGCCTTAGTTGTGCAAACTCCCATGGTGTGCAGCGATGGCGTAGGGCAGAGGTGCTCGACCTTTTTTAACAAGCGCAGGCCACTTAAATTATTTGGTACCTGGTCGCGGACCACAATGATGAATGAGAATTTATTAATTTGCAATAGCATAGTAAAGATTTTCTACAACAACACCTCTTTTAGCCAGTTTGCCCCTCCTATATCACTCTCCATGCAATCGCCCATCCTTGGGCCTGTTAAACTACGTTTACATGTCAGTTCTATTTACCCTTCTGACTTTCCCCACATCAGGTCAGGGCCACATCAGATGGCTCTGAGGAACATGTGTTGGCGTAGGGACCTTTGGAGACAATTTAGTACACGACAATAACCATTTCCAGTTCTATACCCTAAGAGGGGAGTATCGGCAGGGGCTTTTAGCTAAATTTATTTCACTTTTCATTTTGCTTTGGTCCACTTTAACTGTGGTGTTTTTGCTTAAAATGACCCATAAAAATAGAGAAATATAAGCAGTGTTACTTGGAATTTCACGTTAGTGCTGAGTGTCCCCTCCTTCGCCACCATTCCCAGCAGCACGCGCTAACACTGAGTAATGTTCCCTTCCACTGAACATTTAAATGTGCAACACCGGGGAACATTACTCAAACGCCAGACAGATGGGAACTTATCACCGGAACACAGACCTTGCTGCTCGCAGTCACTTGTTTTATGTCACTCTCAGAAGATACAGACAGCTCGATTGTTGGAGGTTCTTAGATTCGTTTGCTTTGGTAAGAAGAAAGGAAAACACATTTTCTATCACGACGCCTGTATCTAGAGCTGTTGGAAACAAATGTAGAATTAAATGAAAGGATATCAGTGTTGGTTCAGAGGCGCAAACATAGCAGAAATGGTTTGGATCAAAAGGGGTCGGGGCATTTGGATGACACCAGTAGTTGGACGTTGGCTGTTGTTATTATATGTTATTCTTCTGTTAAACCACGGCAAAGCCTATGTAATCTGCACACCTTGGCCCTGATCCCAATACATTGGGGTGCTCCAGTGCAAGACGATTGGCGCCAACATAATGTAACATACAAAAACAAAGTCCTTTGACAATTGGTTAATCCACATTATTTAAAGGGTAATTCTACTGTTGATGACATTTTGTAAACTTTCATTGTGCTAAGCTTATCTTTTTTCTTTTCTATTGTTTTTGCGATTCTACGTTATAAAAGAAAACAGTTTCCCCTAGCAACAAAGTGTTTACCTTGTACATCAACTGTTAAAAGTACAGATCCCAAAACTTCCTCACCCTGGCTTGCTATTCATCTGATTGGCTAAGGCCCTTATTTATCAAGGGCTGGCGCCAGGTAGTGTCTGACGAGCGCCAGGTAGTGTCTGACGAGCGCCAGGTACCGCCAGCTATCGGCGGCTACCGAATCAAGTACGCCCGGCGGCGGTCACAATGACGCATTTATCACGCTAAATGAGGCTAGCGCCGGCGAGAGCGTCAGCTAGCGCGGGATTCATCATGTAGCCGACTGCAACGAACAGCGCCGCTGCTAATCCCATCACAGCGACAGGTATGACCTGGCGCTCCCTGGCGTGGTCCAATGCATTTCAATGGAGCAATCTTTAAATAATCATAATTAATTGCTATTACTGTTTTTTTTTTTTTTTTTTTTTTTTTAATGTCAAAAATTCTGTGACCACTTCTGCAATGTTGGGTTTTTTTTTAAAGTAAAAAAAAAAAAAAAAATGTGCAGAATTGATATTACAGGTCTGATATTCATGTATTCATATTACAAAATGTTTAGAAAAACTTGTATAATATTTACATATAAAAAAAAGGTTGTTTGGGGGTTAAAAACTACTTTACACACATCGCCGCCAGCGCTCTGGGGTTTAAACAAGAAATTCACAGCGCGAGAAATTTTTGAGCGTGATTTTTTAATGAATCTGCAGCAAGCCGTTCGCTCTGGCCATTCGCTGTCAGGCGCACCCATACAAGCGGAACCTGTGAAACAGCGACCCCTAACCCCGTATTCAACATTAGCGCACACCGACTGAGTCGCTGTCAACAAGCAAACCCCGGCCAAGCACAGCGAATACTAGCTGGCGCTGGGAAAATCACGCTACTGGCGCTCATCTGTCGCTACCTGGCGCTATTAATAAATCGGCCTCTAAGACACAGGCAACAGATTTAACCCCTTATGCTGTAATTCAACTTATTCAGATAGGAAGACTCACAATCGTGTCTTCCAGTGGCTAAATGGTTACAGGTCGGGTTCTCTGAAAGCAGCATTACTGCTGTGTGACTTAGCCAAAGCTGCTAAAGAGTTCACCTGTTACAAGCATTCTATGTAGTCGTAGTTTTTACTCAAGGCCAGAAAAACCACTCCCATCTTACGACCACAGACACACAGGAATATAGGAAACTTTGAAGCAGCATGCTCATAAGTAAAACACAGGTCTGGGAGCACAATCCTAACACAAATGTTTATTTTACATCCCAGAAGAAGAAAACAATCTGACAAAAAGGGAGTTTTCCTTTAATATTAGTTTTTTTACATGGATCCAAAAAGTTGCATGTTTCCTTCTGAAATTAACAGAACATTGCCTAGAACCTTGTTTTGACACCATTGTTAAAAATACCTACCTAAAAAGTGTCTGTTATCATTACTGAATCACAGGAAGATTTTTCAGCTCAACCACTAGTTTTGAGGTCCTTGATCGTGAGTAGTCCCAAACCACCCAGAATCAATGGAAAAGAATTTGGTGATCCGCACAGCTCCATATAAAACTTTTCTTTTAATTGTAATCCCTTAAAAACATCTCTATAATAAAGAATTTTTCCAACCTTAAAATCAGCAGTAGATAAGTGCTGGTGCAAATGGGTAAAAATGATGGCCACTAGCGCATTTCGGACACCCAGTCCTTAAACCGGAACTTCACCATGATTTATTGTAAAGTCCAAACCCTTAAAAACTATTCCCCAGCATCTAAAATTAAGATATTTAAAGTTTTTAGTCACTCAATATTCTTCCTCCCACTGGGCTGCAACTCTGTTAAAGTGGACCAACACCCAGGATTTTGACTATCCTGGGTCTTGGTCCACTTCGGTGGGGCACCCCCGATCGGGGTGCCCCGCTGTGTGAAACCCCCCCTAACCCCCCGAAAAACTCACCTCTCCCCGCTCCCAGCGCCGACGTACAAGGGAAGATCTGGAACGTGCAAGCCGCCGCCGCCTCCCTCGCGTCACTTTTGACGCGCGCGCCCCCGCGCCGGCCATTCGCAGACGGCCGGCGCGGAGGCGCGCACGCCTACAGGGGCGCGAGGGAGGCTAGAAGAAGATAAGGTAGGTGAGTTGGGGTGTTTGGGGGGGGTTTCACCCCGCGGGACATCCCAATCTCGGATGTCCCGCGGGGTGGGGGGTGATCGGCCCGGGAATCTTATAGATTCCCGGGCCGATCACCCGTGGGTGTTGGTCCACTTTAAGGACTTTAGGATACGGACGCCGCCATCTTGACTCAGAAGCATCACACTTACTGAGGAGAGCGGGATAAAGTACAGGGGGCGGGGTTATAGCTGTGCTTTGCTCAGACAGAGCAGAGCTGGGGTCAGGAAAAGGTCAGCAGTCCCAGAATGCAGAGCAGCACAATCAGAAGGCACTTCCTGTTTGCAGGCTGCCTGATGTTCCATGAGCCGCCATCTTTGATTTTTATAGGCTCATAACAGGCAGTAGATGCATATAGGGTGATTTTTAATGTGAGCAATATGTATGTACAGGGTGTGGGAAACATATAAGATAGGCTCTTATTCAGAGTGAAGGTCCGCTTTAATCATAGTTAATATGGCAAACATCCCTCTCGTTGATATATCATACCACAATGAATAAATGATACCATATTAGGAATCAAACTTACCTCAGTGTGTCGGGGAACGACTTCCGCACATGGCCGCTGGTCGGGAACAGCCGTCGCAGCGTTGGAACGACAGCGGCGGCCCTCCGTGACACGTGACGTGCCTGGCAACCCATGTCAACGCCGAGGCGAGACACGGGTCGGAGCTAAAATGTATCGCTGCATAGTACAAAGGCTGTTATCATTACTCCCCTATCTAGAAATGAAGGACCTTATTTATAAAGCCATCAGCTAGCTAGCTGGTTTGTGAGTCTTAGGTCTGGTAATTTTATTTAGGAGTAAATGTGGCACTATATCTTTAGCATGTAAATGCAATAGTTCTGCTTTGTGTTAGGTGTGACTCTCTTTCCAAGGATGGAAGGGGGGAAATAAATACTTAGTAAACATGAACGCAAAGAAATTCTGCTGGGCCTCGTGGTTTAGGCTCACTTATGTCTCTCTGCCAGGGCTGGCGCCAGCACAGGGCTGACCTGGGCAACTGCCAGGGCCCCTGGCATCTTTGGGGGCCTACTCAGGCTCACACTTGACCATGGTGTTATTTTACAGTGGACCAGAACCCCCCAAATGCCAGGTGCTGTGTGCAGACCTGCTCATGGCTGACCTCAGCAACAGGGGTTGATTAGCAACAATGGAGAAGGTGGCATGGAATGGAGGGCAATTGTTGGAAGCTCAGAAGATGTCGAGAACCATGCGATAAAACTGATAGCAGTGATGGAGTCTTTAGTGGCAGCGGAGCAAGCAGTAAGGGCTGAAGGGTGCTTGGTGGCAATAGAGAATGCAACTAGAACTAGGACTAGAGGACAATTGGTGGCTATAGGGAAGGCAATAAGGACTAGAGGATGATTGGTGGCTATAGGGAAGGCAATAAGGACTAGAGGATGATTGGTGGCTATAGGGAAGGCAATAAGGACTGGAGGACGATTGGTGGCTATAGGGAAGGCAATAAGGACTAGAGGACAATTGGTGGCTATAGGGAAGGCAATAAGGACTAGAGGATGATTGGTGGCTATAGGGAAGGCAATAAGGACTAGAGGATGATTGGTGGCTATAGGGAAGGCAATAAGGACTGGAGGATGATTGGTTAATATAGGGAAGGCAATAAGGACTAGAGGATGATTGGTGGCTATAGGGAAGGCAATAAGGACTGGAGGGCGATCAGCAGCAGAAGACAACCCATTTGTGACAGTGGAGCGGAAAGGTTACATCATGTGACACACTACTTTGGGGCCCACTAACACTCTCCTGCCCAAGCGCCCCCACAAACCTAGAGCCGGCCCTGTCTGCAGCACATATGTCTTTATATGCAATATGTGCATGAGATATGGGTTTGGATTGAAAATGGTGCAATCTTGCTATATGCTTTAACCTGCATTGTCCTCCCTGTCGTAGGAAGGGGCCTTTTATAGTGCTCTGACGTCCGATTTTGTCTGCCGGTATAAAGGCAGAGAGAGCGTCGAAATGCGGAGTGAGCAGTGAAAGCCAGGAGTTGCCCCACTCCTAGCTTGCACCTATCACCCCCGGGTGTAATATTGGGATGCCTGATTGACATTCTTTCTCTTCCTCCCTAAAAGTCTCTGTGTTGATAGCTATTTAAAAATAACTATATTTTAGATATTTCAGCATGTTGCATCAGTCCTTTTTCTTATGCGATGCTTCAGGCAAGGGGGCCCTATATAACCCAGATCAAGTTTGTGCAATTAGCTCTTTCTTGTTTGCTGACCTTTTTCTATTCCTTCTTCAGGGGGGTCGATTTTCAAGGTTGACAACAACATCAGGCTCAGACCATCTGTTTCCCTGTGTAATTATTTAGAAGAATAATAAAGTCTTCTCCTCATTAACAATTCCCATTGCAAACAATTGCTGAAAAGTACATTTTGACTGGTAAAGTTTGCCTAAGACTGAGCAGATGCATTGTAACTAATCACAATACAAGGGCACAATCCATAGCTGCCTCGCCCAGTCTTGCCATTTACTATAACTCTCTTCTTCCATACAAAGCTGAACAAAGCCCTGGTTGGCCAGCCCTGGAGTCTAAAAGACTTCAGGGACGGCCGCTGCCCAATTTGGTATGCCCTGCTGTGGGAAAACCCTGGGGGTTGCCCACAAAACTCAACTTTTCTGACGAGCACCCCTCCCCCCCGCTGCAATGTAAACAATGTTGGCTGTATCCCCAGCACCTCAGGGCTGGGGTGCCCAGCTATTCAGATGCCGCCCCCAATTTAAAGGCTGCTCTCACTCCCGATTGCGTGTAAACAGAGCCGTATTGCTGTTTAATAATCTGCAGAGCATACATCGCTGTTTGGCGGAGAGCATGCACATGCACCATAGAACCAGGGAAGGGTAAGTTGGTAGGGGCGATCTGGGGGGTTTCACACAGTGGGACATCCCAAATTGGGATGTCCACCGGGGCAAGCAACAAACCTGGGATATTGAAAATACCAGGATTCGCTCTGCTTTAAAATTGGGATTATAATATAATATGCAATAATTGTGACCCTTAAACCATTTTAAAATGGACCAAATCCCAGGTAACCTGACTGAGTCATGATAATTCCACAGGGGCATCCAAGAATTGCCACCCAACCTCTATCCAATCAGCAGAGAAGCTTCCATGATGTGTACACTTCCACCTAGGAGACTGCCGGGGCATATAGAGAGGATGTAGAGCAGGGGATGCCGCTATGCGCACTTCCTGTGCCAAGTTGGAATACAGCTTGGTAAGTGCAAATTGGACAGGGCTTAAGCGTCTCAGCTGTGATGACTTTTGGTCCAGTTTAACATTGTATTATGAAAAAAAAAACCTAAAGGGTTCATCCTTATTCTATTGAGTTTGCTAATAAATGGTATTACTTTAAAGAGAAACATCTGACCTAAACTTGAATGTGGCTGATCCCCTCCCCCCACCCCAATCGGACCCTGCTTACCTTGTGGAATGTCGCCGCCTGATACGGTGACATCTGGCTTCTTCAGGGCCCAATTCTCTCCCCACTGCTGGCCGTCTCTAAATGAAAGTCCTGCGCCGCTCGCTGCTTTTCGGCTCCTCCCCTTGCATACCATTAATGGGCACTGCACAGGCATTAGATCAGGGGACGTGCACAGTGCCTGATGGGATGCAACATGGCGCTGCCCGTCGGGAGGTCGCCAGGAATCTGAGGGACCAAGAAGATGGATGTTCTGGCGAGGTAAGCAAAAATTGCAAATGTAAAACCAGAGGGGGGGGGGGGGGCACTCCGCTGCCATCAAGTTCCTCTTTAAAGGAGCGCTATCACAAAATCTTCTCTTATGGTGGAAATTATGGTGGAAATAAAATCCAGGGGTTACAGAGTCTGTCAACCCTGATTTCCTCTTTCTTCCATTAAAAAAAAAACCTGGCTGGATATTTCTTGATGTCGGGTGTATAAGTGACCTCTCCTCCCGCCATTCAGCATATTTATATGCATTTTTATCATTGGCCCATTTTTTGCGATAGTGCTCCTTTAACTTCGGATTTATTGCTTTTCAGAGACCCAAACACATCATCCATAATCCAGGTTTAGGAATCCTTGACTGGAATAGAAATTCAGTCTGCGGACAATCATTTTTTACCATAAGAACTATAAATCTGTGGAATAGCCTCCCACAGAAGCTTGTTACAGCATCAACTGCTGCGAATGTAAAAAAAAAAAGAAAGAAACACATTCCGTGGATCCCCCGACTCCATAGTAGTCGCTGCCTGCCTTCTCCTTCATCCGGTTCTGGCCCTTGGGTAGGGCGTTGCCTGTGACGCTTGGTTTTCTACACACACTGTGGCACTTATTTGCATTTTAGTTTATTGTGCATTGTCTGCCGAAGATAAAGAAAAAAAAAGAGAAGCAGGCATGCCCGCACACTGCCTGTGTTTGGGATGCCCGCACACTGCCTGTGTTTGGGATGCCCGCACACTGCCTGTGTTTGGGATGCCCGCACACTGCCTGTGTTTGGGAGGCCCGCACACTGCCTGTGTTTGGGAGGCCCGCACACTGCCTGTGTTTGGGAGGCCCGCACACTGCCTGTGTTTGGGAGGCCCGCACACTGCCTGTGTTTGGGAGGCCCGCACACTGCCTGTGTTTGGGAGGCCCGCACACTGCCTGTGTTTGGGAGGCCCGCACACTGCCTGTGTTTGGGAGGCCCGCACACTGCCTGTGTTTGGGAGGCCCGCACACTGCCTGTGTTTGGGAGGCCCGCACACTGCCTGTGTTTGGGAGGCCCGCACACTGCCTGTGTTTGGGAGGCCCGCACACTGCCTGTGTTTGGGAGGCCCGCACACTGCCTGTGTTGGGGATGCCCGCACACTGCCTGTGTTGGGGATGCCCGCACACTGCCTGTGTTGGGGATGCCCGCACACTGCCTGTGTTGGGGAGGCCCGCACACTGCCTGTGTTGGGGATGCCCGCACACTGCCTGTAATTTGGGGATGCCCGCACACTGCCTGTAATTTGGGGATGCCCGCACACTGCCTGTAATTTGGGGATGCCCGCACACTGCCTGTAATTTGGGGATGCCCGCACACTGCCTGTAATTTGGGGATGCCCGCACACTGCCTGTAATTTGGGGATGCCCGCACACTGCCTGTAATTTGGGATGCCCCTCACTGCCTGTAATTTGGGATGCCCCTCACTGCCTGTAATTTGGGATGCCCCTCACTGCCTGTAATGTGGGATGCTCCTCACTGCCTGTAATGTGGGATACTGCTTACTGCCTGTAATGTGGGGTCTGTAATGGTGTGATCGGGGGGAATTCTGCACACTGTCTATAATAGGGTGATTGGGAGGGAGTATTTTAGCACACCATTTGGTTCAGAATATGCGTCTTATAGTGCGAAAAATACAGTATGTAATTCAGCCAAACCAATTTTGTACAGGCACATGAAACCCGAAAAATAAGGTCAAGTTTGCTTTTCACTTTTCCATTCCTCATTCCCAAATGTTGTTTATCTGAGAAAACTCATTAAGCTCATTAAAGTTTATTTTGACTAGCTCGGCACAGATTTAAATTCCTCTGCGTGCTTCATCAGACTTATTAATATGACAAAAGGAGTTATAAAGCTGGTTTTCTCACTCGCTTTTTTAGCACGCTTTTATTTACCGCTAAAGCCATTGCTGGAGACTGGCGGCGGCGTGATGCTAGATTTGTGCTTCATCTCGCACTGTCTCCTTTAATAAGCGTCTCAGGAAGCGCATCCTGCTTTTTACGTGTTCCTTTAATGTTTATTTTCCGAAAGAAAACCCATTATGCGATCGCCAACAGGATTAGACGCTTGGTTTTCTACACACACTGTGGCACTTATTTGCATTTTAGTTTATTGTGCATTGTCTGCCGAAGATAAAGAAAAAAAAAGAGAAGCAGGCATGCGCGCACACTGTCTGCGCCTTTGAACTTGGCAAGAAATTAGCTAATTATACCGTGGAACATGTAACGATAAAAGGAGCAAGGAGGAGGAGATGGTGTCGATTTCAAATGCTGCTCTAATTAGTAGAGCGAGGAAAAGCACGGCTGACAGGGATGTGTTGTATAGTATAAATGTATGTCAGGCTGATGGGCATGATGGTTATCAAAATCACATTTACCAACCAAACCACCCGCATCAAAGATTGCCACAATAGCAAAGGGTCCCGGATCAAAATCATAACTGAGAACCCCATCTCAGCGCATATACATATGGATAAAACTAGAAATTAACCTTGGGGGGTGATCATATTTAAATTGGACCTAGCCCCAGGATATTCACAATCCAATCACCCTCATGGATGCCCTGCTGTGTGAAACCCCTCAGATTGCCCACAATGCGCGGGCTCTTATCCAATCAGCTCTTTATGCCGTGCATACTAATGCACAGCATAGAGCACTGTTTTGAACAGAGCATAGGAGCAGCCATGAAGGTGATAGGTCCACTTTAAAGCCACCAGAAAAGGTCTGATGTTCCTCTTTAAACTGGAACACCCATTATTCAAAAAATAGGTGTTCCTAGCCTGGCGTATTACCCACCTTAAAATCTTACTATTCTAAGTATGCAGCACGTCCTGCTCCAGATAATAATTCATAACAGATGGGATTACCTCCACCAGAGGGCGCTTGACTGCAGAGATGGCAAAAAGAGGCCCCTCCCGGTCTATATATACCCAGGACCTCCCACAAATTCCCAAGTTTCTTCTCTGCAGTCGGCTGCAAAGTTCAGAAGATGGCTTCTCTTATCGCAGGTGAGTGGGGCTTAACCCTTCTAGTGCCAGCTACGTGAGTCTCACGTAGCAGCCTCTACTCCACTTAAGTGCCAGCTACGTGAGACTCACGTAGCTGAGTTTAAACCCCCACAGTAAAAAAAATATAACAGTAAAATACTCACCCGACCCCTCGTTGGATCCAGCCGGGTCTCCTCTTTAATTTGGTGCCATCCGATCCCCCGGAATAGCCCTCCCCCCCCCCCCCGCTTCGGCAGCAGCAGCTGCTAACTGTAAAAGAAAAAAATAAAAAGGATATTCACTTACCTCCGTGTCCACTGGCTCCCGCTGTCCCTCCTCTTCACCTTGGGAGCCTCCGATCCCCCCCCCCCCAGGACTTACAGATCTTCAGGAGAGAGCCCAGAAGGCTCTCTCCCCTTTCCTCCTCGATGGCGGCCGCCATCTTGCCGCCTTGGGGGCGGGGCTAATGACGTCATCCCGGCCCCGATCACCGGCTTCAGCCTTCTCAGCTGTCAGATGCCAGTGATCGGTGCCCGGGGAAGGAGGTGGCGGGAGATCATCTGATCCCCTGCCTCCCCCTTCTCTGGATGCCGATCACCGGCATCTGTCAGCAGAGCGGCGAGTGACAAGAGCTTACAAACGGAGGTAAGTACAGTAAAATTTTTTTTTTTTTTTTAATAAAATACTTTTGACTGGTTTCTTTTTTTTTCACAGTTAACCCTTTGTGAACTGGTAAGGGGTCCATGAGACCCCTTATACCAGTTCACAAGGCTCTGGGTCTGGCAAGTCACCTGCGGCTAGCGGGTGACTTGCCATTAACCCCCAGCCCCCCCATTACCTGCCTCCCCAACGGCCAGGGGGGGGGCAGAAGGGCCCGGGCCACTTAGTGGCTATGTGGGCTAGTAGCCTGCAGGGCCAGGGGCCACCAACGCTGGCCCCTGCGCCCTGTTCTACAAGCCCCCATAGCTGGCCTGGGTTGGTAATGCTGGGTAGGGGGGACCCTACGTCATTTTTGGGGGGATTTTTAACGGTTTTTAACCCTTAAAATTCCAAAATAAAATGGGGTCCCCCCCTCTGGGGTGAGATGAGTTATTATGGGCGATCGGGGGTTTTCCCCGATCGCCCACAATAACTCATCTCACCCCGATCCTATGGTGCATGCGCAGCCACGTCTAAGAGACGTCTAAGCTCAGCCACTCTGAGCGTGCTGGAGACCGCATCCCCCACTTCCCTCTTAACAGGGAGCGTGCCCGCGCCGGCCATTCATAAATAGCCAGCGTGGGCACGCGCCCTGCTAGAGAGATAGCGGGGATGCGGCCCGCGCATGCGCCGTAGGACCGGGATTCAGGTAAGTTGTAGCGGGTGTTCTGGGGGGTTTCACACAGAGGGGCATCCCGATTTTGGATGCCCCGGGGGGAGGGAATAGAACGGTCTGGGAATCTTATAGATTCCCGGGCCGATCAGCCCTGGGTGTTGGTCCACTTTAACCCATTGTGAAATTGCCTCCCCGAAGCCCAGGGGGGGCAGAAGGTCCCGGGCTGATTTAGGCGGTGCGGGCTTGTACTTGGCAGGGCGGGGGGCCACCAAAGCTGGCCCCTGCGCCCTGTTCTACAAGCTCTGCATTGCTGATCCCCGGGCTGGTTATGCTGGGTAGGGGGGACCCCATGTAATTTTTATGGGAATTTTTAAGGGTTTTTAACCCTTAAAATATAAAAAATGGGGATTACCCCCCCCCCCAATTGGAAGGGGAACCCCATGCCAATTTTTTTCTTGATTTAACCCTTTATAGTGTGGATTGTAGTTGTATTTTATTTTTACATGTTATAAAGTGTTCTTTTCAGTTTGGGGGGGTCTTCTGAACAGTAACGGGGGGCTACCGATACATATGTGGTACCGTTGTAATCGGGAGAAATGGGGCTTTCACATGCAATATGGTTTTCTTTAAAAATAAAAGGTTTTATTTGAAATAAAGGAGACAATTTTCTAAAAACAAAATATTTTTTTTGTTTTGTTTAATTTACTCAAAAATATTTTAAAAAACAGTACAAAAATTACAAACAAGACATTTCATGTTAAAGCCTAAACTCTGCCGCAAAAATAAAATATATCATTTTCCTGGAGATACCTGCAAAAATCACAGTTAAGCTTAGCGCAAAATGGTTAAAAATGACCTGTCAAGAGAGGGTGACAAAATCTCAAGTAGGCTGGCAGTTAAAAGGGTTAAAAGTACCTATGCATGTTGGGTATCGTTCTGCTCGGGGGACCTTGCGCTTTTAGATTTAGCTTGTTTTTTCTTGTTTGCATATTGATATTTTAGGAAAACTCATTTTTTATTCTGCTTTATTCATTTTTTAAGGGAACCCTGTGCGACCAAAGAATTCTTTGAGGGATTACTTTCAGAAAGATGGGCCCACTACAACATGCTGGGTATGCTTAGAAAGATTATCATGTGTACTTTCAAGGAATGTATGGTTTGTGGGGGGTATTCCAAATGTAAAGGGTTGTTTTGGTAGAAAAAGCGCAAGGTGCGCACTTTGTCTGCAGAGCTGAAATTTTCAAGCAAAATTACCATTGTGCACATGCTTTACTTTTTGGTGTTTGGCAACTCTTCTTTTGACAGTAGCTATGCATGTTGGGTATCGTTCGGCTCGGGGGATGTTGCTTTTTCAGATTAACTTGTTTTTTCTTGTTTGCATATAGTTTCTTTTAGGAAAATGTGGCTTTGATCCTGCTTTTTTTATCCTTTTTTAGGGAAGCTCTGTGTAACCAAAGAATACATTGAGGGAGAACTTCCAGAAAACTGTGGCAACATCAACAAGCCTGTTACGCCTAGAAAGCTTGAAGTGTGTATTTCCAGAGAATATATAGTTTGTGGGGGGTATTTCAAATGTAAAGGGTTGTTTTTATTAAAAAACTGCAAGGTGCACATAGCGCTTAGCTAGCTGTATTTGATCTAAAAATCTCTTAAAGTGCTGTTTCAGTTTGGGGTAGTCTCCTGGGCAGGAAAGGGTGTCTACCAATACATATGTGGTACTGTTGTAACCCGGGAGAAATTGGGATTTCACACGCAATAAGATTTTATTGACAAACTTACATTTTTATTACAAAAAAAACTACAAATTGTAAAAAATAGATTTTTTTATTTTTTTTCACATATTTCACCCCAAAATATTAATAATACACTTGACAAATAACAAACAAGACATTTTATGTTAAAGCCCAGACTCTGCTGAAAAAAACAATATATAATTTTCCAGAGAAATCCCTGGAAATCCCTTCAAAAATCACAGTTGAACATGCATAGTGCAAAATAGTGAAAAATGGTCTGGCAACAAAGCGTAACAAAAACTCCAGGTAGGCTGGCACTTAAAGGGTTAACAGCCCGCGGCCCTGTAGGACTATTCCCACCCGTTCCACTTATTACTTATGCCTCCCAGCTTTGGCTGCGCTGGTCGGGTGACGGTAGGCAGCACCTATCACAGGTGCTCTTCCTTGCGGAGCCTGGCTCCCACCGCAATCCCCCACCAAAGGGTAGGCGGTGCAGGTTATGGTGAACCTGATTTGGGATGCCCCGTCCTCTCTTGCCTTTCCCTGCCCTGGTCATTGGTGGGTCTTTTATTTGACATCCACTCTCCCCCCTCTCTCTTTATCCCATTCGGGGGGGGGGGGGGCGTATGTGTGATTGTCTTTTGTGTGTGATTGCACTTCATTCAGGGCTCTGCGGTCTGTCTTTCCTTTGTCATTTTGAATTTGCTGCCACTGACACGCACGCCTTCTGGCGTCCGCGGTCATCGGCGGCATCATCATCAAGAATCCCTGCGCGCCCATTGGCTCTAGCGTCTGGCCTGTCCCTGCGCTTCTCGGAGGGGGCGTGGCTTGCTCTGTTGGCGCGTTCCGCGTCGGACCCTCCTGCGGCCCGCCCCTTGAGGTTCCTCTCCTGGTGTGATTGCTGGCTTCCCACCGCGGTCCGTGAGTGCCCCTGCGGGCTTGGCTCTTATACATTTGTCATTTCTGTGTGCTTATGGGGTGTCACTCTTATGTCTTTCTCCCAGTCCTTTCCCCTCTATTAGTTATAATAACTTTATTAGAGGCCTACACTGTTTAATCCTCCCACTTCCCTGGCGGACATTTGGGGCATCCCGGGTTGCTTATACAGCGTAATTTCTATTGGCCAGTTGTGCCACCTTAATCACCTTATGGAGGCTTCACAGGATATTGTGCTCGGGGTCCCCTTGGGACAAGCCCGGCTGTGTGTAGTGTGTGGGGCATCCCCTGTGGGCGATTATGTGCGGGTCTGTGTACCCTGCGCCCAGCAGGCGCTTGCGCTGCATTCTGGGCTATCTGTGACTGGGCCTGCGCCCACTATGTCCTCACCCACTCCCCCTCGCTTGATTATGACGCCCAGTGAGCTAAATACTAGTGGGGAGTCTCTGCTTGATGTGTCTTCCGGGTTGGCTAACATTGAGAGGCTGATTGCTAGCTCTGCGGCCCGTAAGGCCCCGGCTAAAAGGCGGCATGTGGCGCCGGGTGCGTCTGCCTTTTCTGTGGAGACTGAGAATTTCCTTGATTTGTCTGATTATACCCCATTTGAGGAGGGGGAATTATTCTCAGATTCAGAGTTATCTAATGATCAGCATTTCAGTGGTGCTGACTATGGCTCTGATCATTGGGATGCTGATGACACCAATAGACTGTTAACTCAGATTTTTGATGTGCTTTCTATCTCCCTTCGTGCTGCGGCTCCCAAGCTACAGGGGGAACTTTTCAGTACTGCTAAACCACGTCTGGAATTTCCAAAACAGGCCCATTTCAATAATCTTGTTCTCAAAGAATGGGAGCGTCCCGGCCGGCTTCCCGGAATCCCTAAGGGCTGGGATAATAGGTACCCTTTTCCCACTGATGTGGTTAAATGTTGGTCAACCCCCACAGAAGTGGATGTACCAGTATTGGGGTTGTCCAACACATCTGTGGTCCATTCCCCTGATTCCACTACCCCCTAAGGATAGTGAGGACCGGCGCATTGACCAGCTGGCCTTTGCCTGTGTGGGGTCTGCCTTGCGCCCTGTCTGTGCTTCTGCTATTACTGCTGTTGCTGTTAGGACTCTCCTCAAGGGTCTGTTGGAAGGCGCTCCTGATGATACTTTTAGTGCCGAGTTCAGGGCCTTGTCACAGTGTGAAACGTTCATTGCATATGTCCTTTCTGCCTTAGATGACACCATTAGGATGTGTAGTAGAACCTCTGCCTTGGTGGTTGCTATATGCCGCTCTGTTTGGCTGCGTCAGTGGGCAACTGATAACGGTGCTAAGAAGGCCCTCACGGGGCTTCCCTTTAAGGGGGCTGCGCCTATTTGGTGATCGCTTGGACCTGTTTGCCAAGGGGGGTAAGTTGCCTCAACGTAAGAAGCAGCTGCGGTCGTTTCGGGTGCCTTTGCCCCCTCCTACACTGGATCCAGGTCTGGGAGAGGGGTTTCCTTTGCAGGTCCTAGGGAGACTTCTGGGGCAGGGGCAGAAGTTGTGCCCGCTCCGGATCTTCCTGGGGGTCCAAGCCCAAATCTGTCGCCAAGCCTCCTCAGCCATGAGGGGGCGCCCTCAGCCATCCGGGTGGGGGGGCGGCTGCGGCTCTTTGCTCATGTCTGGGGACAGCAGGTCTCAGACAGGTGGATTCTGAAGGTTGTGTCCTCCGGCTACAAGCTAGAGTTCGCTGCCTGGCCTCCAAGATTCCTCAGGTCTCGGATTCCTCTAGAAACCCTGGCAGCTCAGGGTCTGTTTCTGGCTGTACAAAACCTATTGGACATGGGGATCATCTGTCAGGTCCCTCCTGGGGAGATAGGTTGGGGTTTTTATTCCAATCTCTTCACAGTACCCAAAAGGGATGGTTCCATCAGACCCATCCTGGACTTAAAGCTTCTCAACAAGTTCATCAGGACCAGACACTTTCGCATGGAGGCCCTGCACTCCACGATCATCTCTTTGCGCCCAGGGGACTTCATGACCTCCATAGACATCAAGGATGCTTACCTTCATGTACCAGTCTTCCCAGGGCATCAGAGATTCCTCAGGTTTGCATTGGAAGACCAGCACTACCAATTTGTAGCACTGACCTTCGGTCTCACCTCAGCCCCCAGAGTCTTCACCAAGGTGCTGGCAGGTGTTATGGCTCTCCTCAGAGCTCGGGGCATTCGCATTCTTCCTTATCTGGACGACCTCCTCATCACTTCTCATTCTTTCCAGCTGGCAGAATTGGATACCCAGCAGGTGGTGACAGCTCTGGAAACATTCGGATGGGTGATCAATCACCCCAAATCCTTCCTGTCTCCGTCTCTGGTGACCTCCTTCCTGGGCATGAATCTGGATACTGTTCAGGCCAGGATTTTTCTTCCTCAGCAGAAGGTGGATTCTCTTCAAGCTCTGGTTCATTTCCTTCTGTCCTGCCCTTGCCCTTTCATACGGCAAGGGATGCAGCTTGTGGGACAAATGGTGTCCTGCTTCGAGGCAGCTCCTTATGCTCTGTTCCACATGAGACCTCTTCAGCTCCATCTCCTATCAGTCTGGAACAAGAGTCCCGTCTCTGGATCAGGCCTTTGTTCTGTCTCCTGTGGCCCGGCGGTCCCTCTTGTGGTGGCTGGACTCAAGGAACCTATTGGGGGGCAGATCCTTTCTGTCCCCCTGTTGGGAGACGGTCACCACGGATGCCAGTCTGTCGGGTTGGGGGGGCTTCTGGAGAACCCTACAATTCCAGGGGCTGTGGGGCCCTCAGGAGGTCCATGCCCCCATCAACGTCCTGGAACTGAGGGCGATTCGGTTGGTACTGGCCCAGTTGACTCACCTTCAGGGCCGGCCGGTCCAAGTTCGCTCAGACAACCAGACGGCGGTTGCCTACATCAATCATCAGGGAGGGACTCGGAGCAAGAGTGCCCTCAAGGAGGTGTCCATGATTCTTTCCTGGGTGGAGGACAATGTTCCTTGCATCTCAGCAGTGTACATTCCGGGGGTGGAGAATCTGGAGGCGGACTCTCTGAGCAGGGGGACCTCTTGCCTGGGGGAATGGTCTCTCAGCAGCGAGGTCTTCCTGTCCTTATGTCACTGTTGGGGAGTACCGGAAGTGGATCTGTTTGCGTCCCGCCACAATCACAAGCTTCCAGTCTTTGTCTCTCTGTCCCAGGATCCCCTGGCCCTTGCGGTGGATGCTCTGACTCTATCCTGGCAGGGGTTCCATCTCCTGTATCTTTTTCCTCCATTCCCCCTGCTGGGCAGGGTTCTGCGCAAGCTGGCTCAGGAAAGGGTACCAGCAATCCTGGTGGCCCCCCGGTGGCCAAGACAGGTGTGGTTCGCGGATATCGTTCATCTGGCGGTAGATCAGTACGCCCCTGGTCCCGGACCTTCTCACTCAAGGGCGGCTATGCCATCCCAATTTACAAACGCTGGCTTTGATGGCCTGGCTGCTGAAACCTCCTTCTTAAGGGATGAGGGGCTTTCTGAGTCTGATCAGGGCTAGGAAGAAATCCTCTTCTACCATCTAATATAAGATCTGGCGGGCCTACATTGACTGGTGTGAGTCTAGGGTCCTTCCATGTCGGGTGTTTTCCATTCCTAGGATCCTGGAGTTCCTTCAGCATGGTTTGGATCTGGGACTTCAGCTCAGCATGCTCAAGGGTCACATTTCTGCCTCGGCTGTTTTCTTCCAGAGATCTTTCGCTCAACATCCTTTGGTCAAGACTTTCTTCCAGGGGGTTGCTCATGTGCGTCCCCCTCGCAAACCTCTGTTGCCAGTTTGGGACTTGAATTTGGTTTTGTCTGCCATTCAGGGCCCTCCTTTTGAGCCTGTGCATGGGCCTGCTCTGTCTATTCTTACTCTTAAAGTTGCCTTTTTGGTGGCTATCACCTCGGTCAGGCGTGTTTCGGAGTTGTATTCAGGCCCCCTACTTTGAGAGACACCAGGACAAGGTGGTTTTCAGATTTAAACCTGATTTCTTGCCTAAGGTTGTCTCTGCCTTCCATCTCAATCAGGACATTGTGCTTCCTTCCTTGTGCCCTAATCCTGGTAATTCCAAGGAGAGGGCCTTACATTACCTGGATGTGGTCAGGAATTTGAAGTTCTACTTGGTGGCTACTGCACCTTTTAGAAAAACTGATGCCTTGTTTGTGGTTCCTTCGGTTCCCAAGAAGGGCCTGGCACCTGCTAAGTCTACTATTAGCAAATGGATTCGTCAGGCTATTATTCCTAGTATGTCACACCCCCCACTTCCCGATATTCATGACACTTGGGAACCCGGCCTGTAGAGGGCGATCTTGCAGAGATGACATGGAAAAAGGAGCCCCTCCTGGTTCATAAGTACTGGGTTCCTCCCACTATTCCTCAGTCTTTTCGTCGCTGCAGTCGGCGAAGCATTCCGAAGATGACTCTCCTTCAAGCTGCAGGTAGCTGGGTTTGCGCCCGGCCCTTTTTTTCTCTATTTCTGCCTGAAACTCTTTAAACCTGTTTGGTTATATTGTATGCCTCCCAGCCCTGGCTGTGTGGTTCAGGCAAAGGTAGATACATACACCTTCTGGTGTATACAGGAGTATTACTCCTCCGTGAGACCTAAATGTGGGTAGGCGGCTTCTGGGTTGGTGTTCCCGGCATAGGGTGCCCCTGTCCCTTTATAATCCCCTTGTGCCTTATGGGTGCCTTTCTATCCTCTCCCCTTAGTTCTCATTTAACCCTGCTGGGTAAAAAGGAGGGGGGAAGGGGGGGGCGTTATCTGGGCTTATTTGTCACCATGCACACAAAAAAAAAAAAAAGATATATAAAATAAGTAAA
This sequence comes from Gastrophryne carolinensis, assembly GCA_027917425.1. Taxonomy (NCBI): domain Eukaryota; kingdom Metazoa; phylum Chordata; class Amphibia; order Anura; family Microhylidae; genus Gastrophryne; species Gastrophryne carolinensis. The sequence continues at coordinate 449,764,180 of CM051237.1, forward strand.
AGTCTTATTTTTATTATGTATGTTTTACTATACTATTTAATAGGAAATGTTTTATTTAGATTTTCCTTTCTCTGTCTAGGCAGCATTTTTTGCTTACATATTAAAGCTCTTTGTTTTCTGGCTGTGTTCAGATTTGAATTTTCCCTCCATTTTTGGCCATGTGATCCTGGAAGTGGGCGGGGCTTAGGCATGCTTTTATTCAGAGAGCACCTGGTGTGCTCTGTTTGACTTCCTGTTTCCTGCTTCTCTGTGGCCTTACCTCATGATGTGAGCTTATTGCATGGGCTGTGAGTACCCTTCAGCTTGGTTGAAGGGAGTTTTTTTTTCTGTCATTTATTTATATTGTGTGCATTTGGTGACTTTTTTTTCGTTTTCTCTGTAGGTAGAAACTCCTTATTTAAAAAGGGGTTTCTCCTGGTCCTTATATAAAAAAAAAAAAAAAAAAAAGAAAAGCCCTTAAGCCTTATTTGGGGGTCCATTTGTGTTTCAATCCTCCCACTTGGGACTATTTAAAGGGGCATCCCGGGTAGCAATTGCGTAAATCCCATATATACTTGGCGACTATAATCAATTATAGTATAATACTAAACACCATATGGAGGCATCCCAGGATAACGGACATGCAATTCCCTTCTGCACAGACTCGGCAATGTTTTGGATGTGGGGCATCCCTTGTTGGGGATAACGCAATTCTTTCCGTCCTTTGTGCACAATTAACTATTATGCAGCAAACTGAGGGCCAGGCTTCAGGGCCTGCGGCTAATGCCTCATCTCCTACTCCGCCATGTCTTGTCCGTACCCCCAATGATATTGTCATGGGTGGTGAGTCGCATGCTGATTTATGTGCCAGATTGGCTCATCTTGAAAGATTAATGTCTACCTCTGTGCATAAGAAGGCCTCAGCTAAAAGAAAGCACTTGACTCATGCCACTCCGGCAAGTGAGTCAGACAGTTGTGAATTGCTTGATTGGTCTGATCCTTCTCGGTTAGAAGAAGGAGAATTATTATGAGGAATCAGATGTTTCTGATGAACAGCAATTTGTTGGTACTGAGATTGAGCAGGGTGAAGCAAGTGTTGTGGATACCCCAAAAGCTCTTGCTCAGTTATTTGAGGTTTTGGTTATTACTCCTCCTGAAGTAGTCCCTCCTCAAAAAGGGGAATTCTTTGGAGTCTCTAAACCTCGTTTAGAATTTCCAAATCAAAAGCATTTTGATGAAATTATTCTTAAAGAATGGGAGAAGCCTGCGCGGCTTCCTGGCATTCCCTTGGGCTGGGACAAGAAATATCCCTTCCCAGCTGATACTGTTAAGCGTTGGTCATCACCACCTGTGCCCACCGCTCTGGGCATGTGAACACTCACTGCACGGATGGGTTAAATGCGGAGGACAAATTCCTATGTGTGCGCAAGCATACAATGGTCATCTATGCATTAATATTTAATTAATTTATAGAGAGACTGGATTTTAAAAAAATACTCTGCTCATGGGTGGATGCCCCTGTGCTTAATTTATCCAATTCTCCTGTGTTGCATTCTCCTGACTCCACTACACTTAAAGATGGAGAGGATAAGCGTATTGATGAAATGGTGTGCCACGCTTTTTCCAGTGTGGGCTCGGCCTTGCTGTCTGTTGGTGCTTCGGCACTCATGACAGTGGCTATTAGGTCTGTTGTGAGAGACCTAATGAATTACTCAGGGCTTGATCCGGCCTCTGATGAGTACGCCACTCTTAAGCGATGTGAGATGTTTGCATCTTTTGTACTTTCTGCCTTAGATGATACTCTGCTCATGTGCAGCAGAACCTCTGCCTTGTTAGTCGCCATCCGGCGGTCAGTATGATTGCAGCAGTGGGCAGCTGATATTGTAGCTAAGAAATCGCTTACAGCGCTCCCTTTTGTGGGATTGCGCCTCTTTGGAGAAAGAATTGGATTCTGTCACTAAAGGAGGTAAATTACCTCAGCGTAAGAAACGTCGTTCCTTTCGTGGAATAGAGGAAAGGGACGTGGCCGTCCGTCAGAATTGGGGGTCCAAAACCAAATCTGCCACTAAGCCTGCTCAACAATGAAGGAACGCCCTCACCCTTACGGGTGGGGGGACGGCTGCGGTTCTTCTTCCAGATCTGGGTTCAGGAGGTATCAGACAATTGGATTCTGGAAGTAGTCTCTTCCGGTTACTAACTGAAATTCGAGTCCCGGCCTCCTCCCAGATTTTTCATGTCCCGGGTGCCGTCAGATCCGGCAATTGCGCAGGGACTGCGGGCAGCAGTAGCGAATCTGTTAAACATGGCTGTTATCGGCCTAGTGCCTCCAGCGGAAAGGGGTTTGGGGTTTTACTCCAACCTATTTACTCCAACCAGGACGGCTCTGTTCGGCCTATTCTAGACCTAAGGAGACTCAATCAATTTATCAGTTTCGGAAAATTCCGCATGGAGTCTCTGTGATCAACGATCGAAGCTCTCCATCAGGGGGACTTCATGACATCCATAGACATCAAGGATGCTCATTTGCACATTCCTATTTTCCGGGTCACCAGAGATTTCTCAGGTTCTCGATAGAAGACCAGCATTATCAATTTGTGGCCCTGCCATTCGGCCTTACCTCGGCCCCAAGAGTCTTTACCAAGATGCTGGCAGGAGTGATGGCTATATTCAGGGTCCAGGGCACCCACATTGTGCCTTTTCTGGACGATCTTATCGCGGCCTCCTCCCTCGAACAATCAGAGTTGGACACCAGGATGGTGGTCTCTATGCTAGAGAGGTTCGGATGGGTAATAAGTTACCCCAAATCCTCTCTGTCCGTCCAGGGAAATTCCCTTCCTGGGCCTGATTCTGGAATGGTTCTGATTCAGGACTTGATTCATCTATTCTTGTCCAACCCTCGTCAGTCTATCTGTCTAGGGATGAGACTAGTGGGATTGATGGTAGCTGCATTCGAGGCAGTCCCGTTTGCCCAGTTTCACATAAGGACGCTTCAGCTCTTCCTCTTGGCAAGTGGGACAGGTGCCCACTATCATTAAATCAGACTTGTCTGTTGTCTCCCCACGTTTTGCAGTCCCTTCAGTGGTGGTTAATATCGCACAACCTCCAGAAGGGCAAGTCATTTCTGACTCCGCGTTGGGAACTGGTTACCACAGATACCAGCCTGGTAGGTTGGGGGGGCTTCTGGAAGAAGCATCAGTTCCAAGGATTGTGGGGGCCTCAGGAGGCTCATTCTCCAATCAATGTATTAGAGCTTTGGGCCATACGTCTTCTACTTCGACTGACCCATTTCTTACAGGGTCTACCAGTTCAGATTCGGTCAGACAACCGAACAGCTGTTGCATACATCAATCACCAGGGAGGGACTCGCAGTTGGGGTGCCCTCCGGGAAGTGTGTCTGATCCTTCAGTGGGCAGAGATCAATGTTCCCTGCATGTCAGCAGTTTACATTCCGGGGATAGAGAATGTGGAGGCAGGCTCCCTGAGCAGGGGATGTTCTCGGCAGGGAGAATGGTCTCTCAATCCAAGGGTCTTTCAGTTCCTCTGTCACAAGTGGGGGACTCCACGGTTGGGCCTGTTGGCTTCTCGTCACAATCACAAGCTGCCAGCTTTTGTGTCTCTATCCCAGGATCCTCTGGCAGTGGCAGCGGATGCCATGTCTCTAGCCTGGAAGGATCTGGGGTTCCTATATCTGTTTCCCCCATTCTCCATGATCAGCGAAGATGGTGCGCAAGTTAGCACTGGAGGAGGCGCCAGCAATTCTGGTGGCGCCAAGGTGGCCAAGACGTCTGTGGTACACAGACGTCGCAAGGCTGGCAGTGGATCGGTTCCATCTGCCTCTTCTTCCAGATCTCATCACTCAGGGACAACTTTGTTACCCCAATTTACAAACGCCAGCTTTGACGGCATGGCTGCTGAAGTCTCCATGTTGAAAGAAGAAGGTCTTTCTGATGCGGTTATTCAGACTCTTATTAGAGCTAGGAAGAAGTCTTCCTCTGTCATTTATTACAGGACTTGGAGGTCCTATATTGATTGGTGTGAATCCAGGGCTTTGCCCTGTAGAGTATTTTCTATTCCTAGAATTCTGAAATATCTGCAACGAGGTCTCGATATGGGATTCCAGATTAGTACTTTGAAAGGGCAAGTCTCTGCCTTGGCTATTTTCTTTCAAGGGTCGTTCGCTCTTCATCCTTTGGTTAAGACCTTTTTCCAAGAAGTCGCGCATGTGCGGCCTCCCAGAAAACCTATACTTCCTGTTTGGGACCTTAACCTGGTGCGTTCAGCTATGCAGGTCGCTCCCTTTGAGCCTTTGCAGGATATTCCTCTTCCTATTCTTACTCAGAAGGTTGCCTTTTTGGTTGCTATTACTTCTGTCCGCCGAGTTTTTGAACTGGCGGCTTTGTCTATTCTAGCCCCTTATTTTGAGAGGCATCAAGATATGGTTGTTTTCCGTTTTAAACCGGATTTCCTTCCTAAGGTGGTGTCTGCTTTCCACCTAAATCAGGATATAGTTCTTCCTTCCTTGTGTCCTAAACCTGGTAACGACAAGGAAAGGGTCCTACATTCTTTGGATGTAGTTCGTTGTGTTAAGTATTATTTAGTTATTACCTCGGCCTTCCGCAAGACGGATGCCTTTTTTGTTGTGCCTTCTGGGCCCAAGAAGCATTTTGCTCCTGCCAAATCTTCACTTAGTAGGTGGATACGTCAGGCCATCATTGGGGCCTATATGGCTAAGGGGAAGGTTCCCCCTTTTTCGTGTCACCGCTCATTCTACTCGTGCTATTGGAGTTTCTTGGGCTTTTCAGCACCAGGCTTCTGTTGGACAAGTTTACAAGGCTGCAACTTGGTCTTCTCTGCATACTTTAGTTTAAGTTTTACAAGGTTGATGTGCGGGCCTCAGCGGATGCTGCTTTTGGCCGCAAAATTCTGCAAGCTGCAGTAATTTAAGTTATGCATTATTCCTTGGGGATCCCCACCCATTATAGACACTGCTATTGGATGTCCCAAGTGTCATGGATCTTTGGAAGTGGGGTGTGTGACATACTAGGAATAATACCATTTTGTGAGTACTCACCTGTAAAATGGTTATTACGAGTATGTCACACACCCCACTTCCCCCGCCCTTTTTGTTCTAGGGATCCCTTATATGGTGATTATTATTGAATATAATTGGCTCTTCCTGGTTCTCACTGCTTTTTAATAAGACTGAGGAATAGTGGGAGGAACCCGGTACTTATGGACCAGGAGGGGCTCCTTTTTCCATGTCATCTCTGCAAGATCTCCCTCTACAGGCCGGTATCCCAAGTGTCATGGATCTTTGGAAGTGGGGTGTGTGACATACTCGTAATAACCATTTTACAGGTGAGTACTCACAAAATGGTATTTTTTCTCCTCTCCCCCTGCATAAATCAAGTGCTGATTGGCGACCGTGGTCATGTGGCTGCTGGCAGCCGGATACCCGGAAGAAGACTACCATCCATGTGACTGGGTGGCCAGTCACAGTGCTCAATTTCGCTGGGGGACTGAGAAGAAAGGTAAGATTTTTTGGAGTTTCGGTAATCGGGATGCGCCCCTGCCCTAGGAACAACACCCATTTTGTAAATGGGTGTGTTCTGGTTTTAGTTCTACCAGCTGTCACCTGCACTGGTAATATATAATGCTAGAGTCCAAACAATTTTTAATTACTGCACATTGCCGGTAATGAGGAGATTCTGCACACTATCTGTTAATGTGTGGATTCTGGAGGCTGCCTGTAATGGGGGGGTCTGCGTGCTGCTTGTAATGGTGGGATTCTGCAGGATGTCTGTAATGGGGGGTCTGCACGCTGTTTTTAAAGTGGACCAACACCCAGGATTTTGACTATCCTGGGTCTTGGTCCACTTCGGTGGGGCACCCCCGATCGAGGGAGGCGGCGGCGGCCGGCCGCCGCCGAAACTAAGGTAAGGAGTTTGGGGTGTTTGGGGGGGTTTCACCCCGCGGGACATCCCGATCTCGGATGTCCCGCGGGGAGGGAGGTGATCGGCCCGGGAATCTTATAGATTCCCGGGCCGATCACCGGTGGGTGTTGGTCCACTTTAATGGGGTGATTGACAGGCGGTATTTTACCACACCATTTTGTACAGAATATTTTTTTTCTCATATGCCTCCTCTAAACCCTAACTTATGGTCGGGTGCGACTTATAGTGCGCAACATACTGTATGTTAAAATGACTAAAATAGGTTACAATAAAATTAGCGTTTTCTTGGAAAATATATGGCGCTAATCCGTGTTTGGACATCATTCTTTGCTTGAATACCAGTATCATTGATGTCCTCCTGATCATCTCCTGTGGAATATGAATGATGATGTGGGCATGTTGTCTGTTGTAGCCATTTGTTATATGGTTAATGTTTCTGTAAAGTGAAAAATGTTCATGGCTTTGTAGTTCCGTGACGGTGTAACAGCGTTTTGATGGCTGAGTTATCTTTAAATGAAGATTATGCCGCACTCGCCTTCCGTGAAATGATTACCTTGGGAATGAAGCGACCTATTATTTTGGTGTTTCAAATGACTTTTTTGTACTTTGGTGAATAAGAGCAATTTAGGAGGTAAATCTCCAACACAAAAAAGTGACTTTTATTCTCCGGAAACGCTCCACTTTCTTTCAAGCCACCAGCTTTTTAAAAATAGGTTTGTATTATGCTCTGAATTAATCCTTATACCAATAGAGTTCATTAGAATACAAGCGTGAGAGCAGAGAAGACATTTTCTCCCTTTTTCTTGTATACCGCAGGACATTTTTTCTATTTTAGTCACCCCCCAAAAAAAAAAGAAATGAAAATGCTTTACGGTTTGGTCAACTAGTGGCAAAAAGATAATTGCTGTGAATGATTGATAATTAGAAATATATTAAAACATGAAAATGTAACCATGTCGCCGCTTTTTATGATTTAGATGTCTTTTGTTTTTTTGTTTTTTTTTTTTGTTTAGTGCTGAAAAAGCACAAGAAGGTCATAATAATAAAATCATAATAAAAAGTTAGGGCCTGTGTTGAAAAACATATATTTGCATTTTATTGCTTTGCCATTTAAAATGAGTCAGATTATGATATCAAGTACTGTAGCGATAACCCTTATCGCCGGAGGGCTTCCCCGCCAGAGACGTCCTTTTCCCAATGGTGAGAGGTGCTGCAGGAATTCCATCCGTGAGGAACCAGGAACAGCCCTTACAAGGGCTAGTGAATTGTAATATAGCGTTTCCCCCAATAAGAGACAGAACTCAGTATTGAGGGTGAAGATGAACTGAACTTTATTAGTGCCACACTGTGTCTTATATGCAAGGCTCCATGCAAGGGGACCTCCCCCGTGGACCTGATGGAGGACTGCATGACAAACACACAGACCAATGGGAGCAGGGCACACAATCCCTCAACTCTGTCGGTGACGCAATCAGCAACACAATAGCCGTCTGTAACACAATCAGTAGAACAATAGCAGTCTGTAGCACAATCAGTATAACAATAGCAGTCTGTAACACAATCAATCAACACCATGGCAGTCTGTCTGGGACATGCTCAAGAAAATGAAAGTAATGGGTCTATGCAAAAACAGTGCCTTTAAAATCCAAAGGCAGAGTCCGTCACAAGTACCACCTGTGTGGTAAGTATGGGTTGTCGGACAACCATTTAAAGGGCATGTCAAACCCCAGGGACACCTGTCTTATTTGTGAGCTTACATCCCCCAGTTTCCACAGCTAGCTTCACCTTTAGCCATGCCCCCGTTTGTGGGGCGCTTTAGCCGCCTCGCCGGGCATGGTTGCCCCAGGACTTATTAGCTCAAAGGATGTAAACTCACAGGGGTCTGCAGATATATGCAACCAAATCTCTGTCTTTCCACACAGCTAGACATGTTTGTTGCTTGATATTTAGTTGACGAGAGGGTTAAACTGGGCGGTAAATTAGTTCCCAGGCCCTGAATAATAATAATAATTTTGTATAAATAATAGTGATTGAGCTGCTCCCACCCCCCTTTACTCCCAGGGGTAAAGACGGATGAACCGAAGGTGAGACTTAATTGAGTAGCTGAGGTAAGTACAGAATACAGTTCTGGGAACTCCAAGGGAGAAAACAGGCAAAGTCAAAGGTCACACCAATGGTCAAATTTGGAGATCAAAAAGCTTTGCTGCGCCAGGGATGAGACAGGTTCGTGGTCGTAATCAGGCTGAGGTCGGTACAGGCAGTTGTCAGGATAGTCAGGCCAGCAAGGTCGGCAACAGGTATCAACACAGAACCTCAGGATAAGCACACCCAGCTAAAAGCTATTACTGGCAGAGACAAACGAGGGGGGTAAAACATTTTTTAGGGCTGAACCTAACGGGATTGGACAAAGGGGAATGTATGTGATTGGTGGTTTTTATAAACTTTGGGCTGATTGCCCAGTTTAAACCTTTTAGGGCATTTCGCCCAGAACACCCCTTGGGCACATTGTACCTTTCAATAAAACTCCTGCGGGCGCGCTTACTACAGCGTCGCCGGAGGGCATAAGAGAGACGTGCTCGTGCTCAAGCACATACTGAGGAGCAGGGGAGACTGTGGTGAGAGGAGGAGACGGACGTGCTCTGCACTTATGGAGCAAATCAGCCTTGTGACAGTCTATACTGTCAACACTATCAGCAGATCAGAAAAAGGGACAGTCTGCATGCTCACCGCCTACCACCTGATAGGATCTTGTGTACCACCAGTGCTACCCATGCCACTGATTTGAAACCCCTGGTTTAAAAGACTCCTAAGCTAGGCCATTCCTTGTCATAGGGAAACAGTCTGCTGTCTGGACTAAACCAACATAACCCACAAGGCAAAGCAGCACTTCCTCTTGTGCAGGCCACTGGCAGATACATAGGATACCGGGGGGGACAATCCCAATTTGGGATGCCCTACTTTGTGAAACCCCCTCCTTGTCCCTGTAAACTCACCCCTTTTTCTTAGCCCTTTACCCCCCCCTTCCCATGGAATCCCTGCTTCCACAGCCATAGCTTTGAGTTTGCAGCATGCAGCTGCTGTAGTCAGAACCTGCTGTAGGACTACTATGGCTTTCCAATGCTCACTAGCACGGAGAGCTCCAAGGGGCAATGGTGTCTGTTGGACCACTTTTTTGGTCCTGGAAATGGAATTGAAAGGAGGGGCAAACTTTGGAGACCTTCTACTGCTTCTACACAGTGCTAATGAAAATTCCAGAGATTATTATTGTTGTTATTGTTTATTTATATAGCTCATTATCTTCCGTAGCTCTGTACAAAGTAGTAATTACAGACAGGGTAGAAACATACAGTACATAGACTATTACAGATGCAGTGTTACAGGGTTTACAATGAATATTCTGAATACAAGATACAATAGGAGAGAGTGCCCGGCCCTTGCGAGATTACAGTCTAAAGGATGAGAGGTGGAGACGAGAGGGAAGGATCACAGACAGTCAGTATTGAGCTTTATGGCGTGTGCCCTATAGAGAATTGCTTAAGCCAGATTGTATGCTTGTCTGAATAGGTGAGTTTTAAGGGCACCTTTGAAGATTTTGAGGGTTGTGGAGTGGCTGATGGGTGGGGGAGTGCATTCCAGAAGATTGTCGTAGCATGTGAGAAGTCCTGGAGGCGAGCATGAGAGGAGGTGACCAGGGTGGATGACAGGAGAAGGTTGGCAGCAGAGCGGAGGCTGCGTCTAGGTTGATATTGTTAGATTATGAGATGTAGGGAGGGGCCTGCCTGATGAGAGCTTTGTAGGTGAGAGTTAGAGTTTTGAACAGGATTCGCTCTGGGACTGGCAGCCAGTGTAGGGATTGGCAAAGAGGATCAGAGCTAGGGGAACGGGAGGAGAGATTGGTGAGCCGAGCAGCAGAGTTCAGGATATATTGGAGGGGTGCCAGCAATGTTAAGATTGCCTTATTATTGCTGTTGCCTGGACTGTCCCTTTACACGGGACCCTTACAAGAAACAGTGCTTATATGCTTCCCTCCCCAGGGCAATTCCAATTGCTGCACATAAAAACGAATTTGCCTTTTTGTAACTCAAAAACCCCATGGTTGATTGTCCCCCCCCCCCCCCCCGGCATCCTATGTATCTGCCAGTGGTCTGCAAAGAGGAAGTGCCGCTTTGCCTTGTGGATTATGTTGGTTTGGTCCAGGCAACTGCACAGCTGGGATCCAGGGAAAGGAAGAAGAAAAACAGTGTGGTGGTGTTTCAGCTTTGAGTGGATGCAGGAGTAAATGTAAGTGCTGACATTGATACAGGGGACCTTCAGCATCATTTAATGGAAAGCCCAAACCCTTAAAACTATTCCCCAGCATCTAAAATTAATATATTTTAAAATTTTAGTCACTTTTTATTCTTTCCCCCCACTGGGCTGCAGGACGCTAGGATACGGGCTGCCAATCTCTATGTACAGGGTGTGGGAAACATACAAGATAGACTCTTATTCATGGTGAAGGTCCGGTTTAAGTATTTATAAAACGCTTTTTATCATCCTGAATTATTGTTCAGATTTTCTGGGGTCGGCAGGTATCCCTTCTTGATACTGCACATGTTTTAACATGGTTTATACAGTACTTTTAGCTTAAATATCTGCACCTGTCAATATACTTGGCCATACATGCTGATTTAGTATATCCACCATTCCTGCCACTGTTGTTGATTTTTCCCACCTGTTTTCCGCTAGCTTATGGGTTTTTCCATCCATCATTGCTGCTGTTTTCACATTCTTTGATGTGGCTCTGCAGGATAGCCAGCTCGCTGGAAAGCTCAGGCCCGTCGTGCGCGCTGGCACTCTTTGCATTACCATGTCAGCAGGGAACCGCATAGGAAATTATAATATTCCTAGACTACTGATAGGTTTCCCCAGCCATGCTTTCCCAAAATTATTTCTTCTCTCCCCTCGATTACAGTTTCCTTACAGACTCATATCAAATGTATTTGTCCTAAGAATTATGATAATGTACAAGACTTATGTATTATAGATGGGCTTCTGTCTGGAATTGCTTTAGCATTTTTACTTATTCTTATAGAGCAATTTCCATCACAAAATAGCTGCAGCCTACCAGCTGTATCTTATGGCTGCAGACATACAAGGTATGATACAGGCTCAATCCAACTATCAGGGATGCACATGGTCTAGACCCGAAGTATCATACAAACTCACCCCCAACCTGCACAAACCCCAAGCCTATATACACTCAGAAAAATCTAATCTAATGCCCAGGTGCCACTCTCATACTTATTCACAAGAATTGTCGACCAAAAACCAATCTATTAGGGAGGCACACCGGTGCACTATAATAATAAATTACATCTTTATTATAAATAATCAATTAATTAATAACAAACAATAACATTAAAACCATCTAAAATACATATATAACATACATGACACAGGACAAGACAAATATGATGCGCAGGCAAGAGTCACTCTTAATAGTAATCAGTACAATTAAGTACATATCAACAATTAATATATATAATATTCCCTGAACAAAGATCCAAATCACAATCAATAATATAAAGGTAAACCACTACTAATAAATATAATACAACAACCCTACCTATGATCTGGATCCTAGTCCAATAATACCAGTGCAAAAGGAATACCACCAATTTACAACTACAGCATAATGTGCTGCCCATCTACATATCAACATCACAATACCCAAATATAAAGTGCTAATGAATCCAGAAAATATATATATGAGTGTAACCGCTATAAACAACTATTAAACAACTAATAATTTGAAAATCACTCAATTGTGACTATATGAATCAAATGCAAACAGTCAATATTAGAAATTGGACCTAACCCACCTCATCCAATCTAAAAATGCATGTGCTCCAAAGAAACAATATCAAAAGCCATATATGAGTAATATGTGAGAGTCTCCTTGCCGCCTAACGTCTCAAACCAGAGCCACATGTTCTGTGGGTCTATGTGCCCACTTCATCAGGCTGGTACCGAAAGCTCCTACTTGTCCTTATATAATAAAAAAATGAATGCTCCCCAGTTGCTGCCAAATCCGCCCCCCTCTAGAGCAGAAGTCCTCAACCTTTCCTATGGAAGCCATATTCAGCACTGAAAGATAGCGGGGAGCCACATTCACAACTGAGCGATAGCGGGGAGCCACATTTAGCACTTAAAGATAGCGTAGAGCCACATTCAACACTGTAAGATAGCGGGAAGCCACATTCAGCACTGAACGATAGCGGGGAGCCAAATTCAGCACTGAAAGATAGCAGGGAGCCACATTCACCACTGAAAGATAACGGGGAGTCACATTCAGCACTGAGCGATAGCGGGGAGCCACATTCAGCACTGAAAGATAGCTGGGAGCCACATTCAGCACTGAGCGATAATGGGAAGCCACATTCAGCACTGAAAGATAGCAGGGAGCCACATTCAGCACTGAAAGATATCAGGGAGCCACATTCAGCACTGAAAGATAGCAGGGAGCCACATTCAGCACTGAAAGATAGCAGGGAGCCACATTCAGCACTGAAAGATAGCATGGAGCCACATTCACCACTGAAAGATAGCGGGGAGCCACATTCACCACTGTAAGATAGCGGGAAGCCACATTCAGCACTGAAAGATAGCAGGGAGCCACATTCACCACTGAAAGATAGCAGGGATCCACATTCAGCACTGAATGATTACGGGGAGCCACATTCACCATTGAAAGATAGCAGGGAGCCACATTCACCACTGAACGATAGTGGGAAGCCACATTCAGCACTGAACGATAGCAGGGAGCCACATTCACCACTGAACGATAGCAGGGATCCACATTCAGCACTGAATGATTACGGGTAGCCACATTCACCATTGAATGATAGCAGGGAGCCACATTCACCACTGAACGATAGCAGGGAGCCGCATTCACCACTGAATGATAGCAGGGATCCACATTCAGCACTGAATGATTACGGGTAGCCACATTCACCATTGAATGATAGCAGGGAGCCACATTCACCACTGAACGATAGCAGGGAGCCGCATTCACCACTGAATGATAGCAGGGAGCCACATTCACCACTGAACGATAGTGGGAAGCCACATTCACCACTGAATGATAGCAGGGAGCCACATTCACCGCTGAATGATAGCAGGGAGCCACATTCACCACTGAATGATAGCAGGGAGTCACATTCACCACTGAAAGATAGCAGGGAGCCACATTCACCACTGAATGATAGCAGGGAGCCACATTCACCACTGAATGATAGCAGGGAGCCACATTCACCAGTTAAAGATAGTGAGGAACCAGATTCACGATTGAAAGATAGCGGGATACATAAGAAAAAATATATACCTTACCTTTAAAAATGCCCCATCACATGAACAGGTATTTTTTGTGAAAAATAGTTGAAAGCATTTTGCACTTTTTTGTGTCTAAACACTAAAAGGCTCACTGAGATGCAGGTTGCAGTCCACACCGCAAGTCACACTGGCTTCACCAAATAATTGCAAACACAGGACCTTTGCTGCCACAATGTAGTTCTTTGGTTGGCATAAGAAGAAGAGTCTTTGTCAGAACAAAAATATCGTGGTTGTTCTATTACAGATGCTGGGTGATGTTCGTACCCAGGAATTTGGTGTCAGCTACTATGTCAGCCTTTTCTCTGTTACATATTTTTGCCAAAGAGCAAAAAATGGCCACAAAAAATATCATAATAAAAGAAATTATTTATTGAAAAGCCCAAATACGTAAACTATTCCCCGGCATCTAAAATTAAAATATTTTAAGTTTTTAGTCACTTATTATTCTTTCCCCCACTGGGCTGCAACTCTGTTCAGGACTCTAGGAAACTGGGCGCCGCCGTCTTGCCTCAGAAGCATCAGGAAAGAGGAGAGGGGTAAAAAATAAAGGGGTGGGGTTATAGCTGTGCTTTGCACAGACAAAGCAGAGCTGAGGGCAGGAAAAGGACAGCAATCCCAGAATGCAGAACGGCACACTCAGAAGGCACTGTCTGCAGGCAGCCTGCGACTCCATGAGGTCAACTGTGGCAGACTTAAATTATGGGCAGGAAAATCTAAAGCCAGGGCTAGCCGAGTTTTTATTCTGGTCAGTCAAGCTGAGGCTAGAGGAGTAGAGTTGTGGCAAGCAAGATTAGGACTGGCAGCATTCAGTTGTGGTGGAACAAGAATGTTCTCTAGTGATAGCGGATGGAAAGCCCTAGAGGGATGGAAGATGGAGTCCAGGGTTAGCCAAATTGTACCAAGATCCCTAAGTGAGAAAAATGTAAGCATGGGATTTTGACCCAGGGCAAGATCCAGAAACCTTTCCACAGGCACTAACCAGCTTCTCTGGTCAATTGTCCATGCGTGCTACATAAAAGCCCTGGAGATGTCACTTTTGTGATAAAGACAAAAGAACGAGAAGTATATTTAGGACAAAGTGTAAATCTATTTTGGACATGTGAAGCCACCATATGCTCTACTAAAGACATAAAGAGAAGGAAAAGAATGAAACACATCAAGTTAATAGCTGAGTTGTTGCTTAACAATTATTCATCATCTGTGGCACGCTGCCACTTTATCCCGCACATGGAGAGACTTTATGGGCTAAGGACACCATGTGACTGTTTTCCCGGTGCAAGCTGCCGGCTCCTTCCACATCTTCTCTCTGTTGGTATAACACATAAAGAACGTGCGCAGACACATTAAGATAAATAGCATGCTGTGCACACATCTGGAAACCTGAAATGATTACATTAATTTTATTGTCCAGCCTCATCCAAATATGAGCTGTTTAATATATGAGCATCTGGGGTGGCAATGCAACGACAAGGAAAACTAAACAATAGTTTTATGTCTCTTTTAAACACGAACATGGCTTCTTGCTTTGTTTTAATTCTTTAAAGTGGACCAAAACCCAGGATTTTGACTATTCTGGGTTATGGTCCTTTCCCCCGGGGCACCTCATTCCGTTCCAATGGCACGCCCGCTCGTCCAATCAGCTTGCTCGGAGCCTCTGAGCTATGCACGTCTGAGCAACGTCTTAGCAGAGTGGCTCCGAGCACGCTGCCGCCCGCTTCTTATAGATTCCCAGGCCGATCCCACTAGGTTTTAGTCCACTTTAATAAATGTCTATAGATACAAACATTTCTAAAGGAGAACTTCAGCTAAATTAAAAACGAGCTTCGAACCTCTGACCTACTAGGTCCCAATAGCTCCTCATCGCAATGCTGCATACCTTTCGGATGATGGCGTCTTCCAGATCACCATCATCCTACTGCTTTTTCCCCCCCCCGGTGTCTTAGCCGCCTGTGAAACATGCTGGGGCAGCTTAGCCATCCTACTGTCCAGTCCAGTGGCGCATGTGCTGGCTCTCGTCCAATGATGCTGCATTTGAATTTGCTGTGATTTTCATGTCATTCGGCAAACGGCTTTCTTTGTTTTCAATAGGAGCGTGCTCGCCACCAGGGATGCAGTAGCGCAGGCTCCCCATTAAAGTCAATGCGAGCAGTTTGCAGAATGAGATAAACACAGAAAACAGCTCTGATTGGCTGCATGTTCGCACAGGAACGAGGAAGAGGTGAGTTATTCTGGGCATTCTCAGGGGTTTCACACAGCGGGGCATCCCAATCCGGAACACAACCTGGGAAAGTCAAATTCCCTAGTTTTGTTCAACTTTAATAAAACATACCTGAATCTTGGAGATTTGCAGACAGACATCTTAGATTGGTGGCAACTAACCCCCATGTTTCACTTTCAATGGCTATGACCAGCTTTAGCATTCTCTTTGCCTTCACAATATGTTATAGTTCTTTGTTCTCCTGGGGGAATAGCGATCAGCCTTATCTGTCATCTCATTAGATGACTGATAATTCTGCTGTGAGAGAATCATATTATTGTAAAAGATAAGCGTAATTAAAAATGAGTGTGATTATAACATATCTGATAGTAGTGTAGATTTCACAGCTGCTGGCACATTACACATTAGACATCAGAGGTTTCCAAACATTTTGGCTAGTTCTTCCTGGGTTTCACCAGATATCCCCCTATGCAGATTAGGAGTAGAAAGTAATTTCCATACAATGACCTTGTATCTATATTTCTGTACTATTATAGGGTTGATTCAGAGAGACATAAAAAGAATTTCGAGTGATTCTAAGCATGCATAGCAAGCCTTCTGTAAAGTGTTTGTCCGTTCGTACGCCAACGAGAATGTCATTTTTCAGCTTACGTTTTCCTTTTAGGTTACTCATGAACCAACGTAGGCTTCCGTTTTTGGCCATTTTCCAACGTCGCCTCGAACAAATGAATTACGTTTTCATTCTGAATTCCTTTTTCTATAAATAAACGTCCAGACGGAAATCGTTGTGACCTTACGCCTGCGCACAACAAAATTCACTCATTAATGTGCTCGCCACATATTTTGTTCACTCACTTCTGCAACAATGCTTACCTCAATTTCCTTGCGGATTCATTCTTCTTCATTTACCGCACCTAATGCTTACCTAAATCACATCGCGGTTTCCTTCTTCATTTACCGCACCTAATACTTACTTAATCACATCGCGGTCTGTATCTATCTTCCATTACCGCACCTAATGCTTACCTAAATCACATTGTGGTCTGTATCTTCTTCCTTTACCGCACCTAATGCTTACCTTAATCACATCGCGGTTTCCTTCTATTCCAAGTGTGACATACACTCCGCTTCAATAAGTCAGTTGGGTTATTCTCCAGTAGAGGGCGAACTTCTGCAGAGATGAATGCAAAAAAGAAGCCCCTCCCGGTCCATAACCACCTGGGACCTCCCACCAATTCTCCAGTTGTCTTTTCTGCAGGGAGCGACAGAAGATGAAGCTTCTCTTACTTGCAGGTAAGCCCGGCCCCCCTTTTTTTGTCCCTATTGCTGCCAGGACCCTCCTAAATTGTCCCTGTATTGAGCCTCCCAGCTTCGGCTGCGGGTCCTTGGTAAGGGTAGGAGCACCTCTGGGTGCTGTAGGAGCGCTGCTCCACCGTGAGACCCCACCACGGGGTAGGCGGGGATCCAGGTTTTTGGTGATCCTGGTGTGGGATGCCCCGTCCCTACATGCCTATGGCCTTATTATGGCAGGGTTCCCACTCCCCCTTCCGGGTCCCTTACTCTCCTCCGGGGGGGGGGGGGGCTGTATCCCTGGCCTTTATTC
This sequence comes from Gastrophryne carolinensis, assembly GCA_027917425.1. NCBI lineage: Eukaryota > Metazoa > Chordata > Amphibia > Anura > Microhylidae > Gastrophryne > Gastrophryne carolinensis. The sequence goes on from CM051237.1 coordinate 449,781,308, forward strand.
GCAGTGTGTGTGTGTGTGTTTGTTCACTTTACAGGTGTATGTGTGTGTGAGTGCTTTTACGTTCGGCCCACGCGCACGCTCTCTTACGGCGGCGGGCCGGTTCTCTACTGGACGGCTCCGCGGCCATATTGGCCGGGGAGCGTGACCTTCTGCCTTCCTCAGTGAGGGGGGGCGGGGCCTGGCGCTCGCCCGCGTCGGCGGAGCGCGTTGGCCCGCCCCCTCTGTGTCGTTGGCCGGCTCCAGCCTTATCGGCTGGAAGCGCGGCTTGGGGGGGGGAATCCCCCCTCTCCCTCTCCTCCTCTGGACGCCATCTTCTCGTGAGTGCCCCATACAGGCTCCTTTAGCTGATAATCTTATAATATATTTGCGGTACATGTCGCCGGGCGTTATTGTGCCCGCGGGCTACATACCTCGGGGGCATATGTTTATTTGGATATATTCTTAGTTATATATATAATGGTGTGTGTGCCTATATGCCTTTTTAATTGCTATGCATGGGTGAAAATTGTGTATATATATATATATATATATACGCAGTCATATGTCTGTATATGAGTATTTAGGCTGTGTGACTGTAATATCTATGCTAGGGCATCCCTTACTATGCTGCTCTTATGTGACCTATTTTGTGTGTTACAGATGTCCCCGTATAAGTGCATTTTAAGGGGTCTCTCCCGGTCCTGGGGTCCCTAGATATAAATATTGTCCATCCCCAAAATTCCTCCCACCAGGACTTTTAAGGGGCATCCCGGGTTGCTTATGCGTAATTCCCTACGGTCTTGCGACTGGCCACAAAAAAATTCACCATATGGAGGCTCTGCAGGATACCAGGCCCGGGGTCCCTTTGGGACAATCAGGGCCATGTGTGGGGTGTGGGGTATCCCTTACGGGGGAGAATGTGCTGATCTGTATACCATGCGCACAAAAGGCCATAACGCGGCAGTCTGGTACCCAGCCTTCGGGGTCGGCTCCTCCTGCTTCATCGCCTTCCCCTCCCCACCTGATCCGTACCCCAAGTGACATTGGTACTAGTGGGGAGTCGCTTTCTCATGTTTGGGCTAAGTTGGCCAGCATAGAGAAAATGATTGCTAGCACGGTGGGCAAGAAGCCCCAGGCTAAAAAGAGACAGTTGTCGTCGGCCCAGCCCTTGTGGGACACTGACGATGAATCCGCCGAATTGTCCGATTATTCCCCGCTTGAGGAGGGGGAATTGTATCAGGATTCAGAGGTGGACTATGGTCAGCCTGGGAACTCCAATGTCGGGCAGGCGTTGGGGGATGCCGTTGATACGGCCACTGTTTTGACACATTTATTGGAGGTGATATTGATCCACCTGAGGCGCCCCCTCTTAAAAAGGAGGATTTTTTTGGGGCCCACAAGCCCCATCTGGAATTCCTTACCCAGGGTCATTTTGATGCGCTGATACTTAGGGAATGGGAGAGGCCCTCTCGGCTCCCTGGTGTACCTCAGGGATGGGATAAGAAGTATCCCTTTCCGGTGGAGGCGGTCAAGCGCTGGTCTTCTCCTCCCGAGGTCGATGCGCCTGTGTTAGGTTTGACCAACTCTTCTGTACTGAACACCCCTGAGGCCTCTTCCCTTAAGGATGGCGAGGACAAGCGCCTGGATCAGATGGCGTGCCACACATTTGCCAACGTGGGCTCGGGCCTGCGACCGGTTAGTGCATCTGCCATGGTGTCGCTTGCTACCAGGTCTCTTATCAGGGACTGGCTGAATAACGCTCAGCTGGATCCAGCTAGCGCTGAGTTCGCTGTACTTAAGAAGTATGAGGTGTTCATGGATTTTGTCGTGGCTGCAATGGAAGACTCCATTGTCGTGTGTAGTAGGATGTCAGCCTTGCTGGTGGCCATGCGCAGACTGGTCTGGCTCCGTCAGTGGACAGCGGACGTTGGAGCCAAGAAGTTACTCACAGCTCTCCCCTTCTTGGGGGCGCGGCTGTTTGGAGATAAATTGGACGCTGTTGCTAAAGGAGGTAAGTTACCTCAGCGGAGGAAGCAGCACCGTCCCTTTCGGGGGGCAGGCTCGTTCACTCCTTCCTTTCGAGGGGCCAGAGGGTCTAGGGGTCTGGCCTTCTCGGGGGTCAGGGGCTCATCCTGGAACAGAGGCAGAGGTCGGGCACGTCCCGCGGCTGCCTGGTGTTCCAAGCCCAAGCCTGCCGTTAAACTGGCTCAGCAATGAAGGGGCGCCCTCACCCGCAAGGGTGGGGGGACGGCTGCGGCTCTTCTTCCAGGTCTGGGCCTGGGAGGTCACAGACAATTGGATCTTGGAAGTGGTCTCCTCCGGGTACAGGCTGGAGTTCGAGTACTGGCCGCCCCCAAGATTCTTAAGGTCTCGGGTGCCCTCGGACCCTCAGGCTGCGCAGGGGCTCCTGTTGGCAGTGAAAAGCCTTCTGGAAATGGGGGTTGTATGCCCGGTGCCTCCGCTGGAAAGAGACAAGGGTTACTACTCCAACCTTTTCACAGTTCCCAAAAAGGAGGGTTCGGTGATACCCATTCTAGATCTCAAGGTTCTCAACAGGTTTATCAGAGCCAAAAAGTTCCGCATGTAGACTCTGCGCTCGGCTTTCAATTCCTTTCGCCAAGGGGATTTCATGACATCCATAGACATCAAGGATGCGTATCTGCATGTTCCGATTTTTCAGGCGTATCCGAGATTCCTCCGGTTTGCGGTTGGAGATCAACATTATCAATTCGTAGCTCTTCCCTTCGGTCTGACCTCGGCACCTTCACCCAGGTTTTGGCGGGTGTAATGGCTCTGCTCAGATCTCAGGGCATTCGCATTGTGCCTTATCTGGTTGATCTGTTGATCTCTGCTTCTTCCCTTCAGCAGGCGGAACTGGACACCCTCCAGGTGGTGTCGACCCTGGAGAGATTCGGCTGGGTGATCAACCGCACCAAGTTTTCTCTCTCCCCGTCTTGAGTGATTTCATTTCTGGGCATGAATCTGGATACCAGTCGGGCCAGAGTGTTTCTGCCCCAGACCAAGGTGCAGGGGATTCAGGACCTGATCCATCTTCTTCTGGCCAGCCCTTGTCCCTCTATCCGACAGGGGATGAAACTGGTGGGCCTGATGGTGTCCTCCTTCGAGGCGGTGCCGTTTGCACAATTTCACATGAGATCTCTTCAACTTCTCCTATTGACGTATTGGGACAGGAGCCCACAGTCTTTGGATCAACCTTTCAGGATGTCTCCCAGGGTTCGGCAGTCGTTTCGGTGGTAGCTGGACTCGAGCAATCTGGTGAAGGGCAGATCCTTTCTGGTCCCTTGTTGGGAGACAGTTACCACGAATGCCAGCCTGTCGGACTGAGTCATCAGTTCAGCGGGGTGTGAGGTCCCCAGGAGGCTCACACCCCCTGCAATGTATTGGAGCTCCGAGCCATTCGTCTGGTTCTGGCTCGGTTAACCCCACAGTTACGGGGTCTTTCGGTTCAGGTGCGTTCGGACAACCGAACGGCAGTGGCCTACATAAATCACCAAGGAGGGACTCGCAGCAGGAGTGCCCTCAGGGAAGTCTCTCTGATCCTGTGATGGGCGGAGAGCAATGTTCCTTGCCTTTCGGCAGTCTACATTCCGGGGGTGGAGAATATGGAGGCGGATTCCCTGAGCAGGGGGTCCTCTCGCCACGGAGAGTGGTCTTTTAACCCCGAGGTCTTTCTGGATCTTTGCCACAAATGGGGGACTCCGGAGGTGGATCTGTTTGCCTCGAGGCACAATCACAAGCTTCCGGCGTTTGTGTCTCTTTCCCAGGATCCCCTGGCCTTGGCAGTGGACGCCTTGTCTCTGGGTTTTCTGTACCTGTTTCCACCTGTCTCCATGCTGGGCAGGGTGGTTCGCAAACTGGTTCTAGAAGGGGCACCAGCGATTCTGGTGGCTCCAAGGGGCCAAGAAGGGTTTGGTATGCAGACGTCGTAAGGATGGCCGTAGACCAGTGCCGGCTTCCCTTGATACCGGACCTGCTATCCCAGGGTCATCTACTTTACCCCAATTTACAAACGCTGGCTTTGACGGCCTGGCTGCTGAAACCTTCATCTTGAAAGAGGAAGGTTTGTCTGAGGCGGTTGTTCAGACCCTGATTAGGGCTAGGAAGCGGTCCTCTTCTGGCATTTACTATAGGACTTGGAGGTCCTATATTGATTGGTGTAAGGCTATGGCCTTGCCTTGCAGGGTTTTTTCTGTACCTAGGATTTTGGAGTTTCTTCAGCATAATCTGGACCTGGGGTTCCAGCTTAGTACTTTAAAAGGACAGGATTCTGCTCTGTCGGTTTTCTTCCAGAGGTCTTTTGCCTTACACCCACTGGTTAAGACTTTTTTCCAAGGGGTGGCGCATGTGCGGCCCCCTGGAAAAGCTGTAGTTCCTGTTTGGGATTTGAATTTGGTTCTTTCGGCTCTGCAGGGTCCTCCTTTTGAGCTGCTACATGATATTGCTCTTTCGGTTCTCACGCAGAAGGTTGCCTTCTTGGTGGCGATTACCTCGGTTCGGCGTGTCTCTGAGTTGGCGGCTCTGTCGATTCAGGCCCCTTACTTTGAGAGACACCAGGATAAGGTGGTGTTTCGTTTTAAACCGGATTTCCTTCCTAAGGTGGTGTCTGCTTTCCACCTCAATCAGGATATTGTTCTCCCTCCCTTGTGTCCTAAGCCTAACAATGACAAGGAGAGGGTTTTGCACAATTTGGACGTTGTCCGCTGTGTGAAGTACTATTTGGTGACTACTTCTTCCTTCCACAAGACGACACTTTTTTCGTGGTGCCCTGCGGGCCCAGGAAAGGTTTGGCACCTGCTAAGTCTACGATTAGCAAATGGATTCGTCAGGCCATTGTTGGGGCCTATTCTGCTAAGGGGATGACTCCCCTTTTAGGGTCACTGCGCACTTTACTCGTGCTGTGGGTGCATCCTGGGCTTTTCAGCACCAGGCTTCTGTTGAACAAGTTTGTAAGGCTGCTACTTGGTCTTCTGTTCATACTTTTTCCAAGTTTTACAAGGTTGATGTGCGGGCTTCAGCGGATGCTGTTTTTGGCCGCAAGGTTCTGCAAGCTGCAGTGGTTTGAGTTAGTGCATTCTTTACTGTTTATGGTTCCCACCCTTGATGGACACTGCTATTGGATGTCCCAACTGTCAAGACTTATTGAAGCGGAGTGTATGTCACACTTGGAATAATACCGTTTTGTGATTACTCACCTTTAAAACGGATATTATAAGTGTGACATACACTCCGCTTCACCCACCCTGTTTGGTATTCTGGATCCTTTATATGGTGAACCATTGTTTTTTTTGGTTATTTGGTTCTTCCTGGTCTCTTTACTGCTATCTTACACTGGGGAATTGGTGGGAGGTCCCAGGTGGTTATGGACCGGGAGGGGCTTCTTTTTTGCATTCATCTCTGCAGAAGTTCGCCCTCTACTGGAGAACAACCCAACTGTCAAGACTTATTGAAGCGGAGTGTATGTCACACTTATAATATCCGTTTTTAAAGGTGAGTAATCACAAAATGGTATTTCTTCCATTACCGCACCTAATGCTTACCTTAATCACATCGCGGCCTGTATCTTCTTCCATTACTGCACCTAATGCTTACCTTAATCACATCGTGGTTTCCTTCTTCTTCCATTACCGCACCTAATGCTTACCTTAATCACATCGCGGTCTGGATATTTTCTTCCATTTGTAATTTTTGGTAGTTCCTACGTTTTGCAGTAAACCCTTAATGACTATTTTAAACAAAAAATGACACAGAAACAAGTTTTTTTTATTTATTTTTTTTTTACTTACAACTGGCAATTTTGGTAGCCTTTTTTAACCCTTTCGCTGCCAGCCTACCTGCAGCATTTGTAACTCTCTGTTGCCAGACCATGTTTCACTATTTTGCGCTCCCCATGTTCAATTGTGATTTTTGAAAGGATTTCTAGGGATTTTCCAGGAAAATTATATATTGTTTTTTTCAGCAGAGTCTGGGCTTTAACATGAAATGTGTTGAAATGTTTGTAATTTTTAGGTGTATTCTCAATATTTTTGGGTGAAATATGTGAAAAAAAAATTTTTTTAAATTATTTTTTTTTACAATTTGTAGGGTTTTTTTTGTAATAAAAAATTTAAGTTTGTCAATAAAATCTTATTGCGTGGGTAATCCCAATTTCTCCCGGTTACAGCGATTTTCAGATAAAATACAACTATGCAATGCGCCATGTGCACCTTGCAGTTTTATCATAAAAACAACCCTTTACATTTGAAATACCCCCAACAAACTATATATTCTCTGGAAGTACACACCTCAAGCTTTCTAGGTGTACCAGGCATGTTGATGTGCCCATAGTTTCCTGGAAGTAATTCCTCAATGTATTCTCTGGTTGCAAAATCAAAAAAAAGCTGAATCAAAGCCACATTTTCCTAAAAAACCTATATACAAATAAGAAAAAACAAGTTTATTCTGAAAAAGCAACATCCCCAGAACAGAACAACACCCAACATGCATAGCTACTGTCAAGGGAAGAGTTGCCAAACACCCCAAAGTAAAGCATGTGCGTAACTGTAATTTTACTTGAAAATTTCAGCTCTGCAGACAAAGTGCGCACCTTGCGATTTTTCAACCAAAACAATCCTTTACATTTGGAATATCCCCAATAAACCATATATTACCTGAACAATATACATGTTAAGCTTTCTAAGCGTACCCAGCTTGTTCTAGTGGGCTCATCTTTCTGGAATTAATCCCTCATAGGCTTCTTTGGTTGCGCAGGGTTTCCCTAAAAAATGTATAAAAAAGCTGAATAAAAAACACCTTTTCCTAAAATATAAATATGCAAACCAGAAAAAACAAGCTAAATCTGAAAGCGCAAGGTCCCCCGAACAGAACAATACCCAACATGCATAGGTGCTATTAACCCTTTTAATTGCCAGCCTACTTGAGATTTTGTCACCCTCTGTTGACAGGTCATTTTTCCCCATTTTGCGCCATGTTTTGCGCCATTCTTGCTGGAATGTTCAGGAAAATTATATTTATATTTTTTTGCAGCAGAGTTTAGGCTTTAACATGAAATGTCTTGTTTGTAAATGTAATTTTGTTTTTGACAATATTATTAAGTAAAAAAATAAATAAATAAATAAAAACATTTTTATAAAATTGACTCCTTTATTTTAAATAAAAAATGTATTTTATTAAGGAAAAGCATATTGCATGTGAAAGCCCCATTTCTACCGATTAGAAAGGTACCATATATTTATCGGTAGCCCCCCGTTCCTGCCCAGGAGACCCCCCTAACTGAAACAAGTTAAAAACCCTTAAAAATCCCCCCAAAAAATTGACATGGGGTCCCCCTTACCCAAAGTAACCAGCCCGGGGCCAGCTATGCAGGCTTGTAGAAACAGGGCGCAGGGGCCAGCTTTTGTGGCCCCTGGCCCTGCAGGCTACAAGCTCGCATAGCCCGTGGGCCCGGGCTCTTCTGCCCCCCCTGGGCTGGCAGGTAATGGGGGTGCCAGGGGTTAATGGCAAGTCACCTGCTAGTCACAGGTGATTTGCCACCTCCCCCAGCCTTGTGAACTGGTATAGGGGTCATGGACCCCTTACCAGTTCACAAGGGGTTAAATGTAAAAAAAAAACACACACACGCAAAAAGAAAAAATTATTTTATTATTCTTTTTTTTTTTTTTTTTTAATACTTACCTCCCATCCATCCTGGAGCAGTGTTTCCCTCGGCGATCACTGGCTTCTGCTCACCTGCTGAAAGCCTTTTATAGCTGCTGGATGACAGAACACAAAGGGTTAATTAAAAAAAAAATGACATAGGGTCCCCCCTCCTGGGGGGGGGGGGGGGCACCCCATTTTTTGGGGGGGTTTTAAGGGTTAAAAACCCTTAAAAATCAAAAAAAAAAAATGACGTGTGGTCCCCCTTAACCAAAGTAACCAGCCCAGGACCAGCTATGGGGGCTTGTAGGCACAGAGTGGGGGGGCCAGCTTTTGTGGCCCCCCACCCTGCAGCCTATGAGCCCACATAGCCTATGTGGGCCCGGGCTCTGGCAGGTAATGGGGGTGCTGGGGGTTAATGGCAAGTCACCCGCTGGGGCAGGTGACTTGCCACCCCCCCCCCCCCCCAGCCTTGTGAACTGGTATAAGGGGTCTCATGGACCCCTTACCAGTTCACAAGGGGTTAAATGTTGAAAAAAAAACAGACACATAAATAAAAAAAGATCTTTATTATTATTATTTTTTTTACTTTACTCACCTCCGATCCTGTGTCCCCCGGCGATCTCCGCTGACAGTCTGATCGCGTGTTTGGAGGAGAGAGCCTGGGGGGGGGGGCCATCACAGCCCCCTCCTCTTCCTCTGCTCTCTGCTCCAAGCACCGAGCAGACTGATTCAGAGTCTCTGTGCTTGGACTGAAGAAGGGCGGGGCTAGCAGTCGCGATCCAGGAAGTGGGGGGAGAGGGCATTTTCTGCCCTCTCCTCGCCACGGAAGAGGCTGGGGGGGCGATCGGAGGCCCCCCCAGGGAAGAGAAGACCCGTCGGGAGGCAACGCGACTGCAGGTAAGTAAATTTTTTTTTTTAAAGTTAGCAGCTGCTGCCGAATCGGGGGGGGGGGGGGGCGGCCTATTCCGGGGGCTCTCCTGGAGCCATCCGACCTTCGACGGGGGATCGGATGGCACCAAATTAAAGAGAAGACCCGGCCGGATCCAACGAGGGGTCAGGTGAGTATTTTTCATTTTTATTCTTTTAACTAGCAGCGGGGAAAGTCGAGCACTTAACACCGACGGGCTTGGCACTTAAGGCCCAGCCAAGCCAGCACGTAGGTGTTACGTGCTTGGCAACAAAAGGGTTAAAAAAAAATCTTTATAAATGTTTTCCAGTACAAACTTTTTTTTTTATTTTTTTTTTTAACTTTTAAAATATTTAACATTTTTGGTTAAAAATCTCAAGAAAACTATATACAAAGCAATGGCAGGCCCCAGATAATTATTCTTCATCTGTGGTCCCCAACGAATCGTGCAGCTCCTGCATCTCGCCCACCAACCGAAACACTGTGGCACTGATTTGTGCCAATCTCGCACGTGCGGTGTCTGTAAAAAAAAAAAAAGAAATAAAAATTATTCTTCGGCAAATACATGTTTACCAGCTGTGGATGGAATGATTATTATGTTGCCAGCTAACTCATGAGGCCATATGTCATTATGCTAAGGCATATCTTAAAGGAAGAGGCCATATGTCATTATGCTAAGGCATATCTTAAAGGAAGAGGCCATATGTCATTATGCTAAGGACATTGACAATGGATTTATGTTGATTTTTGATAATGTTATTACACATACTCAAAATATTTACATTACAACTTACTTCGGTGGTGGGCGACCTCTGCTTGGGGGACAACCCTTTGGTCTGGGGCCTGCCACTGCTGGGAATGTGAGGCTATAGAGACATTTAAAATAGGCTCACTTCTAATGTCTGATTCAACAGTAAGCAAATGACACTTAGAATGTGTGTGTGTGACATCACCCACCTTCTCCATGTTCCTCCAGGGCATGATCTGCAGGGGTCTCCAGATAGTTCACCCGCTACATATTCATCTATAAAAATATATTAATTGAATCAGCTTTGGTTTAAATAGCATGTATGTGTGTGGGGTTACATTAAGAGTCACATACCAGAGGCTAATGGCTCAGTCGTTTGGTACGACTCCCTGCCCACGCGGTGACGCCCCTCCTCTGTAGAAAGGTCCAGGGGCTGGTCTGACGCAGCTACAGAGGAGGGGTAGGAACTTGGCCCTGGAGATCCACCACCTTCACTTGCGGCTGCAGATTCATGCCGCACTGGCCGAATCTCCCTCAGGGTGGGTCTTATGCGGCACTCCATTTCCGACACGAAAGGCATTTATAAATAAAGGCCTACCTTCTGTATTAGTTACATCTAACATGCAATCAGGATGTACTTACTTGGGAAATGGAGCGCAAAAAATCACCGCACCCGGGGCATGTGTAGTCACTTCAGGTCTGACCAGTGCTGCATGATCTGCGTATGGGTGAAGGTGGTGTCTGTTTCCTGGTGGATCCGGGCCACGATCTCCAGGGCCAGATTCCTCTTGATTGCGCTGGGCAGGTAGTCGTACCTGCACTGAAGCATAGTCTAAAAAACCCAAAAAACAAAATAGTTGTTAGATCAAACAGCGTACAAACCTCAGTCACAATTAGATCAGTTGACTAAATTACATTCCAAAACACATTTATAGCCTTTAACTATCCTTCTAGATGCAAGTGAGTGGGTTCGCACATGTGAGCACTAACTTCTGTTTGGCAAGGAGTTTAAATCACTTTTAAAAACAACTGTTTGTTCCTGTGCTTCCTTAAGGCCTAGGCATGCATTTAGATGTCCTTACAATACACTTATGAACATAATGAGCTCTTGTTGATGGCGGGTGAAGATCGTGGGCGCCATCTTTCTTCTTGTCCGCAGCAGTTAGGTAATGCCCCAGCGGTTTCTGGGTTCCGCACGGCTGGATGGACGGCCGTACACACGCGTACGCGTCATACCCAGTCAATAGTATTTAAAGGGTAATGGACACAAAGCTCATTCTATTTGATATTGTCACCATGGCATCCAAAAAAGCTAGCGCAAAGCAACCAGCAGCAAAGGAGGCCAAGACCAAAAGGGCAGAGCGGCATGAGGACGCTTCATCCTCCAGACCGAGCACTCGGTCGCACAAATCTACTACAAAGGTGCCTGCAACGTGGAGCAAAAGTGGCCACCACAAGGCTACTTTGGCCACAACTCCAGCCACATCAAAAATATCAAGCACCTGCAAGGAAGTATCCTCCAAGAAGAACGCTCCCCACGCAACCACATCTGAACAGCAAGGTAGCACAACGTCCAAGGGCAAAAGTAAGCAGAGGGCCAGAAGCCCAAGTCCACCAAGAACACCCTCTCCTACTCCCCGTGCAACCACATCCAAAGAGAAAGGGAGCACAAGGGGCAAAAGAAGAAGACGGTGAGAAGCCCAAGCCCACCAAGCACACCCTCTCCTGCTTGCCGCCCTACCACATCCCATGATAAACAGAGCACAAGTTCCAAGGGGAAAAGTAAGCAGAGGGCCAGAAGCCCAAGCACACCCTCTCCTCCTCGGCCACATTTGGCACCGGAACAGGTGGAAACCAGCGAGACCTATGTCACATCCACGCCTGCTAGTTCTGTGGTCCAGTCTAGTCTTTTTCCAGCCACGTGACGGCTGATTCATCACCACACAGCCAGCCAAGAATGTCCCCTGAATTGCCACCAAACACAGATTACCCAGAAGAACAACCATTAGGCCAAACATTGCAGCGAGGCCAGTTGAGCGGGCGTTTTGGGGAGGCACAAACCCTATCCTTGGCAAGTGGCCTCACACTTCATTATGATGAGCTATTTGGGCGCCATTCCAAAGCAACCAGCAAAATGAGAAAAAAACAAATCTGGGAAGAACTCACCAGACAGGTGAATGCAGTGGGGGACGAGAGGAAAGATCCAGAGAAAAATATCTGACCTGAAGTATGCAGTACGGAAGAAGCAGAATAAACGGCGCAATCACAGTTACATCTTTTAGGTTTGCATTGTGCTGCTTGTTGTAGTGACCACAATGGCAAATATTTAACCTCTATTTTTCAGCTTACAAACTGGCGGAGGCTTCCCCACCAAATTACAATATACCAGAGCTGAAGAAATGGTCCCGGCGTTAATACACCCCGTCGCATTAGAGGGCCTCTCTGGGAGACACGACTCGGACATCCAGGACATTTCTGCAGGTTAGTAATGTTTGTTTTAATGTTAACTATTGTAAACTTGTGAAATGAGGCTCACAGGCAGATATGAACACAGGCCCCTAGGGAGTGCCTTTGAGGAGAGGTTAATGTTTTCTGCGGGTGTTTAATGTCTGAGCAATGTCATTCATGATGGCCACTCTCCCAGGGTGCAGTAGTTAATGGTCCTTAAAAAGGTTTGCAGGCCATACACCACCTTTGACAGTATTTCTGGTGAATATTAAACAATTTCTCTTACCCAAGCACTGCATATGATGTGAATCTAGTCAATAATAGACAACACTTACTTTTTTGTGTTTCTACCACTGGGGTTGCAGGTGTGCTTTGGTCAGACAAACTTGAGCTGGGATCAGGGAAAGGTCAACATTTCAAGAATGCACAGCACCATACTCTAAAGCCAAATGCTATTTGCAAGCTGACTGTTGGCCCCTAAAGCGCCATTTTGGATCTGTAAAGCCTCCTAACATGCAGGACATGCATGTTTGTATTATTTAATGTGACCAATCTGTATGTACAGGGTGAGCCATACATATAAGATTCATTGTGAAGGGCAACTTTGGCCGTTGGTGGAGTTGTCATTCCTGCTTGCCCACATGTTTGCTAAAGCATATGTACTCATCAGGCTCATCAAGGGATGTTTGTGTGTTTACGTGCCTTTTACTTTTTAACATAGCCCAGCATCCAGCCTCTGGAAGTGTGGAAGGCTCCTCCAGTTTGAGCACGCTATCTGCTTCCCTGCTGCCTAGGACACAGGACCAGATATCTAGGGTAAGTGGAGTTGGTGGAAACTGGTGATGCATGTGAATGCACATGACTAATTTTGTTCTTAAAGATATTTAGTGCCCAATCTGAAACACTTTTTCACATGTCCCAACAGACTCACACACCAATGGATGTCATCCAGGAGATGGAGGAGGAGGATGCCAGCCGTATTGAACCTTTGCAAATTACCCCCCTGTAACATAATCTGCCACTGCCCCAGCATCCTACTGCAACAAATCCTCTGCAGCAGAGTGAAGATGGACGCATGCTGCCAGCCCATCGTGGTCAGCAGGCTGAGACTGAGCCTACAGTCCCCAGTGCTCACTCTGCTGAAGAGGTTTTGCCAAGCACATCTGGTACTGTTGCTCGCCCTAGAACTGCAGCATCTGCAGGCGCTCAAACCCGGGGAAGTGGAAGACGCAGTGAACAACGTCGACCAGTTTCCCAGGGGAGGCGCGTGCTGATCCTGGAGTCAGCATGGCGCCATGACAGCCGTTACTTTAGGCAGGTGACTCAACGAACAACAGAGCAGATTACTGCACAATTAGAGAACTTCAATACTACATTCACCACCATGCTGACTGATTTTAGGACGAGCAACAGCCAGATGGCTGAACAAATGCCACACATGCCCAGGTGTTGGCCCACCTTCAAGGCCCACCACAACCTTATTATGGGCAACATCAATTTTATGATCTATTTGACCTGGATCTGCTCCACATCTTTCCTCTACATCCAAACACACATTTACCTGTGTGTTGAGCGCTACCAAGATTGGGTTGTTTCTGGCTTGGCTGGTTTGTTTTGGAATTCGGCCATATAGCGCATTAGAGTGCTCACATACCCCACTAGCCAATGGCTGAGCTTAAGCCTCACTGAAGCGGCCGTTCAAGCTCCAACGCTGCAGGCTTGGGCCTAAGAAAATGCTGGCTGGCTCATCATGTTTGTTTGCAATATTGGGGAACATTCTTTGCTGGCAAAAAACAACATTTGACCATGCCAAAGATTGGACTGGACTGGTATTAGGACTGGGGGTCATTGGCTGGGTGGCCACCGAACTTACAGGCGTGCATGTGGCATAGGTATGGCTGGTTTCCACATTTGCCAGTGGGAAATGTGGCCGAGCAGGAGAGGGTGTGTATGTGGCCCTATGTATTCCTGGCCGACTATTCCCCTGGAAATTGTTGCTCCCTATGGATCTTGAGGTTGGTGGGCGGGGAAACTTCGACCTGTAGTCAGTTACTTTAGAACTCTTGGATGTGGCCAATTGCTAGGGGCCAGGAGTCTGCCCCAATTTATAGTTATGTTTTAAAATGTATGTACATGGAGTCTGCAAGTGCCCTTCAAAGTAAAATTTACATATTTCAATAAACTACTTTGAATGTGACTTTAGCTGTTCTTGCCTAAGTTGATGCATCAATGTTTGTGTTGTTTGGATATTAATGAATGTTTTTAAAGTGGACCAACACCCAGGAGTTTGATTATCCTGGGTATTGGTCCACTTCCGCGGGGCACCCCGATTGTGGGTGCCCCGCTGTGTGAAACCCCCCAGAAAGCCCCGAAAACTCACCTGACCCCGCTCCCACGTGACTCGCTCGTCCAATGGCCGCCGCCGGACAAGGAGAGGCAGCAACGGACAAGCTGAGTGCGGGCCGCTGCCTCCCGCGCATCCCTCTTACAGGGAGCGCAACCGCGCCGACCATTCACGAACGGCCGGCACGGGTGCGCGCCCTGCTAGAGGGACGCGCGGGAGGCGGTGGCGTGTGCCGCTGGAACGAGGATCAGGTAGGATTTTCGGGGATCTGGGGGGTTTCACACAGTCAGGGAGCTGATCGGTCCGGGAATCCCAGGCCCGATCAGGGGAGGGTGTTGGTCCACTTTAAGGACAAACATGAGAAAGTAAACTGCATGAGGCTCAAATGAGGCTCAAATCAGGTGTAACATTTTTAGTAATTAACTCATTACTAAATTATTTTGAAAAAAGAAAAAGGCCTTCACAGAGGCAAAAAATATTAAAAACACACAACAACATAAACAAACAAACAAAACAAAGGTTAGGAAAAATATGAGGCAATCAGATGTGCCCGCACTGATTGGCCAGAGGCACTAGGGATGCCATCGTATAGGTCATCTGCCTCCTGGCTGGGTGGAGAGGGGGGCAGATTGATATACCGGGGGACACGCTGCATGATGGCAAAGTTATGCAGCACGCAGCATGCAAGTATGATTTGGATGACCTTGTTGGGGTCATATTGCAGTGCCCCTCCCCCGGTATGGTCCAAACATCGAAATCTGGACTTCAGGAGTCCAAAGGCCCTCTCCACGATGGCCCAGGTCTTCCTGTGGGCCCGATTGTACGCCTCCTGGGCCTCATTCTGCATCCGAAGAACGGGCGTCAGCAGCCAGGGAAAAAGCGGATAGCCAGAATCCCCTGAAAGAATCACAAAATACTTAAATAAATTACACATTCTAAGCAACATTATTGTTTCACATGTCATCAAGGGAAATAAACAGCCATAGGTTAAGACATGGGTCATCAACTATATTCATAGGCATACAGTGAAAAAGGAATGCTGGAATTTGAGGTAACTTACCTAGGAGCCATCCACCAGATAATTCTCCAGACTCAAACCGACAGAATAATCCGGAGCTCCGCAAGATAGGAGCGTCATGGGATGAGCCTGGATACCCGGGAAGTACACTAATGAACCATATGTCCGGGCCAACCACTGCTTGGACACTCAGTGAGTGGCCCATCTTGCGGTTCCTGAAACCAAAAAAAAAAAAATTACAGCAAGCCAAGGTAAACAACTCAAACACTAACTCCTAACAACCTAAAAGAAACATGTTCTACAATCCTAATAACATTAACAAAGTACATAAGTAGTTAAAAGAACCAAGATTATCTGTATGTGGTAGAAAATAAAGATTAACATGCTAATGACTATTTAAGGTCAGCATTAAAATGGTTTGCTAAGGCCTACATGAAAAAAAATTGACAAAGGTATATATTGTAAACTGGTTCACAGCGACACTTTAGAAGGAGGGATTAAGGTATACATTGTAAACTGTTTCACAGGGACACTTTAGAAGGAGGAATTAAGGTATACATTGTAAACTGTTTCACAGGGACACTTTAGAAGGAGGGATTAAGGTATACATTGTAAACTGTTTCACAGGGACACTTTAGAAGGAGGAATTAAGGTATACATTGTAAACTGTTTCACAGGGACACTTTAGAAGGAGGGATTAAGGTATACATTGTAAACTGTTTCACAGGGACACTTTAGAAGGAGGGATTAAGGTATACATTGTAAACTGTTTCACAGGGACACTTTAGAAGGAGGGATTAAGGTATACATTGTAAAATGTTTCACAGGGACACTTTAGAAGGGGGGATTAAGGTATACATTGTAAACTGCTTCACAGGGACACTTTAGAGGGAGGGATTAAGGAATACATTGTAAACTGCTTCACAGGGACACTTTAGAAGGAGGGATTAAGGTATACATTGTAAACTGCTTCACAGGGACACTTTAGAAGGAGGGATTAAGGTATGCATTGTAAACTGCTTTACAGGGACATTTTAGAAGGAGGGATTAATAGATAGTTACAATACAGTTTGCATAAACAATAAAACCAAATTACATAATTAGCTTACCTATAGATGTACTGCGGGAGGGACCAATGCAACGTGGGTGAAATCGATCGCACCCATGACGTTGGGCATGTCGGCGATATTAAAAAAACCCAACTACTACCATGTCCTCCGGAAAGGAAATATATTTGGGACTAATGGTAGCCATGCCATCCATAAACTTGGATAGAGTGTGGCTCAGCGTAGGCTGGGACATCCCCGCGGAGAGGGCACCCAGCCTCTTGAACTAGCCGTTCGCCAAAAATTGCAGGCAGCCAAGCATCTTGGTCATACCTGAAATTGCTTGCCCTTGTGGTGCGGGCTAACCATGGCCGCAGCTCACTATACAGTTTATGGAGGGAAGCGCGATTAAGTCGGGTCAGCTCGAACAGCTCAAGGTCATGCATGCGATCGATATGCATGCGTCGCCAGTGCAATCTGCCTCGGCCATGCTGATACATGCTATGCCTTGGAGCTGAAGGCGCTCATACTCCTCCACAAAGCCACAAAACATGATCAACAAAATAGCAAGCTGAGGCAAAAATGGTCCCGTAAGTGTAGTGGAACTGAAACCGTTTTATAGGGCGGTGGTCCCTCGGCAATCAGGTCTCAGAATCAGACGCAAGCCCATCCCAATAACGTAACTTATCTGAACTAACGCAAATTATCAGATTTAGATCAGAAAATGATCTGAACTAACGAAAATGATCCGAACTAATGAAAATGATCCGAACTAATGAAAATGATCAGATTTAGATCCGTACCTCGAAAGCGCATATACGCGTTAGCGGGAACTAACATATGCATGGAAAAGTAAAAAAAAAACAAAAAACAAGCAAAAAAGTAAAAAAAAAAAATACACAGACACATGCGAAAGTTCATGCGTATCTGTCTCTGATCAACCCTTATGCCTTTCCTATAGGCTACTGTTGCTAGAGTAGTGCTCTTGCTGGATGTGCCCAAAAATCCTGGATTTGGGTGCCCCAAAACAGAATCCTATTAAAAGGACTATGTGGGCAAAGGCCATTACTAGATGGTCTACGTTTGGCACTTTCCTAAAATGTTTTCCGTTTTTAAATTGAAGAAGAAATGGTTCTGTGATGCTGCATAATAATCAGCATATTTTTTTTTTATAACATAAGGCAAACAATAGACAAAAGTATGGCAGTAATATTTTTTTATATGCATTGGCAGTAATATTTTTTATATACATTTATAAACTATTACGAGAGTCATTGCATTGCACTGATGATCAGTGGTGCAGAGAGGGGGTGCAGGCTCTGACTCAATTCATATGCTAATTAGGGTCATAATGCACCAAGGGTAAAAGGCATGAGTGGGGGGCAGGGTTTGAGAGAGACATGCTCATCCTTGTTGAGCTGACAAATGGGGGAGTGGCTATTGACCACCAGGCAAGATGTATGATTGGTGGTCTATTGCAAAGAAATTGCCTTGCTTCTAGTTCCAGGAGCAGCTGCGTTCTCACAGGAAGGGAGAGGGCAGCCATGATGTGGTGAACTATAGAATGGTTGTTTATGCACTTTTCCTACAGTATCCTTTTAAAATCTAACTGGGAGGGGTCTCTGAAAAGCAACCAGATAAGCTCAATGCCCCCAAACTCCACAAACTCCATAGGACGGGACCCCCTTTAGCCAAATGTATCTTGGAAGTGGAAGGAGAATTCTCCCTTATGCCCTTAAAAAGGAAAAAGTACCAATTGACTCTAGAAAGTTAAAGACTCCAGGGCCTCCCTGTGTGGCATGCTGATGTAATAACCCTCAAGGTCTCCTGGGTCATTTACCTCACCAAAATCCCATGACTCTGCCTGATGCACCCTCAGCCACTAAGTCAGCAGTATCTGAATGGCTGAAGCAGACACGCACATCCGGAGGGGCGTAAAACGCTATTTAGCTTTAATAAGTTGATTGGAGGAGAGCCCTGACATGTGCCATGTGATCATTGGTGAATTGAGTAAAGCAAGCAATATGGGGGGGGGATACACAAATTTTGATGCCCTGCTAGAGAAAATCAAACACCAGGTTAGTGAAAATCCTGCTAATTGTTACTCGTAAAGGGATTTTTCATGCAAAATTTAAAAATAATAAACAGCAGCTTACCTTGGCAAGTGTTCCTCCAGCCCTGTGCCTCCTCTCAGCTCTGCGCGCTTAATGAGGAAATAAACTTCCTCATCTGCCCCACCAGCGCCACAGTGCTGATGTGGGCCACCAATACCAGCTTGAGGAACTAGTTCAGACCACGCCCCCCTATGTATTAATGGCTTGAATTACACTCCCAGTACTGCTATTCAAGCCCTGCTCGCCAGCAGAATCCTCTACTCACCAGAATTTGCATTATTTCAATAGTTTCTGCTGCCCTCATTCCTTCCTAATGTTCTTGATGGGTTTATGATGTTCTTTAAAAAGGACCAACATCCAACATCCATTATCAACAAAACTGTTTAAAATGGATGTTGGTCCGAGCAGGGGGGGTGCATCCTGACAGCTGATACCTCTCTGCACAAACACCTCCGTTCTCCTTACTTAATCTGGCTCTGTGATTGGCCATTGCCAGACTGCTTTTGGCGAGCAAAAGAGTACAGACCATGTGAGCAGATGTGGTTAAGGCCAAGGGAGCATCGTGCAGGTAAGCAGAATGGGGCTTGAGAGGGCATTGGCAAACTGGATGCCCTCCACTGCGGGCAGACCAACACCCATTTTGTGGAAAATGGGTATTTGTCTACTTTTAGTGGAATTTATTATGTTGGTGAAGAAGAACTAGACTGTCTACATATTTACCATAACTTTTTACCTTTTTTAATGCTTTAACAGTAAAAGTGAGTGATCTGTTATGGCAGACATGCTGTACTCATCACCCCCACCCCCTGGTCTATGAATCTGCCTATTTTTATTTTACGCATTGTGAACGTTCTTAGAGTGGACCAAAACCCACCGTGATTGTCCCGGGAATCTATAAGATTCCTGGGCCAATGAATTCCCTCCTCCTGGGGCATCCAAAATGGGGATGCCCACTGTGTTAACCCCCCCAGGTCGCCCCATATACTTACCTTGTTTCCCGGTCCAACGGCGCATGCTCGAGCTGTGGCTGCATCCCTCTAGCAGGGCGCATGCCCACGCCAGGCATTTGTGAGTGGCGGGCGCAGGTACACTCCCTGTTAGAAAGGAAGTGGGGGTTGAGGCCGCCAGCGTGCTTGGAGCTGCTGGACTAAGACAAAGGCTTATACGACAAGGGCGGTGCCATCGTGGTGATGGACTATAACATGTACCGGGAGGGCATCTTGGAAATGTTATTGGACACTGTAAGTTATGAGAGGATCTCTAATAACCCTATTTGGGGAATACAGAATACAGTCCAACAATACGTCTCACTGGATGTTACTAACGGTTGGCTGAATGAGAATACCGGCAAGTATATTGACATCCAGCACCCCATCACAAGTGTAATCTATGGTTTACCGAAGGTACATAAAGGATGTAACTCGTTGAAATTTTATCCCATTGTAGCAGGTACCAACTCGGCTACCCAGCTGCTTGCCTTCTTTGATGTGGCAGTCAATAAGGACCTAGGCGGTCCTAAGGTTTGGTCGAGCGGCCGCACATGCGTCTTAGGACCTGGAAGAGGTGAGTTGGGCTCGACGATCTGGGGGGTTTCACACAGTGGGAGAAAGGAGCAAAACCCAGGATAGTCAAAATCCTGGGTTTTGGTCCACTTTAAAATCACAGTTTAACCTTTAGCCTCAGTTTTGTCCATGCTGCAGTCTGAATAGGAGCTTACAATTTTGCCCAAGCAGACAGTTGACCATTATTCGTCTCTGCTGCTGTATAACACCCTTGGCTCCTATGCCAGGACCCTACACCTTGTTTCCAGGGACACCAAGAAGTTTAACTTTGTTCTTGAAGCTGTCCCTTCTAACTGAGGCACCTTTTGGGGAATAATTTTTATTTTTATTAGGACTGTTGGAGGGCTAGAGAAGGCGACAGCATGCTTGGTTGGTCGGAAACATTCTCAGCTGAACCTAATTTGGAAAACATATTGAAAGCCGATTTACACTGAGCCAGGTAAAAAGCTAAAGACTGCGTAGGCGATGATTCCACTGCTTGGATGATCACACGAATTCCACCAGACTTCTGTAAAGCCTCTGCAATTTTCTTGATTTCCACTTTGTTTGAAAGCAAGGTCATGGCGGTCACAGTAGGGTGCTAGAAAATTATACTGTGACCAGACATGAAGCACGCATCCAATCAGCGCAGTTCCCATGCATCCAACTTCCTCTGTGTAATGACCTCCTCCACCTCCTCTGCACAGGCTGAGATGACTTGTTTATAACTTGATGAATGTTTTGTAGCCGCATTCTATGCAGCAAACTTGTGGTTACATGGTGGATCAAGTGAAAAGGTTAACTGCATAATGTACCACGTAGGAGAAATGACTGCCCCCCCCCCCCCCACCTGTCTGTGTCAGTAATTTTGGATTGCTTTTGTTGTCTGTTGCCTATTAAGGGGTGGTTATTGTTCTTTAGTCGGTTTCACATGTGTATACACATTTACTATAAAAACTCATGTTGTTCTTAGGTTATTAAATTATACCAGGTCATTGATAATGACTTATCATGATTGATAAGTCAAAAGTTAAAAAATATCAGTAGCTTTCCTTTCATTGAGTGTCTCTAGTATTATGTTTCCTCTTCTGTCTGTCTCCTTAGTTAGGAAAATCAATTCCTCATTCAGCTTTCAGTCCCGACTCCTCTGACCTGGTCCATCAGTCAACCTTCAGTGGACCAAGAACAGAAACACCCCCCACTCCCTGCCCAGACGCCCTGATTGGCTGCCTGTTTCTTTTTCCAACTGTGCAAGGCTTGTGGTCCAGCTTAACACTCTGGCTGTCAGGACTGTACCAAACACCCGTCTGTCTTGAGCTGGTATCCCCCAATCTCCGCCGCCACTTCTGCCTATAGACAAGCCCCCGCTTGTAGGAGACATGGGTAATGCCTCTTCCAGTCGGTTGCCCCCAGGACTTATAAGGCGCAAAGGATACCAGATTAAGGTGCAGAAAGATGTTAGGCAGGGGATCCCGAATGAGGATGCCGGATGGCAAAAGTCCGAATGACAGGCCGAGGTCAAACCAGGAGGTCACGGGGCGTGGTATCCGAAGGAAGTAACGAAGGGATGGTCGAGGCTAGCCGAGGTCAAATCCAGGAGGTCACGGAGCGAGGTAACAGAAGGGTCAGGCAAAGGCGTGGTCGGGCAAAGCAAGAGGTCAGGGCAGGCAAGCAAGAGTAGTCAAAGTCCAATATCCAAATGTTCACAAAGACACTGCAACGCACATCCAGAACCCAGAAGCTATAACGGGCACTGGGCTGAAGGAGCAGAAAAACTTTATAAGGAATGCTGGCCAATAGGAAAGGGCGCACTTGGGGGGAAGAATAATGATTGGTGCCTGCAAACTGAAATGGGATCGGTCCCAGGAGCTGGACGGCCATAGGTCACCTTAACACTCGCCCCCGGCGGGCGCGCTGGAGGAAGCGCCGCCGGGAGGCATAAGAGAGACGTGCTCGCGCGCGCGTGCGAGCACGACGTGAGCCAGGCGCACCCCCGCCCGGAGGAGGCAGCGTCACGCTGCCCGGAAGCCCAGCAGGCCGGCGCAGCCGCGCGGAGCGGGTCGCGACGCGGCCATCAGCCGCATGCTGCGCCGACAGCCCCCGGACCTCACAGGGGCGCCGAGGGGACGGACGACCCAGGGACGGCCGAGCAGAGGCCCGCTGGGGCCCCCTCAACGGTGCGCCGCGGGACCCGGAACGGCGAGCAGGTAAGAGTCTAACATTACCCCCCCCCTGAGGAGGGGCCACTGGACCCTCCAAGCTGGGTTTCAATGGATTCTCCTTATGAAATCTCTTCACCAGATTCTGCGCATGAACCTCTCTGGCTGGAACCCAAGATCTTTCTTCCGGGCCGTACCCCTTCCAGTCAATTAAATACTGAAGAGAGTTCCTAAAAAGGCGGGAGTCAAGAATTCGGGCGACTTCGAATTCCTGATGACCATCGACTAACTCAGGACCGGGAAGCTTATCGGGTTCATGGTTTCTAGCAGATTTAAGAAGAGAGACATGAAAAGACCTACAAATCTTCATGGACGAAGGGAGGGCCAGCTGAAACGTGACCTGATTAATTTTCCGTATTATGGGGAAGGGACCAATATATTTAGGTCCTAACTTAGCGGAGGGCTGGCGTAGTGCCAAGTTCTTAGTTGAAAGCCAAACCCAGTCTCCCACCTTATAACTAGGGTTAGAGGAACGTTTGCGATCTGAAAATTTTTTCTGCTGAAGAGCGGCTTTAGTTAGATGCTGTTGGATTTTATTCCATACCTCTGGCCATTTGGAAACCCATTCATCCACGGAGGGAACTCTAGAGGGTTGATCCGGAAGGGCAGAAAACTTCAGATCCTTACCATAAACACAATGGAAGGGAGAGACCCCCGTGGAGGAATGTGCAGCATTGTTAAATGCAAACTCCGCAAATGGTAAGAAGAAGGCCCAGTCAGTTTGGGTATCAGCCGTAAAACAACGCAAATACTGTTCCAAGGACTGATTCGTTCTCTCGGTCTGTCCATTCGACTGTGGATGGAAAGCCGAGGAAAGGGAGACAGTGAAACCCAACTTAGTACAGAAAGCCCTCCAAAACCGGGAGACAAACTGGACCCCCCTATCTGAAACAATATCTGTGGGAATACCATGGATCCTAAAAATGTGAGTGATGAAGAGTTGCGCTAAAGTTTGAGCTGAGGGGAGTTTCTTTAAAGGAACGAAATGAGCCATCTTGCTAAAGCGGTCCACAATTACCCAAATAACAGTATGTCCCAGGGAAGGGGGAAGGTCAGTAACAAAATCCATGGCCAGATGGGTCCACGGAGAGGCGGGAATGGATAATGGAAGGAGTGGGCCTTCAGGAGGATGCCTTACAGATCTACTTCGGGCACAGACTTTACAAGTGGAGACAAACCTTTGAACGTCCCTCCTGAGAGAGGGCCACCAAACTTGGCGCGATAATAAAGCAATGGTTTTTTTAACCCCTGGATGACCCGCTGTTTTAGTATCATGAAAATGGGACAAAAAGTCAGTCCGGTAAGTAGAAGGCACAAACTGGGCTGAGTCAGGTTTCCCAGGAGGAGCTTGGGCCTGGAACTGAGTAAGGTCAGGAAGTTGGGGCTGGATAGCGGCTACCACTAGGGAGCGGGGTAAAATGGGAGAAACCAACCTTTCAGGTAAGTCGGGAGGGGAGAAACTCCGAGACAGGGCATCTGCTTTAATGTTTTTGGAACCAGGCTTATAGGTTATAGAAAAGTTAAATCGAGAAAAGAATAAGGACCAGCGAGCCTGTCTAGGAGTTAATCTCTTAGCAGATTGGATGTATTCTAGATTTTTATGATCAGTAAAGACCGTGACTGGATACTGAGCCCCCTCCAGCCAGTGTCTCCATTCCTGAAAGGCTAACTTGATGGCCAATAATTCTCTGTTGCCGATATCGTAATTTCTTTCGGCCGCTGAGAATTTCTTGGAAAAGAAGGCACATGGATGGAGGCGTTCAGGTGAGCCGTAATACTGTGACAAGACTGCCCCAACTGCGACTTCGGAAGCATCTACCTCCACAAGGAAGGGTCGTTGCTCATCAGGGTGGACTAGGACGGGAGCTGCACTAAACACCCTTTTAAGATTCTCGAAGGCCTGGACAGCTTGAACAGGCCATACTGAGGGGTACCCGCTTTTCTTGGTCAGATTGGTTAGTGGTGTAACAAGGGCAGAAAAATTTTTAATGAACCTCCTATAGAAATTAGCAAAGCCTAGAAACCTTTGCAGGCCCTTCAGATCCCTGGGCTGTTCCCATTCTAAGACGGCCTTCACCTTAGATTGATCCATGGATAGACCAGATTTAGAGATAATATAACCGAGAAATGGAACCTCTGACACTTCAAATTGACATTTCTTTAACTTAGCATATAAACAGTTTTCCCTAAGTTTTTGCAGGACCAAACACACGTGTTTGCGATGTTCCTCAATGGACGCGGAAAAAATTAAAATGTCGTCTAAATAAACGACCACAAAGCGGCCAAGATAATCCCTGAAAATTTCATTAACGAAACTTTGAAAGACCGCGGGGGCGTTGCACAGGCCGAAAGGCATTACTAGATACTCATAATGCCCTTCATGGGTATTGAAGGCCGTCTTCCACTCGTCCCCCTGCCTAATTCTGATGAGGTTATAGGCCCCCCGGAGATCGAGTTTAGAGAAGACTTGTGCCCCAACCACCTGTGTAAACAGACCCTCAATAAGTGGTAGGGGGTACTTATTCTTTATCGTGATGTTATTTAAGCCCCGATAATCAATACAGGGGCGAAGTCCCCCA
Source organism: Gastrophryne carolinensis (assembly GCA_027917425.1). Lineage (NCBI taxonomy): Eukaryota > Metazoa > Chordata > Amphibia > Anura > Microhylidae > Gastrophryne > Gastrophryne carolinensis. The sequence goes on from CM051237.1 coordinate 449,805,907, forward strand.
TCTTTCTTTTCCACGAAAAAAAAACCCTGCCCCTGCTGGGGAAGACTTCTCTAAGTTCTCGGCAATATATTCCCGCATGGCAAGGGTTTCTGTTCGGGTCAAATTAAATATTCTCCCTCTGGGAGGCATGGTACCAGGGAGAAGTTCAATATCCAAATGTTCACAAAGACACTGCAACGCACATCCAGAACCCAGAAGCTATAACGGGCACTGGGCTGAAGGAGCAGAAAAACTTTATAAGGAATGCTGGCCAATAGGAAAGGGCGCACTTGGGGGGAAGAATAATGATTGGTGCATACAAACTGAAATGGGATCGGTCCCAGGAGCTGGACGGCCCAGGCCAGACAGGCCGACCAGTCCCTGGGCTCGATCCCAGGATCCGGCTGCCCATAGGTCACCTTAACACTCGCCCCCGGCGGGCGCGCTGGAGGAAGCGCCGCCGGGAGGCATAAGAGAGACGTGCTCGCTCGCGCGCGCGCGCGAGCACGACGTGAGCCAGGCGCGCCCCCGCCCGGAGGAGGCAGCGTCACGCTGCCCGGAAGCCCAGCAGGCCGGCGCAGCCGCGCGGAGCGGGCCGCGACGCGGCCATCAGCCGCATGCTGCGCCGACAGCCCCCGGACCTCACAGGGGCGCCGAGGGGACGGACGACCCAGGGACGGCCGAGCAGAGGCCCGCTGGGGCCCCCTCAACGGTGCGCCGCGGGACCCGGAACGGCGAGCAGGTAAGAGTCTAACACTGGCTCTGTAATACTGATGGTGATATTGGGAACCACGGTGTGCATGTGCCCAGGGATTCCTAGGGTGCTGGTCCAACATGAATGAGGTGAAGCTTGGGCACCCCTATTTCTTCATGTACTTCATGTACACACCAGCACACCCTATTCGTTCTACTAGGCTTTGGGGACACATGTCGGCTGAGTGTTAAAGAGCACGGCATTACCAGAGCTGCTGTGGGTGAAGATGAGGTAAGTACGTTTTGTTTCAGCCCAGTCTGGACATGTAAAGCAACTGGAAAAAGGTTACTGTATGAGCAATGACCGGGCCCCATTTCATGTCTGCACCAGGACCAGCCACATTTAGTTACGCCAAGCAGTCGCTGTCTCAGACAGATGGCCCAGGATCTTCAAAACTGCAACATCCACATCACTTTTTCTTTGGAAGGAATAAATGTTTTTCAATTCTTTTTGTTTATAGATACTGTAAATCTGTACTGGTCTCCATTATGTAAACAGCATCTTATTATTTTACATTTATTTTTATTATATGTTATTCCTTACATCAAGTCTGCTGCTGTTACCTAATGCATTTCACCATCCTCAGTAGGCTTCATCAGGTAACGGATATTCCACTTTTGCTCTAAATATTAGTATCTGTCATATACCTGCTTGTCCTACTCACCCCTGCTCTCAGGTGTCATCGTCGGTGCACGTGGCATGGGTACGAAGGCAGTGTCTTCTGTGCAGGTGTAGGCAGCAAATATTGAGCAACAGCACTGGGTTATGAGCAAGCACAGGGATCAGAACGATCTTAGCTCTTTGCTCACCCGTGTACGACCATGGCTACCCTTGAACTTTAGTAGCTGGATTCTCTCTCTGGACTATCTACCCATGCATGACCCCAGCTATCCCTCTGGATCTCGAACCTGTGCCAGAGATCTTTGTCCTTGGCTCCCGTCTCCTCGTCTACATCTCACATCACCATCCAGGCAACCACTGCTTACCTGCCGAGGCAGTTCATTCCCCAGGCACAACCTGGGCTTCCCAAGAAGCGCAGCCTATCCTCCCTTGCAGGGGGCTCTAGTGGAGCCCGAGGTTGCCCTTAGATTCCAGGCCTCTGGGTTGAGTCTTGGGTGTTGAGTAGTGGTCTCAATTACTCATCATCAGATGGTAATTTTGGTCCGTGACAGTATCCATGTATTGGGAAAAAAGAAACATTCCCTTTGAGGAGGGACCTGTTTTTTTCTGGATGTAAATATTTTATAGTGCCGCCCCTGGGTAACTTGCCACCACCTCATCCCCTGCAGCTACCTATGGCTGTCAGTAATGGTCACTATAACTTTCATTTCTTGAGTTAATATGCCTTCAAAGCAGTAAAAAGTCAAAGGCACCATAAAGCTCACTTTTCCTCCAATATAGAATCCATTTGCAGCCCTTACCCTTTCCTTCAGTCACGCAGCAGTAATTTATTGAAATGTTCAGATTTATTCTTTTTTGAAGGTCGGCAACTGAAATCATTTTTATCTGCTCTTCAAGTTGATCTGGATCAGTGAGACAGGGGCATGTGTTGGGCTTGGTCTTCTTAAGTTTTAAACTTGCTTGTCATTTATCAGTGGCAATGCAGGTGAGCGATTCTTCAAATGTGTCAGCTTGCAGGCCCTACGCATACGTTATGCACCGCTTCCAAGGGCTTTGATAAGCGCAATCTCCCAAATTGCCAGTGAAGGGGCGTGTCAGAGTTCTGCCATAAGGAACATTCTCAATAGATTTTTATTGAATTTTATTTTTATTTTTTGGTTACACAAACTGTCAGTACAGGCCTCAAAAAAAGTGTACCAAATAGGTAATTGACATTCCGATTAGCATACAACAAACTGAACGATTATAACAATGATTGCACAATACTAATGAGGTATAACCCTAATCAATATCTCTCTAGTTATAAGAGACTGTGTCAGCCACTTTGCGTGTTATCATTGCTTACGTGTCAAATATAAAATCGTCTGAAATGTCTTGTTGGTGACGTGTGCTAAGGACAGATGTCCCAGCCAGGGGCTAAATAAGCAGGCTATGTTATACAAAGAAGAGTAGTTAAGAGCAAGTAAAGAGACAAAGGAGAGAAGGATGAAAGAAATTAGGACTCAGAGGCTCCGTATGTAGATGTTATGTCCATACATCTGCCCTGAAGCAAGTTGCCTCATGTGTGCGGTCGGTCCACCCCTCCCCATGGTTGGACCTGCTCCAGTGGAGGGAGTGAGATCCCTCAACCATCTAATTCACGCAAAATGATAGATTTGTCTTTGGTTCGTGAGCTCCAAGACGTGTCAATGGCCACCCTAGTATGGCCACAAGTATGAACGAAATTAGGCGTTGGGCATGTTTATTAATCTTTGGGACTGATCCCACCCAGCAGTATTAGTTTATGGCCTAGAGCTATGTCAATACCCAAAAATCTTCTAACTAAGTGGGTGACATGTTTACAAAACATTCTGGAATGAGGGCATCGCCACAATATATGGTACATGTCCCTTGCTACCTCACAGCTCCTTACAATAGGGAGAGGAACCTGGGCATACCTTGGTCACACAAAGCAGCACCAGGTATCTCCAACACTTTGCATTTTGCTTCAATTATGGTTGTATTGATCAATCCCCTAGATGCTTTATTAATAAAATTGTACCATTCGGTGGAGGATATAAGAGTTGATTCAGAGAGGGGGGTAAGGGGGCCCCTGTAGATACTCCACTTGTGATGTACCTACAGAGAAAATTGTCCAGGATTTTGCATCCCTACTCTGATTATCTTAATAGAAAAGGGGGGAGGGGGTATTTCTGTTTGAGACCCCCTCGTGTTCCCTTTGTGTTAGTTGGCCCAATGTCTCCCTACAGGGGTAAGTAAGTTTTTGTTTTTAATATCTCTGGTGTGCTTATAGATGCGAGTTCTCAACTTTTTATTTGTTTTGCCTATGTAGAATTTTGGGCAGTTGCAGGTTAGGATGTAGATCATGTCTGTGGTGTTACAGTTTGCATAGTGCCGTTGTTTTATGATCTCCCCGCTATGCAGTTCTATATCTATTCTATATCTATATTGGCAGGTGGAACATCCCTCACATCTGTATGTGCCTGCCACCTTACAGCAATTATTTTTCCTTTCTTTAGTGAAATGACTGCTGACTAATTGGTCCTTAATCGATTTACCTTTTCTAAAGGTGATCTTTGGAATGTCGGAGACGAAAGCCCCAATTTCTGGGTCCCGCTGTAGAATGTGCCAATGGTTAAGTAAGATGTTTCTAATTGTCTGGTGTTGTGCGTTGTAAGTGAGTATAACTGGTGTGTATTCTGGCTTCTTACTTTTGGTCTGATGTGTCGCTGTGTCTAGAAGGGAAATTCTGCCTCTGGGCTGTACTTTATTATATGCCTTTTTCAGGGTTCTGTTTGAGTATCCTCGCTGTTTAAGTCTCTGTCTAATCCCGTCTGCCGCTATCTTGTAGTCTTCCGGGGTAGTGCAATTTCTCTTGGCTCTCAAGTACTCCCCATAAGGGATACTTTTCTTGAGGGAAGTGGGGTGTGCACTCGTTGCCCTTAGAATATTGTTTGCTGCAGTGGGTTTCCTGAAAAAATTAGTGGATATGGTGCCGTTGGGGTCTTGTCTAATTTTAAGATCTAGAAAACTGATTTCCTTGGGGTGGTGTTCCAATGTGAACTTCAAGTTTAAAGTGTTGTTGTTTAGTGTTTGAACGAATTCTACCAGTGGGGTGGTGCCATCCCAGATAATGAAAATATCATCAATGTAACAAAACCACGTGATAACGTGTTCCATGTATTTGCTGGTGGCCTCATCATCCCATATTCTCCCCTCCCACCATCCCAGGTATAGATTAGCGAAGGATGGTGCACAGATTGTGCCCATCGCCGTCCCTTGTTGCTGATGATACAGTTGGTTTCCAAACAGGAAGGTATTGTGTGTTAGGATAAATCTGAGTAATTCCAATAGGAACTGGTTATGGTCATATTCCGTCAATTCTAATTGGTCTAGATAGTGCTTGACAGCCTTAAGACCCTGGGTGTGGGGACTGCAGGAGTAGAGGGCCTCTACGTTGAGGGTAACCTAGAGTTTGGAGGTACAGCCATGTCGTGGAGGATTTTTAGTAGGTGTGGGGTGTCTCTGACATATGATGAAAGTGATTCCACAAAGGGTCTAAGAAAATAGTCTACATACTCACTAGCTCTGCTGGTGAGTGAATCTATCCCCGCAACTATGGGGCGGCCTGGGGGGTTGATTTTATTTTTGTGTATCTTAGGTAGTGCATAAAATGTCTGTATTACTGGGTCTCTCACTGTCAGAAATTCCCAGGTAGACTTGTTGATGACTTTATGTGTATATGCAGTAGTTATAATGTTGTAGTATTCATCTTGGTCTGTTCTGATTTTTTGTATGGATGTTTTGTGATACCACTCCTTGTTTTCGAGAATCTTGTAGCACATTCTCTCGTATTGTTCTTTCGTCATGATTACTGTGTTCCCTCCTTTATCTGCTGGTTTAATTTCTATCCCAGTGTTATTTGCTAATTCTTTTAGGGCTTGTTTATGTGCTGGAGAGAAGTTTCCAGCTCTGGTTCCCTTGGTGTCTACTCCCTCTATATCCTGTGACACCAGGTTGATAAATGTTTTAATGCTTGAGTTCATTGATAAGGGCGGGAAGTAGGTTGATGGTTTCCTAAATACTTTGGTGTATCTTGTTTGGTTCCCTTCTATATTCTCAGTCTCCTCTGGGTTGTCGCTTAGTGACTCCAAAATATTTAGACTAGTTGTGTCTCCCTGTGTTAATTGTATAGTGTTAAGTGGTGGTCTGTTAGTTGAGTATTGTTGTTTGAGTAAAATCTTCCTCACGTATAAGTGTAAGTCTTTTATGGTCTCGAACTTATTCATATTTTGTTCAGGGCAAAAATTTAAGCCTAATTGTAACACCTCTATTTGGGCTCTAGATAGTGGTAATTCAGCTAGATTGATAATATTGTTGTCAATTTGGTATGATGTGTCTTTCCCTGGTATAGGAAAGTCCTCCATAGCTGTAGCTATGGGTCTGGTTGTGTTAAAGTACCTTTCTTTGTCTTTGAAATATTGTATTTGAAATATGTGAACAAAATATGTAAATGGAAACATATACTTATGTTTACAGTATCTGAAATATGTGAAAAAAATGTATAAGGAATGTTAAATGTATATCAACTGCAACAATGCATGAATTATGTATGAATAAATAAACCCATTAATGCTACTACTTACATCATAAGATATTTATTGACCAACAGTCCAATTAACTACTCAACCCTCAGGGGGTCTCAAACGGAAATACCCCCTCCCCCCTTTGATTCAGAGAGACATAAAAAAACTTTCGTTTTTGTGTCGATTTTTTTTTAATTTTCCCCCACGCGTATGAGTGTACGCGTGATTCTAAGCATGCATCGCAAGCCTTCAGTAACTTCTTCGTCCGTTCGTACGCCAACGAGAACGTCATTTTTCAGCTATCGTTTTCCGTCTCCTGCTGGATCCAGGAAACGCGTTGGGCAGGTAGTCGTACCTGCGCTGAAGCATTGTCTAAAAAAACACAAAATAAAAATAGTTGTTAGCTCAAACTGCATACAACTATCTGTCACAATTCTATCAGTTGACTAAATGACATTCCCAGACACATTTCTAGCCTCAAACTATCCTTCTAGATGCAAATGACTTGGTTCGCACATGTGCGCACTAACTTCTGTTTGGCACGGAGTTTAAAAAACTTTTAAAAACAACTGTTTCTTCCTGCGCTTCCTTAAGGCCTAGGCATGCATTTAGATGGCAAATCAACGTCCTTACAATACACTTACGAGCATAATCAGATCTTGTTGTTGGCGGGTGAAGATCGTGGGCACCATCTTGTTTCTTGTCCGCAGCAAATAAGTAATGCCCCAGCGGTTTCCGGGTTCCGCACGGCCGGACGAATGCGTACGTGAACGTGTAAGCGTCATAGCCAGTCATTAGTATTTAAAGGGTCTTGGACACACAGCTCATTCTCTTTGAGATTGTCAGCATGGCACCGAAAAAACCCAGCGCTAAGGCCACACCAGCCAAGGAGGCCACTAGCAAAAGGGCCCAGTGGCATGAGGAGCCTTCTTCCTCTCGTCCGGCCACTCGGTCACACCAAGCTACAACCAAGGTGCGGGAAATGCGCAGCCAAAGTGGGCAACACAAGGCGACATTGGCCACCAAGGCTGCAACAGCTAAACCAACAACCAAAGCCAAGGACAGAGCAGCGAAGAAGAAGGCACCAACATCAAAGCAGGCAGGTACGACGGCATCCAAGGCCACTAAGAAGCAGAGGGTGAGAAGCCCGAACCCACAAAGAACACCCTCTCCTCCTCCCCGCCCTACCACATCCTTTCATAAACGGCGCTGCAATGGCAAGGCCAGTAAGATCCAGCGTGCCCGAAGCCCCAGCCCAGCCAGCACTGCCTCTCCTGCTCCACGTGGCAAAACATTGCCTGGCGAAGGGAGCACCAGTGGCAAGGCAACTAAGAGCCAGCATGTCTGAAGCCCCAGCCCAACCAGCACAGCCTCTCCTGCTCCATGTGGCAAAAAATTGCATGGCCAAAGAAGCACCAGTGGCAAGGCCACTAAGAGCCACCGTGCCCGAAGCCCCAGCCCAGCCAGCACTGCCTCTCCTGCTCCACATGCCGGTACATCGCATGGCCAAAGGAGCACCACTTCAAAGGCCACAAAGAGGCACAGGGCCTGAAGCCCCCCCCCCCCCCCCCCCCAAGAACACCCTCTCCTCCTCGGCCACATTTGCCACCGATACATATGCCACATCCACGCCTGGAAGTTCGGTGGCCACCCAGGCATGAACCCCCAGTCCGATTGCAAGTCCAGTCCAGTCGTTCTCAAGCCACGTGTCGCACATTTCATCACCACAGAGCCAGCCCAGAATGTCCCCCGAATTGCCAACAAACATAGATGAGCCAGAAGAGCAAGCATTAGGCCGAACATTGCGGCGAGGCCAGTTGAGTGGAAGGTTTGGTGAGGCCCAAACTCTCGCATTGGCAAGTGGCCTCACACTCCATTATGACGACCTATATGGGTGACATTCAAAATCTACAAGCAAAATGAGAAAGACACAAATCTTGGAGGAGCTCACCAGACAAGTCAATGCAGCAGGGGGACGAGATTAAAGATGTGGAGCAGATACAGCGCAAAATATCTGACCTGAAGTATGCAGCACGGAAGAAACAGAATTAATGGCGCAATTACAGGTACATATTTGAGTTGTGCATTTTGCTGCTTGTTGTATTGACCACAATGGCCAAAATTTGTTAACCTCTTTTTTTCAGGTTACAAACTGGCGGATTTGTAAGCTTAATTACAGTATACACGAGCTGAGGAGATGGTGCTGGCATTAATACACCCCGTCCCACTAGAGGGCCTCTCTGGCAGATGGGACACGGACATCCATACCATTCCTACAGGTTAGTAATGTTTGTTTGAATGTGAACTATTGTAAACGTGTGAAATGAGGCTCACGGGCAGATATAAAAACATGCCCCTAGGGAGTGGCTTTGAGGGGAGGTTACTGTTTTAGCTGGGTGTTTAATGTCTGTGGAATGGTCATTTTAAATTTTGGCAGCCCATACACGACCTTGGACAGTATTTATGGTCACTATTAAACTCTTTATCTTTGCAAAGCACTGCCTGTTATGTGAATCTAGTCTATCATAGACAGCACTTACTTCTTTGTCTTTATACCACTTGGGTTGTAGCTGTGCTTTGGTCTGACAAACTTGATCTGGGGTCAGGGAAAGGTCTACATAGGAAGAATACTCTGAAGCCAAATGCTATTTGCAAGCTGACTGTCGGCCCCTAATGCGCCATTTGGGATGTGTTAAGCCTGATAATATGCAGTTCATGCATGTTTGTAGTATTTAAGGTGATCAATGTGTATGCACAGGGTGAGGCATACATATAAGAGATACTGACATTCATAGTGAAGGTCACCTTGGACCATTGGGGGAGTTGGCATTCCTGCTTGCCCACATGTTTTTTATAGCATATGTAGTAATCCAGCTCATCAATAGATTTGTAATTTGCATAACAAATATATTTAGTGCTCAAACTGAAACATTTTTTTCACATGTCCCAACAGACCCACACACTGATGGATGAAATTCGGGAAGTGGAGGAGGAGGAGGATACCAGCTTGATGAGACCTTCAGAACTGACCCCCCTGGAACCTAATCTGCCACTGTCCCAGCATGCTACTGCACCAAATCCTCTGCAGCAGAGTGAAGCTGGACGCATGCTGCCAGCCCATCATGGGCAGCAGGCTGAGACTGAGCCTACAGTCCCCAGTGGTAGCTCTGCTGCAGAGGTTTTGCCGAGCACATCGGGGACTCTTTCTTGCCCTAGAGGTCCAGCATCTGCAGGCACTCAAACCCGGGTAATTGGTAGACGTAGTCAACAACCTAGACCAGTTTCCCAGGGGAGGCGCGCGCCGATCCTGGAGTCAGCGTGGCGCCATGACAGCCGTTACTTTCGGCAGGTGACTCAAAGAACCACAGAGAAGCTTACTGCACAATTAGAGACATTCAATAATACATTTACCAACATGCTGACTGAATTTAGGACGAGCAACAGCGATATGTCATGATCAAATGGCCAACTTAAATAATAACTTCACTGCCATGCTCGAGGAATTTAGAACAAGCAATAGACAGATGCTGGAACAGTGGCAGATTATGAATGCCCAGGTGTTGGGACACCTCCAAGGCCCACCACCAGAGTTTTATGGCCAACATCAATATTAACACCTATTTGACCTGTATCTGTGGTCTCCACGTCTTTCCTCTACATCCCCACTGTATTGACCTGTCTGGTGAGCGCTACCAAGATTGCCTTTTTTATGACTTTGCTGGTTTGATTTTGAATGTCGCCCATATAGCTCATTAGAGTGCTGACATACCCCACTAGCCAATGCCTGAGCTAAAGCCTCACTGAAACTGCCGCTCAAGCTGGCACGCTGCAGGCTTGGGCTTGGCTGGCTCATCCTGTTTGTTGACAAGATTGGGGGACATTCTTGGCTGTGAAACTACTACATTTGACCATGCCAAAGATTGGACTGGACTGGCATTAGGACTGGAGTTATTGTTTGGGTGGCACTAACTTACAGGCGTGCATGTGGCATAGGTAAGCTTTCCACCTGTGGCAAATGTGGCCAAGCAGGAGAGGGTGTGTATATGGCCCAATGTATTCCTGGCCAAATATTCCCCTGCAAATGGTTGCTCCCTATGCATGTTTATGTTATTGGGCGGTGAAACTTTGGCCTGGAGTGCGTTACTTTACAACTCCTGGATGTGGCCAACTGCTAGGTGCCATGAGTCTGCACCAATGTATATTTCTGTGTTATTATGTATGTACATGAAGTCTGCGAGTGCCCTTCAACTCCAAATTTTCATCTTTCAAGAAAATATTTTGAATGTGACTTTAGCTGTTGTTGACTAAGTTGATGCATTAATGTTTGTGTTATTTTGAGATTAATGAAGGTTTTTCCCAACAAACATGCGAAAATAAACTGCATGAGGTTTAACCCTTTAAATGCCAAGCACGCAGTTTCTACGTGGTTGCTTCTTCTACCATTAAGTGCCAAGCACTTAAGAAACTACGTGCCTGGCATTTCCCCCAAATAGTTAAAAAAATATTTAAAAAAAACACTTACCTTTAGTATAGATATGTAGCTGGGGGTCCCCTCTTCCTCCGGGGGGCACCCGATCCCTCCCCCGTCGTCCTCCATCTTCAGGAGGGGGCCCGAAACCGCCCCCCCCCCCCTCCAGCGCTGACAGTGGCGGTAAAAAAAATAAAAATGTCATTTACTCACCTCTGTGCCTGATCCTTCTTCCTCCGGTCTCCTCTTCACCCGGGGGGGTCCGATTCCCCCCCCCCCCGGGCTGCGCAGGCTTCAGGTGAGGACCCTCCCCAAAGGCCAGGGGGGGGGCAGAAGAGCCCAGGCCCACGGGCTATGCGGGCTTGTAGCCTGCAGGGCCAGGGGCCTCAAAAGCTGGCACCTGCGCCCTGTTCCTACAAGCCCTGCATAGCTGGTCCCGGGCTGGTTACTTTGGGTAAGGGGGACCCCACGTCAATTTTTTTTTATTTTTAAGGGTTTTTTAACCGTTAAAAATCCCCCAAAAAATGGGGTCCTCCCCCCGGGAGGGGGGGCCCTATGTCATTTTTTTTTTAATTAACCCTTTGTGTTCTGTCATCCAGCAGCTATAAAAGGCTTCTAGCTGGTGAGCAGAAGCCAGTGATCGCCGAGGGACACAGTGCTCCAGGATGGATGGGAGGTAAGTATTAAAAAAAAAAAAATTAATAAAATAATTTTTTCTCTTTGTGTGTCTGTGTTTTTTTTCTTACATGTAACCCCTTGTGAACTGGTAAGGGGTCCATGACCCCCTATACCAGTTCACAAGGCTGGGGGGATGGCAAGTCACCTGCGCTAGCCCTGGCACCCCTATTACCTGCCTCCCCAAAGGCCAGGGGGGGGCAGAAGAGCCCGGGCCCACGGGCTATGCGGGCTTGTAGCCTGCAGGGCCAGGGGTCACAAAAGCTGGCCCCTGCGCCCTGTTTCTACAAGCCCTGCATAGCTGGTCCCGGGCTGGTTACTTTGGGTAAGGGGGACCCCATGTAATTTTTTTTGGATTTTTAAGGGTTTTTAACCCTTAAAAATCCCCCCAAAAATGGGGCCCCCCACCCTGGGAGGGGGGACCCTATGTCATTTTTTTGTTATAAAGTATAAAGTACTTGTTTCAATTAGGGGGGTCTCCTGGGCAGGAACGGGGGGCTACCGATAAATATGTGGTACTGTTCTGATCGGTAGAAATGGGGCTTTCACATGCAATATTTTCTTTAATAAAATACATTTTTTATTTAAAATAAAGGAGACAATTTTCTAAAATAATGTTATTTTATTTTTTTTTACTTAATAATAATATTGTAAAAAACAGAATAAAATTTACAAACAAGACATTTCAAGTTAAAGCCTAAACTCTGCTGCAAAAAAAATATATATACATTTTTCTGAAAATTCCAGCGAAAATGTTGCAAAACATGGCGCAAAGTGGGGAAAAATGACCTGTCAACAGAGGGTAACAAAATCTAAAGTAGGCTGGCAATTAAAAAGGTTAAAAGTAGCTATGCATGTTGGGTATTGTTCTGCTCGGGGGACCTTGCGCTTTCAGACTTAGCTTGTTTTTTCTTGTTTGCATATTTATATTTTAGGAAAAGGTTTTTTTTATTCAGCTTTTTTATACATTTTTTAGGGAAACCCTGTGCAAACAAAGAATTCCCTGAGGGATTAATTCCAGAAAGATGAGCCCACTACAACAAGCTGGGTACGCTTAGAAAGCTTAATATGTGTACTTTCAGGGAAAATTACTGTTACGCACATGCTTTACTTTGGGGTGTTTGGCAACTCTTCCCTTGACAGTAGCAATGCATGTTGGGTATCGTTCTGTTTGGGGGATGTTGCTTTTTTAGATTAAACTTGTTTTTTCTTGTTTGTAAATAGTTTTTTTAGGAAAATGTGGTTTTGATTCTGCTTTTTTATCCTTTTTTTAGGGAAACTCTTTGCAACCAAAGAATACATTGAGGGATCACTTCCAGAAAACTATGACCACATCAACAAGCCTGGTACACCTAGAAAGCTTGAGGTGTGTTTTTCCAGAGAATATATAGTTTGTTCGGGGTATTTCAAATGTAAAGGGTTGTTTTCCTGGAAAAACTGCAAGGTGCGCATAGCGCATATCACAGTTGTATTTTTTTTGAAAATCCCCTAAAGCGCTGTTTCAGTTTGGGGGAGTTTTTTGTAAAAAATTGTTTTTTTTTTAATTTTTTTGCACATATTTCACCCAAAAATATTGAGAATACACCTAAAAAATGACAAACAAGACGTTTCATGTTAAAGCCCAGACTATGCTGAAAAAACAATATATAATTTTCCTGGGAAATCCCTTCAAAAATCACATTTGAACATGGGGAGCGCAAAATAGTGCAAAATGGTCTGGCAACAAAGGGTGACAAAACTCCAGGTAGGCTGGCACTTAAAGGGTTAAATAAGGTGACAAATTTTTAGTAATTAAGTCATTACTTTTTGGTAAAATAAAGACAAAGGCCTTCACAAGGCCAAATCATATTGCAAATAATCAAATAACAGCAACAAACCAAGAAAGCTAATTTTAAGCAAAATAGGTGGTAATGACATTGGCCCGCACTGCTTGGCCAGAGGCACTAGGTGTGCCAGTGTAATTGTCATCTGCCTCCTGGCTGGGTGGTGAGGGGGCAGATCCACATACCAGGGGACACGCTGCATGATGGCAAAGTTATGCAGAACACAACAGGCCAGTATTATGTCGATGACCTTGTTGGGGTCATATTGGAGTGCCCCCCCGGTATGGTACAAACAACGGAAGCGGGTTTTTAGCAGCCCAAATGCCCTCTCTACAACGGCCCGGGTCTTTCGGTGTGACCGATTGTAGGCCTTCTGTGCCTCATTCTGGGACCAAAGGACGGGCGTCAGGAGCCAGGGAAGAAGCGGATAGCCGGAATCCCCTGAAAGAATAAGAAAATACTTACATTAATTACACATTCAAAACAACAATATTGTTTAAAGTGGTCGTTCAGTCTGATTAATAGCCTATCTTATATGTTACCCACACCCTGTACATACAGATTGCTCTTAAAAAAAAAAAAAAAAAAAAAACAAACATCTACTGCATGTTATGAGCCTTTAAACATTCAAGATGGCGGCTCAGGTAATATCAGGCAGCCTGCAAATAGAAAGTGGCTTCTGACTGTGCTGCGCTCTGCATTCTGGGATTTCTGACCTTTCCCGGACCCCAGCTCTGCTCTGTCTGAGCAAACCACAGCTCTAACCCGCACCCTGCACTTTATCCCGCTCTCCTCTCCTCAGTAAGTGTGATGCATCTGACCAAAGATGGCGCCGCCCCTATCCTAAAGTCATGAACAGAGTTGCAGCCCAGTGGGGGAAAGAATAATAATTAAGTTAATAAAAACTAGAAATATATTAGGTGGAAATGCTGTGAAATCAGTTTTTAATGGTTGGTGCTTTTCTAACAATCATGGTGAAGGTCCGGTTTAACATGTCATCAAGGTTAAGACATGGCTCATCAACTATATTCATAGGCGTACAGTGAAAAGGGAATGTCCTCATTTGAGGAAACTTACCAAGGAGCCATCCACCTGATAAGTCTCCAGACTCAAACCGACGGAATAATCCTGAGCTCCGCAAGATGTACGCGTCATGGGATGAGCCTGGATACCCGGCGAGAACACTAAGGAACCGCATGTCCGGGTCCACCACTGCTTGGACAGTCCGTGAGTGGCCCATTTTGCAGTTCCTGGAAAGAAAAAAAGCAACAAAAAAAAATATAGCAATACAAGGTAAACTACTCAAACATTCCTAACACCCTCCAAAAAACATGTAGGACAAGCCAAATAACAGTAACTAAGTACATACGTTTTTTTAATTAATTTCTATGTATGTGGGGGTGAAAATAAAGATTAACATTGTAATCAGTAATTAAGGTCCACATTAAAATGTTTTGGTAAGGCCTACATTTTAAACATTGATGAAGGTCCACATTAAAATGTTTTGGTAAGGCCTACATTTTAAACATTGATGAAGGTATACATTGTAAAGTGTTTCACAGAGACACTTTAAAAGGAGGGATTACGGTATACACTGTAAAGTGTTTCACAGGGACACTTTACAAGAAGGGATTACGGTATACACTGTAAACTGTTTCACTGGGACACTTTACAAGGAGGGATTACGGTATACACTGTAAACTGTTTCACTGGGACACTTTACAAGGAGGGATTACGGTATACACTGTAAACTGTTTCACTGGGACACTTTACAAGGAGGGATTACGGTATACACTGTAAACTGTTTCACTGGGACACTTTACAAGGAGAGATTAATAGATAGTTACAATACAGTTTGCATAAACGATATAACAAAATGACCTATTTAACTTACCTATAGATGTACTCGTCGGCTGCGGGAGGGACCAATGCAACGTGGGTGCAATGCATCGCACCCATGACATTGGGCATGTCGACGATATTATGAAAACCCAAGTTAAGCGCGTTCCAGGCTACCATGTCGTCCGGAAATGAAATATATTTCAGACTAATGGTAGCCATGCCATCCAAAAACTCGGATAGCGCACGGCTCAGCGTAGGCTGGGACATCCCCATGGAGAGGGCACCCAGCATCTGGAACGAGCCGTTCGGCAAAAATTGCAGGCAGCCAAGCATCTTGGTCATACCTGAAATTGCTTGCCCCTTCCTTGTGGTGCGGGCTAACCATGGCCGCAGCTCACTATACAACTTATGGAGAGAAGCGCGATTAAGTTAGGTCAGCTCGAACAACTCAAGGTCATGCATGCGATCGATATGCATGCGTCGCCGGTGCAATCTGGCCTCGGCCCTGCTGACACATGCAATGCCCTGGAGCTGAAGGCGCTCATATTCCTCCACAAAGCCGCAAAACATGGTCAAAAGCAAGCAAGCCGAGTGCAAAATGGTCCCGTAAGTGTATCGCAAATGAAACCGTTTTATAGGGTGGTGGTCCCTCGGCAATCAGCTCTCTGAATGAGACGCAAGCCCATCCCAATAACGTAAGTTATCTGAACGAACGCAAAATATCAGATTTTGATGGGAAATTGGTCCGAACTAACGCAAATGATCCAATTTAGTTCCGTCCATCGAAATCGCATATACGCATTAGCGGGAACGAACATACGCATGGAAAATCGAACGCAAAAAAACGAAAAAAAGGCCAGACACAAAAACATACACAGACACATATGAAAGTCCAGACGTATCTGTCTCTGAATCGAGCCTATAGTCTCCCCTAGATCCCTTTCCCAGAACATCATATATGGTAGCTTGTGATCCTCACCCAAGAGTGCATTATATACAAGAAATTACGCCTGGACTGCCAGGGAAATTTAAACTTTTTTTTCTCAAAATTAGCCATCTCTATAATTTTACCTTACTCAGAAAAATGATATCTGATAAAATGCTTAAGTTTACCTGAATATCAGCCACTCTTGTTAAGTCCCGGGCTATCTACCACTGGAAATGTTGAGGACACAATCCTGGCAAGGAATATAGCTTAGAAAGACCTTCAGCAAGGAACTAGGATTAGAGCGAAGTTTGGATGTTCTATTTTACCTGTCCTAACTTCTCAGAGAATGAGTGAATGGATCCGATATTTGCGGGCTTGTTTTCCTTGTGCCCCAAGATAAAAGGTCTATGGGGTATGTACCTAAAGAAGTTTGCTCTAGATCAACCCAGGGTGGGGTGAGTTTCCCTAAGTCCAAGGAGGCAAGCTGGGCTGCATGACATTACTTAATGAGATTTGGGACACAAACCCTCCTTCCTTATAGGTGTATATAATGTTTTAAGGTTGACTCTACCTTGTCTTCCTCCCCAAATGAACCTGACAATCTCCTTTTTGGGTTTAATGAGGTTGTCTTGTATGACTGGTATAGGTGTAGACTTAAAATAATATAATAGCTTTGGCGGTAGATTCATCTTAACTGCTGAAATGTAACTGAACCAAATTAGGTGGATTATGGTCCATTTCTGAGAGCTTTGTGCAGTTTGCGAAATAAGGGGAATAGTTGGCTTTATAGATCTGTTAGATTGGTCAGTATTCCACAGAAACCTCAACTGAGCGGAGCAGTCAAATTTAGCACTGCCAACTTGGAATCATTAACATGGAGACCCGAGATTTGGGAGAAAGACCTCATTGTTCTAAGCACATTAGGAAGAGATATCAGAGGATTCATGATAAATAGTATAACAGGTCATCCTCAAAAAGTGCACATTGGTGGGACTTGCCTCCACTCTCAGTTCTCTGTATGTCTATATTTTACCTAATTAAATCAGCCAATTTTCTATAGCTAACAGAGAATAGAGCCAACAAGAGTGGACAGCCTTGTCTGGTTCTCTTTCTGATAGGGAACCTTTCCATTTGCAAGCCTCTGACTACTACAGAAGCTTGTGGCGTAGAGTATATATAGGGTAGATACAAAGCATTCCGCCTCTCCTCTCCCGAATGTAATGCATGTAGTCCCATGACACTCGAGTCGAAGGCCTTTTGTAAGTCAACGGAGAGGCGCATAGTGTCAGGTCTAACCGGTCAGGTTTAAAACCTTACATATTTGGTCAGGCCCCTGTATTCCCAGGGGTCCACTTGGTCTCTATTAATGATATCACCAAGGAAAAAATGAAGATGCACTGCAAGGATCTTGGTTATGATTTTAAGATCTGTGTTTATTAATGAAATTGGTCTATAAATGGTACAATTTGTGGGATCTTTACCAGGCTTGGGGAAAACTGTTATATCGGACCACAAGGCCTCAGTAGGAATCTGCGTTCTCTCTTTAATGCTGTTAAACCAACTACCCAAGTGGGCCACAAGAATGTAACAAAATTTCTTGTAATATGCCCCAGTGAACTGGTCATGGGGCCTAGGAGGGGTGCATAGCTTTAATGGCCTCTTCCCTTGATATATGTTTGTCCATTAATGTCAGATGTGTTTCCTTGATTGGGTTTAGTGAGGTATGCTTAAGAAGGGAGTCTGCCTCTTGTGCTTTAAGCTGAAGTAACTCTCTTAGGATCTTGGATAAACGAGGCATCTTGTCTAATTTTAGGCTTTGAGTCATTTTGGAGCCTGGGGGCAGTCTTTTAGCTAATAGAGAGCTCGGTTTATCCTCTTGAGTATAGAATTTCAATTTGTTCCATCGAACATCTTTTTCTGCTCTGGTAGTCAGTAGCAGATTGGTCTCAAGCCCAAACTTATCTATTTGTTGTGGTAAAGCAGTAAAGGGATGCTTCATGTGTTCTTTGATTAGTTTGTCCAGATGAGAGCTTTCCTGATGGTCACTTTGTGGGCGAAACCTCTTAAGGCTGGAGACGTCACTGAGGCCTTGTTGGTATCAAAGAAACCGTTAAGAGCTGCTGATATTTCATTGACTACCTCCTTATTATTTAAAATAGATTCATTTAGATGCCAGGTTCTGTTATTAGGTCTAATCCATAGATCCTGCAAAGTACAAGAAACCGCATACCTACCTCAGTGATGTCATAAAACAAGACCAGGGCGGGAATTAAACCGAAATGAATATATGGTCTGTTATATAAACGTTCTCTCCATGTATTGATGAGGCCTGCCTCTGATAGCAATATAGCTAGATGTCCTCTAGATCTAGGTGGGGACATTAAAGTGGGTTTGTGTGGTTTGGTTTTATCCAGCACTGAGTCAAGGGATAGGTTGGAATCCTCGCCCAGTATTAAAGATTCCTCCAAATTGGGAACTCAAATCAGGTGTTCAAAGAATGCATACTGAGCCTTATTTGAGCATACTAACACATCAATGAGATCCTAGAGCCATATAGATCACCTTTCAATATATCTGCCCTCTTTGTCCTTAAACCGGACCTTCAGCATCATTTAATGAAAAGCCTAAACCCTTAAAAAACGATTCGCTAGCATCTAAAAGGTGATACCGGGGGCGTGGCTTGATATGGTGGCGTGCGGGCGCGTTTTGAGGGAGCTCCGCACGCCATTGCCTTTCCAAGCACCCAGACGGCACAAATAGATCCCCCATTTCGATGACCCGAAAGGGGAAAAGCAAAGGAACACAGCAGGGGGGGGGGGAGCGCCCGATCCCCTCATTCTTCGCCGTAAGAAGGGAGAGAGAGCCACTAGCAGCCGCTCGCAAGATAGTGGCGAGCGCTGACAACGGGAGGACGGCGGGGAAGGAAGGCGCCAGCCAGGGGCACGACTCACCTCCTCCACGGCAGCAACAGCATTGTCACCGGGCAGCAGGGGAAGCTGCAGAGGAGTCCCGTTCAAGCGCTGACGGCGGGGAAGGCAGGCGCCGATCAGAGGAGCGTCTCAACTCCTCCACGGCAGCAGAAGCAGCATCACCGGGCGGCGGGGGAAGCCGAGGAGGAGACCCACTCGGCTCCCGCAGGTGAGAGGGAGGAGGTGCCTCGGCGGAGAGATCAGCACCTCCGCATCGTTACAGCAGAGGTGCACCAGGCTGCGGGGGGAAGCGGAGGAATACCCGGTGGGCCCCGGACGGGATTTGATCCTCACTCCCCCTGCACTGTGCACCCAAACACCCACGCAAAGAGGGGCTCTTACCCCACAGACCCGGGACATATGAAGAGGACCCCTGGAGGAAGGAGGAGGGAGCACGATTCAGCACCATGTGGGTCCCTGTGAGAGCAAGCCTAGGCCCAGCCAAGGGGGATGCCATTCTGGGAGTGTAGGGACGATAATGAGGGCCGCTCCCAGCCCTGACCCCCCGCCGCGGACACCAACAAGGGGGGACCCCACACTGCAGCAGAGGGGCCTGGCTGGATCCCCGATTAAGACCTTGCAGCGATCCTCCTCCCCCAGCAGCATGATATGCACCCCGCCGCCTCCGGAGAGCCCTGATCTCTCCTGGAAGAGTCAGGGAGAATCCCCCCCCGGCAGCCTATTGATGGATGTGCAGGCCCGAGAGGAGGAACGCGGGTGGCAGGAGAAGGAGCAGAGAAGCGCGGGTCTGGCGATTGCTCGGTCAGGGTGGAGCCCTATGCAGGAGGAAGGGGATGCCTCGGGAGCTGATGAGTTGATGACCCCTACATGGCGTGGTGGAAAGCCCGCACCCCAGCAGGATGCACCTCCAGCTGTACCAATTGATCTACTGTCCGGCACTATAGTTGA
This sequence comes from Gastrophryne carolinensis, assembly GCA_027917425.1. Classification (NCBI taxonomy): domain Eukaryota; kingdom Metazoa; phylum Chordata; class Amphibia; order Anura; family Microhylidae; genus Gastrophryne; species Gastrophryne carolinensis. The sequence goes on from CM051237.1 coordinate 449,825,461, forward strand.
TGCTGTAAAAATCAATATCAATGAGGCCCTCCTACCAACGCGGGGCGATTTTGATGGATACGTCACTAGGATGGAGGGCACCATCAAGAGAGAGCTGGCGGTCTTGCAGGGAGCGGTGGTGGATGTCACGCAGAGAGTGGATGGTGTAGAAGCCTCTCACAGATCCCTAGAAACACGCATGACAGCTCTTGAGTTGCTCTTCAGCTGAGTTAAACAACAGGAGGGAAACAAGCGTCTTCTATCGGATTTGTTCTTAGCTTCCATCTTTAACGAGCTCCTCGGCCTGCCAGAAGCAAACCACATAGAGTTGGACAGGGTACACAGGGCACTCGGTCCCCGACCGTCCGATGCAGATAGGCCAAGGGACATTGTATGCAGAGTCCACTTCTTCAAAATTAAAGAAGAGGTGCTGCGGAAGGCATGGAAGAGGGGCCCAATGCAGTTCCGGGGGGCCCAGGTCATCATCCTTCAAGATCTCTCGCGGAGGACACTGCATATGCGGAGGCTCTTAAGGCTATTGTTGGAGACTATCCAGAGGCAGGGCGCCTCATATCGATGGGGCCAGCCCTTTCAGCTCTTGATTCGAAGAAATGGGGGGCTCTTTGTCCTCAGATCTAGCCAGCTCCCGGACCTGTTCCACTTTCTGGCGGCTGCCATGGTGGACGTCCCGGACTGGACGACGCCCGACCTGTCAATCTATGGCAGACAGCTGCCACAGCGCATTGGAGGAGCTCCCCGAGGCGCCGGAAGAGGAGTGAGGGGGGCGTCGACGGTAGGCGCGAAGACGTCGGCGGCTCCTGGCCGTCCCCCGCTTCCGCCCACCCCTTCGCACCTCCGTTTGCTGGTGTGGGGGGCGTTGGGGCGTGCCGGCATGGCAACCCGTGCAGCTTAAGATGCTCTAAGCGGCAGTAGACATTGTGCGTCTCCCTCAGTACTGACCCAGGTTCCGATCCTCCATCCCCCGTGAATATTTGGTGCACCCCTCTGGGGAAGTCGTTTGGCCCTCCCCAGACGGGAGAGTGTGGTACTAGGCTTATCCGCCGGTTAGGCGGCCTGGCTAGAGGAGGAGGATTAGTGAAAAGTTAAAACAGCACCAGTTACGAAGGTCTCCCTAGAGGTGACCTTTGGTTGACTACGCCAGTAGTCGCATAGTTAGACTTGGTTAAATTGTCTTTTTGTTATTCCCCCCTTTCCCCCTTCCCAAAGCCTACGTTAATCCGCCCCCCCCCCCCTTAGTCCACAACCCCACCCCGTCTACCCTATCCGGCCCTCACCCACATCCCGTCTCCTCTCCTGGTCGCATCAGGGGGGTGGCGGAGTGGCGATGCAGAAATATTTGCCGGTGGTCTTACTGGGAGTATTGAGACATGTGCCTGATGAAACTAATATCCGTAAATGTGAAGGGCCTCAACTCCCCGGAGAAGAGAACGATTCTCTGGCAGGGGTTGAAGAGACACAAGACAAAGATTGCCTTTGTCCAAGAGACACATTTCAAAAGACCTGCAGCCCCCCGACTGAATAGCAGGCTGTTCCCACACGTGTTCACCAGCTGCGCGCCTGATGCTAAAAGAAAAGGGGTAGCGATCATGGTAGCTAGGGGGTCCCGTTCACCCTACGGGAGTCATGGGGAGATGAGGCTGGGAGGATGGTGATGGTGAAATGCCTCATTGGCCAAAAAACCTATACCCTGGTGTCTATACGCCCCCAATCAGGGACAGGTTCGGTTCCTTAAGCAATCTCTAGATAGGATTGAAGAATTCGCAGAGGGGGAGATAGTGATATGGGTGATTTTAATCTGACCATGGAACCACTTATAGACTCTTCTGTGGGCAGATCAGTGTCCCACTTAGCACTGAGATCACTCAAGAAAAAGCTGCATAGCATGCAGATGGTGGACGTGTGGCGGATTCAGAATCCGACAGATAGGGACTATTCTTTCTACTCAAAGGGTCATGAGACGTACTCCAGGATCGACTACCTTTGGATCTCACACAGCTTACTGGGCCTTACCTCAGACAGTGGAATACTTCCGACCTTCTTCTCGGATCATGCCCCTATTTATCTAGAAGTGCGACAGACCACCTCCCCCTCTGACGTGGAGACTTAATGAATCCCTCCTACAGGACGAGGTGGTTGCCCAAGCTGTCATGGAAGGCATAGAGCTTTTAGCAATAATGACAATGGGGAAGTATCTCCCTTGATGCTGTGGGAGGCGCATAAGAGCGTAATCAGAGGGGTACTGATTAGTCAGGCATCCAGGCTGAAAAAAGAAAGAATGATCCAATTAGACCAGCTCACGGAGCGGGTCAGGGTCCTGGAGTCGTCCCATAAACAATCGGAGGCAGCAAGAGTCCTTGGAGAGCTAACTCAGGCCCAAGAGGCTCTCAATGCCCTACTCAGACAATAAGCAAAATTCTTAATTAAAAGATGCAAGCGTAGATATTACAAGCACGGGAATAAGAGTGGCACGATGCTTGCGAGAGCACTCAGGCAGCAGCACACCCAAAATTACATATTCTTAGTATACAGTACCTCCTGCTTCAAATATAATACTTACAAGTGGGTTATACTCCGCCAGATGGCGCTGGACTGCAGAGACATAATAAGGAAATAAGAAAATAGGCTCCTCCCGGCCCCTCAAATACCCGGGGACCTCCCACAAATCCCCAGAATTTCTCTGCAGTCTGGCTGCGACGGACGAGAAATGGCTCTCTACTCACAGGTGAGCGGGGCTATTAGCCTGCGGCCCCGTAGGACTATTCCCATCCGTTCCACTAGTAATATGCCTCCCAGCCTTGGCTGCGCTGGTCGGGTGAAGGTAGGCAGCACCGCTGTTAGGTGCTTAGGAGCGCTGCTCCACCGCAATGCTGTGCATTCTGTGTTTTTCACTTTATATTTATTCTGTCTGTCTTGTGCCAGCCGCCACGCTGGCTTCCTTTTACTGTCTTTTAAAATTGCCTCAGGCTCTGGTGCGCCGTCATTGCCTGCTTGTCACGTCCTGGCTTCGCGCTCTTCGGGGGGGCGGGGCCCGTCTATGGCGCGCTCCGCGTCATCGCTGATACCGGCCCGCTCCTCGAGGTATACCGACGCCATCTTTAACCTGCTTGGTTGGCCCATGTGCGACGGACCTCTACCTACCGCGGCCCGTAAGTGCCCTCGCGGGCAGCTTTATATTCTTCTATTCTCAGTGTGTCACACACCCTGCTTCCCCTTTTATTCTGACGATAGGGTTATCCTCCAGCAGGAGGCGACGTTGCAGAGAGAAGTCTTGAAAACGAGCCCCTTCCGGCCTATATATACCTGGGACCTCCCACTTAACACCCAGTGTTTTCTCTCTGCAAGATGCGACAAGACAGAAGAAAGAAGTCTCCTGCTTGCAGGTAGCCGGGGTCAGTCCCCGGCATCCCCCCATGGTCTATTTCTGCCCAGCTACTTGTTTTTTGTTCACTCAGTTGATATTGGAAGCCTCCCTGCCTAGGCTGCTGGCTGGGCAACGGTAGACGGCACCTCATGGTGCCTAGGAGCTTATCTCCTCCGCTCGTCCCCATGCGTGGGGCAACGCAGTTATCCGGGCGGGGTGCCTGTTTCTGGCACCCGCCTCGCTCGTAGTGCAGCCGCGGTGCTCATCTTTAGGGGCCGGGGCCGCGTTCCTTCGCATCCCCCGCCGCGCTGACGTAAGCGGGGGCGGGGCCGGAGCGCTTCGCGCGCTTTGCTGGTCAGCCCTTCGTCTCCTCGCTCCGGTCGGAGCGTCTGGAAGTAATCCCTCAGGTGGTGCACGGGTCCGTCTGGGGTCTGCTGCAGTCCACAGAGAAGGCACCCCACAACAGGCACTCCACAACAGGCCAGCGAAAGAGCTCTGTCTGGCAAGTTTTCGTTTTATGCATATTAAGTATTTTAACCTATGTATGGCCAATTTGGAAGTAATTCCTCTAGATTGGTTGCACTGATTATTGTGCTGGTGCACTCTTGAGCCCATTAGGGGTATAGAGGGCTGCATTTTGATTTGTGTATATATATATATATATATATATATTTTTTTTTAAGTGATTGCCAGTATACCTTGGGTATTTAATGTGTGTGTGTGTATGTTACGCTTGCTGCATACCTTTTGGTACTTTCTGGAGGCTGATTGTGGTCTCTTTCTTACAGGTCCGGGGATTCCCGTGCTGCGGTGGGTCTCCCGGTCTGATATACCTGGGTAGTCTTATTGTGTAAAAATCCTCCCACTCCCGGGACTTTAATTATAAGAAGGGCATCCTGGGTTGCTTAATGTGTAAATCCCTGGGTGATTGCGAATGCCATAATTTCACCATATGGAGGCTTCCGACATTACCAGAAACGGCTCTTCGGGGCTATCCAGGCTGTGTGGGGGTTGTGGGGCTCTGCTCCCAGGCGATGATGTTATAATATGTATTCCATGTGCACAGCGGAATATTGTGCGCTAGTCCGGCTCCTCGCAACCTCCGTCATCTCCTACCCCTCCCCACCTATTCCGGACCCCGTGTGACGTTGTCAAAAGTGGGGATTCGCAATCCGAGGTGTGTGCACGGTTGGCCAGCCTCGAGAAAATAGTTTCCGCCGCGGTGGCCCAGAAGGCTACGGCTAAGTGGAAGCACCTTTCTCCGGCATCACCTGTTCCGGAGGATGAGGTGTTGGAAGTGTTGGATTGGTCCGATTGTCCCCCGGCTGAGGAGGGGGAGCTCCTAGAGGAGTTGGACGAGCCTATAGACCAGCAATTGTTTGGTACCCCTGGCGATCAGGCTGCGGGGGTGTTCCTTGACACTCCTTCCATTTTGGCTCAAATGTTTGAGATTTTGGCTGTGTTGCCCCAATTTACCAACGCTGGATTTGACGGCTTGGCTGCTGAAACCTTCATCTTGAAGGAGGAGGGTCTATCTGACTCGGTTGTTAAGACTCTGATCTGTGCCCGGAAGAGGTCTTCTTCTACCATCTACTATAGGACTTGGAGAGCCTATATCGCTTGGTGTGAGGTTAGATCTTTGCCTTGTAGGGTCTTTTCGGTTTCCAGGATTCTGGATTTTCTGCAATCAGGGCTGGACTCTGGTCTCCAGCTGAGTACTTTGAAAGGGCAGGTTTCTGCCTTGTCTATCTTTTTTCAGAAGCCTTTTGCGCTTCATCCTTTAGTCAAGACTTTTTTCCAGGGGGTTACACATGTGCGGCCTCCCAGGAACCATTGCTCCCTGTTTGGGACTTAAACTTGGTTCTTTCTGCTCTACAGGCTCCTCCCTTGGAGCCCTTGCAGGATATTGCTCTGTCTACCTTGACTCAGAAGATTGCCTTCTTGGTGGCTATCACTTCGGTTCGGCGGGTCTCGGAGTTGGCGGCCTTGTCGATTCAGGCTCCCTACTTTGAGAGGCATCAGGACAAGGTGGTCTTTCGTTTCAAACCAGACTTTCTTCCTAAGGTTGTTTCTGCTTTTCATTTGAATCAGGATATTGTTCTTCCCTCCCTGTGTCCTAAGCCTAAGAATGACAAGGAGAGGGTTTTGCATTGTTTGGATGTGGTACGCTGTGTTAAGTACTATTTGATTACTACTTCTCCGTTTCGTAAGACTGATGCCTTTTTTGTTGTGCCCTGTGGGCCTAGGAAGGGTTTGGCTCCGGCCAAGTCTTCCATTACCAAATGGATTCGTCAGGCGGTTGTTGGGGCCTATTCGGCCAAGGGGAAGGTTCCCCCTTTTCGTATCACCGCTCATTCTACTCGTGCTGTTGGGCGTCCTGGGCTTTTCAGCACCAGGCTTCTGTTGAACAAGTTTGTAAGGCTGCTACTTGGTCTTCCGTTCATATTTTTACTAAATTTTATAAGGTTTATGTTTTATGCTTCAGCGGATGCTGTGTTTGGCCGCAAGGTTCTGCAGACTGCATTCGTTTAAGTTATGCTTCATTTTGCTGTCGGATACCCACCCCTTGTGGACACTGCTTTTGGATGTCCCTATCGTCAGAATTAAAGGGGAAGCGGGGTGTGTGACACACTGAGAATAATACCATTTTGTGAATACTCACCTGTAAAATGGATATTGTCAGTGTGTCACACACCCCGCTTCACCCGCCCTTTTTGGTATCCTGGATCCTCTATATGGTGAAGCTTTCCTTTATTTTATTTTGAGGTTACCGTTGGATTTCCTGGTACCTTGTCTTACTGCTGTTTGAATTCACTGGGTGTTAAGTGGGAGGTCCCAGGTATATATAGGCCGGAAGGGGCTCGTTTTCAAGACTTCTCTCTGCAACGTCGCCTCCTGCTGGAGGATAACCCTATTGTCAGAATTAAAGGGGAAGCGGGGTGTGTGACACACTGACAATATCCATTTTACAGGTGAGTACTCACAAAATGGTATTTTTTATTACTGTGTGCTTACGGTCTTGGCTTCTTACGTCTTTCAGGCGGGCGAACCCTTTTTGGCTTCTCCCGGCCCTTTATTAGTTATATAACTAGTAGGCCTTGTTAATACTCCCACTTCCCTAGCGGGTTTTTGGGGCATCCGGGGTTGCTATATAGCGTTATTCCCTATCGGCGTATAGCGCCGCTATAATCACCATATGGAGGCATCCCAGGATAATGTGACCGGGGTCCCCTTCGGGACAAGACCGGCTGTGTGTAGCGTGTGGGCAGCCTCATGCTGACGCTGACAAGGCGCGGGTCTGTGTACCCTGTGCAGAGCATGTGCTGGCATTGCAATCTGGCCTCCCAGTGGCTGCACCTCGTTTCACTTCGCCTACTCCCCCAAGCTTAAACCTCACTCCAACTGAGTTGCGTACTAGTGGGGATTCTCAGCCTGATGTGTCTTCTAGACTGGCTACTGTTGAGCAGTTGATTGCTAAGTCCTTTGCGCGTAAGGCCCCTGCTAAAAAGTGGCACTTAACGCCTAATGTCACTATTTTTCCTATGGAAACTGAGGAGTTTTGGAATCTTTGTGGCTATACCCCGTCTGATGAAGGGGAGCTGTTTTCTGACTCGGGCTCATCTGATGAGAGACCAAGGGGTCATGACGATTCTGGCTCTGACCCCTGGGCCCCGGATAACAGATTATTGACCCAGATATTTGAGGTTCTGTCCATTACTCTCTCCCTGTTGCGGCTCCCAGGCAGAGAGGGGAGCTTTTCCATACAGACAAATCACGTTTGGAATTTCCCGAGCAGGCACATTTCTATAACCTTGTGCTCAAGGAATGGGAGCGCCCCAGTAAACTTCCCGGGGTTCCAAAAAGTTGGGATAGGAAGTATCCCTTTCCTGCTGAGGTGGTTAAATGTTGGTCATCCCCCCCTGAGGTGGATGCCCTGATCCTAGGGCTATCTAACACCTCTGTCGTGCATTCCCCTGACTCTACTACCCTGCGGGATGCTGAGGACTGGCGCATTGACCAGCTGGCATCCCACGCCTTTGCATGTGTGGGGACGGCGCTGCGCCTGGTCTGTGCCTCTGCCATTACTGCTGTGGCCACTAGAACCCTTATCAGAAATATACTTGATAGTGCCCCTGATGATTTGCCTTGTGAGGTGTTCAATGCACTCTTCAGTTGTGATGTTTTTGTAAATGCCATGGATGACACCATCAGAATGTGTGCCAGAACTTCTGCCCTTGTGGTGGCTATACCCCGCTCGGTTTGGCTGCGCCAGTGGGCTGCTGACAATGCTGCCAAGAAGGCCCTCACTGGTTTTCCCTTTAAAGGACTGCGCCTGTTTGAGGACCGTCTGGACCTTTTTGCTAAGGGAGGCAGGTTACCCCAGCGCAAGCAGCAATCTCGGCCCTTTCGGGGTCAGGGTTCCTTCTCCTCCCCTTACTGTAGTGCCAGACAGGGGAGGGGGGTTTCCTTTCCTGGGACCCGAGGAGATTCCTGGGGTCCCAAAGCAAAATCATCCCCCAAGCCCCCTCATGCATGATGGGGTGCCCTCACCCATCCGGGTGGGGGGACGGCTGCAGCACTTCGCTCACGTCTGGAGGCTTCATGTATCAGACCGGTGGATTTAGGAGGTAGTGTCCTCCGGTTACAAGATAGGATTTGCTGCCTGTCCCCTTCCAAGATTCATCAGATCCCGGATTCCTAAGGACCCTGTGTCAGCTCAGGAGCTAGTGCAAGCAGTGCAAGGCCTCCTGGAGCTGGGGGTCATCTGCCAGGTCCCCTTAAGAGAAAAAGGCAAGGGCTTTTTATTCCAACCTATTCACAGTACCCAAAAAGATGGGTCAGTCAGGCCCTTCCTGGACTTGAAGATCCTCAAAAAATTTGTCAGGGGCAGGCGCTTTCGCATGGAAACTCTGCGCTCTGCCATCAGTTCCCTGCACCAAGGGGATTTCATGACTTCTGTGGACATCAAAGATGCTTACCTTCATATTCCTGTGTTCCCAGGTCATCAAAGGTTCCTCAGGTTCGCTCTGATAGATCAACACTACCAGTTTGTGGCCTTGCCCTTTGGCCTCACTTCTGCCCCTAGGGTGTTCACCAAGGTGCTGGCTGGCGTGATGTCTCTGCTCAGATGTCAGGTCGTCCACGTGCTTCCCAGTCCCAGTCTCTACATCAGACAGAGTTGGATACTCAGCTGGTGGTGTCCACTCCGGAGTTATTTGGATGGGTGATCAACCACCCCAAGTCCTCACTGTCCCCTTCCTTGGTAACTCCATTCCTAGAAATGAATCTGGATACAGTTCAGGCAAGGATTTTCCTTCCTCAGCAGAAGGTGGACAAGTCTGATTGCACAGGCTCAGTCCCTCCTAGCTTGTCCTCATCCCTCCATCAGGCAGGGGATGCAGCTGGTGGGCTTGATGGTGGCATGCTTCGAAGCGGTCCCTTATGCTCAGTTCCACTTGAGGCCTCTGCAACTTCACCTATTGTCAGTATGGGACAAGGACCCAGCGTCCCTGGACGGTGTCTGTGTGCTCTCCCCTCTGGTCAGGAGGTCCCTCTTGTGGTGGATGGACTCAAGGAACCTGTTGGGGGGGCAGATCCTTTCTTACCCCTCCCTGGGAGACGGTCACTATGGATGCCAGTCTGTCAGGTTGGGGGGGTTTCTGGAAGTCCCTGAGGTTCCAGGGGAGGTGGGGTCCTCAGGAGGCCCACACATCTATCAATGTCTTGGAACTACGGGTGATCGGGTTAGTTCTGGCTCACTTGACTACTCACCTTCGGGGCCTGCCTGTTCAGGTGCGCTCGGACAACCAGACGGCAGTTGCCTACATCAATCATCAGGGAGGGACCCGGAGCAAGGGGGCCCTCCAGGAAGCGTCTCTGATCCTGACTTGGGCGGAGGCCAATGTCCCCTGCATATCAGCTGTGTACATCCCGGGGTGGAAAATCGGCTGGCGGACTCTCTGAGCAGGGGGACCTCTCGCCAGGGAGAATGGTCCCTATGCAGCAGGGTGTTTCAATCCCTGTGTCACCGTTGGTGCCAACCAGATGCGGATCTGTTTGAGTCCCGCCACAATCACAACCTCCCAGCTTTTGTCTCTCTGTCCCAGGATCCTCTGGCCTTGACCTCGGATGCGCTAGCAATGTCATGGCAGGACTTTCAGTTCCTGTATGTCTTCCCTCCGATTCCCCTGCTGGGCAGGGTTCTGCGCAGGATTGCTCTGGAAGGGGTGCCAGCAATTCTGGTGGCTCCCAGGTGGCCAAGAAGAGTGTGGTTCACAGACGTGGTGCAGCTGGCAGTAGATCAGTACGCTCTGCCCTTGGTGCCAGATCTGCTCACTCAGGGCTCACTACGCCATCCCAATTTACAAACTCTGGCTTTGACGGCCTGGCTGCTGAAACCTCCATCTTGATGGAGAAGGGGCTGTCTTCCGCGGTTTTGGATACTTTGATAAAGGCTAGGAAGAAGACTTCCTCTTCCATTTATTACAGGGTTTGGCGTACCTACATTGACTGGTGTGAGTCTAAGTCTTGTCTAAGTCCCTGTCGGGTGTTCTCTATTCCCAGGATTTTGGAGTTCCTGCAGCATGGGTTGGAGATGGGACTCCAGCTCGGTACTCTGAAGGGTCAGGTTTCTGCCCTGGCTATTTTCTTCCAGAAGTCCTTTGCTCAGCACCCTCTGATCAGGACTTTTTTCCAGGGGGTCACTCATGTGCTCCCTCCACGTAAGCCTATGGTGCCTGTTTGGGATTTGAACTTGGTTCTGTCAGCCTTGCAGGGTGCTCCCTTTGAACCTGTGCAGGATGCTGCCCTGCCCTTCTTACGCTCAAGGTTGTATTTCTGGTTGCTATCGCCTCTGTCAAGCGTGTGTCTGAGTTGGTGGCGCTTTCCATTCAGCCCCCTACTATGAGAGACACCAGGACAAGGTGGTGTTTCGTTTCAAACCTGACTTTCTGCCTAAGGTAGTGTCTGCCTTTCATTTGAATCATGACATTGTTCTTCCTTCTTTGTGCCCTAATCCTAGCAATGCTAAGGAGAGGGTTTTGCACTCTTTGGATGTGATTAGGTGTCTGAAGTACTATCTGGTGGCTACTGCACCTTTCAGGAAAACTGATGCTCTTTTTGTGGTCCCTTCTGGTCCTAGGAAGGGTTTGGCTCCTGCCAAGTCTACTAACAGCAAGTGGATTCGTCAGGCTGTGATTCAGGCCTACTCTGCTAAGGGGAAAAATCCTCCCTTCCGCCTTACTGATCATTCCACTCGTGCTATTAGTGCCTCTTGGGCTTTTCAGCACCAGGCTTCTGTTGAACAAGTTTGCAAGGCTGCTACTTGGTCTTCTGTTCATACCTTTTCAAAGTTTTACAAGGTTGATGTTAGGGCCTCAGCTGATGCTGTTTTTGGCCGAAAGGTTCTGCAGGCGGCAGTGGTTTAAACTGTCTGCTGCTGCCTTTTTATTGGGGATCCCACCCTACTTTATGGACACTGCTATTGGATGTCCCACTTGTAAGTATTATATTTGGAGCAGGACGAACTGTATACTAAGAATAATACAATTCTGTGATTACTCACCTGTAGAATTGGTATTATGAGTATACAGTACGTCCTGCTCCAACCCACCCTTGGTTCCCCTGTATGGTGATTGTTATCATTGTTATAGTTGATAGTTTGGGTTGTTTAATTCTCCCGGCTTCTCGTTAACTGCTTTTCAATGCTGGGGATTTGTGGGAGGTCCTCAGGTATTTGAGGGGCCGGGAGGAGCCTATTTTCAATGTCTTTGCAGTCCAGCGCCATCTGGTGGAGTATAACCCACTTGTAAGTATTATATTTGGAGCAGGACGTACTGTATACTCATAATACCAATTCTACAGGTGAGTTATCACAGAATTGTATTTTCAGAAATTCTAGACGCCTCCCAGCAAAAGCAGAACACCTCAGAGAAAATTGCGGAGACGTTCCAGGCATATTTTGCTGGTTTGTACGATTTGATTGGGGGGCGGGCATGGAGAGGGCGCTCCCGGGGAGGGCCAGGGAAATACATAAAGGGCTCGGGCATGCCATCAATCCCGAAGGAAATAGCGGAGTCACTGGAAGACCCAATTAGCATAGAGGAGTTGGCAGAGGCTATCAAGCTCTTGCCGTCAGGAAAAGCATCGGGACCGGACGCATATATGCTCAAATATTATAAATCTTTCATCTCATTACTGTGCCCCTGCCTGGTGAGAGCCTGGAACACGATAACAGATCCGGAGTCTCCCGGTTCATTCTCGGGGAGGGAAATGGAAGCCCACATACCAATCCTACACAAGTCAGGTAAAGACCCATTGGCATGCAAAAGCTACTTAGACAAAAAACCCTTAGACATATAGGCCTAGGAGACAAGATGAGATCACTCATAGAGGCGTTATACACCACACCTTCGGCTAACATCAGAATAAACGGACACCTCTCAAACCCGGTACTCATCCGCAATGGGACCCGACAGGGGTGCCCTTTGTCCCCCCTGCTCTTTGCCCTATCATTAGAGCCATTCCTCTGCAGAGTCAGAGGGAATGTTGACATTCGGGGGGTCGAATCGGTTAATGGCATGCATAAGGTAGCTGCTTATGCGGACAACCTCCTCTTCTTTATCACAAATCCCTCAGTGACAGTCCCAGTCCTGATGAAGGAGTTTGAGACCTACGGGAGGCTCTCTTATCTTAAAATTAACTTTGATAAGTCAGAGGCCCTGAATGTCTCGCTCCCTGGGGAAATAGTTAAAAATATGCAACAATCGTTCCCATTCAGGTGGGCGAGGGCCTCAATCTCCTATCTTGGCACACAACTGCCGAGCCAGTTGGCAAACATCCCAGCCCTGAATTTCTGGCCGATAGCACAGAGAATCAAGGCAGACCTAGCAAAGTGGGACAGCCCTTCATTCTCTTGGATGGGCAGAGTTAATATCATCAAAATGTCGGTGCTCCCTAGGCTGTTGTTCTTGTTCCAGGCTCTGCCAGTCCACATCCCGAGGCAGTTCTTCCGAGAAATGAATGGTGCACTGATGAGATTTGTGTGGAATAAGAAGCTGGCGAGGTTGAGATCACAACTACTAAGCAGCCCCAAAAAATTAGGTGGAATGGCACTTCCGGACATGAGGTTGTATTGGGCAGCTACTCACCTACAAAGAGTGTGCGAATGGCAGAATTGTCAGACAACCAAAAGGTGGGTCCAGCTGGAACTAGCAGCAGCCCCGGCCCGACTAGTGGCATCCTTATGGAATAAGGCATCCCCCACACCAGAAACTAGGGTCCACCCGACTATTGGGGCAACCTTGGGTGTATTCAGGGAGTGTAGGGGGCGACAGGAGTTCTCTCCCTGGCCCTCCCCGGTGGTGCCAATTGTGGAGAACCCACTGTTACAGGCTGGCCCCTTTAAGACAGATCTGAGGGAATGGGGAGGCTTACGTCAGCTGAGAAGCGATCTGATAAACGGGAGGGGCTGGGTTCCACTCTCAGAACTGAGAGGTAGATGGGAGAATGATAATCTAGATCCGTGGACCCTGCTGCGCTTCCAGTCATTCTTGTCCCAATTAGGTTTTAAAAAGGAAAAATGCAGGGGACCAACAGAGTTCGAGAGGATATGCCTAGAGAACCAACTGTACCCACACTTGATCTCCAAACTGTACTTTCTTTTGATAAACGAGCAAGCGACCCCCCCCCCCCCCGCCTTCTGGAGCGAATGGGAGAAGGACTTAGGTAGACCCCTGAGTAAGAAGGAAAGGGAAAAGATTGCTACACTGGCACATAAGTCCTCGGTGGCGACAAGGGTGCAAGAAACGAATTATAAGATTTTAACACACTGGTACTATACACCAGACAAACTTAACAAGATGTACGCCTCCGTAGACCCACAGTGCTGGAGGTGCGGGGTGGAGTGAGGCTCAATGTTCCATATATTCTGGACATGCCCCAGAATCAAAGAATATTGGGGGAGGTCTTACCCATTATCACACAGATCACTGGAGCACAGATTCCGGAGGACCCGGCCCGAGTCTTGCTCCACTTAACGAAACGCACAGTAGGGAAATATAGGAGAACCCTGCGAGTCATCTACTAAAGGCAGCTAAACGTGATCCCTAAGCATTGGAAATGGAGAGGGGCACCTACCGTGGGGGACTGGGTTGGAGAGGTGCTAAATATTTGCGAGATGGAAGATCTAACAATGTCACTCCATGACAGAGACGAACAGTTTAGGACGACTTGGATGCCCTGGCTAATGCTCCAGGAGTCAGAGGGATTCAGGGCCCTGTTTAACCAATAGACCCCCGGATCGCATCCTTGCAGCATGTCCTGAACTGAGTGATAGAGTTCTGGGGCTTCCCCCCGAGTCGCACGGGGACTGGAGAAAGGGGCCCCCGGGCTAACCAGTAAAGAGAGATGGGAGCTTTCCTAGCGCTGTGGAACACAGAGGTATCGATAGCGCTGAGATTGTATCCAGGGCCCTCCTTGGGGGCTATAGAACAAGATACCGATTGCTGTATGAATCGAAGCTATGTGATAACAGGAAAATGTGTATGTAGTAGTCACAAGACCCGGCCCCCTGTTCTTCTCTCTTGTGCTTCTTGATCCGTGTGTACTTGTTGTATTCTAAGTATGTCTCACACCCTGCTTCGGAAGTAGTCATTACACTTGGGTTATGTCCAGCAGAGGGCGAACTTTCTGCAGAGATGACTAGAAAAAAAGAAGCCCCTCCCTGGCCCATAAATACCTGTGACCCCCCACACATCCCCCAGTTTAGTCTCTGCAGAACGACGAGCAAGCAGAAGATGACGTCTCCTCCTTGCACAGGGGGATTTCAGGTAGCCGGGATAACTCCCGGCTCTCTATTTTCTCTATTTCCGCTCGGATCCCTTCCCCCCCATGCCTCCCAGCCGTGGCTACTGGTCCGGGTGAGGGTAGTATTGCACCTTTGGTGCTTAGGAGCTAGTGCTCCACCGTGAGACCCTATATGAGAGGGTAGGCGGTTAACCGGGTTGGTGACCCCGGTTTGGGATGCCCTGTCCGTTTCCCCTTTTACTACTTCTAAAGTTGGGGATCCCTCCCTCACTTTATTCCCTATGAAATCGGGGGGAGGGCTGTGGTTTCCCTCATCCAGCTGTCATGGGCATCGGGAAGTAATCTGTCTTCTATTGGGTAGCTATGAATGTTTTTGTGTGAATGTGTTTTACTTTGTATTCTAGCTATGTGGTACATCCTTCAACTTAGTTTTTCTGTGCTGGCCGCACTTTCAAGATGGCGGCTGGTGTGGTGGCTGAGGGAAGCTTTTTCCCTCTCCTTGCTGTGAGGTGGGGGGGCGGGGACGGGCGCGCTGGCAGCGCCCGCCCCTTTCTATTTTCCTTCACTCTAAGGGCGTCTTGTTGGCGCCCTCTTCCTTACTGCAGAGGGGGCGGGGCCGGGCGCTCATAGCGCCGTCAGCGGCCCGCCCCACTCGGCTCTCGGGCGCCCGGTTCCTTGATCGGGAGGGCGGCGGGCCCGGGCGCTCCTCGCGCCGGCGGGGGCCGCCCCCCTCTGTTCCTTGGTTAGGTAAGGGGCAGGGCCCGGCACTCCTCGCGCCGGCGGCCCGCCCCGCTCTGCTCTCGGGCGCCCTGTGGCGCCCGTTTCTTCCTTAAGACAGGCGCCCTCGGCGGTGCCCGGTCTTTTAGTTTAGGGAGGGGGCGGGGCCGGGCGCTCCTCGCCCGCCCCACTCTGCCCTTGGGTAAGGAAGGGGGCGGGGCCGGGCGCTCCTCGCGCCGGCGGCCCGCCCCGCTCTGCTCTCGGGCGACGGCTGCGGCGCCCGACTCTGCTATTAGCATGGGGCCGGGCGCCCCTCGCGTCGGCGGCGGCCCGCCCCACTCCGCCCCACTAGGCTCTCGGGCGCACTCAGGGGCGCCCGCCTTGTGTCTAGGGAGGGGGCGGGGCTGGGCGCTCCTCGCTCCGGCGGCCCGCCCTTCTCCGTTATCGGGCGCTCTTGGCGGCGTCCGTTCCTTTGACTAGGGGGGGGGCCATGCCTGGTGCGCTTCACTCCGGTGGTCCGGCTCCATTCCTTCTGGTTCCGGTTGCTTCACCCCTCTGTCAGGGGCCCCTCTTCACCTGCATGTCGCTGGAGGTGAGTGCCCTGCGGGGTGTGCTTGATTGTATATTTACATGTGACTTTGGCATGATATGTGGGCCTTAATGCTTTTGCCTCAATGTTATGTGTATATTTACATATAGATATACTTTATATATGTATGTATTTTTTATATTCAGTCACATTCTGTTACTTTTCCTGGTATGAGTGTTTGTTTTTTATGTGCCCTGGGGTCCCTTGGGTTACAAATCCTCCCACTTACGGACTTAAGGGGCATCCCGGGTTGCTTATTGCGTAATTCCTGCTAGTGCGACTACCATAAAAATCACCATTGGGAGGCTTTCCTGGTCTCGGGCTCTGGTTCCCTTCGGGGCAGTCCCGGCAGTGTGTGTGTGTTGGGGGGTATCCCGTTTGGGGATGCTGTGCTGGGCCATATTATGTGTTGTACAGGCCATAACACGGCGATTGGGGGCCCGGACATTTGGGTCAGTACCGCCGGCTTTATCTCCTACAACTCCTTATATTATCCGTACCCCATGTGACTTGGTCATTAGCGGGGAGTCGCTATCTGATGTATGTGCTGGATTGGCCGACATCTGAAAATTGTCTTCTAGCTCCGTGGCCAAGCATGCGCTCGGCCCAGCGGTTAGAGCATACGTTAATTGGACTTTATTCCTCAGCGGGGTAGGCTCTAGTCCATGTACATATATATACATATATATATATGTATATATATATACGTGTGTGTCTATATATATATATATATATATATATATATATACTTTATGGCCCCGACTAAGTGCAGTTATCTGTCACTGGTAGTGCCGGTTATTCATGTTCATGATTCCCTTGACTGGTCTGTTTATTTTCCGCCTGCGGAAGGACCTGTTTACGGAATCTGAGGATCAGCAGTTTGGGATGCTGATGCCGGGCAGGGGCTTGGGGATGCTTTGGTTATCCCCAAGTTCCTGGGCCTTTTATTTGAGGTGCTGGCTATTCCTACTCTGGCGATGTCCCCTCCGCGGGAGGGAAAATAATTTTTTTCTTGAGACCTCTAAGCCTCGTCTGGGTGCCCAACTCAGCTTCATTCTAATATGTGATTATTGCGGTCCGGTAGGGATCTAGCCGGCTTCTTGGTTTCCCTCTGGAACGGGATGGAAGGTATCTCTGTACGGTGATCGAGGTGAAACGCTGGTCATCTCCTCCCTAGGTTGATGCGTCTGGTACTGGGATTGCGCAACGCACCTGCGGTGCACTATCTAGACGCTTCCACGATTGAGGATCTTTAGGTCCGTCGTGGTTATCTGCTGGCTGGACGAGTCCTTGCTGGCGTGGGTTCTGCCTTGCGGCCTGTTTATATTTCTGTACACATGGTTGTGGTTGTCAGGTCTATGCTTTGGGGCCAGTTGCGGGGTCCCAGCTGGACCCAGCCGGCGCTGATTTAGTAGCGTTTAGGCGGCATGTTTAGTTCCTGTCCTTGGTCTTGTGTGTCTGGTTGACACTATATGTCTGTATGGCGGAGCCTCAGCTTTGTTTGTGACTATATGACGCTCTGTCTGGTTGCGCCGGTGGCGGCTAACATTGGCTATCCCTCGGGGTATGCGGCCTTGGAGTCATATTGGACTCTGTTGCATAAGGAGGCAGGCTTCCGCCACGCTAGAAGTGACGTTGCTCCTTCGGGGGGCGGACTCCCCTATTCTTCCTTTTCATGGTGCCAGAGCTGGCAGAGGTGCTGCCTTCTCTAGCTTCAGGTGTGATTCCTCTGTTCTCGGGTTTCCTCGGTCTCCCGGGCTGTGCAGGGGTCGGTGCTATTGTTTCCGCCCTGGTGGTTCTCTAACGGGATGGATCCTTCGGAACCATTCTGGTTTTTGAGGCCTTCTACAGGTTCATCAGAACCCAGTAGTTCTGCATGGAGACTCTGCGCTCGGTCATCAATTCCCTTCATCTGGGGGATTTCGTGACGTTTATGGCCATCAAGGTTATTTGCCTTTATGTATCTACCTACCCTGCTCGCTAGAGATTTCTCAGGTTTGAGGTGGAAGATCGGCGGTTTTCACTTGTGGCCCCCCCTTTCTGGTTGCCTTCAGTGCCAAGGGTGTTCGTCAAGGGGCTGGCGGGCATGATGGCCCTTATCAGCCCAGGGCGTTTACAGTGGGCTGTATCTGGATGGCCTACTCATTACAGCATCTTTTCTTTGCTGGGGGGCGATGGCCTCCAGGGTAGTTACGTCGCTGGAAAAGTTTGGAGGGGTGATGATCCACCCCAAGTTCTCTGGCATGGATCTGGTTCCGGTCAGGCCAGAGGGTTCCTTCTTCACCCTATGGTGCAGAGGTTCTTTGGACCTGATATTTGTTCTCCTGGACAATCCTCGCCTTTCTTTCTGGCTAGGGAAGTATCTGGCGGGATTGATGGTGACTTTCCTTTTAGACGGGCCCTTTTGCTCCTTTTTTGGCCCCTTGTTGGGAGCCGGTTTCCTCGCATGTCAGCCTGTCGGGCTGGGGAGGTTTCTGGATGGATTTTAAGTTCTAGGGGCTGGGGAGTCTCTGGGAGACTCTCGCTCCCATGTCTGTTTTTGGAGTTCAGAGCTATTTGTGTGATACTTTCATGCTGTTTGCATCATTCACAGGTTTTGCCGGTTCGGGTTCCTTGGGACGATTGAACCGCGGTCGCTTTCGACGATCACCAAGGAGGGCCTCGCAGCAGGAGTGCCCTCAGGGGAGCTTCGCTGACCCTTGTTGGGTGGAGAGCGATGTTCCATGCATTTCAGCTGCGTTCTCTCTGGGCGTGGATATCACTGAGGCGGATTCCTTGAGCAGGGGACCCTCTCAGTGTGGGAATTGTTCTTTCTTCTGCAAGGTGTTTCGGTCCTCACAAGTGGTAGATTCCGGAGGTGGTTTTCCTTGCCTCATGTTGCTATCACTAGCTCCCAACGTTTGGTTTTCGGTCTCGGGTTCCTTTGCCTCCGGCAGTGGTCATCATATCTTTTGCCTGGAGGGGTCTGGGGTTTCTGCACCTGTTTCCGCCAAGGTGGTGCGCTAGCTGGCTCCTGAGGGTGCGTCAGCAATGTCAGTGGCTCCAGGGTGGCCAAGATAGGCTTGGTTCTGTAGTTGCATACGCTGGCTTGGCAGTGTGGCTGCTGTAACTTCCTCCATTTTTTTGTGGAGTTTGCCTGATTTTGTGCTTCAGACCCTTGTTCGGGCTAGGAAGTGGTCTTCCTTTAACTTTTCTACAGGACTTGCGGTCCTATATTGATGGGTGTGAGGCTAGGGCCTTGCGTTGCAAGGTGTTTTTCTGTTCACCAGGTTTTTGGGCTTCCGTCGGTACGGTCTGGGGCTCCAGCTTAAGGGCTTTGCTGGGGCAGGCCTCTGTCCTGGTGGCCTTCTTCTAGGGACCTCTGTCCTCTAACAGCCTTGCGTCTGTTTGGGATTTGTATTTTGCCTACACTACAGATTGCCTTTTGGTGGCTAGTCCCTCTGTTCGCTGTGTTTCCATCTCTTTGGGATGTGATTCTTCTTCCTTGTGTCCTTGGTCTAGCTTGAAGAGGAGAGGGCCCTTCTGGGGGTCCTGTTTTTGTTCCATTTCTTGGCTACTTCCCTTTTTTTGTAGGAAGGAAGTCTTGTTGTGGTACCATCTGGCCCCTGCCGGGTTGGGCATCGTCAAGGCTACCATTTTTAATGGATATGTCTGGTCCTTGTGTGGGCTTAGTTTGCTAAGGGGAGGTTTCCCCTTTTCAGTTTAGCGGAATAAGTGGTACGACTGCTACTTGGTCTTCTGTCCATACCTTTTACAAGTCTTTGTAAGGTTGCTGTGCGGTCCTTAGTAGATTATGTTTTTGGCCGTAAAGTTATTCAAACGGCCGGGGTTTTCATTGGTGCTTTTTTGCCTATTAGGATCCCCACCCTTTTTGGACACTGCTGTTGGATGTCCCAAGTGTAATGACTACTTCCGAAGCAGGGTGTGAGACATACTTAGAATAATACCATTTTGTGAATACTCACCTTGTAAAATGGGTATTATAAGTATGTCTCACACCCTGCTTCGCCCCGCCCTGAGTTGTATTTTGGATCCTCTTTGGTGTTACTGGTTTCTTGTAGTTTTTATTGGTTCTTCCTGGTCCCCTTACTGCTTTTCTATACTGGGGGATGTGTGGGGGGTCACAGGTATTTATGGGCCAGGGAGGGGCTTCTTTTTTTCTAGTCATCTCTGCAGAAAGTTCGCCCTCTGCTGGACATAACCCAAGTGTAATGACTACTTCCGAAGCAGGGTGTGAGACATACTTATAATACCCATTTTACAAGGTGAGTATTCACAAAATGGTATTTTTGTATTGTACTTTAAAATGCTTAAATAAAGAATATTAAAAGGTGATACCAAGTCTTGCACTGATAATTTATGAGGCATGTGCGCCACAGCTTGACCACTTATCAGAAGTATCGGGGTTTCTGTGATTCAAGATTAGGCAAAAATTATGATTCCCCTAGGACAGTGAATCACCCCTCACTGGTTGTCCAGAGCCGTGTAAAATAGTTTTGGACTATTTTAGAAAAATGTTCTTTTTTGGGTGAGTAAAAGGTTTGGAATGGGCAATGTCAAAAAAATTGTCTAAAATTCCCTGTCCATACACACACTAACTTTCCCCCTTTCTAGCCTGTAAAATAAATAATTTCAAAACAACTAAAAATCTCTGATTATATTTAAAGCAGAACAAAACCCAGGGTGATTGGCCCTGAAATGTAAAACATTTCAGGGCAAGCCCCTGGCCTTACCCAGGGGCACCCCAAATTTGGATGCCCCACTGTGTGAAACCCCTCTGGATTGCTAGCATTCACTCACCTCTTTCCGGTACAACGGCATGTGTGGACCATTGTTGCTTCCTGTGCTTACTTATGCTGAGAGCTCCTGGGGACAGTGTGGCTGTTGGACCACTCTTTTGCATTGTCTTGGAGGAATTCAACTGAAAGGAGGGCAAACTTTGAGGACCTTTTTCTGCTTCTACCCAGCACTGCAAGGAATGGAGGAGAGGCACATGGGATAGGCATAAACTGACCAGATGTCCCGCTATGGGCGAGACAGTCCTGTTCTGGCGGCCTTTGTCCCACTGGCTGTCTCAGGTTCCTGGGGACAATTAAATGTCCCGCTTTGCAGGGGACTGCCCCGCCACTGTTTCCATGGCTGAAACCACACTATCCATGGACTGCTGCGGATGGAGCAGGGAAAAGCTGGCGGGCGGCCGTCGCTGCATTGTCCTTGGGTTGTGGGGCTGCTGCGGGTGCCATGTAGATTAGCTGAGGGCTGGCGGCCATATCCAATGGCCGTGGCCGCCACTGCACTGTCCTCGGGCTGCGGGTGGTGCCAGGAATAGCTGTGGGCTGCGGTCTACTGGGTGCAAAATAGAGTAAGTATCTGCGTGAAGTGCGCTGGACTTACACTTGCTGGCCTCTTCTTCGGCTCCCCCATGCTGTGCGTCACAGCATAATGACACAGGCATCATGTGACAGTCTGTGTCATAATCCTGGGTCACTGAAAGGCTGTGGAGAGCTGCATGAAGAAGGCAGAGGCAGGAATTGTGAACATCCAGCACACGCCTCATGCTGATGCTCACTTTGAAGAGAGAGTGTGTCCAAAGCTGCAAAGGACAAGGTCGAAAAAATAAATTAATGTGCTCGACTATTCATTCATAAAAAAGATGTTGGTCTAAAAGTGCACATCTGATTCTGCCTTAAAGTGGAACAAAACCGGTGATTTTGATTATCCTGGGTTTTGTCCCCTGCTCTGGGGCATCCCGAATTAGGATCCCCTACTGTGTGACCCCCCCCAGATAATAGGCCATAATCACTCACCTCTTCCCAGTCCAAAGGCACATGCGCGGGCTCTCATCCAGTGTATATCTTATTGGAAAATTTCCATAGTGATAAAAATATTTTTCCGTGGCATGATCATCACACAACAGCTAGTGTCAGACCAGTCCCTCTAACACCAACACTTAAAAATGTCCATAAGTATTAAAAACTTTGTTGAACGAATGTTGACAATAGGAAGAAGTTGTTAGGCATGAATGAGAATGTTAAAAGAATAATGACTTGTAATTCAATTCTTTCTGTAACACTTTATTATGCTGTACAATCAAGTTGTTAAAATACAAAATTACAATAAAAAGATTGAAAAATATTTTTCCCTCAAAAGGCCTGTGAATAGCCCTGCCCCAAACCACATCCCTTGTCGCGCCCAGTGTCCCACTTTGGGGCCCATGGAAAATGGTCAGTTTAGACAGGCATCAGGTAAGCTACTGTAGTTGCTGCCTATTATTTCCATTGGGTTTACAGTCCCTTTAAGGAATTTGTTTCACAGCAAATCGATTAGTTTACCATTAGTGTCTGTTTTGTGCACTTCTAGTATGAGTCATTTTAATGACGTTGTATCTTTGAAGTACCATCTACTCCGTGGTCCCTAAACCCTGTTGCAGGAATATGCGGCTTTTCAACATTCGAGAGAAAACCTAAGAAGCTGCTTATTTAGAAGTGATCGCCGCTGTTATCTTAATTAAAATTAGCGAGGAGGCAGAGTAGATTAGCGTAAGCCGCTATCTATATACACAGCAAGTACGACCTGTTGAGTAAAAGGCGCTTTATGTAAAGTGGCTCAGAGGTGTCATAGCTTCAGAGCCATAATCCGGCTTTTATTCATTCCTAAGTAAGCTCACAAAGAGAGCGATTCCTCCTACAGCCTGACGTACAGGAATATGTCATGTACCCGAGTGATTGCTACCAAACATGCAGGATATAAAAGATAGAGGGCTGGAAACCCCCCAGTTTATCAGTTTCCAGGAAGACGCGGCCCATTACAAATTCTCTAGCTCTTCTAACGCTCCTTAATGTTTACCAACCCCCTTCCTTTTCTCCGAAGATCCAGGAGGAAAATTTCCTCCGTTGAAAAACCTATCGTACACATACGGTGCTTGTGCGAATTGTTCACCTGCTTAGAGGTCCTTGTTATATTGTTATAGATTTAGCAGACATTTATTATCGTCATGTGTATTGTATTGCTAATTGAACCAGATAAGCTGTAAATCACTAGAACTTTAAACAATAATATATATACCGGTATATATATTGTATACTGTCTTAAATGTGCAAATAATCAAAAGAATGAATCAGCAAAACATTAAACTTAGCAAAATGCTCACTATGATCCAACCGGGGGGCAACAGCCAGGTGAGACAAAATCTAAACAATAAATCAATTAGTAATTTGCATATATACAAAATAATTCATCACCAAAATTGTATTTTTGTCAACATTCTCACCATGCCCCCCCCCCCATACTTGTTTGACCTAAGTATTGTTGACATCCTGCCACATCTCCAAATTTCTTCTCTTTATCTGGTTTGCATAGACTTTTCAAAAAAATAAATTTTTGTTAATTGTTCGTAGTCACATTGTGATAAATACTTGCACGTTATTGGGTCACTTTAAGGTTTTTTGTATGAATCTTTGAGATTAATATCTGCCAAGGTATTTTTGGTGTGTATGTGTTTCTATTGATGTGTTGCAATATTGATATAAACCATAGTCATACGTGTACTGATATAGCGTGGGGGGTCAATCCCTTGTTTTCATTCTTGTTTTTATTCCGTGTTTGTTGGTGTTCTATTTTCATTTAATAATAAATGTGTATCCAATTGTGTGTGTGGGGCTTTTGCAGCCCTTTAGGTCCACGTGTCCCAGGGGGCTGCTTTTGGTGCTTGTATTCCACCAGGCTTTGCATGGGCTTATTGATTTAGAGCTTCAACCAAGCGACAGTAGCCACAGGAGAAGTTGCTGCATCCCCCGCTTACAGGGCTTATGAATTGATTTGCTATTTATTTTGTCTTATAAGTGGGTGTCTTATGCATAGAGTGAAATAAAACCAGAGTCTAAAAGACCCTTTGCTAGGGGGCATCCCAAAACTCACCTAGTCCTGGGATCCCACAGCAGTCATTTTCATTATTGAGCCTGAGAGTCTGCTGGAAGGTGAGCTCAGAGCGGAGGGAGTGGGGATGCCATGTTCTGCAGATTGCATTTGACTGCTCCTTCACTTGTCTTGCAGTCCAGCTAACACCGATCTGCAATCTGATTAATCTGATTAAAAAACCCATCAAATGGATTTTTAAGAATTATAACCGCCAGTTTAGTGCTATATGACTTTCTCCCTTTATAGTTAATAAATCAGAAAGGGAAGCCTCTGTGGGAACCCGACCAAGTGCAGATAATAAATTTGCCCCACGGCTGAGTGATAAACATTGAGCATGGCTGCCTGTAACTTTATCTAAGCATATAAAATAGCCTGCAGTGCAGCACTTAATGTACTCTACAAATAGAAACCTATTCCTGCTACATTGCTCAGGAAATGAATGTAAATGAGGCGAAAAGCTGCTTTCCAAGACTGAACCGTTTCTATTAGTTTACACCCGTCGGCCTCTCTAGAGTGTAACAAATTCTGATTTGGGATGCCTCACCATGTGTATCCTTAGGGATCACCAAGTAAACTTGCCTCAATCCCATGGCACAAGTGTGGCCTGCGGTTGCCCTCCCAAGCTGAGGCGCATACGTACCAAGTAGGCTTCAATAGCTGATGTGGTTGCAAGTGGGGCTCCATTCATCTCTACTGTGATGGATGGTAGTGAGTGGCTCTGCCTGATGTCGCTGAGACACTGAGATCATGTAGTACGATTCTTGACACAGGTCGTTCAAGATCCTTACTGGCTGCAGGACCCTCTCAGTGCCACCAGTGACACAGAGACCTGCACCTGCTCTGTTTGATATATAGCCCGGACCTTTAATGGGAATATTAGAGTGTAATATAAGTAAGAAGCATGGACGAGATCATGTTTGGAATCAAGATAACAGAGCAGCCCAAGATTGTTATAAATTTAATCGATTTAAGAGTGCACTAGACAAACTACATTCATACAATAGATCACACAATCAATAGATACATACACAGGTCAGAAGGGTGAGTGACAAGTTACAGTCAAAATAAGTAAATGAAATGTCAGTTACTGTGAGAAGTTTGGCCCTGGTGCAGAGCAACCACAGGGCGGTATGTGGCAGCATGCATGTTCCTGTTTTTTCCAGCATGAGACAGATTCGGTGTTCCTTCTCTGAACATTTAAACACATGGCTGGTCCCTCCCCCTTTGTTTCCACCTCTCTTAGCTCTAAATCTTTAATGCCTGCTATCTTTCATGCTGGTATCAGTGCATTCAACCATGTTCTGAACCCGCTTAGATATCAGACACCGCTGTGCCATTAGGCTCCTTACCTGAGTTCTCAGAATCTCAGCCCCCGAGTGTACGTGTATGGCAAAAGACCCAATACCCATGCAGTATGATCTGCAGGGTCTGAAAATGTGAATGGTGTATGGCTAACTTGCATGTAAATTCCATAATTTTACATAACATGGAGGCTCCCAAATGTCTGGCTGTCCTGTTTGAAGTGACTTGGTCAGCACAGCCTCCCTGCAGTAGGATGTGCTGGGGCCATGGTTTAGGTGTGAATATTATCAGTGGTGACGCCTTTGAGGCCTAGGTTCCCAGCAGGTGGTACTGGCAGGAATAAGCATTGTATTTGCATTTTAATTAAGGTCTTTTTGTACCTAAGCTGGTCAGAGATGGAATATTATATATCTATTTCCTCACATGTGCTATCTTGCTCTCATGTCAGAGCATCTTAACAAAGGTGAATGGAGGGCATGCACAGGGATTGCTGGAGAGGTGAGTCTTAATGGCGATCCCCAGGGATACACACAGTAAAGTTGCCATGCTGCAGAGGAATGTTATCCGTGAGAGTGGAAATCATGGGTGTGGATTCTTTAATTTCTTAAAGCTGCACTTTAGTCAAGTTAGCTAACTCAGTTATTGCATGGCTGCCAACCACATGACTGATGACTAATTATGTTTGCTGAGTGGGCTTGCACCTTAAACCTGAATGGTTGCTGGCGGTCTCATGATTGGCTGCAATTTGCTGGCAAACATGTAAATGAGGAGGTGATGACTTGACTATAGTGCTCCTTTAAAGTGGACCAAAACCCACGGAGATCATCCCAAGAATCTATAAGATTGCCAGGCCGCTTGATTCCCTCCCCCGGGGCAACCAGAATCGGGTTGCCCAGCTGTGTGAAACCCCCCAGGTCGCCCAGAAACTCACCATATTTCCGGTCCAACGGCGTATTCGCGAGCAGCAGGCGCATCCCCACTATCCCTCTAGCAGGGCACGTGCCCAAGCCAGGTATTTGTGAATGGCCGGCGGGAGCGCTCCCTGTGGCGAGGGATGCGTCTGCCAGTGCGCTTGAAACACGCTGACAGGACGAGCGTCCACACATGCACCGTAGGACCGGGAAGGGGTGAGTTTGTTCGGGCAACCTGGGGGGTTTCCTGGGTCTTGGTCCACTTTAATTGTGGCGGGCCCAGATTTCAGTCAATGCAGCATTACAGTTGGCAGTTGTCACACAGCATCATGGCATCCCATTGCGGGGTAGTTCGAGTACTGCAACACTCAAATATAATATATATATATATAGTATAAAGGACAAGTCCAATGCATGTTACAAATGCAGTATAGGGTGTGACTCAGCCCACAGCCCTGCTAAGCAGAATGTGGCCATACTAGAAAGAAAGTGGGGTGTACCTATGGAACAGGACCAGGTCAGACCAGGAGAGATCAGCTGCATGTGAAGTAACAGAAGTGTTATTTTGAGTTACACATAGGCTAGATGCCCTTTAATTCTGTAAATGTATGCTCTGTCATAGAGAAAAGTGCTCATCTGCGTGTCATGACCAACTGGAATTTACTAGGACATGTGTAGGTCATCTTCAATAATAATTAAATGTGATGGGGCCCTGGTGGAACATAAATGGGTCCCTCTTAAGGCTCAAACAGTAAACTTTTTCTGTCTTTTAAAATTAAACTTGAGTAAATGGCTCCCCCAAACCCCCTCTGTCACAATCAGTGATGTAAGCTATTTGAGAAAGCTTAACTCCATGCAGATGTAATTTAATGGCAGGCAGATTGTATGCTCCAGAACTGCATGGCTGCAGCCATCTTGCCACAATTTTGACAGCCCTGCTTCTGAAAATAAAACAGTCCTAGAGTAAAAATTACCCCAAATATCGTAGAAAGCATGCTTTTTTTAAAGAGCCATCAGCTATAATGACTCAGCACTGCATAGAAAGCTCTTAAAACATTGTATCAACATTATAAACAACTCTGCAGCAGCCGAGGCTATTGACTGATATTGATACATAGTTACACTCATACACTACTGCAGCTGGTAATTTAGTGTGGAGTGTGTGTAACATGACAGACATGCTGGTCCCTTCTCTGAGGTAAGTATTTCTGTTTGGTGTAGGCCGATTATAGCACAATCTCAAACTTCAGACAGCCTGCATTGTGTGGAGAAACGATATCACATAGGCACGCTGCAACCATACTGCATCAATGCAGCCAGCTAGTGAAGTTCTGTGTAGAAACAGATAAAATCTCTCTTTGTCTGGACGGGCTAATCCTAAGGAAGTTCTTAGCTCAACTGTGCTATTCCACAACATCTACATGGATTTATGCTCTCTCAAACGGCATATGCCACTAGACAACTAAATACACTGAAACAGCAGAGATACATGATGCGTCCCGACTCTAAATGATGCCAAGTGAGCACAAATATGATAAATAAGGTAAAGAAGCAACAATAATGGGGCTCCCCCTGACATCCAGGGCCTCGGTGTGGTCGCACCCCCTATAACAGTGGTTCTCAACCTTTCTAATGCCGTGACCCCGCAATACAGTTCCTCATGTTGCGGTGACCCCAAACCAAAAAATAATTTTGGTGGCTACTTTAAAACTGTAATTTTGCTACAGTTATCATTCGGAATGTAAATAGCTGATAGGCATTATGTATTCTCATTGCTACAAATCAAACATAATTTAACCATAGTGATTAATCATAAAAACAATATTTAATTATATGTTGAGAAATATTTATTACTAATTCCAATAAATAACATTTCACCATGGCATAGCATGTGTCGGAAACTGTCATTTCTCCGCCTCTTATTGAAAATAATAGGAGGCTGCGGCGGATTGTGTGGTAACTCAAGATTCTCGGGAGCTCTCTTCCACAAAATCCGCTGCACTCACAATGAAATAAATAGGAGGTGGATTCAATGCCGGAAACCGCTGATTTCAGCAGTTTCCTCATTCAGAAAATGGGAAAATAGTGGGAGATATGGGAGATAATTATACATTGGGGAACAGTGTGAACTACATCTTATAGTGGTCTCTTATAGTATAAGACCGATGTAGTTCACACTGTGTAAATGTATGGTGCTTTGTGTAAGTGTAAGCTGCTTTGTGTACTGTGTAATGATTACACACAAAGCACCTTACACAGTATTGTGTGTATGGTGTGTGTACTGTTTTTACATTAACCTTTGTTACACCAGCAGGCTGTCTCGCAGGCTCTCTTGCCTCTCCGCCTCCTAGGCTTCTGTCCTCCGGCGCTTGCTGCGTCCGCGCACTGATAATGTCAGCAAGCGCCGGACACACGTAATGCGCTTCTATGGACTGTGGAGCGTTCCCCTCACTTCCCCCGCCCCTTAGGGCCCGCTCGGATGATGCAATCACGTCTGCGCATGCGCGCAGGCATTCGGTTTGGAATGCTCATCCATAACGGCGTGCTTTCCAGCTGAATAGCGCTGCTGCAGACGGTAGCACCACTTCTCAGCAGCTAAAGCAATCGGAAGTATGTATTTTCTGATGGCTTTAGGCGACCCCTGTGTCTTGATTGTTCGACCCCCGCCGGGGGTCCCAACCCACAGGTTGAGAACCGCTACGCTATAAGTATGCCCCTGTGCAGGGGACATGGTTAAATTGTCTGCCACTCTTTGTGGTCTCACAAAATGAGGTGGGGCACCCCTCACAGCTTGTGCCCAACCTCTACTAGATTCAACCAGTGTTTCATTAGTATATTGCCGGATCAGTAATAGTGGCCAGATAAACCCTGCCTTTGGCCCTGTTCCTGGCTAGTACCTTAAACCTTACCACAAAAATAAGCCCTAGTTACCGTTATAGGAGCAAATAAGGCAAATACCTGGGGCATCAAAAAATGTTCATCAGCACTGATTTGACTATCCCAGGTTTTGATTTTTGCCCCAGTTCATTCCAATTTGGGACACCCCGCTGTGTGAAACCCCCCAGATCTCCCAGTAAAACTCACTATAGTAATTCCCGGGCTCTCGTCTAATCCAAGTCTTTGCCGTGCATGTGGGTAGCAGAAGGATTGCAGAAGGGCCAAGCCTTTGCTGAATGATGTATGCACAGCAAACGGCTCTGATTGGAGGAAATGCACATGCATCGTAGGACCAGGAAGAGGTGAGTAGTACTAGGCAATCTGGGGGGGGTTTCGTGGAGCATCCCGATTTAAGATTTCTGGGCTGGCAGTGCTGGGTTTCGTGCTGCTTCAAGCACCAAGAGAATGCAGAAGACCTGCCCCAGCTGTGCCACTTAACACTGGCAGGCAGATGGCAGCAGAGCAGGATGAGAGAAGTCCATGGTCAGTTTCCAAAGCAAGGTCATGGGCAGGCGGCAAAGAATATGGATAGTATCCAGACCAATGGTCAAAGGCAGACAGCAAGGTTTATGGTTGGTCTCAAAAGCAGGCTGCAAGGTTCGTGGCCAGTATCCCAAACAAGGGTTGGCAACAGGATACAAAGATTCACTAAAAACTCAGAGACATAGCAAGAGGGATCTCAAAAAATCGTGTTGCCTCAGCTTCATTTTGATAGGGCTCATCTATGCATCACAAGCAAAAATCCATGCACGCGCATTGAAACTGGTGACCAGGATAAGTCCGTTAGGAACCATCTACGCCTAAGTGCATGTACCAGTGCATTGTGAGCAGATATTCATTAGAACTAATGCCCAAGGATGCCTGCTGCACATTTACTTGCACGGCAGCATGGTGATCTCTGTTTAACTAAACCAGTGCCCTTGAAATAATTTCCCCAGCGGTGCTTTAGGTGGTGTCCTAGTAAAAAGGACGGATAGTTACGCAATCCGTTATTTGGAGTTTGTCATATTTCTCCATCACTTTGAAGAGATCTGATTTAACTTTAAAATGAAAGAGTCTATTTCTGTTGCTCTATGTAGAAACACATCACTGAAATTGATTCATTGCCCTGCGACTATAAAATATGAAACAATCCCCAAAGGGATGTAATCTGTAGATGTTAACACACTTTAGGATTAAGCCCGGCAGTCGCCTTTGTTCCCGCACCCCCGAGTGCCAGGCATTAGGCTTTGTAATATCTCTGTCAACCTGTTCAGCGTTATTGCAGTTAATTACTGTATGAATAAAACGGCACACAGAGTATTTGTTGTGCATTTTAAGTGCTGATGTGATCAAGATAGCAATCCGATTCCCCATAAAAGCTGTTTTACCGATTCGCCTAAACCCTCCCGACAAAAGCGCGGAGTAACCTTCAGGCCGGGCAGTGGCTTGTTATTCTTTCCACATCTCCAATCAGCAGCTTCTGTGTGCAGCAAATAAAGAATTAGCTAATTGCAGTGATTATCTGAAGATGCATGACAAACTGAATGTGATTGTAGCCACCCACAAGTCCAGAGATGTCCCCTGTGTCATTCCCACTGGACAGCCTGCTGTGTCCTCTGCGTCGTCCTTACCAGCCCCTGACTGCAAATAGCTGGTCGTACATGAGGATTCCTGGATGTTTATATAATGCCGGCTGATTGCCAGTCTCTAACCCCCAATCACACCCCCCCACCGCCCAACACCCAATCCAACACCGCCCATCAACCTATAGGCAAGCCCCTGTTTGTTGCCGGACATTACTCACCTATATAAACATGGCTGCCCCAGCACTTAAAAGGAACCTTTAGTCAAATATGACTTTAGGTCCCGTTTTACAGTCGCCCCTGGGGCACCGGTGCAACCAAAGTCTGGCATTAAAGTGGACCAACCACCCCAGATGCCGGTCCTGGAGTCTAAAAGACTTCAGGTCCAGCCAACCCACGCAGTGGGGCATGCAGATTCAGCATCACCAGATCACCCACAAGAGCCTTCCATTGCCCCGGGCCCTCACCACCATAGCCGCCACCACATCCTGGCATCGCTGCTCTCGCACATGGCCATTCTGATGATGGGAATGTGAGCACCGGCACTCCCTATACAGTCTCGCCGGTCAAAACAACTGCTTTATGCCATGCATTAGTATGCTGTGCATTAGTTTGCATTAGTATGCATAGCATAAAGCAGTGATTGGACGAGCGCTCGCACATACTTTGTAGGAGTGGGAGAAGGTGACTTTACTGGGGAACCTGAGGATTTTCCCCTGAATTGGGGTGCCAGATTGGGATGCCCTACTGTGTGATAGATCCGGCAATGTACCCCGGCAGATTGCTGGGGGTTTGAGTGGCAGGACCAGCATCTGGGGTATGAACATGCCATTGCTAAAATCCTAATCAACTGGGTTATCTTTCAATATCATTGTATGCAAAAACTGGGCTCTCAGTTTGTCAAGGTAAGCACAAATTTGTATTTATGTTTCTCCTCCTTGGGAGAGGTATACTGACTAGATTGACTAATTTGGTTTTGCATCACAGGTCGGCCTTGGTCTGCTTTAAGTGGTTCTGTGGTGTCCGTGTGCAATGTCATGACATGAGAACTGACCCCTAGCAACTGATCATTGATCTCTATGGGAGTGGTAGTTTAGGTGAATGACCTTTTTATTTTTTCGTTCCAGTGTTCTGGTTAATCTTTTAGGAATAGTAATAGCTGCTAATTCATCATGTCACCCTGACGGGAGGGAGGTCAGACAAGCTTTTAAGAAAAATAGCAGGGAAGTGTTAGAGTTTTGTTTGGTTGGCTGGGAAACCCAGAAGAATAAGCCAGGGCATAGTAGCTTGGGTTTATTATGTGCCCCCCCCCCCCCAACAAGAAGCTAATCTGATGAGGTCTGCTCATGCCTTACTGTCCAACATTTAATAAGGCATATAAGGGGGACTTGACCTGTCCCATAAAGTCCTGCAGTCTGCTGCCCTTGAGTTTTAGCTGCTCTGGTGCCGTCAATGTGTCAGATGAGGTGCTGGCTGCTGTGTGTGCTTTTTTGTCTCTCCACCGCCGTGGTCACACCCACCCAACATTTTTGAGATTTCCAATTGGCTGGTCTCAACAATGACAGATGGCGTGACCAGTCCGCTGGCCACATCCCTTGGGGGGTTTCACACGGCAGGGTATCCCGATTTTGGATGCCCAGGAGGAATGCTAGAGTCCGGCTCTGGAGTCTTTTAGACTCACCCCAGCATTCAGCACTACAATCCCCCTTCCCTGGCCAAAATCATTTACCATTATACCTCCACCCCCTCAGGCAACAGCATTAGGCATCAATTAAACCCCTCTACATCCAACCCACAACCCAGCAAAAATGAGCCTATATTACACTATTCATGCTGGGCAATGACAGACCCCTCCTCACTTGGCTTGTTTTGCTTGGGTGTAATTATGCTAAAATTCCAAAGTATATTTGCAGCCCTTAAATGTATAAGGCAACTTAAAGTGGGCCAACACCCAGGGGTGATCGGCCCGGGAATCTATAAGATTCCCGGGCCGATCACCTCACACACCGCGGGACATCCGAGATCGGGATGTCCCGCGGGGTGTAACCCCCCAAAACCCCGAAAAATCCTTACCTCTCCAGCCGCTGCTTCCGCCGCCGCCGCCTCTCTCGCGCTCCTCCAGACGTGCGCGCGGCCGCGCCGGCCGTCTCTGAATGGCCAGCGCGGGCGCGCACACGTCAAGAGTGACGCGCGGGAGGCGGCGGCGGGCGCGATCCCTTGTCCGTCGACGGACGTCACTTGTCCGTCGGCGGGCATTGGACAGCGCAGTCACGTGGGAGCGTGGAGAGGTGAGTTTTCGGGGTGTTTGGGGGGGTTTCAGGCAGCGGGGGAAGTGGACCAATACCCAGGATAGTCAAAATCCTGGGTGTTGATCCACTTTAAAACCTCAAATACATGTATATCTCTAAAATTACTAATAAGTTCAGTTGTCAGTAACTCCCAAGGAAAAGCTAGATGCACTTTAACCCTTCTAGTGCCAGCTACGTTAGTCTCATGTAGCTGACTTTAGAGCCCCATACAAAAAAAAGTAACAAAGAAAAAGACTTACCTGACCCTTCGTTTGAAAGTGCCAGCGATTCTCTTCAAGTATCACCTGTTCGATTTCCGCCCTCTGATCTTCCAAAGGGGGCCCTGAATAGCCCCCCCACTTCCGCCGCACCATCTGAAAGAAAAAAAAAATTGAAAATGACACAAACTCACCTGACAGCCCGATCACTCCTCCGATGTCTTCTCTTCACCAGGGGGGGCTCCGATCCCCCCTCCTGGACTTACCACGCTTCGGGTGAGGACCCAGCAACGGGCCCTCACCATCCTCCTCGGCCGGCGCTGGCCCCGCCCACTTGTGACGTCATCCCGCTCCTCGTATACCGGCATCCGGCTCCGATCTGTCACTTGTCGGTAGCGATCGGAGCAGGGAGGGTGGGAGGCAGGGTGGCTCTGATCCCCTGCCTCCCACCCGTCCTGCTCTGATCACTACCGACAAGTGTCATGTGCAGCGGCGCAGGACACGGGATCAGAGGTAAGTATAAGTGAAAAAAAAGAATAATAAAATATTTTGTGTCTGTGTCTTTTTTACTTTTAACTATTTGTGAACTGGTAAGGGGTCCATGAGACCCCTTATACCAGTTCACAAGGATCTGGGGCTGGCAATCACCTGCGGCTAGCGGGTGACTTGCCATAACTCCCAGCCCCCCCATTACCTGCCTCCCCAACAGGGGGGAGCAGAAGGGCCCGGGCCACTTAGGGGCTATGTGGGCTAGTAGCCTGCAGGGCCCTGCTCCCTGTTCTACAAGCCCCCATAGCTGGTCCGGGTTGGTAATGCTGGGTAAGCGGGACCCTACGTCATTTTTGGGGGGGATTTTAAGATTTTTTTTTAGAGTTTTTAACCCTTAAAATTCCCCCAAAAATATGTCATTTTATTTTTACATTAACCCCTTACAACTATGCAATCATATTGCATAGTTGTATCCTATCTGAAATCTCCTAAACTGCTGTTTTAATTTGGGGGAGTCTCCTGGGCAGGAAAGGGTGTCTACCAATACATATGTGGTATCATTGTAACCAGGAGAAATAGGGCTTTCACATGCAATAGGATTTTATTAACAAACTTACATTTTGTTTTACAAAAAAATACTACAAATTGTAAAAAATAGATTTTTTTTTTATTTTTTTGCACATATTTCACCCAAAAGTAAGAATACACAAAAAAATGGCCAAACAAGACATTTCATGTTGAAGCCCAGACTCTGCTGAAAAAAAACAATATATAAGTTTCCTGGAAAATCCCTGGAAATCCCTTCAAAAATCAAGGTTGAACATGTGTAGCGCAAAAAATGTGAAAAGTAGTCTAGCAACAGAGTGTGACAAAATATTTAGGTAGGCTGGCACTTAAAGGGTTAAAGAGGTTTATACCTTGCTTGCAAAAATGTACAAATACAAAAATCTTACAAGCACTGTTAAAACATAGAAAGCTCAACAGGGCAAAAGTATATATATATATATATATATATATATATATATATATATATACAAATTACTCATCTGTTTATTCTAGTCCAGGCAGAAATCAGCAGGCCTCGTCCAATCTCCAAACAAGATGTCTGCTGTATTCGGGTTCGCAATGCGGGTCTCTCTATCCCAAAGCAAATCTCATCATCCTCCATCTGTGTCCATCCTCCAGTCAGTCCCACCAGTACATCCTTTCTGCAGCAGCCCTCCAAGCAAATCTCCTGTCTCTCACCAGCCAGCTGTCTTCTCAGGTTGACCCTTTGTTTCATTTGCAATAGCGCAGGTGATTGCCCAACCAGATAAAACTATCACATATGATTTTCTGCTGGCCAACTTGTTTGCATGTGAATGCACACATGAAACAAAAACTAAGGCCAAGCCAAGTCTTCCGAACAAAGGAAGGTCTCCCACCATGCTGCATGTTAATTAAGGAGCCAAACTAAGGGGGTCATCCTATATACAGTGTAATTTCTGATTGTATAAGATTTTTTTTTAATTTCTTTGGGAACAAAATATAAAAATGATCATGGCTTCAGGGTGTAGAGCAGGTGGGGAAGGGGCATCCTGGAGATGACAACTTTCATGGATTTTGCTCACCGCTCCTGGACTGGCCATGCCCGCAACACAACTCTACGTATGCCGGCCCACTTTTGCCAGAGGATAAGTACAGCCACAGCTCCTGTCTCCAATCAGGCTATGCACAACGGCCAGCAGCTTCCAGCAACCTCCTTAGCTGAAGCAGCTGAACAGTACAATATACATAAAAATATATATCGGCAGCAGTGCCACAGTATGGGGAGCACAGGTGGGGGAGCCGCCATTTTGAATGTTTGCCCTGGGAGCAACAAAGCCTAGCTACTGCTCTGGACAGGCTGGTTCATGAATTGCATTACTTGTGCACACACAAGTAAGGAAGTAGCAATGTCTGCACCAACTCTTGTAGACTTAGTAATGTTAGGGACGGGGTGCAAATTGGACGGCCTTGTTGTGGCTACATCACTTTTGCAATCTATGTTATCTAACAGTCCATGCTTTTAACAACTGTTAGCTAGGTTTTTCAATAGTATTAGTGTGCAGAGGGTTAAGTTTCTTTCTTGTCTATTGGAGAATATAGATCTCCCCAATGGAATTACAGACAGCAATAATAATAATCAGGCTTTGTTACACTACAACAACCGGCTATGTGTAGAGGTTGGTGGGCCTTGAGGATGAAGTTTGGGGAACCCTGTACTACAAGACACTAAAAACAAATATGTACTGGAGTTGAGCGTAAAATAAAAAGTTGCTAAACCTTCATACATGTGAAGTATGTCTGCTTGTAGAAGTGCTCACTTCCCTTCCCACAATTATTATAATGACATTGCCCTTTTTCTACGCATCTCCTTATTCCTTCAGTGAAATTGGAGATATTCATTAAGCCCATCAAGCTCTCGGATGCAAATCAAGTGCTTGATACGGCGAATCTATTTTGCAAATTCCTTATCTCCTGGAAAACATCTGCTCCTCATCGCCAAATGTTTAATACATGTCGCTTTACTTCCCAGATTTTGTTCTTGTTTTTTTCTTTCCTTTTTGTGAATAAACATTTTTCCCGGGAAGTAAATAAATCGGTCTGCCTCCCCTTGTTTGATGTTACTGTACTTGAAGATTGAAAATCTATTTACTATTTGTTTTCTATTTTTAAAGTTGACTGTTCAAATTGACTTCGACTTAGCGCCTTAGGAACAGCATCAGATGTTCACAGGACTTTTTTAAATTTTGTAGAAATTGAGATGACTCATTATTTTTTTAATTTACTTTTACATTTTGTTTAGTAGAATTCCAGCTGCCAATCACATAGTTACATAGTTAATTCGGTTGAAAAAAGACACGTCCATCAAATTCAACCAAGGGTCGGTGTTGGAGAAAGTTATTGTTTTATGTTTTTTAATAGTAACGTTATTTTTTTCTAAATCCGCATCTAATCCTTTTTTGAAACTGTCAGCGGTTGAGGCCGTAACAAGCTTCTGTAGGAGGCTATTATATATATTTATAGTTCATATGGCAAAAAATGCTTGTCGCCTCCGGAGATTTTATCTGAAATAGCGTTTCCCCATATTTTTTGTATTGCACATTGATATATTTATTTGTCAGTTATACATTTATAAGTTAACCATGCCCCCCACCCTTAGACGTCTTCTCTCAAGACTAAACAGATTTAATTCTCGTAATCTTTCCTCATTAGAAAAGCCTTCATTACTCTTATTAGTTTGGTGGCTCTCCTCTGCACCCTTTCCATAGTCAGAGCCTCCTTTCTGTGAACAGGTGCCCAGAACTGG
This sequence comes from Gastrophryne carolinensis, assembly GCA_027917425.1. Classification (NCBI taxonomy): domain Eukaryota; kingdom Metazoa; phylum Chordata; class Amphibia; order Anura; family Microhylidae; genus Gastrophryne; species Gastrophryne carolinensis. The sequence continues at coordinate 449,861,892 of CM051237.1, forward strand.
ACGCCATATTCCAGATGAGTGTGCACCAGTGCCTTGTAAAGAGCCTGTTTTAATGTATGATAATTTCTTGGTGGCCTAGGAATCAGCTGCTTGGCCTCCTGGTGTCCGGGCTGGTTTTGCTGGAGGGGGGGGGGGGCCCACGCCATTATTTTTTTCAATTCTTAAGGGTTTAACCCTTTAAAATAAAAAAAAAGCAGCCCCCCCCCCCCCCCCCCGAAGAGGAGGAACCTCTCACTGTTTTTTTATTTTTAATGGTTTAGCCCTGGATGCGCGCAGTAGTTGTATTTTATTTGAAGATCTCTTTTTAGGTTGTTCCGTTGTAACCGGGTGTAATGGGGCTTTTATGTGCAATATGGTTTTCTTGAAAAAAATGGAGGAAAAAAACTACACTACACAATTTAAAACAGATTCTTTTTTTATTTTTCACTTATTTCACTCCAAAAATTTTGAGAAAGTACTGAAAAAATCCAAACTGCTGACAAGACAATATATATTTTTTCTGGAAACCTAGGAAATTCCTGCAAAAATTACAGTTAAACTATATATATATTGCAAAATGCTTTTAAAGTGTCTGACAACAGAGGGTGACAAAATCTCTAGGTAGGCTGACAGTAAGAGGGTTAGTAAAAGGTTTATTATTGCTTATTGCTTACATCGAAATAAAATCCCTAGTTTCTAATTTTTTACACATGCATGCCAATGTATGCGCCCATCTATGCGGAAGCCTGGATCCCATTCTGGCAGACAGCCTGCCTCCCGGACCTTTCACAGAAGCACTGATACACTGAAGCCACCTATTACAGCTCTACATGATCTGGTATTTCTGGTATCCATGGTGTTCTAGTTAATATTAAGCCACCTTGGTACTCTGTATTTCTGCTATCCCGTATATTCCTAGTTACCTATGATGGGGTCGCTGGTATACTCACCCTTACCGGTCGGCTCCTGTGGGGCTGCAATCGCCGGCGCTTTCCCTAGCTGTGAGCCATCTGAATGGCTGGTTAAGGGAGTGGGCATGTGAAGCATGAAAGCTAAAGATGCGACCAGCCGGCGTTGGGCGATCAGCCAATGGGTGATCTCAAAAGGTGCTGGGTGGACATGGCCTCATTGATGAAAAAACACAGTTTTATTGAAAAACCCGGCCATCACCGAGCCGTCGGCATCGCCGGCTGTTCGGCTGAGGGGGGTGGACCAGCAGGATTAGTGAAGCATCTAAAAGGGGTTTTGCTCTGGTTTAAAGTGGATGAAAACCAAAGATTTTGACAATCCTGGGTTTTGGTCCTTGCCATCCGGGGGGCCCCGCTGTGTGAAACCCCCCAGGTCGCCTGAACGACCCTCTTCGCGGTCCTACAGCGCATCCAATCAGAGCACTTGGATCCACTTGAGCCCCGTCATCCAGGAGCTTGTCTAATGCAAACGGATCCGAGTGCGTTGGCAGACGCATCTCTGCTACCCTTTAAAGTGGACCAACACCCAGGATTTTGACTATCCTGGGTGTTGGTCCACTTAGGTGGGGCACCCCGATCGGGGGTGCCCCGCTGTCTGAAACCCCCCCGATCGCCGCAAAAACTCACCTCTCCCCGCTCCCACGTGACCTCGTCCGGCCAATGACAGCGCTCAGAGCAGCTCTGGTATGCGCGTCCAAAGCTGCTTGGACGCGCATACCAGAGCGCTGTCATTGGCCGCGTCTCTCGCTTCCCTCTAACAGGGAGCGCTCCTGCGCCGGCCATTCACAAAACGGCCGGCGCGGGAGCGCGCCCTGCTAGAGGGAAGCGAGAGACGCGGCCGCGTCTCGCGCATGCGCCGTTGGATCGCCGGTAAGGTGAGGATTGTGGGCCTCCTGGGGGGTTCCTCCCCGCGGGACATCCCGATTTCGGATGCCCCGCGGGGAGGGATCTGATCGGTCCGGGAATCTTATAGATTTCCGCGCCGATCCCCCCTGGGTGTTGGTCCACTTTAACAGGGCGTGTGCCCGCGTCAGCCATTCACAAATGCCTGCAACTGGCACATGCCCGGCAAAAGGGACAGTGGGGATGCAGCTGCTGCGCCATTGGACCGATAACAAAGGTGAGTTTTTGCTCGGCCTGGGGGGTTTCACATAGTGGGGCTCCCCCCAATGCGGGTTCCCTGAGGGGGCATCAAGTATGCCTGCCTTGGAGTTTTATAGACTCCAGCGTGGGTTTTGGCCCACTTTAACCCATTTTGCTCCTGCACTTGTGACCTATTGACCATGGCTCGTCCCCTGATTTCACTAGAAACACTAAAAAGCTACAATAAACTGAATGAGTTAGCAGCACTGTCCCTATACATATGTATGTCTACAGACTCATAACTGAGGGTAGAACTACTGACTAGAATAGCTGACATGTGAGCAAGTGCACCCCAGTGGACTGGTCTCCTGCCACCTAGTGGTTTCTTGTTCCTGTGGATGTTCAGGTATGCCCCTTGTTTTATCAAGTATTGTGATATCTCCCCGGAAATGGGATGACAACTCCAAATGGAGGCTTGACAAATTTCAATTTGTTTTGTTACACCTTTACATAGTAACCTGCAGATGAGGTTACACCCTTGAATGCTCACTGCATCATAAACCACCATTAAAAAACAAGAGCCCTTTTGAACTTCAGTTTGGAGTCCTGTGTTTTTATACTGTATTTGTACCGGCCCTTTAATCCAAACACGCCAGCGTGGAAACATGTGAAAACTAGCTCATTATTCCCTCCCGCCGCTGAAGCCTTCTTATCTAATATGGAGCTGATGTTGTAGTGACTGGCATGCAGATGGAGAGGTTGGCAAACATCTTTATTTCAATTAAAAGCTAATGAGTTGCCAGTGCTTATGCATATTTTTAATTAAGACATGCAGTGCTTAATTGTCTTCATTAATGCTATTATGAATGATGAAAGAGGCCTCTGACAGGCCTGAAACATGATGCTGACATAAGAGCCAAGCACGTTTCAGCAGATCTCACTTTTTGGTAGCGCCCAGGCTAAATATTTAGTGCCATATATTTATTTGTGCCAGGACACTGCAATTATTTTTGAATATTCCGTTTTAACAGAGCAAATATTGAGTTTCTGAACAGAGTAGCTTAGGTTGGGTTTTTGGCTTGAGCCAGGGGTTCCCAACCAGCGGTATGAGTACCACTGGTGATATTTAAAGTGGACCTCCAGTCAAGAACATACAGTTTAGCCCTTTGACAATCCTTGGAGAATGCTGTTTGAGAGGGCCTAACCCCATGCAGATGTTGTGGAAAAGCTGGGCTCCTAGAGTTACATGGTAGCGGCCATCTTGGGTTATACTTGAGAGCCCTGCTTACACTTTAGCATGAAGAAACTAGAGAAGAAACTTTTCTAGCACACAGACACACTGCACTGGAAATTCCCTTATGATCAGCTCAACCAGCCAGAGGCAGATTTTATCAGAATGTTAGGAGATAAATTATTCCTCTAGCTGGCTGCATTGATGTAGCATTGGTGCAGCATGGCTGCAGTGTGCCTGTGTGATATTGTTTCTTCATACAGGGCATGCTCCTGGAGCTTGGGATTTTGCAATGAGCAGCCCACAGCAAACTAAGAGAGATCTACCTCTGAAAAGGGATCAGCATGTATGTCATGTTACACATACACACACACACACACACACACACACACACACACACACACACTGAATCACCAACTGCAGGTGGGGATGAATGTAACAATGTAAGTCAATGCCCTCGGCTGCCTCTAGCGATTCCCTCCCCCATTCACTTACCTTGCTACCCAGTCCAACGGCGCATGCGCGAGCCATGACCGCATCTCCGCTATCCCTCTAGCTGGGCACATAGCCTGCATCAGGCATTTGTGAATGGCCAGCGCAGGCACGCTCCCTGTTAGAGGGATGCGGCCACCAGCGAGCTCTGAGCCGCTGGCTTAGACAGCATGCTCCGTAGGACCGGGAAGAGGTGAGTTGTGCTTGGCGATCTGGGGGTTTCACACAGAGGGTCACCCCCAATCAGAGTGCCCTGGGGCAAAGGACTAAAACCTAGGATAGTCAAAATCCTGTTTTTTGGTCCACTTTAACAGCTTTTTGATCAGCGAAGAGTCATTACAGCTGATGGCCTTTTACTCCTGGCTAGAAATAAATCATTATTTCATCAAGATTTAGAGTCATTTTGACTGTAGGACTGTTCTTTTTTTCAGAAGTGGGGCTGTCAAAATTGTGCAAGATGGCCGCCACCATGCAGTTCATTAGCATAGAAACTGCCTGCTATTCCACAACATCTGCATGCAGATAAGCTCTCTCAGATAGCTTAGACCACTGAATGTGAAAGAAGTGGTTTAGGGGAGCAATTTACTAAACTTTACATTTTTGACTGGAGGTCGGTTTTAAGGTCCTATCAGATGGTACTTAGCCAGGGTTGTAGAAGAAAACAGTTGCTCAACTTGTATATGATTGGCAGTACCAGCCAAAGGACCTCTCAAGGGAGGATAAACATCAAATTGGGATGTAGTCTGAACTCTTCCATAAAAGTCCAAAGTTTATTGATGATCCATAAAACAGTAGATTAGCATACACACTATTTAAAATGTTAAATCTTGTGTATGCTAATCTGTTGTTTTATGGATTATCAATGCATTAAAACTTAAGCTTTATGGAAGAATGCAGGCTACATCCCAATTTGATCTGGACCCATAAGTTGGGATGCCCGCTGTTTGAAACCACCGAGGTCACCCGATCTGACTTACCCATCCCTTCTAGTCCTCTCGGCGTGCTCGAATCCACTCCCGCCCTTGTCTAAGAGCTCGTCAAAAGTTGAGTGGATCCAAGCGCGCTGGTGGCTGCATCACCTGCTACCCTTTAACAGGGAGAGTGCCGAACCGACCATTAGCAAATGCCTGGCGAGCGCCCTGCTAAAGGGATCGAGGGGATGTGGCTGCTGCCTGCGCATGCGCCGTTGGACCAGGAAAGAAGGTGAGTTTCCAGGCAACGTGAGGGGTTTTACACGGGGCATTCCGATTCTGGATGCCCCGGGGAGGGGAATCCAGCAGCCCTGGAATCTTATAGATATCAGGGCTGTTGGGGCATGGGTTTTGGTCCACTTTAAGCTAAATTCCATGCTGATATACATTTTAAAGCATGTGTAGTCCACCTACCGCAAAGTTAATGATAGTGTGGTGAGAAGCGAATGTTCCTTTGACCAGGCTGCCCAGTGTTTGAAGGTGAGGTGGTGTAAATGTTGTGTGTAAAACAGTTCCCAGGTACTCACAATTCAGCTGCACCAATAAAAACAAAAGGCAGGACTTCTTGGCTTAAAAATAATTCTAGCTTGGAGGAAATGGAGAAGAAGCACATGGGACAGGTATTGGGGACAGTGACCACTGTAGCTTGCCGTGCCTGCTCACACTGAGAACTTCAAGAGTCAGAATGGCTGTTAGACAACTTTTTTGCATGGTCCGGGAGAAATGAAATTGGATGGAGGACAAACTTTGGAGCCCTGCTATGGCTTCTACCCTGCAATGCAGGAAATGGACGAGAGGCATGTAGGATGGGTATCAGGTGAACTCCTTGCTGAATAATTATTGCTGTTGGGTTTAAGGGGTGTGGTTAATAATGGCTGTTTTTTAGTATGAAGAAGTGTCATGGGTCTAGGGTGACGGGAACCTTAATACAACCTTGTCAGTCGCTATACCTTAGACTCATCTATTTCATTTGCTGCACTAGACCCTGTCCCAGAAATAAATGATACAAGAGGAACCATTCAAATTCCACTTCTTGGCACTTCCCGAATTGGTGGAATGCCCTGCAGTGTAAAACCTCTGAATACCCCGATTCACTCACCTTCTCCCAGTAGCCCTCGCCGCGTCTCCGTGCTGCAATTGCATCCCCGCTCACCTCAAGCTGTGAGCGTGCCAACAGCCGGCCTTTCTGAATGGGCAGCGTAGACATGCCACAGCCAGAAGGTGAGCGAGGGATGCGCCTGGCGCTGCTCGGCTGCAGGGGAGCCGAGTGAAAGTGAGTGCACTGATTGGCTGAGCGTGCCGCCAGTCAGTGCACTCGCTCTCACCCGAGTCTGCACCGTGGGTGCAAAAGGAAGGTGAGTGTATGGGGCAACATTGGGCTTACACACAGCAGGCCATCCCAATTCGGGATGCCCCCCTGATAGGAACAACACACGGGTTGGTGAAATTCCTGCGTGTTGTTCCTCTTTAATGGTCTCACAGTGTTGTGTTAAATTGCTTCCCTGACCCCCGTGTTATCAAAAAAGAAAAAAGGGCTGAATCACCTTTCTGCAATCTTCTAAGCAATGTATGATGTCCTCGCTGCCGCTCTTTATTCAATTCTCATTAAACTAAATCAAGTGATATTCTGCCTGACACAATGTATCTCAGTTACCGGCACTGCAATTTCCTGGCACTTGAAAGGTCTCCCGTTCCTCAGGATTCTTCCATCTATAGTCAATGAAGAGATCTTGTCAGAGATGCAGATAACGCCGCTTCCCCCAAGACGCAGACTCGCAGTTACGTCACGCCGCCGGAGTAAATAATCTTTTGCGGCTCTCCGGCGCGCTGTGCAGATTTTCTGTGCTAATCTTGTTTGTCTGTAAGTAGATTTACTCTGTATAAATGTCATTGCTTGTCACACAAACAAGACATAGACTGAATTACACGAGCCATTACTGCAGCTCTTCCCTTCCTTAAAGGAAGGCTGTAGGTTCTTATAGATCCTCTGATGAAGCAGCATGCGCATTTCATGCTGTGACACACATCAGGGTTTAGCCTTTAGGGCCAGTCATGTGACATCTATTAGTTTATTATTCATTGAGTTCTGAGCTTACTTTTTGGTTACATGTGTTTTGTTATTTATAAAAAAGGAAAGAAAAAAAACGCACCAGCTAGTGTTAAAGTACCTAGTAGTGTGGTGTGCCTGGTTGGCAAGAAATTACAATAATCTCCAGAGCATGGGATCCCACAAGACCCCAAAACAATGCCTAACCAAACAACTGGCACCACCACATACTCTTATAACAAAATGTATTCAATTTATTATTAATCCAATACAAAAAAAGTTTAAAAACAATTAAAAACACACATCTCATGAGGGGGAGGACTACAAGAACACATGTATGCCTAGTACATCTATATACATACAATTATTAACCCCGTGTTATCTTCAAAAACATCAGTATACAATATCAACCAGCTTATAAAATGTGTCTAAACTATCCTATATGCAATCCTATTTTATACAAATATACATCAGTAAAGTGCAATCCAGTGCTATCAGTATCACTCTACCCTAATGAAAACACAGAGGGGAAAAAGACATAGAAAAACAGTGCAGTAAATCATAACATGTGCTATGTGTACTTCACCAGGCAGACATGCGCCGAGCGCCTCACCCCGTCCCAGCCAGCCAACGCGTTTCGTAACGGACCTCCCGTTACTTCATCTGGGCCACAAGTATACCAGATGAAGTTATTTATAGTAGGTCGATGCCCCTACGTCTGAAACACCCAGGATCACCAGTTCTCTTACCTCGCCACACACTCAACAAGATTTCCAGCTAGAATAGACTGCTGTGGTTCCCGCCAGCCGTCCTCTCCATCTGTGCATGCCCTGAAGTCGAACAGGGAGATTTTTCACATCAAAGCATCCCAAATCAGGATACCCCGGAGAGAGGGGTTCGATCAGCCCCGGAGTTATTTATACTGCAGGGCCGGCCCTCTAGGGTTTTGAGATGCTTTAAAGTGGTAAAGACTCTTCGATGTGCTAAGCGTATCTGTTTTTTCTTTAATTTCCTATTTGTTTGTAGCTCTGCGTTATAAAAGAAAACTATTTTCCATAGAAACAAGGTGTTTGTTTTATCACCAAAGTGGTGATTTCGACAACTCCAATGAAATCCACACACCTGCCTCCCTATGAGGAGCACCAAATATGTACCAATAATCAATATTCAAAGTTTATTATAGCATATAAAAATTACATACACTCAAAAGACACACACATAACAATTAAAAACCAAAGTGGTGATTTCGAATACATATAATAGACTTGCTAAGAGCTTGCTTAGAGCTTGCTAATCATCTGATTGGCTAAGTCATGGGTGACTGGTTTAGCCCATTCTGCTGAATTTCAGTTTCTTCAGTTTGGAATGGTCACAGTTGTAAACAATTAATACCAATATCTCCTTGCCTGGCTTCCAAATTATGCAAACAATTTAATCTTCTAAACAATGTAATAACTAAAATGTTAATTATATATATATATCCTGCCCGGCTCAACTAAAATAGGCAAATATATAAATATTATTAATAACTGGCCAATGATAACGCAATGGATACATGCAAAAGACTGAAACTCTTTGGACATCCGGTAAAGTTGAAGGACACTGAGACAAATGGTAAATAAAAAGATATATTGTGGGTAAAATAACACAAGATGCAATCCAATCTGACAAAACAACAAGATACCACACGCTATGATCAGAGTTACACATATACAATGATTAAGGCACACTTAAGAGCATTACCTACCAGCAACTCATACAATTACCCTCCTGACAGGGGAACCCACAAGCAGACCTTTCAGCTGGCAGCCTTCTTTACTCCATTTTCTACTCTCCCCTTTCTTAAGGCCTCCTCCCTCCAATTATACCCCGATATCACTTTAATGTCCAGTCTTGCCCTGCCAGTTTTGCCAGCCTGAAACTTGTGGAAATCCGCTTTGCAGAGAAACCTTGGTCTTTTCCCCACACCCTGAAACTGGTTTTGCTAATTATGGCTTTGGTTTTAGGAATTTATATAACTTTTGTGGTAAGGTGCAAGGGGCCGTTATTGACGGCAGGTATGTAGCACCAATGTACCTGGCATTGGTGCAGTAAAGCCGTATAGCTTGTTTTCCAGCATCAGCTGCTGGTGGCAGTTTGCTGCTGATGATTTAGTATAGCCGAAAGGCTAACCTGGGACGGCTTTACTGGGATGGAGTAGAGCAGGGTGGGACTCCATCCCACTACCCAGGTCCGGGTTTTGCGGGCTGTTTAAATAGCCTGGGGAATCAGCTGTGGCCTCTCCTTTGTCTAGAGCTCACATGGGAGTGAGACTCTGTGAGCCTGGCTGAAATCTCCTGTGGAAGCTGTTTCATGCGGACCTGAGACATATTTGACTGTGAACAGAACCTTTGCTCAAGGACTAAAAGCTGTTTGCCTGACTGAATCATTTATGCTGCGGTTTCCTGAAAAGGTGATGTAACCTGTATGGACATATGCTTTTGTGGATTTTTGTGTGAAATAAACACAGACTTTACTTTGAACTGTTTGCCTCCGCCTCTATACTGCTGACACCCGGTCGCCTACCAGAGCTAATCTCCACACTTTGTAGACTGGTTGGTTGTTTTATGGTTTTGGGTGGAATACCTTCTGTTGATGAAGACCTGGTTTTATTAGGGTCGGAAAGGAATGTGGGCTGACTTGCCTCTGGGCCTGTGAGGGGCATTAGCCTGCCTGAATGACCTGACCTATGTATGACTGGTCAAATGCAACTGATTATACATACAGAAACATTACACAATATTTTAACAATATTAATTTTCCATAAAGGCCCATTGTGTCTTGTGTCCGGGTTCTAAGCTGAACAGGTCATTAGGCTGCTTAGTGTTAGCCAAAGCTGCTAAAGAGTTCACCTGTTACATTGGAAAAATTGTGGGACTTGTCCATGTTTTTACTGAAGGCCATGAAAACCATTTCCATTATAGCAAAACAGAGTCCCAGGAATATGAGAATCATGGAAAGCGTGTGCTGATAAGTGAATCACAGGTCTGGGGGAACAATCCTAACACAAAAGAGGAAAACAAGTCAGAACCAAGAAAAATGCCAAAAAGGGAGTTTTCATGTAACACTATTTATAGTGCAAGTGTTCATTTCGATTGTATTTGCACCATTTTTCTGGTTTGTAAATTTTTTTTGTAAAATAAATCTTAAAAATCCTCCCTGATTCTAGTCTTCTAAATTAAAAATGAAGGGACCAGTTTCCCGAATCTACAGCTTGGAAAAACACTTTGTCCTATCCCTGTTTGGGCTTAAAGTGGACCAACACCCAGGATTTTAACCACTTCAGGGGGGCACCCCGATTTGGGGTGCCCCGCTGTGTAAAACCCCCCAGAAAGCACCCAATACTCAGCTCAACACGCTCCCACGTGGCCACGGACAAGCGGGTGACAGCGGCGGACAAGACAGTGCGCCCGCCACCACCTCCCGCACGTCGCTCTGACAGGGCGCGCGCCCGCGCCGGCCATTCACAAACGGCTGGCGCGCGCACGTCTAGAATCTTATAGATTCCCGGGCCGATCACCGCTGGGTGATGGTCCACTTTAATTCTATATGGGGGTACGCCCAGACATAATATGCACCTTTGGAAGCTATTCAACAGTGCTGCCGATCAGACAATGTTGCGCTGGCACTTGTAGGGTGAGAGTGACCAATTTGATCAGATAGAAAAAAATCGCAGTCTGATCAACTCGTGCAGTCATCATGCTCACCACCCCATTGCAATTGTCTGTTGAGCATTGGGGAAAGTGTGGTCAATCTGATATTGCACAGATGGATGATCATGATTACACAACATAGGGACCAGTCCATGTGTTTTGTTTCAGACCAACACTGGTAACAATGTCCTCTAGAATGTGATCCTACATGACAAGAAATTTCTGGATATGCCGGTCCAGTGCTTCTTGGGAAACGTCTGTTGTAGCCGAGGAAGTAAAGGAGGAACACTGCTGCTAGCAGAATAAGAGATATTAGATGTGACATTTGTAAAATGATCCATACAGCGGCAAAAACTCCCATAATTATACATTACGGCATCAATTCTAATCTTGCAGAGGCAAGTCATTTACAGCGAGCATGCCGGCGACAGTCGCCTGAAGAGTCACCTTGAGACGCCGCAATGTCTTTTAACGTTCATATGCTCGGAGATGACTAAGTAATGAGCTTAACTAGCTTTTAAATAATGTAATTCCTGTGGATCGGTGTTTGCAGCGTTAACTTCCGACCATGGCGAAATTCATCAGTTTATCTTCGTGACCAGATTTCTGGTCTGCAGAGCATTCTGGGAAGATAATATAAAGTTTAACAATTACCATCATTATTCAAAGACAAAGTCTGTCCTTAGGTATAAACTTGGTCTGCCTTACCTTTCACCTGCCCACTGGACTGGCCACCATGACATGGACCCCTTTCCACTATCCCTCAGACATAGACATGGGTCTATTTCAGCTCTACCTGCCCACCTGGACTTAGGTTTCTGCTTTCTGCTCTCCCCCCCCCCCCCCCCTTTTGGTCCCTTTTTATCTCCACTCTGGACTTTGGAAGGAGGTCTTGCATGATCAGGGTGCAGCAGCAGGGGCCTAGCTCGCCACCCCTATCTGTATTACAATTTATATTCTATCTTGGAATCTCTCCCTCCAACCTTGATACTGCTCTCTAACTCTAAACCTACAATGCTGGCCTATTCTTTCTCACGTTCTAACCTTCCTTCTGGTTTGTATTATCCATCAACTACTTGAACTAAGACCCATGCCAAGTGGTACCTTGGTTTGGCATCTCAGCAGGAAGCTCTGAGTTTGCGATAAGTCCCTCCTTCTATTTACCCCAACCTATGCCTCTGCACCCCCACAAGTTATTCTTTCTTTCCATTTAGGGACCCCCCATGTGGTGCCTTGGAATAGAATTGTTGTCTGGGTAGGATGTCCCTATTTGGATAGACCTTCTCTTCTCTCCGCTTAAACCTCTGCTTGCATACCATCACTGTAGCTACTCCTTCTCACTTCTATGCAGTGGGACCTTGGTGTTCCTCTGTTCCTCATTCTTCCTATGCTGAATGTTAAAGAGGAACTTCAGTCAGCTATAACAGCCCCCCCCCGCCTCCCTGCCTTGGCTCTGATGCTGGACCGGGGGATGGTTAAAAAGAAAATAAACCCTTACCTTCACCAGGGCCTCCGGATACTGGGAGTCCCCATTTGTAGATGGAAAGCACAGAGCCGCATTCCGGATCCATGCTCGTTCTGGCCTACCCGGACCCAGGGGATATGGCTTTGTGCCTTTTTTTGCAGCGGCTGCAGGAAATCAGGAGAAAAGCGTGGGCCCCTGGATAAGGTATGTTTTTTTTTTTTTTTTTTTCTCTGTAAACCGCGGCAGCGCGGGGGCTTATAGTTTACTGAGGTTCAGCTTTAATGCTCAGTCCCCCCCTACACTTTGTACATAGCTTCCCTGCCATAACAATTTCCAAGTATGTATGTCATTACGCTACCTGGTCAAATAAATCAAACCTGATGATGATTTTCAACAAACCAATCTACCTGTCCAGGGAATTCTGTAGTATTTTCAGTGCTACATACCTGAACGCTGCACACCCATTTTTATGTACTGCACAAAGGGATGTATACTGAATAGTGGCTGCTATAAAAAAATTGTAAATGTTTTTGTTGGTGCACAGTGAGCCCCTAAACAATTCTATTCAAGTCAAACAGGCATGGCAAGTAAATCCTTGTGGCAAAGACCCTAATTACACTCGGTATGTAAAATGCATTCGTTTGGTTGGAGAACAAGGGTGTGAAATTGGGAAAAAGGATGTTTTTGTACCATTTAGTGCTTAAAGAATATAGGTAGAAGGACGGGGAGGGCAGCCATACCAAGGTTCCCCTTGGAGAAGTTCATTTAAGGAAACAGAGCCAGTTGGGTGATACACACAGACGGCCAAGGTTGAGAAATATATTGGGGGAAGAGTCTCTCTTACCAGTAGCCACTTGTACCCGCTCCAAGGTGCCACTTGGTCCTGGTTCAGGAAGGAGCATAAGAAGGAATAAAGTAGTATAATAGAATGGAAGTTTGTGATACCCGAGTCACGCTGTAGGAACGATCCAAGAGGCAGGGGAGCGATAACTGATATTTATCGGTCCTTGTGCCAAGGTTGGGACAATAGACCCCTGGCCTATAGGGAAAAATGGGAGGCAGATTTGCAAGAAGAGAGACCTTTAGATGTCTGGGATACAATGTGGAAGGCATCATTTGGGAAGAAAGGCTCGGTGCAGGCTATTGAAGTTAATGTGAAGGTGATGCTGAGGTGGTATATGGTCCCTGCTAGACTGATACATCTAGGAGGAGATGCACAGGGTGATTGTTTCCGGGGATGTAACTTGTTAGGGACACACTACCATATATGGTGGGAGTGTAGAATAGTTAGGGAGTTATGGATAAAATTTTTTAATTCCCTTAGTAAAATGTTTGGCATGACTATTACTCTAAACCCTTGGCTTGCGCTCCTCAACGACACGTTTCCTGGTTGTTTGACAAAACAGAGACAATTGACCTATCACGTTTGCACGTGTGCCAAGTCGGTTATAGCCAAAGCTTGGAAAACACCTGTGTTGAGCTTTGGAGACTTCAAGAATAGGGTCAACAGTACCATGGCTATGGAAAAGTTAACGGCTATTCATGAAGATAAGTTGGTGGAATATTGTGAGGTATGGGACCCCTGGATTAAAGAATTTCTTCCATCTACATTTGATAGAAGCCTTTTGAGAGTTTGAGGGAGAGTTGGAACGACTCCTTATTATTATCCCGCCTCCAATTCCTTTTCCCCCATCCCCTACTTACTATTTCCCTCCCTTTCCATAGAGATTTTTCTTCTCTTCTCTTTCTTTCATTTCCTTACTCTTATTTCTATATATCATTTGTTTTTTTCCTGTTTGAATATCTACGATAATTTGGTAATATTGATATGATATAGTACGTAGATCTGGAAGCTATTTTGTTGATATCGATTCTCAGAATTTTAATGTTTGCATCTCTAAAACTGCTTTAATATGGTTGTGCTAAACGTAACAATTATTCCATTTCCCCTATAGGGGGCTTTGAGATAGTTTGATGTTCATTCTCAAGCCATTTTATTGACAATGTTACCATCTTCAATGTTATTGCCATCTGTAACCAATTAGGCTACCATATTTATATTTACCTTGGCTAATGGGAAAAAGCTTCCTTGTACCATATTATACAAATAAAAATATTGAAAAGAAAGTTTGTGATACCCAGAGGCTTACCAGATCGCTCCCAAGTACAAAGAGAACGACTTATACAGGGGTGACAGGATTGTACTATTCAACCATTTGTATCCTGTGCCTATGTTTTTAGCCCGGTTTTGTAGAGGTACAAGGTGGGGCACTTGCCCCGGGTGCAGCAGGTCAGGGGGCGCCAAAGGGTGGCCTGAGCACAGGTGGGGGGCACCATTTTGAATATTTGCCCTGGGTGCCAGAAAGCCTAGCTACTCTCCTGGTACCTACCATGCAATTCATTGGGCAGATGTTAAAGTATCTAAACACATCAGACGAATTAGCTGTTATTAAAGCACAGACTAGAAGAGAGACAGTATGAGGTGAACAGTCCTTCCATGTAAAAGCAGAATGGTAGATTCACCTTCCTTCCAGTTAAAGAAAGAAACAAGCTTGATGTCGGGTGTATAAGTGACTTCTCTTGCTATCTAACATAGTCATGTGGATTTTTATTATCAGACCATTGTTTGCAGCAGTGATCCTTAAAATCAGGGTAACTCCATTTGATCCCAATTGGTTGAACCAGTTGACCTATTTAGCCTTGATCCCTAGGAATAACCCTTTGTTTAAAGTGCTACTGCAGGCAAAGGTAATTGTTACGCCATTGCGTTGGCCTACATTTGGCACTATTGTAACTGTTTTCCATTTTTTAAATTGAAGCAGAAATGGCTGAGATATGGGGGTTTATAAAAGTGGACGTGGCCCTTGTAACTGTGATGCTTCTCTGCTCTGCACTGGCAGCAATGTGAATCTGGAGGAGGAGGGAGGGACCAGCAATCCTGTCCCGCTCTGCTGAGCTGATTAGAGAGAGAAAAAGAGAATGCCATTGGCTGAACCTGTAAATCAATATCTCGTCTGTTTCTGCTTCAATTTAAAAACAGAAAACAGTTTAGGACAGCTCCAAATGTAGCCCAATGTAATGTTGTAACAATTACCTTTGCCTTCAGTATCACTTTAACCTTTGAGTATTATACAACACTATTGTACTATATTTTGCTATTGACATTGGTCCTTGATTTGCTTTTTCATTATATTTTGTTTTTCAGGTTGGCCATGGGTCCCGCTTGTGGTGTTTAGCTGCCTCTACTGTTTTGCCCAGGTTGGAATTGAATGGAGCCTGTTCTTATTTCCCCAATATAAATGGAAATTCCCACTTTGTATGCAAAGTAAGCCAAAATGAAGACAAAGACTACAAGAAAAAAATGGACTATATTCTAAGTTCGTTTGAGATTGAAGATCAATTACCCTGCAATGACTCAGAATTTCCTTCTTTTACAATTCTAGATTTTTTTTGTTTTTTAAACCAATTTGTTCACTGATTGCGAGACTATGTTATCATGCTCCAGCCTTATAGGATGATCTAGACCAGGGATGCACAACCTGTGGCCTGTGGCCAAATGTGGTCCCTACTGCTGTCAGTTGCAGACTCCAGCACCCCTAGTGAGTTGGAGATCCGAGCTGGTCTTGCCTTGACTGCAGCACAAATGGCTGGCCATTACAAGGCAGTGCATCACTAATTTTCAAAGCAGGAAGTTAGGCACCAATAAACTTCTCTGTAGAGGAGGGTGGCACCATGTTACTGATGTGTTCTTTGTTTTTGGAGATGCCTGTGTAGACACTTCCCAGCTCACCACAGCTTACGTCCCAACCTTACCTGTGTTCACTTCACCTCTGTTTACCTCTGCTTACCTCTACTAACCTTACCCCACCTCACCTCCCATCTTGTTCCACCTTATCTTTGTTCATCTTTACCACCTCTTTCTTCCTCAATTCTGTCAACCTCTGCCAACCCCACCTCCATCTGACTTACCTCTGCCCATGTCACCTCTGTTCACCTTTTTCTCTTGCTACCTCTGATTGTCTTACTTCTATCAATTCTGTTCAGACCACCTCTTCCTGCCTCACCTTTGATCACCTCTACCTTTCTCTACCCACCTATTTCCTCCTCAATACTGTCCACATCTGCCCACCCCACCTCCTCCTGGCAGACCTCATGTCACTTGCCCATATAACTTGTGCTCCCTCGTGTTTGCAAACCTGAACCACAAAGTTTGGGTTCCTACTGAACTTTGCAAGTCCAGGTTCCTACCAAACTTTGCGTGTCCGGGTTCCTACCGAACTTTGCGTGTTTGGGTTCCTACTGAACTTTGCGTGTTCAGGTTCCTACCAACCTTTGTGTTTGGGTTCCTACCAAACTTTGTAAGTTTGGGTTCCTACTGAACTTTGTGAGTTTGGGTTACTACCACACTTTCCGAGTTCGAGTTCCCAAACTTTCAGCCAGAATTCCGCTTATGGCCTGAACACAGAAAAGCTGGTTGATGGGCTGCTGAGCAGCCTATGAACCAGCTTCACCTAAAGACTGCAGCATCAGGAAGCTGCTGTACAACACACATGAGCCCTGATCTGACCCCTGGTAGTTGGCGGCGTTCCTTTCAAATGGTCCTTGTCTGGGGTCACAGAAAGATGGCCGCCGCTCCCATGAGTGAGCAGTGGCAGTGCAGTCCTCACTCATGGCAGTGTCCTCATTAATGGGAGCGGCGGGCATCTTTCTGTGGCCCCTGCCGCAGACCATTTGAGCGAAACACCATCTCTGGCCAGGGAACGGATCAGGGCTGCATACTCTGTGCCCCCCGCCAGCACATTTTTTTTTACATCCCTGGGGGCCCCTTGACCGGGTGGATGAGGAGTAGGAGGCAGAATCGGCTCCTACATTTCTGGTCCCAATTTTTAAGGTCCCCGGACCTAAACTCTTTTTTAAAAAATACTAGTACAAAACACTTTGACGCTATGATTTTGATCTACAAAAGGATTCACTGGATTTATGCTAGTTTCCGCATTCACAAGGCAAAATTTGGCATGTTTCGCATTATTTTTTAACTTTTTTACATCTTTAACTTATTTTTCGAACATGAACATCAGAAAGTTTCCCAGTATGTGAAAAAAGTAATAATAATGTTTTTACATGACTTTTATATTTTCAAATAAACTTTTTTTCTTAAAAAGTCCACTTTTGATTAAATATTTAAAAGTGTACATTTATGTGTGGCAAAATTATGTCTTAAATGTGCTGAGCTGGCATTTTTATGTTTTCTAATGTTAGCAAATGTGCGTTTTCTGGAAGCAGTTTTTATCTGTTGCTATCGCCAACGTATATCAATTGCAGACTTGGTGTATAATAGTGGCAGATTGCAGATAGTGAAAAGTGCTTCCGTAAAACACACATTTGCTAACATAGGAAAAAATAAATAAAAAGAATACCATATCGCCGGCATTCTCCAAACCACTTTTCAATGTAAATACCTGTGACTTTCATCAGCAAAATGCATTGTGAAAGTCTGTGGTCACTGGTGTTCACTGCAGTAAGTTTTGCTCAATTTGCCGCAGTTTTCTTCTCTGGCCGAACGTATAGAGAAAGCAGGAAAGCTGAAAGTCTTGTGAAGTAGTGCAAGTTGTATATCACCCCCTATATTCGAAACAAATTATTTCCCCTGATATTCATGTCAGTAGCTGATGGTAGTTGTCATTTCTATTATCCCCTGATCAGCTGTATAAATCCCTACTAAGAAATCCATAAGGCGGGGTAAAATAAATTTTGCACTAGAGGCCCATTTATCACTGCTATTTATCCACCTAGACTTGTCCTACTTAGGGGTCTGAATCTATTACGCCCCCAACACATACACACACGTACACGCACACACACACACACACACACAGTCAATGCTACACCTTTCTACTGCAATGTATTATTTATCAGTAAAGTGCTGGCACTGCCCACCCACTCGCTCGCAGAGAAAGAATTTTGCGCCTCATGTGGGGCTCGATTACACCTTTTTATTTTTCATGTGCTTTTGACATGATTTACATCCACTTTTGGCGCAGCGGGCCTGATATAAAGAAAATGTCTGCTGACATATGCAAATTTAAAAGTAACGCAAATACAGTTACAAAACAGTCATGTACAAAGGAAGTACCCCCCAGGGAAATGTTTTACTTCTTTAGCATATTTCAACATACTTATTTTTGATCTTGAGTTCAATTGCTTTGATTGATTAAGATGATTTAATACTAATTATCATGTGCATCTTCTACCACAAAGAGGAACTTAAACAAACACAAATGCTAGTTTTTCATGCTTAAATAATAATTAAGCTCCTACAGTTATCTCAAGGAGAGAGACACCAACTCTCCTAGTAATACAAATGTTACAGGGTCACCCAGGTTACAAGTGACAGGAAGGCCGGCCATTCTGGAAGATTGCTTACCACAGTGTAGTAACAGCCACCCAGGAAGGTTGTGATAAGCCCCTCCTGCAATGGGAATTGAGCAGAGGCAGGTAAAGGAAGACCAGGCAGATGCGGGTAGCAACTTAATGTGGTCCTACCCCCATTTTCTCTATAATGGGTGTGATGCCAAGTTATCCAGATTGCTGGACCCCCACCCTGCACATAGACCCCTGCAATGACTGCAGTCCTTACTCAAACCTCAATAACCAGGGTAAAATATGGTTCTGCAATAGGTCACTGGTGATCACACGGGAAAGAGAATGCTACCTTGGCCCACATGACCACCGCCAATCGGAGGGGCACATTTCGCCCATGGGTTATGTAAGGGTTGCAGGGGTCTGTGTGTGGGGTCTCCAGCAATCTGGATGCCCCCGAGACTATCACAATGCAGCTCCACAACCATTATGTAGAAAATGGATGTGGGACTGCTTTAAGTCTATTGTATAATCCAACTCATTTGCAGGGGAATCAGTCTTAATAATGATATGGAGGCAGAAAGCAGTATTCAAAGTTAAAATCAAATCCGGGTCTATAACAAGGTGGCAAGGTAGCAGCAAGGGATCCAATCCAAGTCAGCAACAGGAAAACAGAAACCAGCACAGTCAAGGGCCAATCCAGGTTAGCAACGTAGAAACAGGAGCCAATTGGAGTTTAAGTACATTGTGTGTCGACAACGTAGTAACAGGAGCCATCAGGATTAAAGTCCAATTCGAGTCAGCAATGTAGAAACAGGAACAATCGGGAATAAAGTCCAGTTCGAGTCAGCAATGTAGAAACAGGAGCAAGCGGTGTTAAAGTCTAATCCAGGTCAGCAACACAGAAAATGAAACAAGCAGTGTCAAAGTCCATTGCGGGTCAGCAGGCAAAGTAATCTATGGATTAGGCAGAGCGGGTTGTCGGAGATTATATCTGGGAAAAGAAAAAGAAAACAGGCATCAGAAATCTGTGGTTCTGGGTTACCAGGAAGTTCAGACAAAGCTGAAGACCAGGTTGCAATGTGTGTTTTCACACCATGGCTTTAATGGCTTTTTTTATGCATCCGCACACCTGAACATCAGCAGTAGTGAGCACCGATGACTTTGCACAGACTTTATTACAGTTACATTGCAAAAAGCTGGTCAATTCCCTGCTGAGTTACATTGTATAGCAGACGTGGGCCTGATATTACTGCTTTATAAGCTCACAGCTAACTCACATCGATCTACAAGGTGTGAGTGATCTCTCCATCTCACTGTTGGGATGCAGAGATCACTGTAAAGATTGCCACATCTGTACCTAATATAAGAATTAGATGCACCAAATGAAGTTCAAATAAGTAGAGCATAGTTATCGAGGATCTTTAAAAAATCTGTTATATAAAAGTTTAATTTTAATTTGCTTATTGTTAAGGTGAAGGTGGAGTCTCAACTCAATGCCAGAGCAGGCGGTGAAGATTATAAATGACTATAAGTTTGAGAAGGGATTTAATATCAAACCATTTATCAGTCTTCTCACTACCTGGAAGATGTTTAAACACAACTGTCAATTTGCCTAGGCCTGGGTGTCCTTTTTTCATTCCCATGAGACATGTGCGGTATGCTCAGCCAATCATTGGTGCTAGTTCCATTCAGATTTCCTCTAGCTGTGGGCATGCCCACACCAGCCATTCAAAAAGGCCTGGTGCAGATGTGCACCTATCTAATTCTGGAGATGTGGCCATGGCATAGAGATGTGGCAAGGGCTCGTAGAGTGCATAGGGCGATTCGGCGATTGCCCCATAAAGCAGTGTCTCATAGACCTGAGAGGGGTCTTGCTCCTTAAAGAGAAACAAATCCCAAGATTTTCACTTGGCTTTCGTTTTGTTCCTCCAAGTGGAGGGATCTTGATTTGGGATGCCCCGCTGTGTGTTTCCCCTAGGATTGCCCACTGACCACACTGACCTTTTCCCTGTTCTGTGGCCCATGGGCCTGCTGCTCAGCGATGCGCTTTCCATCTAGATTTTTTTTGCAGCAAAAAAGTCTGAATGGAGTGAGCACTGCTGGCCGCATCCCCGTTCCAGCCTCTATCTGTGGACGTGCCTATCCTAGGATGTGGCCGCAGCACCGAGATGTGGCAAGAACTTGGCCGACCCTTGGCGTTTCACACAGCAGGCATCCAAATTCTGGATGCCCCATAAAGAGATATAACACAGCCCCTAATGTCTTATAGAGTCAAGGGGGTGGTTGTTACTCTTTAAGTATGCAACACGTGCCAATGGTATATCCAAGGGCCAATACACAAAAACTAAACAAAAAATAGGGAAGCAAGAAAATGAGGCAACATGGAATCAGCTATGAAATCAGGGGATCCCCAAGATGAACAGTCCAGGAGTCTTGTCTTCTTTAGATTTCTTATCCCACTAAGTAAGTACAAGGTACATACGCATTATGCATTTTGGCAAGGAGATACATCAAGAGAGCTTTCCAAAAGCAAATGACATGAACAAGATGCATGTTTGGCAATATACCTGTTACAATTAATGTAGAATGCTGCATATCTTACAAAAATGCTTTCTCTTCGTAACAATTAACCATCATTAGCAGATAATGAGATTATAAAAAACAGTTTCTTATAAGATTTGGTTTGGGGCCAATGGAGAAAAAATGTTTTTGTGCCTGAGGTTTTTTGCTTTGTGAACCTTACATCTAAAAAGAAAAAAGCAAAACTACTAGTCTGGTGCACCAAACATAGGTCTGAGATATCAAGGGGTTTCCGCCCTTATGCCTAAATACAGGCCCGGTGCACTGCCAAGGACACTAATGGTCACAGGGCTCTTCAACATTCCCAGCAAAACACTTGACCACATGGCCAGAGGGTGCACCCCTATAATACATATTCAAGTTCCTCAAAGTGCGTAAAGAACAGGACATCTCATGGTTCAACCACACTGACAATGTGGTGAGGAAGGCACTTCATCATCTCTACTACTTAACCCTTTAAACTCCAAGCACGTAGAATCTAAATTTCCAACCGTTAATCGCTAGCCAATCAGCGCGCTCGCTTTCACTTGGCTCCGCTGACTGCTAAGCCTCCAGGACGACTAGAGGTTTATCCATTGCCCTTCCACATTTTAATAATGCATTGGAGAGTTGTGAACCCTATTTTAGTAGTTTCAGATTTCTCCTGAGATGTTTTCTCTACTTGATGCATGCCATTAAGTTGGCACTTCTGAAATGCATCTTTTTCATGACCACAGTGTCTTTCAACATGGTTGGTTTGGTTACCAAAAGAGAATCTACTCACTGCATCAGTTAGGGTCCAATAACGTGTTGTCTATCACCCATGCAATAATTATCCATTGGGTGGATCTTACCTATTTGATTAGTCAGGCCCCTTTCACACCTGGGCATTTTGAGTGTGTTGCAGTATAAATACTCCGTGTCACAAATGTCCAGAAAACGCAGACCATTAAAATTGTTGGGCCCTTTCACATCAGTGCACCACAGTTTGCAAAATGCTACATGCAGTGTTTTGCCTGCTGCGCAATCGCAATGCACCCTATAGACTTCTATGGGCACTACAGGTAAAGCGCATGTATTATGCTTTACCTCTGGCTATTCTAACCCTCACCTGCCTTTCCTGGTCCTGCGTCGGTGTCGGGTCAGGTACTGCTGCAGCTAACTTCTTGGGGTCCTTCAGTCCTCTGTTCCAGCAAGGACTAATGGAAGGTCCCCAAGGTGGCTGCAGCAGTGCCTGACCAGAGGAGGATACTTTTCCCATCCCCTGATGACACCGTCGAATCCTGCCCCCTGCTGTCACCGCCGCAGAAGTCAGAGCTCCTGCCACTGCCGACGACTCCTCGCCCTCACTGCTGCTCCAGTTGCCCGCACCAGGGTCTGGAAACAAAGCGCTGGAGCAGGGTGACATGTACATGGCTGTACGCCAGGCAGAACGCAGCAAACATTTGGAAGCCTTACAATGGGGGGGTGACCTTTTTCTGGACAGACAATGCATCTTCTCTCACTAATCGTAAATAAAAGAAATGGTGGCACTGCCCAAATGGTTTGCTGTGCACCAGCCGCATTGTTTTTTAAGTTTTGAAGTTATTGATATAAGTTTTCCTAAATAAAGGTCAGTTTTCTGTCAGATATAAAGGAAACATTAGCATGTGTGTCTGATAAAGCGACGAGCTGCTAACATCACAAGAGCGTTGCTGACATTTAAAAGCAACGACTTGTCCTCACAGTAAACAGCATTTAGTAACTAGGCCGCCTCTGGAATGCGACCTTGTAATTAGCAGATAGTGCCGCTGCGCACAAACAGAGCATAAAAGGAGCGCCGCCAAATGCTAACGTTTCAGGAGCCTGCGAGATAGCAATCCACCCACTAGATGTTCCCAACTTGTCACAATGGCGCTTTTGGTTAAATGCTTTTACTTACCTTCACTGACATTTCAGCCAACATCTTTAATAATTTAGCAGTCTCGATTTTAGAATTATTACTCAATCTCTGAAATAAAGGGGGAGGGGTTATTAAAGCATATTAAAGGGTTACAAATGGGTGTTGGACGCAGCTAGGGGGGGTCCTGATTGCCGATGCCTCCTTGTGTATATGTCATCTGCAAGCCCTGCTTTCCTTACTTGCACCGCATTGCAAACTGGACCCTACAATTGATTGTTGTTGGTGTTCACATGGTCCACAGTCCTTGGTTGGGCCTGGTTTTGCCAAGGGAGGGCGGATCTTGTAGGGAGGGCATCAACAATAAGGATGCCCCTCACACTGCACCCAACATTTTGTCTAACTGGTTGTAAAGGGACAGTCCAGGCAATAGCAATAAAAAAGCAACAAGAAGCTCACCTGAAGCCTGTCCTGTGTGCCCCTCCTCCATTTCCTGCAGGATGCTGTAGATGCTGTAGCAGGTCTCTAAAGATTGCCCCGCCTTTCCCGACAAGCTACGATGGCTGAACTTAATAGGCCTGCACTCTCCCTTTTAAGAATCTTCAAAGGCTAAATATAAATCAAACCTTACTAACCTTACCTCCCAGACATCTGATTTCTGCTAAGAGTTATTTCTTTCTGGTATTCGTGATTTCTTAAATCCAGCTTTCAGATTTTTCTTTAATTTTTCTCTAGTCTCTGGCTGGAATTGTTACATTCAGTCTATGAAGTGAGGGTGATGTCTTTGTGTATTTATTTATCTATGTGTCTATTACTCAGCATACAACCAGCATAGCATGATTTTTTTCTAGTATTCTGGCATGAAAGAAAAAGGAAAGCAGACAACGAAGCATCTATTCCCCCTGCACTGTGAATGGTGTGTGTCACAGTGTGCAGGGATTCAGTCTTGGTTTAGCCATATACAAGAAAGAACGAAATTTGGGGCTTGGGGCTAGAAATCTACGACAACATCCTTATGCAGAAGTACAGCAGAATGGATCAGCTAAATGGAAGGGAAGAAAAGAATGATTTTATTTTACACTCAGCCTGTAGAATTATTACCTTTGGATTAAGCCTCTTTCTCTACCATCACTGTCTGCAGCTTCTCAGCATACCTGTTGTCCTTCCTGCACTGCTGTCCACTGCTCTTCCAACAGATCTGGATGAGAGTCCCGTATTTAAAATTTACAGGATATGTGTCATGAGCAGGGCACATATATTTATAATAATGCATGCCTCAATCTGCTATTCTACTTGGAACACCCCCCTCATTAGGCTGAATAAAGAAAATGTAGTAGGCAGTGCAGGATAGTGGTAGGTAAGCAACCATTAAGCTGGATCAAAACCCGGAATAAAGTTTAAATAACTCGACACGTTTAAATCCTTCCCTAAGGAGTTTCCTGATTTGGTATGTCCCGCAGTGTTAAACCCCCTGGTACTGATGGATTTGATATGGTACGGTCATATGGTAAACTTCATGCCAGACAGGTGGTTTGCTAACCCCTCCCCCCCCCCCCCCCCCCCCAGCCTTTAAACAGGAAAAAAAAATACCCCTGTTCTCTGGTGTTCGCTGCAGTAAACCCCCAAACCACCATATTTTTGGAAACCAAAAAAAACAAGTTTTTTTAAATAATTTAGTAATATGAATTATTACATTATTACATTAATATCAGACCTGTAATATCAATTCTGTACAATTTTTTCTAAAATGGCAGAAGTGGTCACAGAATTTTTCACATTTAAAAAAAAAAAAAAAATAACAATTAATGATTAATATTTAAAGATTGTTCCATTGAAATGCATTGGAGAGCGCCAGGTAGCGAGAGGTCATACCTGTCGCTGTTCAAGGTCGGACGCTGGCGCTGTGGGCTGAGGCTGGAATAATGATGAATGAGTCGCTATATGGCGCTATCTCAGTCGCTAAGCAGGATTGGCTTGATAAATGTGTGATTGTGGTGGGGAGCCGGCGTTCTTGTGGCGGGGCCCGTCATTACCGGCCGCTCACCAGTCGCTACCTGTCGCTATTCCTTCATAAGGGCCCTAGTGTTTTGAGTCTCTTTAGATGTCATATTAAATGACAAAATGCGCATATGTTCTTCTCCTGGTGCCATCTTTAGGTGTGGCTCTCTCTCCGACGCCATCTTGTCTTAGGAATGTGAACTTAGATTTTATTTTTTGTGACGTGGAAGGGGGCTTTCACCTCTCGGCTCATCGTCCCAATATACTGATTCACAACACAGTGCTAATTCTATTTACTCACAGAGAAGTAGCAAAGAATTATATTTGTTTCTAAAAATCCCACAAATAAGCCACACCCCTAACCATGCCCCATCAATGTTTGTATATAATGGCTGGGCCCCTAGATTACAGTGGGCCCAAGCTGAAGTTAAAACTAGGGGCTCAGCCATTTTTTTAACATGTATCAGGAGGCATAAACTCTTTGAACAGTGGGATTCCAGGACTAACGCACTTCTATATCCACACTAATGGCTGCACACTTTGATCCAATTAATTCAATTTATTGCAGAATTGTACATAAACAAATAGACATACACATCACTCTATACACAACACTATAAAACCAAATATTAAAAACCAAAGTGGGGAGGAGCTCATTATATTGTATAGAGACACATGGTCATGTAAATGTGCATTTTCACTTGTATTAGGCACTCGTGCATTAAATCTTTATACTATCTTTTTGCATCTCATATCCTGGTTGTTCGATGTCAAATTCCTGGGTTTTGTTCTGCCTTAAGGTCAGGCCTGGACCTCTAACCAGGCATAGTAAATGGAGAGCCGTTTGTTAGTAAATGCGGGCATCGGCTGGTAACATATCGCCGCATCAAATGTTATCGCTGTGCAGTCACTTCCAGAAGCTAAAAATGGGGATGAAGACGATGGAAAGCAAATATCACTGCGGCGGGAATGAATAATAGATGTGATTAGGAGCGGTGTACAGTGCTCAGCGCATCAGTCAGGGATCTGGACCCGCTGCATCACTGCTGCCCCCGGGAAACAGCACATCAGAACCTCTATTCATCGCTGGACCGTCAGATTTATCGTCTACAATAATTAAAGTGGACCTCCAGCTGAAAATAATGAAAGGTTTGCACAAGCAAATAGGAAAAAATACTCACCCTCCTAGGCTCCATTGCTGATTTTAGGCTTCCCTTTACTCTTTTATCAGAGGGGCATTTGGGATGAAAATGGGGGGGGGGGGTATAGGCAGTTTTTTACTTTTGAGGCCTGCATTAAAAGTGTTGCTCAATGATCTATTCTCTTGCTTCCACCTTTGCTCAGCTTTCTTCTCCCTACCCCCCCCTTTGTTTTTCCCTTTTTCTTTTGTTTCTTTTACCGCACCAGTCCCCATCTAATCTTAATTAATCTAACTCCGCACCTTCCTCCTCATATTTTAACCCATTTATTGGTAACAGTTTAATAAACCAATGTTATACAATAGAGTCCACAGTGATCGATGTTTAAATAGAATACATAGTGGTCAGTGTTTATATTATATAGAGTGCACAGTGATTGGTGTTAATATAGGGTATATAGTGATTGGTGTTAATGTAGAGTGCAAAGTGAATGATGTTTATATAGAGTGCACAGTGGTCGGTGTTTGTATAGAGTATATAGTGATTGGTGTTTATATAGAGTATATAGTGATCGGTGTTTATATAGAGTACACAGTGATTGGTGTTAATATAGAGTGCATAGTAATTGGTGTTTACATACAGTGCACGGTGAACAATGTTTATGTAGAGTACACAGTGATCGGTGTTAATATAGAGTACACAGTGATTGGTGTTTATATAGAGTGCACAGTGGTCAGTGTTTGCATAGAGTATACAGTAAATGATGTTTATATAGAGTACACAGTGACTGGTGTTTTTATAGAGTGCACAGTGATTGGTGTTTACACAGAGTGCACAGTGAACAATGTTTATATAGAGTACATAGTGACCGGTGTTTATATAGAGTACACAGTGATTGACGTTTATATAGAGTGCACAGTGATTGACGTTTATATAGAGTGCATAGTGATTGGTGTTAATATAGAGTACGCAGTGAACTGTGTTTATGTTGAGTACATAGTGATTGGAGTTTATATAGAGTGCACAGTGATTTGGTGTTTTTTTTATAAAGAGTGCACAGTGGTCTGTGTTAATATAGAGAGCACAGTTATCGGAGTTAATATAGAGTACACAGTGATTGGTGTTTATGTAGAGTGCATAGTGAACGGTTTTTATATAGAGCATATAGTGATTGCTGTTTATAAAGAGTGCACAGTGATTGGTGTTAATATAGAGTACACAGTGGTGTTTATATAGAGTGCACAGTGATTGGTGTTTATATAGAGTGTTTTTGTTGGGGGAGGAGGGAGGGGGGGTGGGGAAGGGGGACCGGGGATAATGTCCCCTGAAGGTAGGTATTAGTTCTCAATGGGTAATGGGTGCTTCTGACTATCAGTCAGTTGTACTGCAGAAGAAAATGGGGGTTGGTTCTGCCCTTAGTGGGAGGAAGCAAAATGTGCACCTACTTCTTTACTCTCTAAAAAAGTTTGCTAGCAGGTGTACATATGTACAAAAATATTTTTTTGTATATATTGGGAAAGTTCATGTATAAGGAAAAACAACAAAGGAGGCGTTTATGGAAAGTGGCGGGCGCAAAACGCCTCCCTTTGTTGTTTTTCCTTATACATGAACTTTCCCAACATATAATGGACAAATAGCGAGGTACAAAGAGAGAA
The DNA here is from genome assembly GCA_027917425.1 of Gastrophryne carolinensis. Lineage (NCBI taxonomy): Eukaryota > Metazoa > Chordata > Amphibia > Anura > Microhylidae > Gastrophryne > Gastrophryne carolinensis. The sequence continues at coordinate 449,889,413 of CM051237.1, forward strand.
ACTATTGAGTACATATATATATATATATATACACATGTACAACAAAACCTGTGTGCGGTGCAAAGAATGTAAACATTAATGTAAATATATGGTTTTTGTTTTTTGTATATTTTTTGGTAAACAATTCACATGAATAATAAAAAAATATTTGTGTACATATGTACACCTGCTAGCAAACTTTTTAGAGGGTAAAGAAGTAGGTGCACATTTTGGTTCCTCCCCCTAAGGGCAGAACCAACCCCCATTTTCTTCTTTATATAGAGTGCACAGTAATTGTTGTTTATATAGGGTACACAATGAACGGTGTTTATATAGTGCATATAGTGATTGCTGTTTATATAGAGTGCACAGTGATCGGTGTTAATATAGAGAGCACAGTGAACAATGTTTATATAAAGTGCACAGTGACTGGTGTTTATGTAGAGTGCACAGTAATTGGTGTTTTTTTTTATAAAGAGTGCAGAATGGCCAGTGTTAATATAGAGTGCAAAGTCATTGGTGTCAATATAGAGTACACAGTGAATTGTGTTTATATAGAGTGCACAGTAGTCGGTGTTAATATAGAGTACACAGTGAACAGTGTTTATATAGAGTATATAGTGATTGGTGTTTATATAGAGTGCACAGTGATCGATGTTAATATAGAAAGCACAGTGAACAATGTTTATATAGATTGGTGTTTATATAGAGTGCACGGTGATTGGTGTTTTTTATATAGAGTACACAGTGAACGGTGTTTATATTGAGTATATAGTAATTGGTGTTTATAAAGAGTACACAGTGAACAATGTATATAGTGAGTATATAGTGATTGGTGTTTATATTGAGTATATAGTGTTTGGTGTTTATATAGAGTACACAGTGAACAATGTATATAGTGAGCATATAGTGATTGGTGTTTATATAGAGTACACAGTGATCGGTGTTTATTTTGAGTATATAGTGATTGGTGTTTATATAGAGTACACAGTGAACAATGTATATAGTGAGTATATAGTGATTGGTGTTTATATAGAGTACACAGTGATCAGTGTTTATATTGAGTACACAGTGATTGGTGTTTATATAGAGTACACAGTGATCGGTGTTTATTTTGAGTACACAGTGATCGGTGTTTATTTTGAGTATATAGTGATTGGTGTTTATATAGAGTACACAGTGATCGGTGTTTATTTTGAGTATATAGTGATTGGTGTTTATATAGAGTACACAGTGAACAATGTATATAGTGAGTATATAGTGATTGGTGTTTATATAGAGTACACAGTGATCAGTGTTTATATTGAGTATATAGTGATTGGTGTTTATATAGAGTACACAGTGATCGGTGTTTATTTTGAGTATATAGTGATTGGTGTTTATATTGAGTATATAGTGAACAATGTTTATATAGAGTGCACAGTGAACAATGTTTATATAGAGTGCACAGTGAACAATGTTTATATAGAGTGCACAGTGATTACACAGTGTTTGCTGCTCGTGAACAGTACACCATGATTGCTTGTTGTAAATAACACATAGCGATTACAGCTTGTGGGCCTTATTCTATCAGGGGTAGTTCTAATAAGATTGTCCAGTATGAGATCTTTGAACAGGTGTTTGAGAGAGTTAAAATATATGAGTATGAGAGGCATAAGAGGCTGTCCGGGCAAAATTAAGAAACAATACATACAATACATACTTACCTACAGTCCGCAACCGCTGGTCGCCCCTATTCCAAGATTTTGAAGCATCCCATGGAGATCCAAAATGCACCACCCCCATTCATGAGATTTACCACACCCGCTCATTATTATACATTATTACTATTATTATGTATTAATACTATAGAGTAAAGCCTTGGAGCATCACTTTATATCTCCTTTTCTTTGGAATAAAAAAAAGATATGTATTCTAATGTTTTTTTCTTAGGGGGTGCAGGGTTGTATTCTATATGGTGTATGTACTAAACTTGTGACTACATATATGTAAATCGGTTCACTGAGAATACTTAATGTGATTTCTCTTGGCACTTGTGCATTCCCTTGTGGCCTCCACTATTTTTTGCAAATCAATCCCTTTAAGCAGAATTATTCATGTATGTAATTGCACATATTTCGCACTAGTCCTCAGTTTACTCCAAGGTATAGAAACCTAATGTACTGTACACTGCCATGTTTCTTGTACATGCCAAGAAATGTTGGTAAATGTCAGGTCCCAGTGCAAAAGGTGTAGCTATCAAGTCAAAAATCCAGAGAGCCTCTGATAATTCCAGGTAGTGTCCCATCTATCATCATCGCCGGCGATGGAATGAGTGCCAGTGCTGTGTTCCCTACAGCGCCAGGTAAGACCAGGCGCTCGCCCTGCACTGCATGGCCTTATCCCATACATGTCAATGGGCTTGGATGGTTACAATTATTTTGGCCACTTTTGGTAATTTTTTTGGGCTGGTGCATGTGTCATGGGATCCCTGGGCTGTTTGGAATTGTTTTTGGAAGTATTTTTTGAACTTTTTTGTTGCATTGCAAACTTGTGGTTCTGGCTGTGTAAATCATGTGTCCTGTCAATTATGTGTCCCCGATGCAATTCCCAGTGTTTTAAAAAAACCTTTCAAGCCCCCCCCAAAAAAATATAAACTGGGCACCTGCACAATGCACTATGGCATCAAGGAGTGGAATGGGAGCTTCAGATAGTAAATCATTTTTGCTGGGGTAGGTCAGGAGATTGAGGCTATTTGTAACAGCCCTTGGAGTTCTATGTCTCTTTTTATTTGTTTGTTCTAAGTATATTTACCTGGCTTCCTTACCTTTTGTTCTTGTCCTTTTTGATTGCTCATTCATGACTGATTAAACTAAAATGCTTATTCTGACTCACAAGATGGCAGTAATGTGAATCCTGTAGACAGCTTCACCTGGTCGTGTGTCTGTGAAAGATGTGTTCTCACTCCATAAGGCTTGGCAGATAGCTTACTCGGCTGGTTATGGACATGTAGATAAGTCTCAAACACTTCAGTACAGAATCTTTCAATAAACACTCTTACAGCAGGAATCTTGAAATGTATGTTTAATACAGCAGAAAACTTGTGATGTAAACCCATAACAGCAGCAGGTAAAAACACTGTAGACTGCAGGAAGGAGCAGCAAATGTGCACTGCTTGGATGCAATACTATAAATGGCTGAAGGGAGAGAGGAAGAAGGGAGGAGCTACTTGCATCACAGCTAGACTAAGGGAGCCAGGAAGGGACAAAAGCAGTTATAGGCACACTGCTCAGCCTATGTAAATAAACACTACATTAAGCATTTACCCAGGGTAAAATGAAACACACGTCATGGGACATGACAATGCTTTTAGTGGATGTCAGACTCATGGCTCATTTGGCTATGGGAATGGAGGGGGGCACACACTGAAGCCAGGGGGTATGAGGGCACCATTCTGGATTTTTGCACAGGGCTGGCCCTGTGTGAACCCCCTGTGATTGCCCGACCAACACTTATATCTCCAGTGCTTTCACGCCATGTTTGCAGTCCACGGCCACTTCGCCGGCCTCCCCATGGCTGGGGCACGCTCAGGCGCACAGCCATTCAGAGAGACTAGGGGCCGGAGTGCACCACAGGAAGGCCGGAGATTTGTCCACTTCCAATTCTTTATGCCGGTGCTCTGTACCAAACATGGCTGTATGCCTTAATTGTATTAGAGCCCGCATATGCCCTGTGGGACTAGTGGATGTTTGTTTTTAGGGCAATCCGGGGGTCACACAGCAGGGCATACTAAAGTAAGGAAAGTCCCAGGGAAGTGGACCAGAACCTGGGATGGTCGAAATTCGGGTTTTGGTCCACTTTAAAGGGAAAACTTGCAATCTATTGCTATTGGCAACTGTACACCAAGATCTACAGGGGTGCACCTGTATTGAGGCCACGTGAAGCAGTCACCTCGGGCAGCACAGCAAGGGGGGCAGTTATTGGTGGTCCAGTGGAGATCAGGGTGCCTCTGCACACTGACATTTTAAATACAGTTAACCATGTTGGAGCTATAATACTTTTGCAACAGCTTACAGCTTGTCTCTGAATGTGATTAGTGACTTTTGCTAGATTTGTAACAGTTTGCAGCAATTACAGGTTGTGATAATGGCGCCATGATCAATGCACAACTGTAGAGTTTTCTATGTAATTTACTGCTGTGTTGTTATTTCCTGTATTTCGAGCTGTAATCTCTATGACTGCAAGTTCCTTCCTGTCCGTGTTCCAGCCACCATGTAAGGTGACATTCAGCTCCAGTAAGTACAAGTTCCTGTTATACCACTGATGTCTCTCTGGATTGGATTCTGCAGCACTTACACTCTGCAACAAACCATTGGTGGCTAAGCGGCGTGGCCCCTCCCCCTGCAGAAAGCCGACACCGCTAACGTCATAAGAAGGGGCACTTATCTATTGAGGAGTGGAGCGGCATTCCCGGGGAGGGGGGTCTTTCTATAATTCATCTCAGGCAGCAGAGAGGCAAGGTTCACCCCCTGCCAATAGTAATAGATTGCAGGTAGTGAAAACCGCTTCCATACTACACAGATTTGCTAACATTAAGAAAAAATAAAAATAATTACTAGATAAGATCAGCACCTTGAGGATATCACGTTATAGCACGTAATAATAAACACTTTTAGAAATACCACTGAATCTCCAGCATCAAAAGGTATACTAAACTTAAATGACTATTATTCCTAGGTAATGAAAATCCCAAATGATTCCCACATCACTAGACTGGACTGGACTACCAGGAACTGGATTCTAGTGGACAATCGGGGATCTAATCTCGGAAGCCACAGGTTCGTCTTGATATGTTCCAGCTGGATCTCCCTTAGAGACTCTCATCTCTCCTTCACAATCTGATCCCCAAATTGGTGTTTCTTTTTCCCTGCTGGGACAAGACCTCAATGAGTTAGAACCCCCTCTTCTTTCCTTTCCCCTACTCCCTCCAATGTACTTCTTCTTCCTTTGCTCCTTTACCATTCCTCCTGTTTTGAAGAGGAACATCGGGGAAGATTAAAACCCCCAAACCTTACGGACCTGCTGCCCCCCTATCCGGCTTTACCTTTGGGTGCTTTTTACTCACCTCCTTGGGGGATCCATCTTCTGGGTCCCTTCAGATTCTGGACGACCTTCTGACGGGAGGCGCCATCTTGCATCCCATCAGACACTGTGAGGGGACCCCTAACTTGCACCTGTGCAGTGCTCATAAATGGGAGGCAATGGAGCCACCTGAAATCACGAGACTTCGTAGAGTGGCGCGAGACTAAAGTCATGCTGTCACTTATAGACAGCTAAGGCAGTGTCGGGGGTGAGGATCGGGCCCCGAAGCAGCCAGATGTCCAAAAGGTAAGTAGGAGCCGATGGGGGGGGGGAATAGGCCCCTTTTATTTTTGGTCTGATGTTCCTTTTTAAGATGTGAGGAGCCACCGAAGCTTTGTTCTCATAAACACTCCAATCTAAACCAAAACAACTATAGCGGAATTGTCCGTTGTAATCACCTTTATCTCTCAGCTGCTTGATCCTTCGATGTAGACCAAGCTTGTTGCTCACACGTTTAGAATATACGATGAGAACTATTGATGATGATGCTTGTTTAAAGGACTATTTGCTCTCATCCACTGTACATTAGTTGGACTCTATGGGTGTCATACTATATATTTAGTAAAGCCAGTGTGGCTTCCTGTGTGCTTATCAGTGTGGATTGCAACCTGCATCCCAGTGAGCTTTTTTATTTTAACACAGAAAAATTGGAAAAAAAAGTTTGACCTACTTTTTTCCCCAAAGATCACCTGTACTTGTGATGGGGCATTTGTACAGAAACGGTATATAATTTTTCCTATGAAATGAGAAGTTTTTTAATGTGGGCTATGTAGAAGAATGTGGCAAATTTGTTAGCATAGCACATAGCGTGCTGTTGTTTCCAAACTTAGAAATAATATAATTACCTTGTTGGATATCTGATGCCTGAAAGATGGCGGTACAGAGTGGCGTTCACTGGCACTGTTATAACTGGCCTAAGGCTCCAACAGGTGGTGACACAGGCCGGTCAATATTACTAGCAGAGGGGTGCACCGCCCAAATTTCACTATGTTATATATCTGTGTGCTCACCTTACAACAAATTGGACTCTACAGGACATGGAGTGGACGTGCAATATGCACACCTTTCTCCCAGAGGAAGCACCACTGCAATCACAAATCAGAATTTGATACTTTTATTGGTACAAAAAACGAAAAACATACATACACCACAATACAGATTAAAAACCAACCAGTATGGCCAAAGGACCTTAAGCAATAAATGTGGCCCTTAAAGGTCTATCAAATACATGCCCTATGGGTGAAAAAGACTATAAGAATTGATGCCTAAAAGGCTATAACCTATCCTTTTGTTCCGGCATAAAAAAATCTACATATAAACATCTATGTGCAAATTCATATGTGTAACTAAATATAACTCCACAAAAATTATTATGTACACATCTATATACAAAAGATATATATACAAAAAGTGCTAAGGTGTAGTAACACAAATTACTAATAATATATAACAATCAATATTACCTATCTACAGTGTAAACACATATCAACAAAAAACCATAATAAATAAATATTTAAAGTGCAAGTGCATATGAACATTACATAAAACCATCCTAATGCCCAGTATTGCACAAGGAAACCATCCCCATCAGACTTCAAAAAATAAAGACAAAAACAATATATGATTAAATGCAAGTGCCGGCAGACAATATGAATAATAAAAATCTCACGCCATATGATAACACCCTGGGCAACGGTCAGGTCAATCTCAATAGAAACTACCCGCGCACGCAGCCCCCATGCCCTTACCCTTGAAGCAGCATGGGGGCTGCGTGCGCGGGTAGTTTCTATTGAGGTTGGCCTGACCGTTGCCCAGGGTGTTTGTCCTGTACAGGCCGGTCAATGCCTAGTGCATATGCACCGGGTATGGTGACTTGCAGCGCCATTCTGTACAAATAGCAACGCTAAAGTATAAATATATGCCAGCACTCGAAAAACGGGCCAAATGCCAGCAAAATGGCATTAAATGACACTCTTAATAAATAAGAATCCTAGTCTTGAATATCTCATCTGTAAAAAAAATCTTAATAAAACTCTCAATGAAAAATGGCATTGAAAGTGAACGTTCCCTTTAAACCGGGATAACACCCTCCCTAACAAAATATTCAAGGGCTCCTTGCCATGATTAAAATAGTAAATCCTTGTTATGTTGTTTGGTAACATGAGACCCAACACATTAATAAACATGAGATCCATTTTGGTGATAAGTTATGTCCTTCTGAAAATATTCATTACATCTCTCTCTTTGATATCATAGAAGCCTTTGATTGTTGTCTTTAATACCTGCACCTAGTTTATGTTTCATATCAACAAACGTCACATCACAAGAAACCTCAATAATAAAAATCTAGTTATTAATGACTGTAATTTTAGTACTTTACATGAGCTAATTCTGTGTTTTCTTCACTACTAACGCCAGGTATTGCCAGATGAGCATCTATATAGCGGCGCTTAGAGCGACTGCTAATAGGCGTTGTAACCTAGCGTCGTGATCGCTGTAGTATGCTGGCCGGCATTGATGAATGAATGATGAATGATGTGTGTTGGGCAAATGATCGACCATTGAAATGTATGGGAGAGCGATAGTGAGCGAAAGGTAAAACCTGACGCTCTGGAAGCTAAAGCGTTGGTGCTATACGCTGAGCTGCCTGTAATAATGCATGTGATGTTACATGGCGCTGTTACTGTCGCTCACCAGATTCGCTTTCATACATGTGGTTTTGCGTACAGCGCCCAGCATTCACCAGATGCTGCCTGCCGCTACAAGGCGCTACCCAGCGCTATCCCTTCTTAAATAACCCCCATAGAAAATTGTATCGCATGCTAAAAACTTAAGTAAGTTTGAATGATTCAGAGCTGACTAATTCAATTTGTCTAGTCGAAAATGCGGGTAAAACGTGTTTCCATACGAAAATGGCTTTAGTAAGCAAAATTTCTGGAAAATTGTAAATCTCTGAAAGCATCTCTGGTGCTGGGAAGTCTTTATAACAAATGGTGCATTTGTTTTCTATATTTCACACAGGTGCAGAATGATCAGGTGATGCCCCCATGTAATATATCTGGGAATTTGTGACAATAGTTTCTTAAAGCACTTGTGCAACTAGTTTTTATTTATTTATTTTGTAACTGTTAATATAATTTAATATATTTTAATAAAATAAAATGAAAAAAGAATTTAAGAATTTCTCCAGATTACCAGACTGGTGCACCAGGCATAGTAAGGCCAGGGTCAAAAAGTCGAACAGCCTGTCCCTGGCATTTTTCCAGCCCCATGGCCTTTGGTCAAGGTTTAGCACTTTTATTGGGGTTTCGGCTTTAATATTTTATTAAAACAGTCATTAAAAAAGATAACATTAACTAATAAAGAGATGTATTGAGTAATAGATCAAGACAACCGGACTTGCTGTTTTCTTTTGCTCCACATGTTTTGTTTATCTCACTGGATGTATGTGTGAATTCAACATTGCCTATCGGGAAATGCGGCTGGATGATTTGTGAAACGTATCAAAGTAAAAAAAAAATGCCATTGCAATTGTGTAGATTTATTCTTGCAAACCAACTGGAGTTAACTTTTTATTTATTTATTTAATTTTACTGTTTCAATAAAAATGAAAATAAATCATGGCTCCAGATTACCAGGTAGGTACACCCGTCTGGTCCTGGCCACTCACTAGCCTCCTTTAGCCTTTGGCCCAGGTTTGGTGCTGTGCCTTGGGGTCGGCAATTTTAAATTGAAACAACAATAAAACTATCAGGCTGATTCATCATTAGCGGCAGGTAGTGACAGATGAGCGTCTGTAGCGGCATTTTCAGAGCGCCCGCTAGTAGTTGCAGTGCTCGGCCGTGAGTCGCTAGTCTATAGCGAATCAGTCGCTGTTCAGTAATGTTGAATACATTGTGAGGAGTCGCTATTTTGACCAGTACAGCGCTGTATGGGAGCGCATGTTAGCGATTGCTCATAGCAACCGTCTCACACCATATTCAGCAAAAAAACAGCCTCACAAATCTCTGGCGCTGAAAAATACTTGTTTGAAGCCCAGAGCGCAGGAGGCTGTGTGTTTAAAGTCTGTTTTCCAGCATCTATCCACTAGTAACAAAGCGAAAACATATGGAATTACATTGTAATAACATTGTAACATGAACACTTTAATGGCAGACCTGTAATGTCATTTCTGAAGAAATATATAAAAAATAAAAAAAAATTGAAAAAACTGCGTATTCAATGCCAGAAGAGATCACAGAATTATTTGAGATTTAAAAAAAAAAAACAAAAAAAAAACACAGTTTAAAGAGAAGGAAAGGATCGTCCATTGAAATGTATGGCAGAGCGTCAGGTAGCGAGAGGTCATACCTGGCGCTGTGCAAGGCTGAACGCCGGCGCTGTTCGCTGAGGCTGTGAAAATGATGAATCAGACGCTACATGGCGCTATCCCAGTCGCTAAACAGATTCTGCTTGATAAATGTGTAATTGCGTGCCGTGCCCGGCGTTCACCAGTTGCTACATGTCGCTACCTCTCATTAACCAGCCACTACCTGACGCTATCCCTTCATGAATAAGGGCCTAAGTATATGTCTATTGGTTGTTATAGGTAAGGATGGCACCCTCCCTTGGAGAAGCAGCAATTTTGTTTCTTCGTTTTGTTTTTTTTTTTCCCTACAATTGTAACTGTAACTGTATTGGTAAGCGGTTATTGTATAACCCAAAAAGCAGCCAAAAAAAAAAAAAACAATAAAAAAATTCTGTATGTCTTTTACACTGATAAATGAATCATGCTGGAAGTTGCTAAACTGACTTTTTTGGGTAAAAAAGACCATAAAAGACTGAAAAGCAGCAAAAAAAAAAAAAAATAAAAAAATTCTGTATGTCTTTTACACTGATAAATGAATCATGCTGGCAATTGCTAACCTGACTTTTTTGGGTAAAAAAGACCATAAGGGAATGTGCTGAGAATTTTTTTACACCTGCTTGGGGCAGCTGCAAATAATTTGTTTAAAGGAGCAGTAAAAACTAGAGTCAAAACATTGCTGAATTTCACTAATGTTTTACAATTGTAAATTTCAGTTGTATTTTTTTCACTTTAGACATTTTTTTTTCACTTCATGAGAGAAGACAAAGGAAAACAATAGTTTAGAAAATGTGTTGAAGTGTTAAAAAAGCTAAATCTGTCATATTTTATTCTAATACTTATTTCTTGCTACAAACTTTGTTGAATTGAAGCCTGAGGTCTGTCTTGTCCCCTGAAACAAAGCCAGAGGCCAGAATTAATGGCAAAACTATGGAGTGATTTGGCAGCAGAAGGAAACATTTAATCAGATAGATCTCATCTAGCGCTGAAGAGTCATTACAGTGACATTCATCAACCCTGAAAGTGTTTTTCGAGAGCATATTTGTCACACAAGCTCTTCTGAAACACTTACTGAAATTTCCAGCTGATTCAGGAAAGAGGGAAAACACTGAGCGGAATCCAATAAACACGTCTGGAGAGTCGCTGTGTTTTCTCAACAAAGACAGTTTGCCTAGTGAATAGGCATAAATAATGGTGGAGGGGGGGTGACTAGCTGCCCTGGCACATTGCTGCTTTTCTGCCGTTCTTTTTTACTTTAACCACTTGAGGACAACCAGTGGTAAACCGGCTAAAAGGGACAGTCCAGTCTAAATAATTATTGTAGTTCATGGGAGCAGCTATTTTAGGATTACCTGCAGCATGCCACCCCTTTGTCTTCTGTTGAGATGTATGAGACAAAGCAACCCCATCCCATCATGGCTGCTCCCCATAAACCATTGATTGATGGTTGATGCCGTGCTATATCCTAGAGGCAGCTTTTGACTGTAGCCAGGGGCGGACTGGGACCAAAAAACGAGAGAGTCAATGCCACATTAATAAATATATATTATATAATATATATTATATATAATATATAAAACCGAGCTAGATTGGCCCGGGAATCTATAAGATTCTCGGCCGATCCATTCCCTCTCCCGGGGCATCCAAAATCAGGATGCCCCACTGTGTGAAACCCCCCAGGTCGCCCCATCTATTTACCTTGTTTCCTGGTCCAACGGCGCATGCGTGAGCCACAACCGCATCCCAGCTATCCCTCTAGCAGGGCGCGTGCCAGCCATTTGTGAATGGCTGGTGCGGGCACGCTCCCTGTTAGAGGGCAGCTGGGGATGCGGCTGCGGCTCACGCATGGGCTGCTGCTCTTAGACGCTGGCTTAGACCATGTCAGTGGCTCAGAGTGCGCTCATTGGACGAGCGGCCGCGCATGAGCCGTAGGACCGGGAAGAGATGATGATTGGTTTCAGCGATCTGGGGGGTTTCGCGCAGCGGGGCATCCCCGATTGGGGTGCCTGGGGGTAAAGGACCAAAACCCAGGATAGTCAAATTCCTATGTTTTGGTCCACTTCAAAGGGTTTTGGTCCTTTTCTGTGGGGCATCCTGGGATGCCCCGTTTTGTGCAACCCCCCCCCCCCTCCAGATCGCCAGTTAAACTTAACTGACTGCCGATCCAGTGGCTCATGCATGGGTTCTCCTCGCAAAGGACTGGATGGAACAGAGGCTGCCAGCCACATCCCGCCAGCCTTTAGCTGGGTGCAGACACATGTTTGAACCACACATGTGCTGTTTGATTAGTGGTCAGGTATTTTTACTGGGGATTTGGGGGAGTTTGCACATAATGGGGCATCCCAAATCAGGATGCCCCACAGAAAAGGACCAAAACTCTTTAAACTAGACCAAAACAGTTTGGGATGCCCTAGGGATAGGGAATCAGGTGACCCTGGTCACCAATCAAGCCAAACTCCAGGCAAAAAATAAAAATAAATAAATGATTAGCAGCTAGCAGCTTACCACTCCAAGGCAGAGCACAGGCAGCACGTCAATTTGTCCAGAATCTGGGGTCTGAGCTGGCCCTGAGTGTAACAGAGCCGAGGGGGAAACCGCAGCGAGGTTTGACAGTTCCGCCTCACTGTCAGATGAAGGCAGAAGCGGCCGGCCGGAACTAATGAGTCACTACTTGTATTGCAGCCCGGACATCAAAGGCTGCTGCGCTCGGAGCCGATGAAAAGCCTGGCCTCTCCTGCTATCACCCGGCCCGCTGCGGAGCTAGGAAGCCGACCAGAGCAGCTCCCAGAGGGTAAACTGGGAGCCAGAAATGCAGGACAAGCTGCGGCCTACCGGGATTTGTCCCGGTATGCCCTGTGGCCAGCCCGCCCCTGACTGTAGCCATCTCCAGTCAGCTGGAGCGACAGGTCCTGATGTTTCCAAACATGCGGAGTGCTCATGCTTTTGAGTGAGCGCCGTGCAGCTGCCTCTGAAAAGCTGCTCATAGTAATCTATGGGGGTTATTTAAGTAGGGATAGTGCCAGGTAGTGTTTCATAGCGGCAGGCAGGTGAACACCGGGCGCTCTACGCAAAACCACATATGAAAGGGAATCTGGTGAGCGACTCTAACAGCACCATGTAGTGTCACATGTATTATTACGTATAGATCCGCGTATAGATCAGCGTATAGATCCGGCGCTCTAGCTTCCAGAGCGCCAGGTATTACCTTTCGCTCAGTGTCGCTCTCCCATACATTTCAATGGACGTTCATTTGCTTGTGTTTAAACAGCGTGTTTGACATTTTGTTTTTGCTCCTATCATTGTGTGACCTCTCCTGGCTGCAAACAAACACTTTTAGAAACTTTTTTGATTTTTTGTGTGTGTGTCCTTTTTTGATAAATATGGTGTGGAGCGCCATGTGCTGGACGCACTGAGCTGACGCTACCTCTCATTTGCTGCAGGTTACTACAGCGGCTGAGACACTCGGTTACAGCGCCCGATACCTGCTTACAGCGTCTACTAGTGGTTGCTCTAAGAGCCGCTATACAGACGCTCATCTGACGATACCTGGCGTTCATAATGAATCAGCCTCCACATGTAATTCGTGCGTTAGCTGAGCACCCAGCGAAAGCTTCTGCCAGTAGCATCCTGAGGGCGCAGCGCTAGAGATCCCCTATCATGTGAGTGGAGAGCAGTAGCACTGAACACACTCCACTACACACAGTGATTGTGGGGCGCTGCCCGAAAGCGCGAACGCTCGGCAATCAGCCTTTTGTGAAACCAGCCTTAGGGTTTCTCAAGGCACTGACGCATCAAGCGGGCAGTTTGTCTATGATCAAATAAAATTTGATCATAATAAAAAAATCAAATCAAATCAAAATTGAAAAAGATGTGTAAGACTAACGCCCCCCCTGGCCCAAAATTAGCATCAGATTAACGTATGTTTTGCTCTCTGTGATCTTCATATGAAGATGCAACTCCATCTCCTGCAGGAAGTGGATCTAGTAGGAGATTGTAAGGGAGACACTGGCATAGAAAACCTTTTGCTTTCGATCCATTTTTTTTAAGGATTTCAATCATTGGTGACCAAAAAGGCTATAACTTCTTTACTGGATACCAGAGATTTAGGTGGATCCCGGTTTTGGTCCTTTTCCTTCTCTTTTTGATCCAGGGTGCTCTCGTCAAAATTGAGTAAAGGGGGAGGGAGTTGCTCCATTACTATTATTTATACAGGATCTTTCAGGGCCTGGGAAACAATTTACGGCCCACTTTAACCCTATCATCGCTATATAATATTCAGCAAGCAGGCATATGAATCCTGTACAGAAACTAGGGGCCTTAGTTTTCATTCAATTGCAATTGCATGTGTTAAACCCATCGCCACGTCAAGGCACCCCTTTTGGTGGGGTCCCTACTCATATTTTTGAGTGATTTTTGAGTTGGGACATACAATGCAATCAAATATTTCAGAGCTACTTACCTGGAAAGCTGCCAGCCTCCCTTTAGAACACTCCACAGGTAGAGATCCATAATGGCTGAATCTCTCCCTGTTTGTGCTCTCGTCAAAAACGGCTAAGATTCGGCTAAGGGCTGAGTCTAGCCGAGAGGAGCCAAGCGCACCGGCAGCCGCATCCGCGCTACCCTAGAGGATCCCTGCCACAGGATCCATGCCCGTGGCAGCCGATCACAAATGCCTGGCACGGGTGGGCACCCTGCTTAAGGTATAGTTGGCCACAGCCGCAGCTCGCACATGCGCTGTTGGATTTGGAAGGAGGTACGTTTTACAAGGGACTCCGCTTTTGGAAAAATAAAAATAAAATCAAAAATTCTATTACCTCCAAAACAAAACATGTTCTGGTTGGAGCTAGGCTTCAAACTAGGCCTGTATGTTATATATATATATATATATATATATATATATATATATATATATATATATACATATCACTATTATTGTCAGCTGTATAACTGGTGACCCTCTAGAGCCTGGAGAGGCCATAACTGGTGCAATATGTTCCTTTCATACCACTTGATCCCTGAGTGCTGCGAGGACGAGGAGGCTCCATGATCCAGCAGAATATCTGAAGCCTTGTTGCAGTCTCTATGTATCAGGGGACAATGCGTGAGGCTGATGAAAGGCAGACAGAATGTGTCTGTATTCTCAATGAGCACAATCTGACTTTTTAATTTGCTGGCTACCCTGGGGTGTTCCATAACGGTGGTGAACAGGTGGAGAGAGCTTGTTGTAGCTTTGATATGATAGGCGGCTGCATTATGGCCTCTAACATAAAAATAAAAAAAATGTATCTTTGTTTGATATGTTTTTGTATAATACTGATTTTTAGGAGCTTTATCCATATTGTTATAAAAAAAGTCAAGTATTTTGTGTATAAAAAGAATTTTAGCTTTTTTCCCAAAGGCCGAGATGCACAACATGCGGGCCGGGGGCCATATGTTGCCCACACTGCTGTCAGTTGCGACCCCCAGCCCGGCCCACACTGCTGACATTTGTCATGTAGTTGGAGAGCTGAGTTTGTTTTCATTCCTTGCAGTACAAGCGGCTGGCCACTTGAGGGCGGTGCATCACTAATTCCCTATAAAGTAAGTAAGCCGCTAATGAACTTCTCTGTAAAGGTTGGTGGCACCCATGCTGCTGGTGTGTTGTCTGGGTTTCATAATGCAGTATTCAGTCATTTAGCAAATCCAAGCCTTTTCTTGGGACATGTGCACCAGCTTCCTAAATGCTACTGTCTCTGAGAGAGCACATCCATGTAGCCCTGCACACTATATTCACTGTGACCGTTGGCAGGCAGTTGAGTTTCCATCATGGATCTGCTTAGCAGATCATCAGCAGGCTTCATAGATTAACAGCCCACACCTGAAGACCAGAGCTGGATCTCTTGAAAGGGTATTGATGTGCTGCAGAGGAAAAGTCTTTGAAAAGGGTCTGAGTGCCGAGGGCAAGTGCCGGGGCCGACATTTAGATTTATACAGAATAAATGCAGCCGCTGTACTCACATCATCACATCTGATGCTGGGATTCACCCCCCTCCTTGGCACTGCCTACATTAAGCACACAACCCACTCGGCTCTGGGTAACCTCCCTGCTCTCGCTGATACCCCCCCCCCACCAGGCAAGTGCTTCAAGGGTAATTTCAAAGTGGACAAAAACCAAGGTGTTTAAATAACCTAGGCTTTGGTCTACTTTACTGAGATGTCCCTGTGTGTGCAACCATCAGTCTGATATTCTTACCTCTCTGGCAAACCCATGGCACATGTACAGGCTCTCCTCCAATCAGAAGAGATTGCTGGGTAACCCTAGACAATTGGAATGGATTGTGTCATCCCACAATCCAATCTATTCTGAATTAATGGAGTGGCGGTCGTCTTTCGTTCGCTGGCGTTTTTCTCTTGCTGATGCGCACCCATACCCCACATTCAGAAATTGCTGGCGCGGGGGCCTATTCATGTGCCATGGATTTGCTGAATCAATAGGTATAGTGGACAACTGGGAGGGATTTCACAGAGCAGGGCATCCTAGATCGGGATGCTGCAGAGACACCTCCCACTCCTGGAGTCTTTTAGACTCCAGGGCACCAACCAAAGGTTTCTGGCCTGCTTTAAAGGCCCTTTGGCCATTTTTTGGGAATCCCCAACAGAAGAGTCTACGGGGGAGGGAGAGATGATTTCTGTGGACCCACACACAGAAATTACCACAGCATTTAGATCAAAATATTTTTTTCTTAGTCTCTCCCACTAAAACCAATGTGCGTCCTATGGTCATGTGCGTCTTATGGTGCAAGTACAAGTACAGTAACCACTTGTCTTGCCTTAGCTGGTTTATATGGAATTCTAATAATAATGCAGCTCAAACCCCTTTTCTTTTTTAGACTCCAGGGCCGGCAGCTTTGGCTTTTGAGCTGCTTTAAATCCAAAAAACGGTTTCTCCTTTAAGGCATGCTGCCCGTTTAAATACATTTCTTAGCATGTATATAGCTTGGTATTTTGTAATATGTTGCGCTGCATCAGTCCTGCGCTGAAGAATGCAATTTCATGGGCTATCGCACTTAATTCCCTCGTGTGAGATATCTTCTTTGCTAAGCTTCTCATAAGCTCAGAGTCATGTGAATTAACTGAATGCTATAAATGAAATGAAGGCCTTTAATGAGGATAACATGTCATTTGCCTGTATACAAATATATGCATGCGCCCGCTCTATTAGCTGCCTCCCTATAGAAGCTGAGTGACGTTACGCTGCTGTGACCTGAACTTCTCTGTGTGAGTATATGGATGGGGGGACAAAGCTTCTGAAGGGAACCCGTATCTGGCCTCCACTAACACTGAACTTGACAACTCTGTATTTTCTGCAAGAGGATTTTATTCAGTAAAAGAGAATGCATTGGTCTTAAATCGGGAACCTTCCATTAAAATATGTCACAAAAATACTTTATTCAGGAGCAAAGAAAAGGTTTGAGTCTAAAGAAGAGAAACGTTTATAAACACTTGTTGGTGGTCTAAAGTTCTACTAGGATCAAAAACAGCATGTAGGGAGGCACTCTCAACTCCTAAGTTGTTCGAAAAATACATTTTTATTATATACATATTTGTAATCACTACATACAAAGGCATGAGCCTGATGAAGTAGGTGATGTGCCCACGGAACGCGTGGCTCCTGGTGTGGTAGGCAGTGGGGAGACTTCACACATGTTATTTTCATGATACCTTGGCTTTATTTCTGGTGATGTTTTTTGTGATAGATTTATGATATTATTTTTTGATGGGTATTGTGATATATATCAGTGGTTCCCCTTTGGGATGCCTAAATAATATATACAGGTGATTATATTTTCATTGGTGAATAGAGTAGATTAATATGTTTATGAGTTGTTATGGTTGGGAATATTAATTCTTAATTGATTGTTTGACTAGTAGCACTTGCACTTTATAAATATATAGATTTTATAGTGATCCGGATCATAGGCAGGATTTGCACATGCTCAGTTGCACTGTTGGAACACTTTGTTGAATGATTTAGCACATATATATATCTAGGCATTTGATATCAATTAGTGTGGCGAGACTCTCCCCGTCGCCTACACACCTTTATGTTGGTTTGTCCTGTGTGTTATTGTCGCATTTATGTGTTTTTTAAGGGAATTTAATATGTTGAGTGTATTGTATGTAGTGATTATAAATATGTAATTAATAAAAATGTATTTTTTGATCAGTTTATGAGTTGAGCGTTGCCTCCCTACATACTTTTTTTTGTTCCTGGTTTGAGCTCTTTTGCAGCTTTGGGAGTGGCACCTCTACAGATTGAATAGGGTATAACGCAAGTCCCTATTTTTCCGTCTAAAGTTCTACTGACTGTAAAATGTAAGATTTACTCAAAATAAACTTTAAAATGGACACAAATCCAGCCACACCAGCCATTTAGTTGTCAGAGCCTAAAAAGGTGCGAGAGAGGCAGCCAGCACCCAAACATGTGCCCCGGGCTAGATATGTAAGAAAAGCGGGTGACTGGTGGGGTTTCAGATAGCAGGGCATCTTGAATCAGGATACACCCAGCGCTGGATTCCAGACCAAGGTGATTTTTTTCTCGGACCCTTGGGAAACAGCCAGGAACGTAAAATTCACATGGCTTGTTAATGGTTGGAAAGGCAACCATGTGAATTTTACAGGCTTGGCATTTAAAGGGCTAAGGGGCCACAGCACTCAACCCTGTTAGCTTGCAACTAATCCTAAAATCTGTCTCTAAATCTGGTTAAAAACAAATGTCTCGGCTGGCACACATCTGCAGAAGTATGCTGAAGCTGCACCACCAAATGCCAAGGTACCTCACTCATCGGTATAAAAAGCCCCTCCCTGGCACAAGAGGGAGCTGTCCTACTAAAGACCGGGGGGGGATTGGAGGCCCCCTGGGGGAAGAGGGAACCCCCGGTGCTGGATACTGGATGGAAATTAGGGTTTTTTTTTTCTCTGGCACATGAAATTCGGGACATGGAGCCACGTTTTCACGTGCTTGGCGTTAAAGAAAACCTCTAGCTTTTCATACAGCTATTTTACAGGAGTAAAAGGTAGAGTCTTTCAATACATTACTAAGGCTAAGGACATGGCTAAGGTCACCTCTGCTGTCCTAGTTTTAAGTGCTCTTCTAATCATGCAAGTAGGGGCAATTGGCTGCATTAATTGAGTTCCAGAGACCCAACAACACATCCTGAATTTTACTTTGAAGACTTTATAGGATTCAGATTTTGGTGATGCAGAACCAGAATATTGCAAACTACTTGGCAGATCATCAATAGTTAGCGGTGGCCAAATAGTAGGTTCATGCACAACTGCAAGCCTCTTGTGAATGCCACACCTTGAGGTTTGCAGGACTCCAGAGGCGGCAGCAGCTTTGGCATTTAAGTATCTTCTCTCTTAATCCGATGCATTTGTCTGCCAGAAACTTTCCTCATTATGCCTTTATCTGCACTAACCTGTTTTTGCTCTGAGTCAGCCACAAATCTCTTCACCACATGATGAACACACACGTTTTTGTATAATATCTATCTATAATTTCCAAGGCTTTTCGAGAGTGGAGAGATCCTTTTTCTTTCCAGTATTTCTTGAAACCTGTGTCCTGCCTATTAATATCTTTCTTCTATGGAACAGTTTTCCATTAATTGGGCTCAACTGGCAATTATTATTATCACAGTTGTTTGATACTGATTTCAGTGATCCAAAGAGCACTGAGACTCAATAGCATCCAAAATTACATCTATATGAAGACAAAATTTTGTGTTTAGGAATTTCTAGGTAAATTATTTATCTTCTTAGATCAGCTTTTGTTGCCCTGTGCTCTAATGTCCTTGGCATACATGCTTTGTATACCTAAACCCTTCATTACATGGTACAAAAGGTTTATCTATTAACATGCACAGGACACCTGAGGGTAAAGCGGAAAGTCGTGGAGAATAGCAAGCAAAGGCTTAATCATCAGGGGCTCCGAAAATTACAAATGGGATTCTGCCTATTAAAGTAGGGAACACTTAGGGACTGGGTAGCGATAAGCTATTAAAAGAACAACCTAATGAAAATGAAAGACAAAATGATTGTTACACTGTAATACAAAAGAGTAAGACATGGAAGGTTCTGGATCCTGATTAGAAAACACTCCAGATGACAAGGCAGGGAGGGAGTTATTTACAACCCCTGCCCTTGTACAGAATAGATGCAGGAAACATATATTATATATGAGGTAATATACCACCTACTGTAAATTGCAAGGGTTGAATGATTTACTGGAGGTTAGCATGCTGAGTATGAAATGTACTTAAAATTACTGAAGGTGAAGCAGATATCCTTAAAGGAACATTTCACATTCAAATGTTAAGGGATGAGGTCCTCTGCCTTGGGTGCTGCTGCTTGCTTACCTGTTCTGGACCTGTTTATGATGGCTAGTGAGCTATCTGTATGTGAGGTTGCCAGTCTGCCTCCAATTGGCCAAGAGGAAATAACATAGATATTGTACATCATAGGAAAAACCTTCCTGTGCTGTCATGGGAAGCTTCTCAAGCATTGTGATTAACATGAGAGTTTAGAAGAAAGAAGACCTTATAAAATACATCAGATGATGTCAGGTGGGGTTTGGAGATAAGAACAATGAGTAACAAGGAATGTATCACCTCAACTCAGTAGCCACCTTCCTAGGCAGCCATTCCAAAGTCCCACTTATAGGAGTCCCATCTAGGAAGTGTAGGATCCAGAGATGAGTGTCCACTGAAAGAGGGAACAAACCTTCTCTAGACCATTTGTGAGACTGCATTTCACATTTACATGTTCAGGGATGAGGTCCTCTGCCTTGGGTGAAACGTTGTGCTACTCAATTGATATGGACCTGTACTGTATATAGCTAATGATCTGAGTCAGGGGATCCCAAACCAGTGGTAATGGTACCTGAGCTCCCCTCTGGTGGTACTCGAGTCCACTGGGTGTGAAAATGGGGGGGCATGAAGCTACTGCTCCTACAGGACATGCCAGGTGGTCAACAAGCAGCATTAGTGGAGCATCTCAGGATGATTGCAATACTGACAGAGGAGCTTGCATTGATGTTCCAGTATAGGATGTCCACCGTCCTGGGGAAGTCTGTATGAGGGGTGGTGGGGTGTGCTTGAGATACAAGTTAACTGGAAAGGGGATACCCCATCCAAGTGATGAAAAAAGGTTTATTGTCTCCTTGAATTAATCATGGTGATTGGCCACTCTCTATCTATTCACTTCAATTGAGGGGGCTTCATTTTTGATACACTAATATTTAATCAACCTAATAAAGAGATCCACCCAGCTGTTTGTGAAGACATATGCAGATGGCTGCACTAACCCATTCTTGGGTGTTCTTTTGTGTATAACGCAACGTGTTTCACTCTTAGATGTCAGAGCTTCTTCAGGAGTTGAGAGTATGTCGTATTAAAGTGATACTGTCTGCACAAACAAAATGACACATATAAGGGAACAAAATATAAATGTGCATTAAAGTACAGAGTGTATGACCCTGAGAATTCCTTTGATTCACTTGCTGACTCTCTACTGCCTCAGTGTTCTCCTGTGTATGACTCTTGGTTTCATCTTTTGACCCCGAGATCTCCTAGCCCTTGTGTCTTGTCGATTATGTTGGGCTGATCTGCATGTGTTCGACTCCTGGCTTTGTCTGACAACTTCTACCACCCTTTGGATCTCACCCACCTGCTGTCCCAGCTCTTAAAGTGTAATAATTCCTGGAGGAAGGCATAACTTGCATCCTGGGGAACAGGGGCTCACTATAGGTGAAGCAGAGGTGGTGACGAAAAGACAAAAACAAGAGTCATACAGAATAAATCCCATGATCTGCAGCTCTCTGGTTTTAACAGCGCCCTCCAGTGCTGGCCGCAGTGCATGGCTCCTGGTCACGAGAGAGCAGGCTCCCTCATTGACTGGCAGCTGTGGATACTCAGATGCACTCCGGAGGCTGGTTGGAGTGCAGTGTTGGCTTCAGAGCTGAAAGCTTTGCACCTGGACCAGCTCAGCCCCCAGCATTTCAAGTAATTGAGCCCCCCACAGTCATTGAAGTTGGCATTGCCACCGTCTTATTTATCAGCACGGCTCTCTGCCAGATATTCATCCCCAAAAGAAGGACAACACATCCAGATCAAACACCATTATAATTACTTTTGTTAGTTCTATCCATGTGTGTAATAATATTCCCTTTCTTTCAAAATGCACAGATCAAGTGCAACATTTCAAAGGATGGCTTCAAACTCTAGATGGAAACGTTATCCCGTGGCGCATGCACTTCACATAACTGTGACACATCTAGAGATAAGGCTTATAGAATTCTCCAAGGTTCAAGTTAAAAAAAGGGATTCAATAAAGCCAATGCTCCCAATCAATATTCAAAGCACCGCTTATAGGAATCAAAACTGGCGTTCCAGCATTAAACAATTGCTACAAAATCCTCAGCGATAAATACCTGCAAAAGAACATTAAAATCATTTAGCGCAATAATGTTTAAAACAAAGGCTTTTAATAAAAATTATAAATGAACTCACAAACGTGAGCTAAAATGCCAGAATGTTCAAAGATGTACAGGTAGCGCCAGACGTCTCTCACCATCATCTGAAACCAAAACGGCCGCCTTGCCGTTGCCCGACGTGTTTCGCCGCTGTAGACGACTAAGGCTAGCAGCACAGCGGTATTTAATTCCATAAATAGAAAACTTTCAGGGGCGTGGTTTTCTCCCCTGTCAGCCGCAGCATCAGTGAAAGTAGTAAACATGTTCTTCCAGTTGGAATAGAGTAGCTGAGATCGCGCAATTCCAAAACAGAGCTCGAGCATATATTTTATGCCATGATGAAGAAATATGCAGCTTCATGGATAAAAATCACCTGTGGTCCCTTTAAATCATTTATTGTACTTGCAGCACCTTTAAAAGAATCCGCTGGTGCTGTCAACGGTGCTGAAGTCTTGAATGCTGTTATCTTGCACAGTCTCAGATACTGAGATGTGCAGTCACAGATGTGCTCAAGCTCTGTTTTGGAATTGCGCAATCTCAGCTACTCTATTCCAATTAGAGGAATATGTTTACCAATTCCGCTGGCGCTGTGGCTGACGGGGGCAGGAAACCACGTCCCTGAAAGTTTTCTATTTATGGATTGTCAGCCCTAGCAAAAGTCGTGTGTAGTGACGAAACGCGTCAGGTGGCACCAACTGAAACCCTTGGGATTTTCAAAAAGTCAGTTCGCAGACGGGGACATCTACCCACCTCCCTTTCCTTTTTCCATAGCGGCCGTTTTGGTTTCTGATGATGGTGAGAAAAGTCTGGCGCTACCTGTATATCTTTGACCATGCTGCCATTTTAGCCAGTGTTTGTGAGTGCATTTATATTTTTTATTAAAAGCTTTTGTTTTAAATCTTATTGCGCTAGATGCCTTTTACGTTTTTTAGCATGTATTTATCAATGAGGATTTCGTAGCAATTGCTGGAACACCAGTTTGGGTACCTATAAGCGGTGTTTTGAATATTGATTGTGAGCATTGGCTTTACTGCCCAGAATCCCTTTTTATTATTATTAATATTGTTTATTTATATAGCACCATCATCTTCCGTAACGCTTTACAAGGTATGATTACAGGCAAGGTAAAACATCTAGTACAGGGAACGATACAAAATTAGATGCTACGAGGTTTAAACCAAGTGTTGTGAGCACAGGAGACAATAGGAAGGAGAGCCCTGCCCTTGTGAGCTTACGGTCTAAAGGATGGGGGTGGAGACGAAAGGTAAAGATGACAAGTGGTAGGGCTTGAGTTGGGCTGCATGTGCCATTCGAAGGTTGTAGGAATTGCTTAAGCCAGGTTCTATGCTTTCTATAACTTGAACCCTGGAGAATTCTATAAGCCTTATCTCTAGATGTGTCTGGTAAGAATTTATTAGATCGGTGGAGGACGCAATTATCTGAAGTGCATGCGCCACGGGATAATGTTTCCATCTAAAGTTTGAAGCCATCCTTTTAAATGTTGCACTTGCTCTGTGCATTTTTATAGACATTTATACCTTGGGGCTTTATTTGGAATAAGTTCGGCACGTTGAGCAGGACATTTTAATTTTAATATTACTTTTAAGACTGTTTCTGGATAAGATTATTTTAGCACTGTATACATGACCTTTTTGTTATATTCCATTTTGTCTCTAAGTTTGAGGAGTGAGGAGTTTCCTCAGGCTTTGGAGTACCTGGTGTCCCTTTGTGTGGGTGTGATTCATAACAGTACTTTCGGTTGCCTCTGGACCACTCTTGATACAGATCTCTCTTAAAATGATGGATGTATTTATTTTTCCTCCTGTTAGTTGTGTATGACCTTATTTCTGTCTGAGTATCAGTAGGGCTGCCATGGGGTCTTCTTTGCCCTCTTTCCTCCTCTCAAGTATATCTGTCCATGAATCAAGAAACCAGAATCCACTAGACGTACTCTCCAACTTCACCCAGGAACCACCTACAACTCTGCCTGCTCACATGCCGCACATGTCCAGAACACATGTCAGCATGTGCCTGGGTCCCTGTTTATCTTGATCTAGCCAGTTCTAATCTGATCCTCTTGTTTAGACACTTCCCTATAATTTCTGGTTCACCCTACTGAACTAAGCATTATTCTATCCTATAGCGCCTACCATATTGTGGAAATTCTTAAAGGGACATCCCAGGCAGCAGCAAGTGTCTCACCTTGCAACTCCCTCATGTGCCCTTTCTCCATTTCCTATTAGTAGAAGCCATAGCAGGTCTCCAAAATTTTCCCCACCTTTTAATTGAATTCCTCCAGGACCACGCAAAAAATCTTCCCCGTCCCTTGCTGCTCTCAGTGCAAGTGAGCACGGCAAGTCACAGTGGTCCATCAGCTGGATCTGACTACAGCAGAGCATGCTCAAGACTCAAGCTGCTCCATGACATGCCTATCCCAGCTCAGCCATGCTCAGGAATAGTAGTAAAGCCAGATGCTTGCTTAGAATACATAAGGTATTTACATATAATTTGAGATTTTGAAACAACTTTATTTTACACAGTTCCCATAGGGGATAAGTTAGGAGGCAGGAAGTTAGCGCATGTCTGGACAATAAACTTAAAGGGCAACTTAAATCGGACCAGCATGAAAGAGTACTCATATTCATACCTCCCCGGGATAATTCAGATTGTTGCACATTTACCTTTTTGGAACTGTTATGGTCAATTTTTTCTCCCAAAAGTCCCATGGAACTGCAGGTAGCCTGCAAAGAGGAAGCACAGTCGGGTTTCCTGCCATTGTGCATTGTGTCAGTTAAATCCAGGCAGCAGCATGGCTAGGAAGCTGGGAAAGGAAGAAGCTTCCTATGTGCTCCAAGATGACCGTCACCAGGAGAAAATCAGTGAGGCAGTGTTTCAGCTTTCAGTAGGTGCAGGAGTAAATGTAAGTGCTGACAATGATTCAGTATCATGCATGCAGAATATTGGGGAATATTTTTTAAACCGGACCTTCAGCATGATTTAATGAAAAGCCCAAACCCTTAAAGAACTATTCTCCAGCATCTAAAATTAATATCTTTTACGTTTTTAGTCGCTTACTTAGTATTCTTTCCCCCACCGGGCTGCAACTCTGTTCAGGACTCTAGGATATGGGCGCTGCCATCTTGACTCAGAAGCATCACATACTAAGGAGAGAAGAGTGGGTGAAGACCCATCCGAAAGCCTCTAGAGTGGAGAACACCGTCCGGGTGTCGCTCTCGGCCTGCTGAAGGGACTGAGCCACAATCAGCAAATCGTCCAGATAAGGAAGAACACGAATGCCTCGGTTCCTCAGGATAGCCATGATGCCCGCCAGCACCTTGGTGAAGACACGGGGGGCTGAGGATATCCCAAACAGCAGTGCCACAAACTGCTAATGCTGATCCACCAGCATAAACCTCAGGAACTTCTGATGTTCCTGAAAGATCGGAATGTGCAGATAAGCATCCTTGATGTCCACTGTGGTCATGAAGTCGCCAGGCCGAAGCGAGCTCACCGCGGACCGTACGGTCTCTTTGACTCTGACAAACCTGTTGAGACCCTTAAGATCCAGGATAGGTTTCAGCATTCCGTCCTTCTTGTGCACCTTGAACAGATTGGAGTAGAACCCTCGACCCCGTTCCTGGCGAGGCACAGGACAAATCACACCTGATAGCAGAAGGCGTTGAACGGCCATTCTTAGGCCCTGCGCCGTCAATGTGTTCTGGGAAATGCGCGACCGAAGAAATTTTGAGGGCGGCCAAACTGCCAGCTCTAATTTGTACCCGGAGGAAATCACCTCCTGAATCCACCGATCCGAGACGTGCTGTCTCCAGATGTGAGCAAATAGCAGAAGCTGCCTCCCACCCGGATGGGTGAGGGCACCCCCTCATGCCTGAGAGGGCTTGGCAGGGGGTTTGGAGTGCAGGGGGTGGGGTTATAGCTGTGCTTTGCACAGACAGAGCAGAGCTGGGGTCAGGGAAAAGAAAGCAATCCCAGAATGCAGAGTGACAAAGTCAGAAGACACTTCCTGTTTGCAGGCTGCCTGATGCTCCATGAGCCGCCATCTTGGATGTTTAAAGGCTCATAACATGCAGTAGATACAGGTAGAATGATTTTTAATGTGGGCAATCTGTATGTACAGGGAGTCAGAAACATATAAGATAGGCTTTTATTCAGAGTGAAGGTCCGCTTTAACTGTGCAAGGCTGATGGTCCAGTTTAAATGTATCTCTCTCTGCATCTAGCTGATACAATCTTACTAAACCTTCCTATCTGTAGTAGCTGTTAAAGCAACCCATCACATATGGTTAAAGGACTGGCAAGTAGCGGCAATGCTGCCCTATTGACTGCCAGCTCCAGCTCAGATAATCCTACTAATGCTAATAGACTGAGCCTGGGTGGCTTGGGATTAGCCTGACTCATATATCCACAGTAATCACTTAATTCACCAATCATTTCTCAGCGTATTTTTCTTTAAAAATAAAATTGTTTGGAAGCAGAATGCAATCTTTCACGTGGCGCTGTAATAAAAGTTGTATAATGGCTGACTTATGTGCCCGAAGCAGGCTGCGATTCTATTCTGGGAGAGCGAGGAGAAGGCTACACAAGGTAATCAAGTTGCTAGACCACCCGCCTACTCATTACACTTCAAATCCAACACGGCAAAGCAATAGAAATCTCTGTCGCCCGCAAGACGGCGAGATGAAAAACAAAGCAACACACAAAGTAACATTTCCCAACTGGTCACAAAGGCACTCTGCTAAATAGAATGGAGGATTGGGGGCCTCGGGGGGCGGCTGGGCTGTTATCACCACTCTCCTAGCTTTTCATTAAGCGCTGTACGGCGTTCCTCGGCACGCTCCTCGCTAAGCTGCCTCAGTCACAATAGACAGAAGAGGACGGCGTCCAGACAAAGGCCTCGGAATTAGAGGAGCCCACTTGTAATGAACATCCAGAATCGGAGCTCAGACAATTCCTTTAATAGCATGCAAATGTTCTCTCCTGTTTGGATTACGGAGACTATTGTAGTCCCATGCGCCTTCCTTAGTCATGAACGCGTTCAAACTAAAAAAAATAAAAACATACAGGAACGTGCTTAGAGGGTTATAGGAAACCTCAGTCACTGGAAACTATCAGTAAATGCAGACAGTAGCCAGCTCACCCACATCCACCATAAGGCACGGAAAAGGAGATCCAAGGCAGTTCTCCTCAATAGCATCCAGATCAGTGTCTTATCCAGCCGCTTAATTAAAATAGAACTTTTAATGTCCAAAATTAAGAAAGCCAAGCACAGAAAGAGATAAACTTGTGCAAAATAGCATGGCGATCCAGACGCCGCTATATCCTGTCAGTAACCCATAACGCGTTTCGGGCCGCTCAGGCCCTTAATCATATCGGGAAACTATTACCAGTAAATCTACATAATACTTATTGCAGGCAGTCTCGCACTTCCTCCGGGTCTCGTGTACGAATGGTGTATAAATGTGTGTCCTGTGTGGTCAAGATGGTTATCTGTTTTGTTACGGTTACTGTGGTGGTGTTTTCTTGTTCAAAAGCAAAATAAAAACTAAAAAAAAAAGAAATCTAAATAATACTGTACAGGGCTGTTTCTAGGGGTAGGCGAACAGAACAATCGCCATCGTATGTGCAAGGGGCGCTTAAATCCCAGGCATCCTTTTTGATGGGTCAGGTTCACTGTTTGTGGTGCCGCACCTATCCCAAGCGTACTTGAAGAAGTGACTTGACGTCACGAAACGCGTTACATTTTCCCTGGGGAGACACAGTGGCTGCCACTTTGATTGACACTATGGATATGTAAGATTAGATAGGTTTTCCGATTCTTTTTCTATGCTTTGCACCTACCTCAAATATATTGCACTAATGTATTATAGTCTATTGAGAATTGATGCACTTTGGAGGCACTTGACACTTTATTTTTGTAATTTATATTGATACATTTTATTTATAATATACTAATTGGCCCCACTGTGTAACAGCACCCATATCCCCCCCCCCCCCCCATGGCAGATTGTGTAAATGTTGTTTGTTTGTGTGTTTTTAAATGGGCATTTTAACAATTATTGCTATGTAACTATGATGTTTCAATAAACTTTATATATTTAATTAGTGAGTGCTAGTATAAGTCTCTGGCTAGGGCTTTGGTTTGGGGTTTGGGGCACCCCACTTGCATATTTATCTGGTTAGAAACAGCCCCTACCAGAGCAAAGCACCACATTCATTAGTTATCGTTTGGTGCCGTCCTACTCCCTTTTTCTTCTAGAGTGGTGCCGGTCATACGGCTCTTCATCCCAACAGTTTCCCCCAAAGAACACCCCGCATAAATGGCCGCACACCAATCAATGAATTATCAATTAGTAAAAAAAACAAGGACTAACACTGACGTGATCCAAACAGACAATCAACAATACAAGACAAAGTAAAAAAACATTTAAACAAATAGCTGTAGAAAGTAAATGCCAAGGCTGGAAAGCACTAAAGTGCATATAACATTATCAAAAGTCATACAAGAAAGTGCTGAATAAACTAAATGATAATTAATAACCCTATAATTCATTTAACAAAGTGCAGTGTGCAATTACCATGTGCAAATAAATGCTGTTTCTAGGGGTGGGCAAACAGGACAATCGCCATCTTATGTGCAAGGGGCGCTTAAAGTGGACCAACACCCAGGATTTTGACTATCCTGGGTTTTGGTCCACTTCGGGGGGGCACCCCGATTGGGGATGCCCCGCTGTGTGAAACCCCCCAGAAAGCCCCAAAAACTCACCTCACCACGCTCCCACGTGACCTCGACGTCCAATCCCCGCCGACGTCCAAGCGGGTGACAGCGACGTCCAAGACAGCACGTCCGCCGCCGCCTCCCGCACGTCACTCTTACAGGGCACGCGCGTGCGCCGGCCATTCACAAATGGCCGGTGCGGGCGCTGCCGCCGCCGATAAGGTAAGGTTTTTTTGGGGGGGTTTCACCCCGCGGGACATCCCGATCTCGGATGTCCCGCAGTGAGGGGGCCGATCACCCCTGGGTGTTGGTCCACTTTAAATCCCAGCCTTCTCTTTTGATGGGTCAGGGTCACAGCTTGTGGTGCCCGTCATACGGTCCTTCATCCCAACATTTGGGTTTAGTCAAGGGGGAGGGGGCACTGCCTGCTGCAAAGCATGGCGCATATTGGTATGGGACCCCAACAGCAGCACCATAGGGTGGGTGAGTATCCCCCTGTCTTCACAGACATTTGTGTGTCTGTGTGAAACCCCCCGGAACCCCCCAGAACACTCACGCTCTCCTGGAGCCCTCGCCGCATCTGTGCGCCCGGTCTTCCTGAATGGGCGACATGGGCAAATTTATTTTTGTACTGAGAGCTATTTCAACAAGAAACTGCCCCGATACTGTGTTAATCCAGAACAAGACACATTTTTCATAAAATGGGCCTGTTCCTAGTGCAGGGGGCATCCCAATTGTTGATACACCCCTGTATATTAAAGCCAACAGTCAAAAACGACTTAAACCAGACCAACACAACAAACAGTGCTCATATACACCCCTCCCCGGGGTAATTTAGATTGCAGCACATAAAAATTCATTTACCTTTTTCTAACTGCTGCTGGAGTCAATTTTAAGAACAAGATGGCGGTTCATGCAGTTGCAGGCCACCTGCAAACAGGAAGTGCTGCTGGGCTTCCTGTTACTGTGCTTTGTCAGTTATATCAGTTGAGAGTGGAAGCTCCAAAATGGCCGCTACCTTTCTATTCCAACTGTGTCAGGCTGTTGGTCCGGTTTAACCCTGTTATTACTTTGACGGGTATTGGTCCCTCTCTCTGCTGATAGCAAGAAGCTCGGGGGGGGGGGGCATCCAGAACGCTGGAGCCCCCTCGCACCTAACTGCACCTAATACTCACCTTCATTACGAGCCAGCGCCAGAAACAGGAGTCGCGCAGTTGACCGCCAGGTAATCACGTGGGCCGTAGTCTCATCCTCTGTGCGTTCATTCCCGGCGCTGGCTCATAATGAAGGTGAGTAATATGAGCGATCTGTGCGGTTAGGTGCGAGGGGGCTCCAGCGTTCTGGATCCCCCCCCCCCCGAGGTTCTTTCTATCAGCAGTGAGCGAGACCAACACCCATTAAGTAATAACAGGTGTTGGTCCGGTTTAAGTCAGCAAAATCTTACCTTCCTCCTCGGTCTCCCAGCAAGTTCAAGCTCTGTGATTGGCCGCTGCAATCGTGAGGTCCACAGGGTATTCAGTCGCCAGCAACCACGTGACCGCAGCAGCCAATCACAGCGCTCGATTTTGCCAAGGAGGAGTAAAATACAATTTCTCTGGTTATCTGGGTTATTCACAGGGGCACTGGTAATTGGGATGCCCCTGCACTAGGAACACCTCCCTCCTTGTGGGAAAAATGGGTGGTTTTAAGCAAAAGTCAAGTTTCCAGTGCTGATGCTCCCTTTGCCCCGTTGCTGTGGTGAATTTTGGGAGGGAGTGAATGGGGGTTGTTCCTAGTGGAGAGGGGGCATCCCGATTGTTGATGCCCCCTGCACATTAACCTTGATAAACCGGAGCTACGAAAAATTGGGGGTTGTTCTGGGTTAATGCGGAAGTAAATGATCTTACACACCAGGTGTTTGGTGAGGTTGGCAGGGAGCAGGGTGGGTGGGTAGGTAAGGGTTAGGGTGCAGTTGCAGGGGAAGGTTGGTACTTACTGTTGCTGCTTGAAAGAGATGAACACTAGTCCAGGAGATGAAAGCAGAGTTCCTCTTTATTTAATCCACAGGCGAGCAGCAAACACGGCACAGGTACAATACATCCGTCCACTTACAGTTCTGGGTTCTCTCCATAGTTACAGGTACAATAAGAAAGTAAAGCTTCCCAAGGAGGATTCTGTCCCTCCTCTCTCCTGCTCCTCTTACAATTCAAGAATGGTGAATCACACGTGGCTGTAGGATTGGGGCTTCCCTAAATCCCTT
The DNA here is from genome assembly GCA_027917425.1 of Gastrophryne carolinensis. Classification (NCBI taxonomy): domain Eukaryota; kingdom Metazoa; phylum Chordata; class Amphibia; order Anura; family Microhylidae; genus Gastrophryne; species Gastrophryne carolinensis. The sequence goes on from CM051237.1 coordinate 449,920,343, forward strand.
CTCACTACCTTCCAGAACATTCCATCACATGTTCAGGCCTCATGTCCGACATCTGAGCTCTCTAAACCCTCTAACCAATCACTACCCTTCTAGTTATAACTATGGCCCTTATTCATGAAGGGATAGCGTCAGGTAGTGGCTGGTTAATGACAGGTAGCGACAGGTAGCGACTGGTGAACGCCGGGCACGGCTTGCAATTACACATTTATCAAGCAGAATCTGTTTAGCGACTGGAATAGCGCCATGTAGCGTCTGAATCATCATTTTCACAGCCTCAGCGAACAGCGCCGGCGTTCAGCCTTGCACAGCGCCAGGTATGACCTCTCGCTACCTGTCGCTCTCCCATACATTTCAGTGGACGATCCTTTTCTTCTCTTTAAACTGTGTTTTTGTTTTTTTGTGTTTTTTTAAATCTCAAATAATTCTGTGACCTCTTCTGGCATTGAATAAGCAGTTTTTTCAAATTTTTTTTTTTTTTTTATATATTTCTTCAGAAATGACATTACAGGTCTGCCATTAAAGTGTTCATGTTACAATGTAATTCCATATGTTTTCGCTTTGTTACTAGTGGAAAGATGCTGAAAAACAGACTTTAAACACACCGCCTCCTGCGCTCTGGGCTACAAACAAGCATTTTTCAGCGCCAGAGATTTGTGAGGCTGTTTTTTTGCTGAATATGGTGTGAGTCGGTCGCTATGAGCAGTCGCTAACATGCGCGCCCATACAGCGCTGTACTGGTCAAATAGCGACTCCTCACAATGTATTCAACATTACTGAACAGCGACTGAGTCGCTATGAAGTAGCTACCCACGGCTGAGCACAGTGACTACCAGCGGGCGCTCTGAAAATGCCTGCTACAGACGCTCATCTGTCGCTACCTGGCGTTAGTGATGAATCAGCCTGCCCGTATCTACTCAGCATCCTGTTATGACTAACAACCCTTCATACCTCACCTTCTAGAACAATCCCCATTATAACCTATGGCCCAATGCTAGTCTATAGCCTAATCCCACTACTAGTCTAATTCAGGGTACTGCACCGTCCATTCACTTCCATGGCTGGAAACCAAAAAAGAGCTGAATGTCTTGTTACTCTATATTCAGCAGTTTTTATTCGTTAAAGGAGCAGTATCGCGAAATTTGCATTAAAAAAGATAAATAATTAAATAGCCACACAATAGCTTCTAACATGTGTATAAATAATCTGGTGATAGAAATAGGAAAAAATATCTGCCTTTCTTTTAAATAGTATAATGCCAATGGCTCAGTCCATTTGCTGAATAGGGGGATCTGCTGGGTTGTATTTAGTGAGCTGCTTCATTTAGCCCACTGGTCTCCTAGCAACACTTTACCTCAGAGGCTGACACTGTAATCAGTGGTAACGGCTGTGTGTGTGTGAGCTGCTGCTTTTGTTACGAGACCAGGTGACTCAAATGTGTAAAATCTATACAAAATAAACTAAACTGACTGAAAATAACTGAAATTCTTCTTTGAATAACTGTGCAAGAAAATGTAAAGGTATTAAAGTGGATCAAAACCCTGAGTGGCCGACCCTGAAGTCTATAAGACCCGGCCATTGGCCTTCCCCCTTGGGCATTCTAAATCAGGATGCCCCACTGTGTGAAACAACCCCTGGATAACCACAGATCCCCCCATATTTCTGGCGCGCTCACGCAGATAGTCATTTAGACAGGCCGGGCGGCCAGGAAGGTTACTGCTCAGGCTCCCCATCTGCGTGCAAACAGCGCTGATTGAATGAGAGCCCGCGCATGCGGTGTGGGACAGGGAAAGGTACGTTTTCACAGGCGAACTTGGGGATTTCACATATCAGGGCATCCCAAGTCGGGATGCCCCTAGGGGCACAAAACAAAACTCCAGATAGTGAAAATCCTGGGTTGGGCTTTGCTCAAAACACACAAAGCTGAAAGAAAGATCATATGGAAAAATGAAAAATAAGAATATGAAAGCGAAAATGGTAAACTGAAAGATTCTGCAGCAGAGCCAACATGAAGGGAAAACTGTCAAAATCAGCTTTTCTCTCTGTTTTAGATATATGAGTTCTGGCCAGGCAATGTTTCAATGTTGTTATCTTATTCTGGACGTCTGCCAGCACTGAACAGCTGAGACTTTGATACATTGTTTCTCCCCTCTCCTCAGCATGGAACAGGCCAGAGTGTCGGGTCCCGACACTCAACAGACATAAACATGAGCTATTAGTCTCCAGCTGCTCAACACACACACCATTTTTTTCTAAATTTGTAATTCTTACTTACACTTACCTACATGCAAAGTACCATTTAAATATAAGTCACCAAGAAAAATTTGCGATACTGCTCCTCCGGTGCTGTGCTCCCCATCGCCTGCTGCTGTGATGAGCTTTAGGGTTTAAAATAAAGAAAACTCGCCTTACTGACGCTGACCGCCCCAGCGATTGCTGGAAGCTGCTGGAACACAGCCTGTCCTATGGCGGCAGTGCAGAGGGACCAGAGGACATGAGGAATGATAGGTTATCAGTGGCAGCAGGGAAGCTTCTATCCTAAAAAGCTTCCAGGGCGGGGCAGACCCCCCCCCCCCACGCACACATCTAAAGGGCGCCAAGGTTTTTAACCATAATGCTCCTTTTACACCTTTTAGTTTTTGTTGCCATAGAGTAGAAATATTCCAAGGCAATAAAAGTGGGGAAGAAGTTTTGAAACAAACATTTAACATCACAGCCCCTAAAAGGCAACGGTCAGCCCAGGTACAGCACATGTATTGCCATTCACCTGCACTGCTTGGTGGCGCAGTTTGGTCCTTCCGCTTCCTCCTGGTCTCCACACTTCTAGGCATGCTCACTGCAGGGTGACCCATGATTCCATTGCAGTGATGCCACAAATGAAGGCTGATCACACGTGGTATGTGGTGAGCAGAAGGACGAAAGACAAGAAAGAAAGGAGGAAAGACGTAAAAGAAAGGAAATAAAGGATAAAAAAGAGAGAATGAAAAAAGGAAGAAATAGAAAAAAGAAAGAAGAAATCAAATTAAAGAAATAAAGAAGAAAGAGAAACAAAGAAGAAAATAAAGAAAGGAATGAATGAAGAAAAGGCAAGAAAGAGAAGAAATGAAAAAAGAATGAAGACAGGAAGGAAAGAAAGATAAGCATACCTCCTGGCAATGCATTTCAGGCGATGGCAGTCAGGTTGCTGAGCTTGCTCCTGTAACATGGCAGGCTTTATTGGCTGGGTCAGGGCCCCCCTCTCCTCATACTCTGAGCTAGCTGATGCCATGAATGCTCCTGCTGCCACCACTGCCAATGTCCTCACTGATAGTGGAAGCCACTGCTGCCCTGTGCTGCTGGGGTGAATAGGAAGATTAGCTCCATTGTCAGAGTTGATCTTAGGCCCTTATTCATGAAGGGATAGCGTCAGGTAGTGCCTTGTAAACGACAGGTAGCGGCAGGTGAACGCAGGACACGGCACGCAATTACACATTTATCAAGCAGATTCTGGAACAAAGCCATGTAGCGTACAATTCATCATTATCCCAGGCTCAGCGTACAGCGCCAGCGTTCAGCCTTGCAGAGCGCCACGTCTTACTTCTCGCTACCTGGCGCTCTCCCTTACATTTCAATGGATGTTCTTTTACTTCTCTTTAAACAGGGGTTTTTATTTATTTATTTTTTTATTCTCAAATAATGTTGTGACCTCTCCTGGTCTAGAAAAAGCCATTTTTGAAATCTTTTTTTCATGTTTTATCTATTTATTCAGAATTGACATTACAGGTCTGGCATTAATGTGTTAATTTTACAATGTTATAACAATGTAATTCCAGATGTTTTCACTTTGTTACTGTTGGATACATGTTCAAAAACAGCCTTTAATCACACAGCCTCCGGCGCTCTGGGCTACAGCGAAGCATTTTTAAGCGCCGGCGGTGTGTGGGGCTGCTTTTTTGATGAATATGGTGTGAGTCGGTCGCACTGACCAGTCGCTACCATTCGCTCCTATACAGCACTGTACTGCTCATATAGCGACTCCCCACAACTTATTCATCAATGCTGCGACTGAGGCGCTCAGAACTAGCGAAGCACGGCCGAGCACAGCGACGCTCATCTGTCGCTACCTGCCTATAGTAATGAATCAGCCTGCTAGCTGATAGATAGGAGACACCTATGCACATCTGTGAGTGTGGCATTTCCCCATTATGGTCCCGTCATGGCCTCCTTGCATGCTGGAACCTGCCAGTGCCACGTGTGGCTGCGCGGAACATGCGGAGCTAAAAACAGCTCTGAGTGGCAGAAGAGAAGCAACTGGTGGCAGAGCTGCTTCAGAGTGAATTACAAAGTGTGACGTGACATGACACACTGCAAAGGGGCCCACTGAGACTCGCTTGCCCAGGGGCCCACATAAACCCAGAGCCAACTCTGAGGATAATACAGCTCTATGGGCCACTTCCAGATGCCCTGGATCACCCTCATGTAGGGCTGCCATCATGGGAGGACAGCCAAAACTGCAGTATGAGGCCCATAAGGCACAACCATTAAAGGAGCACTATTGCCAAAAATGGCCCAATAATAAAAATCCATATAAATATGCTGGATGGCGAGTGGAAGAATGAGGAAATATTGCGTAATTGACTAAACCTGTCACCCCTGGATTTTATTCCTACCAGGAAAAGAAAACCACAAGCTTGGGGGGAGTTTTATTCAGTTCATGTGTATAGGTGACCCCTCCTCCTCCTTTTTAGCCAAGGTATTTATATGGATTTTTAATAATACACAATTTTGCGATAGCGCACCTTTAAAGTGGACCAAAACCCAGGATTTTTGACTATCCTGGGTTTTGGTCCTTTCCCCCAGAAAGAACCCCCCAGATCACTGATGTCAACTCACATCTTCCCGGTCCTACGCGCATGCGCGGCCGCTTGTCCAATCTGCATGATCGGAGCTGCTGACATTGCGTTGTCTAAGCCTGGCGAGCGGCTCTGAGCGCACTGACGGCCACATCCCCCGCTTCCCTCTAACAGGGAGCAGGCTCGCACCGGCCATTCACAAATGCCTGCAGCGGGCACGCATCCTGCTTGGGGGATTGCGGGGATGCAGCTGCGGTTTGCACATGCACCATTGGACCGGGAAGAAGGTAAGTGTATGGCGCAACCTGGGGGGTTTTACACAGCGGGGGAAGGAATCAATCGGCCCGGGAACCTTATAGATTCCCTGGCTGATCGGCATGGGTTTTGGTCCACTTTAAGGCCTGAGCCACAGCCAAATGGAAGCCGCTCGTTGGCTGCTGCACTATTGCAGCCAGTGCTGATGATGAATGAGGGCGCCTGACCCCCCCTTTCTGATAACCTGTAATGTAATGGCTGGGCCCCAGTATGATCTACAAGAGTCTGGTTGTCTTAGGCGGTAGGGAGATCTTCTTGGTTTAATTCGGTTTATTTTTGGTTGTATTTTGGTTTCATTTTATATGGTTCACATCATAGGACATTAGCACACTTTGGTTATGATGATGATGGTGGATTGATTCTGATACTGTTATTTGTGATTGTTTGATATAGGCAATGAATTGTGTTATTTTTTATTATCTTGATGGGATTGGTTCTGATCACCAATTGCAGATTGGTTACAATCAAATGTATTTTTTGATTGTTTGCACTTGTACTTTACAGCACATATATATTTTTAGGATCCGGATCATAGGCAGGTGTTGCACAGCACATGGTTTCATATTTATATCAGAAACTTTTTTTTTTCCTTTTATTATGATGTGTGTGTATATATATATATATATATATATATATATATATATATATATATATATGAATTTGATGGCAAAATATATATATATTTTTTGATGGTGCTCTCCCCATCTCCTACACACCTATCTATGTTGGTCTGTTTTGTTTTTCATTGTTGGTTTTATGTTTTTTAATTGGTTTTAGCATGTTTAGGATTATATGTAGTGATTAACTTGTGTCAAGATCAAATAAAATATGTTTTTGTACTAGTATTGATTCTAGTGTGCCTCCCTATTTTGTTGTAGTCTGATTTAGCCTTTGTAAGCTTTGGGAGTGGCACCTGTATTAATTTGAAGGATTTGGTGCAGGTCCCCTTTGTTTGTCCCTCTGGTTGTCTTAGGGCCCAGCCATCACATTATTAGAAGGTTATTAGAAGAAGCTTAGGCCCTTATTTATGAAGGAATAGCGACAGGTAGCGACTGGTGAGCGGCCGGTAATGACGGGCCCCGCCACGAGAACGCCGGCTCCCCACCACAATCACACATTTATCAAGCCAATCCTGCTTAGCGACTGAGATAGCGCCATATAAGCGATTCATCATTATTCCAGCCTCAGCCCACAGCACCAGCGTCCGACCATGAACAGCAACAGGTATGACCTCTTGCTACCTGGCGCTCTCCAATGCATTTCAATGGAACAATCTTTAAATATTCATAATTAATTGTTATGAATTTTTTTTTTTTTTAAATGTGAAAAATTCTGTGACCACTTCTGCCATTTTAGATTTTTTTAAGGTAAAAAAAAAATTAAAAAAAATTGTACAGAATTGATATTACAGGTCTGATATTAATGTATTCATATTACAAAATTATTTTAAAAACTTGTTTTTTTTGGTTTCCAAAAATATGGTGGTTTGGGGGTTAAAAAACTACTTTTAACCCATCGCCGCCAGCGCTCTGGGGTTTAAACATGCATTTTACAGCGCGAGAATTTTTGGAGCGTGATTTTTTAATGAATATGGTGGGAGCTGGTCGCTAGGGCCAGTCGCTATCATGCGCTCCCATACAGCGCGGAACCTGTCACATAGCGACTCCTCACCCAATATTCAACATTACGGCAAACCGACTGAGTCGCTATCAACAACCGAACAACGGCCAAGCACAGCGACTACTAGCGGGCGCTCTGAAAATGCCGCTACAGTTGCTCAACTGTCGCTACCTGCCGCTATTAATGAATCGGCCTCCCCGACATTGTGGTGGTAGGGGGCCCATACATTCCTGATGGCAGGCCTGTCCTCATGTGGAGGTGTAGTATGATGGACAGATGATGGTCAGTGGACAGAAGGCAGCAGGTTAGCCCCAGACATTGCGCTATGAATTCTACGTGACTCCGGAATACTTGCTGTAGACTGTCGCCTCTCTTGGAACTTGGCTTCGTTGTCATTTTTCAGTAACACCGCTAAAATGTGGAGAAGCTCAGACTGCTGTCATCGCAAGTGATGTCAAAATACCACGAGCCTCATTGCAACATCCAAAATGTCTCCCGAGCTGTCAGAAGTGCGGCCATTGATGTGGCGGCTGACGCGCTGCAGACTCGGGGCTTTGAAGTGCCGATGCTGTGGAGAAACCTGCAGACAGCATTTCATGTTGTTATTCTGTGTTTGTTCTGTAGCGTCTTCAAGTTGCTCTTTCTCTAGAAGAACAGAGACTAGAAAAGTCTGGACGCCATTCATACTCTAATCGTCTTCCTAAAACCCCCCATAGACAACTCTCTTCACCTGTGAGCAATAATGAGAACGCAATGAACACGGGCAGGCTGATTCATCATTAGCGCCAGGTAGCGACAGATGAGCGTCTGTAGCAGCATTTTCAGAGCGCCCGCTAGTAGTCACTGTGCTCAGCTGTGGGTCGCTACTTTATAGCAACTCAGTCGCTGTTCAGTAATGTTGAATACATTGTGAGGAGTCGCTATTTGACCAGTACAGCGCTGTATGGGAGCGCATGTTAGCGACTGCTCATAGCGACCGACTCACACCATATTCAGCAAAAAAACAGCCTCCCAAATCTCTGGCGCTGAAAAATAGTTGTTTGAAGCCCAGAGCGCAGGAGGCGGTGTGTTTAAAGTCTGTTTTCCAGCATCTATCCACTAGTAACAAAGCGAAAACATATGGAATTACATTGTAACAACATTGTAACATGGACACTTTAATGGCAGACCTGTAATGTCATTTCTGAAGAAATATTTAAAAAATGTGAAAAAACTGCTTATTCAATGTCAGAGGAGGTCACAGAATTATTTGTGATTTTTGGGAAAAAAAAAAAAAAGTTTAAAGAGAAGAAAAGGTTTCGTCCATTGAAATGTATGGGAGAGCGTCAGGTAGCGAGAGGTCATACCTGGCGCTGTGCAAGGCTGAACGCTGGCGCTGTTCGCAGAGGCTTTGAAAATGATGAATCAGACGCTACATGGCGCTATCCCAGTCGATAAACAGATTCTGCTTGATAAATGTGTAATTGCGTGCCGTGTCCGGCGTTCACCAGTCGCTACCTGTCGCTACCTGTCATTAACCAGCCACTACCTGACGCTATCCCTTCTTAAATAACCCCCCTAGATGAGATAATCAGTGTTTGTCCTAAAGAGATGGCCAGCCCATTAAAGGTCTGGTCATGCAGCAGGTTACTGACCTATCACAGGTTTGTGGTTAGTTGTGAATTCAGAATGTGGTCTAGTTCCAGCTCTAGCTTCTATATATTGTCTTTATTGAAAAACAGACAGAAATTAACCCACCTATAGGCTCAACACCAAGGGGGATTATGAGGAGGGCGCAAGGAGCATGTGCCCCAGGGCCTCCACCGCTTGCCCTGTAAAGGGGGCCTCCACCAGCCTTCGGGTTATGGTCTGGTCCAGGAGGCTTTTCAGTTTTTGGTCTGGCGGGCCATGGGGCTGGTGACAAAGTCATTGGTGGCAGTGGGGGCCCCCGCACCTGAGCAAGTCATTTTTGTTTTTTGCTAACCTGCAGCCAATGCCACCACAGGGCAGGACGGAGAGTCTAGAGCAGCAAAGCCGCCATCACCAAGGCTACAGTGATGGGTGCAGAGCTGTCACTGCACATAAGCCACCAAGCACAGCCGCTGGCAGCTCAATGCAGGGAACTGTTTTCTGCTGGACCAGCCGGGTGACTAGACTACCCCCCACCCAGAATGGCAAAGCAGGAGTTCCCGAGCAGCACGCACCCGCACAAGGGGGGCACAAGGGACTGACATTCCAGTAAGTAGGCGGGTGCCAGACAACCACCAATCAGTTACTTGGCTGGACTATTATTTTAAAGGAAACAAAATAATGTATCCGGGGCCTCCACCAGATTTGGTGCCCAGGGGCCCCCACGCCTCCCCTCCCTTTATATTATAGCAAGCATGTATTATTAAACAGGAGAAAAGTCTCTCCTACACCAGCATATAAAAAGATTATGACATTTTAGAATGTATACTGTCAACAGACTACTGGTAACTCTTCTGTGTGTACACTTACCATTTCTTCTTCATTTCTTCAGCCTTATTCATGAAGGGATGGCGCCAGGTAGCGGCAGGTGAGCGCCGGAGATGGAACGTAATTACACATTTATGAAGCCGAATCTGGTGAGCGACTGGAACAACGCCATGTAGCGTCCGATTCATCATTATCCCAGCCTCAGCGTACAGCACCGGCGTTCAGCCTTGCAGAGCGCCACGCCTTACCTCTCGCTACCTGACGCTCTCCCATACATTTCTATGGACGATCCTTAAATCCCTTTCCTGATCCCAATTTTTTTTTTTCCCTAAAAACAACACAAACCTTCTGACGTATTCTGGGCAAGAAAATGACATTTTTGAAAACTTTTTTGATTAATAATATTTTTATGCAGAATTGTCCTTACATGTCTGGTATTAAAGTGTTCATGTTACAATGTAATAACAATGTCATTCCATATGTTTTCGCTTTGTTACTAGTGGATACATGTTCAAAAACGGACTTTAATCACACAGCTTCTGGGCTAGAACTACATGATTTTGAGCGCCGGCGCTGCTTGAGGCTGTTTTTTTGATAAATGTTGTGTGAGTCGGTCGCACTGAGCTGGCGCTATCGTTTGGTCCCACACACCGTAGTACTGCGACTCAACCATCATATTCATCAATGCCGGACAGCGACTGAGGCGCTCTGAAACAATGATCCATGGCCGAGCACAGTGACTACTAGCGGTCGCTCTAAGATCCGCTCTACAGACGCTCATCTGTCGCTACCTGGCGTTAGTAATGAATCAGCCTGCCTGCCAAAGCCCCTGCCAATACTTCCCTCTTAGGGTGTAGAACTAGAAATAGATATTTTCACTTTTTGAATCGTCCTGAAACACTGTTTTTTTTTTGGCTGTCAATGGCACAATGGCAGGCAATCAGTCATTACATCAATGTGGCAATGACCGCAGCGGCGGTCACGTGGGAGCGAGGGGAGGTGAGTTTTTTGGGGTGTCTGGGGGGGTTTCACACAGCGGGGCACCCCCAATCGGGGTGCCCCACCGAAGCTGACCAAAACCCAGGATAGTCAAAATCCTGGGTGTTGGTCCACTTTAAATATATGACAGGCTACAAAAAAATATTTAAACCGGACCAACAGACTGGCACAGTTGGAAAAGAAAGGTAGCGGCCATTTTGGAGCTTCCTCTCTCAGCATCTCAGCCATGCTGCTGCCTGGATTCAACTCATATAACTGGCAATGCACAGTAACAGGAAGCCCAGCAGCACTTCCTGTTTGCAGGTGACCTGCTAATGCATGAGCTGCCATTTTGTTTCTAAAACTTACTACAGCAGGAGTTAGAAAATTGTAAATGAATTTTTATGTGCCGCAATCTAAATTGCCCCTGGGAGGGATGTATATGAGCACTGTTCATTGTGTTGGTCTGGTTTACGTCATTTTTGATTCTTGGTCCCATTTTACTGCTCGCAAAATCTTTAAGCTCAATGCTGTGTCTAAAAATCACGATGGTGCAGGTAAGAGGACCATTGACCTGAATAGTGAAAATCCTGGTGATTGTCCTGTTACATGCACCAGCCTGATTGGGGATGTCCTGCTCTATGAACCCCCAGATCGCCCTTAAAACTTGCCAGTCCCATGGTGCATGAGCAAGCTGTCATCCAACCAGTGCTGTATTCCAGGCATATTAATGTATGACATATAGCTATGTTTGGAAACAGAGCTCCGGCATAGAGAATAAGGAGTGTCCGCATCCCCGGCCTCTCTGCGGTCTGCACCTCCAAAATGTTTACAACTAGAGAAAATATGCATAAAAACATGCTGGGACTTATAAATATATGTTCTTAATTCCTTACATTAAAGTGGAGTGAAACCGAGCAGGATCAGCCTGCCGATACATTCCCCCCCCCCCGGGGCATCCAAAATCAGGATGCCCTGCTTTGTGAAACCCCCCAGGTCGCCCGCTACCCTTACCTTACCTCCTGGTCCAACGACACATGCGTGGGCCGCGACTGCATCCCCGCTAGCCCTCTAGCAGGGTGCGTGCCCGCTCTGGCCATTTGTGATTGGCTGGCGTGGGCATGCTCCCTGTTAGAGGGAGGCGGGGGATGCGGCCACCAGCGCACTCGGAGCCGCTGTGCAAAGACGTCGGCTTAGACGTCCATAGCTCAGCGGCTCCGAGCAAGCTGATTGGCCGCGCATGCGCCGTAGGATCGGTGTTAGGTGAGTTGATGTGGGGGGTCTGGGGGGTTTCACATAGCGGGGTGCCCACCGATCGGGGTGCTCCGGGGGGAAGGACCAAAACCCAGGATAGTCAAAATTCTAGGTCTTGGTCCACTTTACAAATAAAGGTGGAGTGTATCTGGATGAATCTACAGTGGTTCTCTTTGGATAGAAATACCCCATTAAAACAACCCCCCCAAACAAATCACACTGACAACAGAGTAGATGTTGTACAAAAAAAGATTTATTTCCTATGTGCAAATCTATATACACACTTGTACATATTCTCCATGCTTCAGACCGTTCACCAGCCATTGAAAATCATACACAATCAGCTTTAGAGTATAAAATAATTTATTACTATCATAATAAAATTCATTTTTTTTTATTTGAATATTTACAAATTTTATTTGTGCTTGTTCAAAAATACCAGCCTGGCGACAGAAGACAGGTACACACTTACAGGAACATTCAGGAACAAGACAGGGACATGAGGTCAAGGGCATAGGAGAGCTCCCATCAGAAATTTCAGAACTGTGTGGACACTTGAAAAAACTGATCCTTTAGGTAAATCCAAATCAGATTGCTAACACTTTAGGCATTATATCAAAGCTTAGAAATTTCCCCTCTATTGAAATATACAGTTATGGCCTTCAGAGTGATGGACACATGACCCACCAGCCCAAACTTTGCAATAAATTTACTTCTCTTTATTGATCTCTGTTAAACCTAATTGGAACTGTGTTACAGCTTCCCATTTACCCACTTCAGAGGCAGAAAAGTTAGGCCTAGCGGGTTCACCACAAACGTGATTTGTGATACAGTGCACCGTGTTGCCAAGTACTAATCTCTGGCCATGTCAGTTCATGATCCTTTCACACCAAATGAGTGGTTGCATAATAAGTTTTCACAAAGGTGGAAGCAGGACTTTTAGGAAATCACAATACAGTCCCCTCTCCTGGAATGAAAGGCTCATAGACTAAAATGGGCAGGGATTCGAACTTGCAACCTACCAACCGACCACCTTGTTCTCTCTTAACAATGTTCCTAGGGGGCGCTGTGTTTTCTGATGCAGAAAAGATTACAGCACTAGAGGAATAAGAATGCTTTACTGAGTGGCAATTTCCTTAAATATGATAAGATCTCCATTTCATGTGGGAGAAATGTTGTCTTATGTCAGGGGTGTACATATAGCGGAGGAAGGGGGTGCAGCTGCAACCAGGCCCGTAGCAGAAGTGGCCCCGGAACAAGGTGTCCACACATGCCCTACAGCAGCTGTTTGTCATACATACCCTACTGTGGCGCCGAGCTGCCATGAAAAGAAGACCATCAGAGGGACAGTCACCATCCCGGTGGGGATAAGTTGCATGGTACCCATCGGCCTGTTTCCTGTATACTGTCTGGTAGCGGTAACAGAGTGTAAAATGACCCCACCCTTTTCTTAGTGCTGCTATTACGGCGGCGTGCCAGGCTACTTATTCCCATTTCGCCATCGTCCATCTGATGGTTATGTTTTCTTCTTGGCAGCAGCACTGAGGGGGATGGGGGCACAATGGGGCCCCGCTATGGGGCCCTTATAAAAGGTATGTACTCCCCAGCCTTATGTGGTTTCTTTGTAGTATCTGGCTTGATAGGAAATGGGTGCACTCCTTCGAGGCAGCTGCATCACCTCCTGAGCATGCAGCCACTACTTTGGTAGCTTAGGATCCCTGCAGACCAGAACCCTCCCTGGCAGGTTCCTGGACAGATTTTGGTCCACTTTAAAACACACTGATCACCTGCAGCACCTGATTTCTAGAGTAAGCATTCATAGTCTTGTCATTAATGGTGTACATGGACCATATAGTGCAGTACATTACCTTGAGGGATTTTTCTAATCATCACAAGACACTGGGACATGCTAACAAATAGAATAGAAAACAAGAGGGCAATGGATGGTGAGACAGACCAGAGACAGACAAGATCACATGAGGAAGCACATTCAAAGATGTATCAACCATGGCTGTGCTGCTTAAAGGCCCCTTTTCACAGTAACCTAAAGGTTTCAGGCAATACAACTAAATCATTAGAGTGACTAAAATCTGCTTAGAGAATAAACGATTGGCTGTCAGCACCATGCTTGTTTCACATTCTACGTAGTTCTCCACAACTGATTTGCTAAATTCCGATGGTGTGCTACTCACCTAATCCTGAGATCGGATCCCTTGGCATCCATGCATGCCCCTGAGTGGATAGAGCATGGCTCACTCCTGTCACAGTGATGCTAATGGAGCTGGTCGCTGGGTCATCGAACAAAATGACAGAATGCCCATCTCATAGATATACTGCATCTGCAGCTGCCATTACTGTACCTCTATAGATAGTTACATAGTTATTATGGTTGGTAAAAGACAATTCTCCATCAAGTTCAACAAAGGGCCAGAGTTGCTGAAAGTTATTTTGTATTATTTACTGATAACAGCTAATAGTAACTTGTAATGGAATACAATGGACATCAGTAGATGGTTGTATGACCTGCTATCCAATCCCTCCCTCATTAGTTTCTCCTTCGCCTCACTCACACCCAGAGCCCCGACACCCTTCCAATCAATGCAGTGGTCTGCCCAAGGCTATAACCCAATATTCATCTTGGCTGCTACATCCACCTTATCTGCCCCTGCATTGTATCATAAACATATTCAACCCTGATCATAAGGGGCACAGGAAACAACTGGGTAGGTAAATACCTTTAGGTCAATTTGGTGTCTTGCCCAAAAAGGGGTTTATGCTTTTGTGTTCACTAGAGTGCTACAGAGGCAAAATCCTGGAGAGGGCCGGCATTACATTGGAAGGCTACAGGATGACGTCCCCTAGACAAAACAAACTGTTTGACCACCAATGGACCCTCCACTTCAAAACATACATCTGTCAACGGTAAGCAGGTGGCGCCCCTCTCAAGACAAAACACATTGCCTGCTCTCCTTGAATCCCCCCCCCCCCAAAAAAAATGCCATCTGGCAGAGCCTGAGTTGGGCAGCCGGCTCCATCTTTCCCTATCGCCACCCCAAAGATGAGAGCACCCTGTATGCCTGCTCCATCTGCATACCCCAAAGGCTGACCATGATCTGGGTATATAAACAGTTTCCACATAGAAAAATCAAAAACTTGACCTAAGCAAATGAGTTCTTCAGGGTAGCCTCCCTCTAGTGTCTCCCCGGCATCAGACATATGCCCTCAAAGGGTGGAAAGGGTTTCTAGGCTATTGGTTGGCTTTGGGCAGGGGTCCCCTCCCCAACCTTACTTTCCGTGAGAGCCACATTCAGCAATAAGAGATGGTTGGGAGATACGTTTCACATGAACAGATCAAATAAGCCATATCACAGCTAGGGGATAAAATGGCCGCCCTAACCTCAACAGCATCCTAAACCTCTTCTAATCTGCTTGTCTAGCACACAACTGGCAAGTCACACAATAGGGGTCTGCGAACCACATATGGAGCTTACAGGTTTCCTCTTCAGCAGGGCTTCCCGATTTTCTGTGGGTATTTCACACAGCAATTCCAAAATGGGGCAAGGGCAAAATCCCTGGTTTTGTTCTGCTTTAAAGAGGAGCAACCAATGGTATAGATGATAAGACTCTATAAGGGAAATTCCTGAGTTGCTGTGAAACTCACCTCCCTGGCGACCCCATGGTACATGTGCAGTCCGTGCTCCAACCAGCTTTCTATGCTGTGCACTTTGATGAGTTGCAGGCATTTAACTTATAGAGTCTTATAACCTATACCGGTGGATTTAGCCCTTGCTCCATTTTGGAATTGCTGTGTGAAGTATCCCAGATCCCAATTAAATCTTATCGGACCACCGGTCCAATGGTGCATGCGTGGGCTCTCATCCAATCAGCACTGTATGCCATGCATATTAATGATTGGCGTTACGGCTCTGTTTTGATTGGGGATGGGAGCGGATGTATCCCGAGTTCCCTTCAGTATGCGCCAGCTCCAATCCCCAGTCTAACTAGCCAACGGAAGCCAGGACAAAGGGGAGTTTTGCAGTGACCTGGTTCACATAGCGGGGCATCCTGACATGGGATGCCCCAGGGGAAGGCCAGCAGCCACTTTGGCTTTTGTTCTGCTTTAAGCCAGCACCATGCAACAATTTGATCTTTTCTGTCTAGTCTTGTTTTTAACAAAAAAATTGCATGTTTGTTTAATACAATATGAACTCGTGACTGCTAATCATCGGAAGAAATATTGCAGCTGCGCCATATGGTGTCATTCTTTGTTTCCCATAGCTCAGCTCTACTCTAGACTTAATTTTCAGTTCTGAAACATTTTAATAGAAAAATATTTCATTATAATAACCTTCTGTATTATTCTCACAGTTTGCTGATTTCTCCACTGAAAGTATTCATTATTCATTGCCGGCCATGGAATTAGAGGTCATTTTTTATTTGAGTAAACATGAAGGATCTCCTGGTGACAGTGGTGACTATTATCTATTTATTTATCTGTTTATAAGCTTTATGAGGGTTTGTGAATGCTCATACAGATGTGTCCTTCCTTGCCTTGTTCTTGGCTTGACCAACATTTTACAACACAGTATTTTTATGATACCTGCAAGAGGATTTACTAGTTTATACTATTGTAAGTCTATGGAAGGCCATGCTCATGCAATCCGCCATTCAAGCCTGGCAGCAGCAGGGATGCCTGGGCCGAGTTGTGCAAACGTGGGGATTGGCAGATTAGAGGCGTATAGGGTCTACTGGGGGCTGAAAGTAGACCAAAACCCAGGATTTTGACTATGCCGGGTTTTGGTCCTTTTGGGATGCTCTGCAGTGTGAAACTCCTCAGGTCGCCCAGTAAAACTCACCTTTCCACACTCCTACAACTAATGAGCAGGCTCTTGTGCAATCAACATGCTTGACTACAGCTAAGAATCACCTAAGGGCTGATCTGAATCTGGCCAAAAGCAGCGAAGAGGAGCCGAGCGCGCCAGCGGCTGCATCCCCACTAGCCTCTAACAGGATGTGTGCCTGCAACGGGCATTTACAAATGCCTGGTTCAGGCACATGCCCAGCTAAAGATATAACGACAGTCAACAGTGGCCTGCACATGCGCCGTTGGATCAGGGAGAAGGTAGGTTTTACAGGGGTCGGAAAGGTAGGTTTCATCCGGGGGCAAGGTATCAGATTGCTATGAAGTCCTTTAGAATCCCATTACACTTTTGGTCCACTTTTATGTAGATCCCAGATTTGGGGTCCCAAAATTCTGATCCATATGTTGCTTGCTAACAATTCCTTCTCAAACTATTTAATTCTAACAGATCTCATCATGTGCTTGCTGATTATTTTGTGTCACTGCCATCTCGTGCTCCTATCCATTTACATTCAACATTCTCCATAACCTTGGCTCCCCTACCTCACCAAATGTCACCCACACCTATCTACAATAAAAAGAGACATACATTTTTAATAGAATTGTATTAAATGTAATGCTTATTATTTGCTGACCTTTTCTGGCTAATACCAATCAATTGAAGGTGGGGGAGGCTTTAGAGAAAATGTTTTTGAAGGACGGAAGTAGTTACAACTTTAAAAGTAAATGATAAAATGATTCCAACCAACACTGGAAACAGGAAAGAAACCCACGCGTGTATAAATAGGTTTCCAGCCTGCCATTATTTCCCGACGTTTCGTTGGTAAAGGCCACTTTTACTTTAGGCCATGATTGTAAATAGCAAAAGTCTTTTTTATGAAGTCGGTAGATGATTCACAGATTTAAGACCATCACTCATGAAGAATCTTAAGGCAAAATGCAACGTTTTTTTATTGGAAAAACATTTCTCTCAAGATGATTTAATGTTCAAAATAAAGAATGGCGCAATGCAAGATTCATAGCTGCCAAAACAAAATAAAAGATGTAATTGGCGCTGCCGGGTTTGTTTCAGATCCATTATTTCATTTGCAAAGTAAACAAAACGAACAATAGAAAGATCAATGCAATTGTTTGTGGTCTTAATCCAAAAAGAACAAGGGCTCTTTGGTAGGACACTGTGGCCAGCTTAGGTGACCTGGAACGTTCTGGATGATTATCTCCACTGAAATCCCTAAATCAAATTTGTTACGGCCAGGTTTGCCTTGGTTCGATTAGTTTAGATTCAGCCAAGGATTCATCCCACTACTTGCTGTTTGTTTGAACCAATCAAAAGTTATTTGTAAGTTAAACATGACTGATTCCAGCTAAAGCCGTGGAATCATATCAATCATATTCAATTTGAGAATTCTGATCTAGCTATTTTAAATATTTCCAAACACGAAAATGTAAGGCATTTTATTGCTAATAAATCTGATAAAATATTGACTCGAGACTGAAACCACGTGTGTGTAATCATGTTCAAGTAAGTATCCGACCAAATTTAAAAAAAGCAAAAGCGATACTCATCTTTGGTCGCCTGCAGCTGACTGGCTCCCACAGTAAAAAAATTACCTGATCATGCAATTGAGCCATCGAGGCCTGATCTGTGTCGCGAAGAGCCTGAGTATCCCTATTTTTTCTTTATTTGGGCGGACACTTTAAGACTGTAATTGTTTTGTATTAGATATTATTAAGATGAACAAATCACAAATGCCCATTGGGTCCGTGACAGTTGATCAAATTTGCATTTGAAATTTGAATGAGTATTTTTTTATAACCTTCTGTGCCCTACATAAGGATAAAGGGTAAATAAGGTACAAGGTTTATAATAGTATACTTAGTCCAATATTATGATATACCCCTAAATTATATTTTTATTACCTCCCTTATGAAGGAATCCCTGAAACTATGGTTCTTATTTATGATGTGCGCCATTTAGCATCTTTCTTGTGTCTATAACCCCAGTTCCGGAGTGCTGACATTTTGCCCTTATCTGGCGCTCTGCTGTGTACTACAATGGCGCTAGCAGTCGCTGTGCAAAACGCTAATTATCTTTGATTGTTGCACTTGGCCGGCCTATGTCAGCATCTATTGGACCCGGCTGCCAATTATCCCAGCACCAGTGAGCACCATTTTGGACCGCCATTTTTCTGGCACCAAACCCACTATTCCCCAGCATATTTTCCACCTTGAAATCTTTGGCGCAGTATTTTTCCGGTGCTGGTCAGCGTTTCATTATTTCAGTTACAAGAAATCACTGCTGGGGACAAATTTTACAGTGCATTAAGGCTGTGTTTTAGTTGTTGACCAAATTACACAATTACACAAATGAAGCCATTAAAATCAATTTTAAGAACCTCCCAAAAATTATTTTGTGACATCTCGGACCTGCAATTTAATTAGTCCCAATGTAAGTTCTGTACAAATAAATGTGTTTATTAATTATTATAAGAATTAAACAGTTCAATCCAGGTCTTTCCTATGGGATCTTGACCTACAGCCCCAGCGCTGCAACCTTTTTGGTGCCAGTGTAAATTAAGACGCTGGGGTTTTTTGATTTCTTAAATCAGATGCGGAGTGCCACTGAGGCCAAAACAGTTGCACTGTGTGGCACTGGCGCTTCTTAAATAAGGCTCCCCATTTCCTAAAATAGGAAGCGGAAAACTGGGCTAGCAACTGACCTTCAGCACCTGTCCGTGGCATTGCCTCTTTCCTTCTTTGGTCTTTACCATTATATTTATAAAGGGTTGCATTAATTTTCATTGATTGGAACTTAAATAATTTATAAGGAGCACAGTTGGGTCATTAGTTATACTTAGATATATACATTAAAAACATTTGTCAAAGACAACACCTCAGACGTACACACGCGCACATACAAGGGATAACAGATATAGTCATGTCATCTAGCTGCTATAGAAATAGACAAATGCGAATGACACGAGCAAACAAATACAGGTTAGCCACTGCTTAGACACAACATATCTTTGTTTGGTATTTGATTTTAAAAAAGCCACTTTAAGTGCCAGTGCAAAACAACTCCATATTGCAAGCTTGGGCTGGACAGAACCTCCAGTAAAAAATCCTCCTACGTACCTATGGTATGTTGCCAACCATACATATACAGTATATACACAAAATATACATTTATATACCATTTTATAATAGATTTTATTCTTCAACAGTGCTGTAAGAAAATATTTTTTTCAGGCACAATGAGTCCCTGCCCTATAGAGCTTACAATCTAATATTTGGTGCCTGATGCACAGCGGTATAAAGAGATTTGACAAATATCAAGGGGCTGATAGGAGCACCGATAATAATGCCTTAAACAGATACAACCATCAGACAAGTTTTAGGTAGAAGCAAATGAAAGTTATGAATTCTATGGTATCAGTGTGCAAACTGTTCCTTTTTTAATGCATATTATTGAAGTTCGTATATAAGGAACAGAGGAACAGATGTTTAGAGACAACTTGAATCTGTACCAAACAGCTCATATCACCAGAAGTCTTAGAATTTAAAAAAACATACCAAGGGGCTCATACTGTGGGAATACAGCAATAATGCTCAAACCAAATCCACATGCAACATCCAAGCCCCAAATGTTTGGTACAAGCAAATGCAAGTTTCCTTCTATGGTATCTATTTCCAAACTGTTCCTACCCCAAATTAACGTGGCTCAAAACCCAAACAGGCCAGCTCTGGAATCTAAAAGACTCCAGGGGCAGCCGCTAGCATGTCCCTGTGGCATCCTTTACAGGAATGCCCTTCTGTGGGCAACCCCTGAGGTTGACAGTAAACTCAAGTGCCAGAGGAACTGGCTTTGGCTGTGGAAAAAACACAGCTGAGCTGGCAGCATCTACTGAGGTACAATATATTGTTAAGGAAGAAAGTTCTTCTACTAATCAGCCACAGCTGTTAAAGGAGAACTTGCATCTGGCCCAAAAACATAGTTTCGGTCACCAGAATCCTTGGGTTAAACCGGACCTTCAGCACCATTTAATGAAAAGCCCAAACCCCCAGCATCTAAAATTGCTGGGCTGCAACTCTGTTCTGGACTCTAGGATACAGGTGACACCATCTTGCCTCAGTAGTATCACATACTGAGGAGAGAAGAGGAGGGAAAACAGCACAGGGCGACAGGGCAGACAGAGCAGAGCTGGGGTCAGGAAACATCCTTCTTGACAAGGAACTGCAGCAACTTGGCTAGTTCATGGCAATGGCTTCTGGGCACACATCCTCCTTTGCCTTGTCCTCACTCACCCATCTTTCCACAGTCCACCATGTTCTGGCTTCCACCAATGCCATGTCTGCCTTTGTCACGTGATCCAGCACTTGGTGAGCCTGGCTGAACGCAGGCACACAGGGGTGAAACTGCTGTGCTGCAAAAGACACAAAATATCTTCCCGCTTGCCCTCTCGCCAACGTGACATCAAAATTATCATGTAAAACAGGAGTAATAAATTGTTGGCACTGTCCCCGGAGGGAGGGCGTGCATGGAGCATGTGTTTGATCTTGTGGTGACCAGGTTCCTGCATTCGTGACATCAAAATTATAGTTACAGACAAGGGGAGCAATATATTGTCAGCACTGCCCCCTGGAGGGCGGGCGTGCATTGACTCATAGAGCATGTGTTCAATCTTGTGGTGACCAGGTTCCTGCAATCCTTTACTGGACAGCAGCTGTGTGGCAAATCGCAGGCAAACTCTGCACACACTTTAGCCATTCCTATAGTTCAAGAAACACCCTTCTGATGCTGCAAAGAAAGCATGCTGTTCCAGAACATCGTCTGATATGCAATGTGCCAGCCTGGTGGATCTCGTGGTTCCATATGTTGGACCAGCTGTATGAGCAGAGAACAGCCATCTACGACTTCCTAATGCAACAGCCTGCCAGCTGCTGAGACTGAGGAAACCACTCTGCATGTCAGCCAGCAAGAATACAGGAACTCTAATGCTCCATGTCCTTTTGACGCCACTAGGTGTATTGTCTGAGGAAGGTACATGAGAGTAGCATCAAGAGCTGGAGGACCAAGAGGTAGATGATGATGACTCTAGCACACTGTGGAAGTATTGGGTGGAAAGTGAGGAGGATGTGCTCTCAGAGTCCCTTGCATAAATGGCACAATGCCTGCATGCTTGCACAGTCATAGCTGCTCTTTATGCTTGGAGATGAAGTGATGACTACTGGCTGGTGACTTTGGTAGACCCAAGGGCTCTATAGCAAAATTAGTGTTTTCTGCCCATTTACCCAGAGGGATGCCAAAATGGTGTATTTTCGCCAATTACTGTGTAGTCGCTTGGTCACAGCCTACCAGAGTATTATAGTGCCATCAAACAGACGTCAACAGGGGGACCCTCTGCACACACTCTCCACTCCAATGACTGCAAGGAGGGTCAAGAGCGACAGCAGCAACTGCAGCACACAAAGTGGGCATTTATACCTCAAATCTCTTATGAGCAGTTTCCTTCTGCTGTCTGAATAAAGCAGCCGGCAGTATCGGCAAATTACTATCCAGCAGTAAATTAACCTGCAAGTGGTGGCATATCTTGAATCCACCCTGCCCCACAACAATCTATATCCCACAGAGTACTGAGCAGGTAAACTTATGCCCTTATTCATCAAGCGATAGCGCCAGGTAGTGTCTGACGAGCGCCAGGTAGCGGCAGCTAACGGCGACTACCGACTCAAGTACGCCCGCGGCGGTCACAATGACGCATTTATCAAGCAAAATGAGGCTAGCGCCGGCGAGAGCGACGGCTAGCGCGGCATTCATCATGAAGCCGCCTGGACCGAACAGCGCCGCTGCAAATTCCCTCACAGCGCCAGGTATGAGCTGTCGCTCCCTGGCGATGTCCAATGCATTTCAATGGAGCAAGCTATAATTAATCATAATTAATTGGTATTATTTTTTTAATTTTTTTTTTTAATGTCAAAAAATCGGAGAACACTTCTGCAATGTTAGGAATTATTTTTAAGTCAAAAAAAAAAAAACAAAAAAAAAGTGCAGAATTGATCTAACAGGTCTGAGATTAATGTATTCATATAACAAAATGATTCTAAAAACATGTATAATGTTACATTAAAAAAATATGGTTGTTTAGGGGTTAAAAACTAGTTAATACAGATCGCCGCCAGCGCTCTGGGGTTTAAACAAGGAATGGACAGCGACAGCACATTCGGAGCGTGATTTTTTGATGAATATGAAGCTAGCCGTTCGCTCTGGCCATTCGTTGTCAGGCGCTCACATACAACGCTGGACCTGTGAAACAGCGACCCCCCAGCCCGTATTCAACATTACCGCACACCAACTGAGTCGCTGTCATCAAGCTAACGCCGGCCAAGCACAGCGAATACTGGCTGGCGCTGAAAAAATCACGCTACAGTCGCTCATCTGTCGCTACCTGGCGCTATTGATGAATCGGCCTCCCCATGTGTGGTCATAACTACCTGAATTTGCCATGTCCATGCTTTCCTGTCCAGCCAGTAGTTGTGGCATCAGAGAGGGTCTTACGTATGGTGGGAACCATTATTACCCCAAGGAGAACTCACCTATCCTGCCAAAATATGGACATCCTGACATTTATTTGATAAGATCAGACGTGGATCCCACAAGATTTCAACACAGCGGTGTCCAATGTTACTGACTAGAGCATTGATCCTCAAATATTCTAGTCCCTGTGGGGTCAAACAGATTGCTTCTGCTGCTGCTTCCCTCTTTCAGTGTTTATCCTATTACTGAGACTGCTTCTGCAGCTCCCTAGCCTGCCATGGGGCAATAAAGTTCAAATGTTTTTAATTTTAAAGCAGATGTAAACCCTTGTTGGCCAGCCCTGGAATCTAAAACACCCCAGAGCTGGCTACTAGTCTTCCCCCAGGGCATCCTATAGCTGGATGCCCTGCTGTGTGAAACCCCCGGGGTCACTGGTATACTCATATTTACCAGCGTCTCCTGCAATGCTGTAAATGCCGGCTGCCATGTCCCCAGCATCCCGCTAACTGTGCACGCTCCCACACCCAGCCTATCTGAATGGCTGAGCGTGGAAGCATGCACACTCAAGAAGACAGCCAGGGATGCTGCCGGCCTGCTACCCAACATCATTTGGTACTCTTGAGATCAGCCTATCAGCGATCTCAAAAGGGCTGTGTGGACATGGCCAAAGGGGCCACCACCAAAGGAACAGCATCCTCTGAGGTACCTGGGGTGGGGTGGGCTGTTTTTCTCATTTTTTTCTCATTTTAAAACTCTTGCCACCCTCAGCTGTCTGTTGTAGGCTCTGGTGGATAACTTGGACCGCTGCCGAGCCTGTCATGGGGTAGTTAATGTCAAATTTTTCAAATTTTAAAACTCAGAAATATGCACCAAAAAACACCAATAAGCACCTTTACCAGTTTAGCTGATTTTTAGCAATTCATTCGGAGAAAGGAGAAATTATTTTTCCAACCCACATCCAATATATAAATACACCCTAGGGCACTGGTTCTCAATCTGTGCTACATCAACAACAGGGATCTGATGGGTCTATCATATTATTTTAACAGTAAAATAATATTCATTTTTGCTTTAAAATTGCTATGAAGCCTGTGAACTGCTTATTTTGGTCAAATGTATAACTGATCCCTTCTTTGGGGGTATTCTGTTGGAACTTTTTGTCTCTAGGGGGTACTTGGTGTAAAACCTTTAAGAACTACTGCCCTAGGTTATTGGTTGACTTCCCCCGCTCTCTTTTATTTGTTGATTTCCTCCCTATCCTCAAATTGTGGTATGATTCCCTTCACGTATGTTAACGAGTATTTTATGTTAAATGCTTAAATCAGAAGTCAATTAAATGTCTAGACTGGGGATGAGGCAGGGAGGAGGTTACAAATATAATCACCTTACCTTGCCTGTGATACAGGGCTGTTGTTCTGGCACTTCAGGTCCAGGACATGACCATCTGGGATCTGCTGCACAGAGCAGCTTCCCCTGCTTTGTGCACAGCCTGATTTTGCTATTCTCTTGAATGGACGGATGGGAGTGCGCACAGATTGGGGCTTGCACCAGTGACATCGCTGGATTCCAGGCAAGGTAGGAGTTTTTTAACCTGCATCCTGCCTTAGCACCAGGAGAGGATGCCAGAATGGGGCATTGGGGTTAAAACAGCAAAAAACCCGAAATTTGACTAACCTGGGTTTTTGTTTCGCGCTCCCAGGGAATCCCGAAATGGGATGCACCGCTGTCATCCAATCAGAGCCCTTTGCTGTGTGTATATCATTAGGCAAAGGTCTCTCATTTACTTCAATGGGGTGCAAGCGGGCGCATCCCCAGGGGCATGGATGCTACCATGCCAGCCTATCTGAATGGGTGGGACGGGAGTGCGCGCATAGCCTGAAGATGCAGGGGATGCTGCCGCTCTCACTCCCCACTATAAAATCAGATGATTGGACAAGGGTCTGCGCATTCACTGTTGGACAAGTAAATGTAGGTCCATTCTCTTGCTTGAATGGAACCAGTATTCATATCTGATGGTAACCAAGAAAGTTTGGAAAGAAATATACATTGTATTTATCATCTTTTTAACATTCCACCTCAATGGTATAACAGGCAGTTGAAATCTCTACTATTAGAACTTAGAAATACTTGTACATTAAACTGACCAGATTTCCCACTTTTCCTCTGAAAACACCTAAAAGTCCCACTTTGCTGACATGGGGAAGACTGTCAAACCAAATGCAGAATGCTGGATATCTGGGTGGTTTACAACTGCCCTGACTCTTCGGTTGAATGGTGGTAGTGCAATGAATGGACCTAGACCCAGAGCATGTCACCCGTAATTAAGCCATACACTAAACCACAGCCCCACCAAGCCCATCACCTACAAACTGGTTTAAACTGTCCCACTTTGAGGACCCCAGAAAAGGTCAGTTTATTGTATATATACAGATGTATGTTGTTATGTCTTTTTCCTGGCTTGAACTTTATAATGCAAGAAAAGGAGCTTTAGCCAAGGAGAGATCAATACTCCAATACCAATATCAATACCAATCCTATTTGAGATAACATTAGATGTATATAGGGGCAGACTGACCAAAGGGAGAGCCTGGAGAACTTTTAGTGGGCTGCTCTGCTTTGGGGCTGGGTGTAGCACCCAGCATGTAGACTAGGGGTGCTCAAACTTTTGAAGAGCGCAGGCCATCCACTTGGAACATGGATGAGGGCCACAATGAATAGATTCAGAATGTTTTCATTTGGAACAGCATAATGAAGATTTTTTACAATGATCAGGATATCAACTGTATCCACAAACTCCACTCATATGTCCTTCCACCACACCCCCACATTCATATGTAACAATCCCCTAGCAATGCACATGCCGATTGGCTTACCTCTCTGAATATATGGGCCCCTTATTTAAGAGCCCTTTCCCATCAGTCTCACATCTCAACCATGTTCCCAATACTCAACCAATCTAAGCACCCACCGATGCGAGCCATGCAAATATTATACAAAAACTAGTTTACCCAATTATTGGGCCAAAAATTTTACCCAGGGGAAGTGTTCAAGCACCATGTTCCTCCAAGCACCCTCTGCCACCTCAATTTGCCAATGCCCCTCTTACATCACTCTACTGTACCCCTACTTAACAAACTTTACATGTTAGATCTATTTATCCCTCCCACTTTCCCTACAGCAGGTCAGGGGCCACATCAGATGACTCTGAGGGCAACTAGTGGCCCCCAGGCCTGCAGGTTGGGCATTTGTGATGTAGACCATCTCATCTCAACCCTATGCCTGAAATAATTTCTCCTCTAAGAGTGCTTCTGCTTCTGCTCTACTCTTCCAATTCAACTGTATCCCACAGCCATCTCAAAGCACCAGCATTCTAGATGTTGGAGGCTATACACACCCATATAAATTATCTGCCCCTACAATATCAAAGCTCCGGTACCATTCCTTTAGGAGTGGCCATATGCACCCCTGCAA
This sequence comes from Gastrophryne carolinensis, assembly GCA_027917425.1. NCBI lineage: Eukaryota > Metazoa > Chordata > Amphibia > Anura > Microhylidae > Gastrophryne > Gastrophryne carolinensis. The sequence goes on from CM051237.1 coordinate 449,946,642, forward strand.
ATGATCTGACCATTTTAGACTATAGCTTCAGCCATGCAGCATAACTGTTGACTGTCCAGGAAGCACACTGGGGATGAAGGTCAGCAGAGTTGTTGTGGGCTGGTCAAGGGCTGGCCGGGGGTGGTGAAGTCCCAGGTTGATTTGTGGCCTTGTCTGCTGGGGAATGAACTTCAATTGACAATTTGGTAGCACCAATATGTAAGGGCTTAAAACAACATACCTATGCTTAGAAGAGGAAGGAAAGAGGACATAACATTTCCTAAGTACTGTGATATACCCATGGGCTCATGTCCTCATCTGCTTTAAAGATTACAAACAGTTTTTGGTAAATCTTTGGTATATTGGCAGAGGATTTTAAGTTTCTTCTGATACTAGACAAAGTAAAATACGGGGCAAAATCAAAAGGTATGTATAAATATTGCTATCCTACGGCAGAGTTGGGTAACACCAAATCATTTCTATTTTCCGATCTCCAGGTGTGGGAGACGGGGGAGCAAAGTGGCTTCAGATTGGCTAATGGAACTCGCTATTCTGAAGAGAGATGAGGAAACAGAAAATGGACTTCTGAAGAGCAAAACAGCAGATGTCAGAGAAAAGCAATTTCATTGATTGAGAGCCAACGGGTAAAGCATCTCTTCCCCAGTAAAAGAAAACCACTTGCCAAAGACAATAAGGCTCAACATTTGCCGTGTCTTCCTTCACATCCCTGAAGCAGCGACGGACAGAGGAAACCATACATATAAATAAAAGGCGACAATTTTTTCCCAGCTTATAGTCTTCCAATTTGTCACACTGTATTGTCAGGTCAAAAGTTTTATGTTGTGATTAATACCACACAGTACTGGATCCTATCATCTGTGCAAAACATGTCTTGCATCCCTGAAAGTAAATTCTCGAAATCTATCTATTATTACTTTTCTATGTCTATGCTGATTTAAGGTTTCTTAAATAGTTTTATATCTATATACAATCACCGATCGGTTGAAACTTCTGATTGTAAAATTGAAAAATATCAATATGTCATCTTATGAGGCTTGGATGAACTTCTTTAGTACTATGGTATAAAATAGATCTATAACATATATCTTTTTTTTCTCTCTTTTTAAACAGGCAACATAGACAGACTTAGAATTAAAACATTAACAGACATATACCGAGTGCACATTAATTAAACATATCAAAATATAAGAATTTGTTCAGAAAAGTAAAAGACAAATATCATAAAAATATAGCTTGAATGTCACAATATATTACAGATTAAATTTAGAGTCTGGCGCAATGCAGGTTATAGCAGACCTATACCTATACCCAAAAAGTGGCCCTCCGTAAGGCTGCATCCCTATCCTTTGAGGCATGTCTATTTAGGACGTCAGTCCACTGGAAATGCCCAAAAAATAGGAACCTAAATTTTTCATGTTCCCACAGAGATTTGTATAAGCGCCAGCCATACAGACTACTCATGTAATAATAGAGCACAGTGCCAGGAATGGCATGCCTACCAGCAAATGCTATTGGCCATTGGCAATTATGTAGGACACAAAATCATGCTGGACTATGATGGGAGTTATATTGCCCATTTCAAGATTATCTGTATGGCTTTAGGCATCCTAATTTTGGGTTTGGGAATGCGGTTTGGGAATGCAGCGGCCCGAAGGGCTGGGGATAATTTGGGTATAGGTTTGTTTTAATGAGCATAATGAACAATGTATGTATCCATTATTTATTGTTGTATTCTATGGAATTTCGCAATCCATTTGCGACTACCAGTAACTCGATGTTCTAACATTCTAAAATAAATACATTTTTTAATACCTTCCAATTTAATTTAAAAAATGAATTGCCCCAATAGTCCTCAGCCTGTCTCTTTGTAAACAATATGTGCAGCATGCAGACGCCTAATTTCACTCTTAGCCATTAAATATATTTAAAAAAAAATATTTTATTGTTTGAGGGAATCCCAAACAACCCAAAATACACTCTTCTACCTGAAATATGTTTTTACTGTAAACGCTAGGCCCATAGATAGGCTGACTCGTTCGAGAGGGGCTGGCCTCTGACTTCAGCTCTGAAGTTTCAAATCTAAAAGAGCTACATTAAGGTAATTCTATATCATTTTCGAATAGGCTAGGCTTTCTGGCTTATTCACATCTGATAGAATAGTTCAACCTTGCTTGCCATACAACTAATTCCTTGTTGTCCATCTGTCTGGAAACCTTTGGTTGCCCTGAACAGAAACTTCGATATAAGACCACACCACTTACCATATACCATTTCCAGTCTGGCTGGATTTTGACCTGTCTATAGGTTACTGTTATAGTCTGGTACTCACCTGTCTGCCACACCCATGCTCCTGAAAGGTGCAGCAAAGATTTGTACTATTGCCCAAAATCTGCTCCGGAAGCACTCTTTCCTGTGTCTGCCACCCATCGCGTCCTTGTTGGCATCCATGTTGCCTAGCAATGGGAAATGAGCCCAGCATCTAAGGTAATTTCACGTGGCTAGTTTAAAAGCTGCCACAAGGAACACCATGGCACCAGTTGTATTGTGCAGCTTGCATGCTTTTCCAGCCTGTTCCTGCATCTTCAGTTGCCTACTACTACTACTAAAGATTACCTGTTTTAGCTATCTGCTGACTGACCATCTCCTAAGCTGCTGTTAGTTGTTACCACTCAGGATGGCCGTTACTAGAGACAGGTGAGCAGGGTAACCATCCTGGGTGGCAAGGCTTTTGTGTATGCTGGGGGGAGGGGGACTTCCCAGCTGTTGTGTTTCCTGCCGATGGGTCAAAGCCAATGTTAGTGGTGCTGGCCAACCACCCTGTCGATCCCCCTAATATTGGGCTCTGACAGTGGAGGGGGCACTGCTTGCTCATATAGAAGAGACACAGCATGGCACATATAGGTGTGGAACAACAGCAGCACCATAAGATGGGTGAGCCTGATGAAGTGGGGGATACGCCCACGGAATGCGTGGCTCCTAGTGCTGTAGGCGGGGGGGAGACCCTTTACTAGCATACCTGTGATACCTTGAGTATATTTTGGTTGGATATATTTTTCCGCTGTATTTGGTACCTAATAGTTGATTGATACTAGCATCTACATTGTATAATGTAGATGTAGAAATTTCTTATGGGGTATTTATTACTGGGTAATCATGTAGGTTCTGTTTGTGGTTACACATTGTATTTGTATTTATTGATTGGTTGCACTTTGCACTTAGTTTGCACTATAGTTATTTGATATAGGATTTGGCTCATAGGAAGGATTTGCACATTGTTATTTGCACTGTTAGATCACTTTTTTTTTTTAATATAGATGCTTTTTTAATATAGATGCTGATTGATATTTATGTGTGCCAGTACTCTCCCCATGGCCTACACAATTTTATGTTGGTTTGTTTTATATGTATTGTCTCATTATGTGTTTTTAAGGGATTGTAATTGTGTAGTGGTTATGTATAGTGATTAATTTAGTGATATGGAATAAAATTTATTTTTTTGTCCCTCTATAATTCTGTGTTCTTCAGGTGAGCTTTATATAGCTTTGGGAGTGGCACCTTTAGTGATTATATAGGGTATATAGGGTATTGTGCAGATCCCCTTGCCTTTATCCATAGGATGGGTGAGGGCGGGTTGAACTTATCCATCTTGTACTGTCCTTCCTGAGTGCTTTTTGGCGTGGAAACTGCCCTGCCAGCCAGTGCCATGTCTGGTCATGCCCTGAGCCACTTTTGCTTGTTGCCGAACTTGACTACACCAGGAAGCCACTGATCTCTGTTGGTGACTTACCTCTGCCACGATTGACCATGTCCACTCCCAGGGTGCGATTTGCTGAGAATTGTTATCATGGTTGGCTATGTCTACAGTCTACTCCACTTCCAGACTACACAAGTCTCTCAGATTTGGATCTGACTGATCTGCTACACAACTACTGTTCCTGATCTGCTACACAGCATCCTTAGAATCATGGCACGTGGACTTCACTATCAACTGTGCTTTTGACTAGGAAAGAATACCTACACAATGTGCAGAGGTGGTTGAATTTGGTGCTAGCGAAGATTATTCAGACCGGACTCAACAGCAAAGCAACAGCAAGTGGTGAAGCCATATATCCCATTTACATTTTGGAATGAAACATTTTCAGAATGGTGGACCAAGAGTAATCAGCTATGGGGCAAGCAGCGTTAGTATATTTGCCCTTTAAAATAATGTAATTTTTTGCCCATAAATGATGCATGATTTAGAATTTTAATAAAGGTCTCAGCTCTATTCATGCACATCTTTTCATTTCACTCTAGCTTGGAGATTTTGATTTATGTACTGTATCCTTTTTAGTTGTTGTAGGCTTTCTCCACTCCAAAAAAAAGCCAACTTCAGCTACAGTGCGAGGCAGCAGAAGCTATGGAGCAGAAGCCTTAAGTCAGCATGAAATCAAGACACAAAGCCCAATTATAATCATCAACAAGAAGTGAGACAAATAAGTAAATTGGACCCACTTCTTACTAGATGAACGTTGCCCTATGTTTTTAAAACTACTTAGTGCAAAACAAATGAGGAAATTCACTTTGTAGAAAAGAGATTGGCCAAAACATGCACCCAAACATATCTACAGCATATAACAAATCTGTAGATCTTGACTTATAATGAGTTGATGACGATGATGCCAAGGCTACCAATTCATGCATAATAGCTTTAATAGAGTTTAAAGGGTCTGTGCAGGCAAAAAAACAAACTAAAACAACAAAATTGCTTTTTGACTCTCAGAGTGGGTCAAACAGTGAGTCTAGTTTTTTTTCTTGCCCTCACAGCATCTTTAAGGACTGAGGTAGCAGCTGCAGTCAGTGGGATGCATACGAAGTAGGTCTTACAGGAGATGGGTCAGTTGATTTTTTTTTTTTCTAGTATGCATTTTTTCAGCTCAACCCAGACCTCAAATAGTATATAATCAACAGGTCTGATTTTGTGGCTCTCCACAAAGGCAATGATGTAGTATTTAATGCTTTAGAAGTGCCACATGTCTGTGGAGAGCACAATGTCAAGAACTACCGTAAAATAGATTTAAGCATATAGATACATGGTAATAAGCTTTGGCTACAGGTTATCGTTACACTGGACCCTAATATAAAATGGAGGCAACAATCAGGTGTAAACTTTTAGCCATTAAACTTTTGATACTTGAAGAAAATGTGGCTCCCTCCCACCATGGCTAGTAGCCCAGTGTACAAGGTATAATGGCTGGAGACCCCTTACCCGGCTGCTTGCTTGAAGATCTGCACTGCCCTGGAAGCATGTCAGATGCAGAAGATTTTCAAGCAAGCTCCCATGTAGCAGTGTGATGCTGGGGAAAACCTCACCCTGTGAAGCGGCATGGGAGCCGCGTGCACGGGTGTTTAACTGTTACTACCTCTGTTTTTCCCATCCTATGGGCTGCCCTGAGACCTGTGTGGTATTTCTTTGAATTGCTGCTGTCACATGCACTTTACTTATATTTTGTCTCTGCTTATTAGCTTGTATTTTATTGTTGTTAATCTCTCTTTGGTGGGATTTCTGTGCAATATATGATATGCATGGTTTATATATGTTATGTACACATTATTAGTTTGCGCATGAATTTTGTTTTACACTTATTGAATATTGTATCACTTTATATTAGTTTTTGCATGAATTAGGTTAGTTATTGAATATTGATGATTGTATTACCATATTTTTATATAATTGTGGTCCCTTGTTTTGCATTTTGTAGGGGACATTTAGCATGTGAGCACTTATAATAATACAGCATATCTGTATTTTATTAGAATAGGTTTTGTGCCGGCACAAAAATATTCAGGGTGGTGAGTTATTTAGGGTTTATATTTGCCCATAGTAGTTTTCATTGATATCCCTTATGGGCATCATATATATTTTTTTAACATTCAGAGACTATAGGGGTTAGTACACTAGTTTTTAAATGTCTTGTGTTTTCAGATGTATTAATATAGAATATGTAAAATTTTCTATGATGTGTTGGTGCTCCTCTTTGGGAGGAAGGTGTGTTTTGTGTCCATTTCATTTTTTAGGCTGGAGGCCCCTTACCTGGCTGCTTGCTTAAAGATCTGCACTGCCCTGGAAGCATGTCAGATGCAAGCTCCCATGTAGCAGTGTGTTGCTGGGGAAAATCCCAAAAAGCCACAACCCGAGGTATACCAGCCTGCGTGAAGGACGTCACAGACTACAACGGAGGACACATTGCAAGAACCTGCTGGGAAATGGCTTGCAGGTTGTTTGGAGATCTTGCCAATATCCCTGCCCAATTACACATACACACCCTTGTGGGCACTAGGAGGTTGGAAAAGCCTGGTTTCCAATAGCACAGGGCATACTGTAGTGTTTGGTACATCTGCAGGAGGGGTGACCAGCTGCTTAGTGTCTGAGCCCGTGTACATGCCCTGATGCCTCGTGCGCTGGGCTAGTAGTCTTGGGAGAAGTGAGACACATCTTTTTAAATAAAAACAATAAAATAGAGGGACAATTGGGCAAAATGTTTGTATGAGTTTTCATGCTGTGGACTTTCATAGTTTTTGACTTCGACTGTGATGCTACAGAGGCATATCTAAGCAGGCTATATTACTTATATTACTATAATATTATGGCAATATGGTTTAACTCATAAGACGGTAATATCACATGGCTCACTGGTATCATGTAAATGTAGGCCTTGCAAATGTGACAACATTTAGGTGAAATGAATCATTGTGTCACAGCTGCTTCATGATTTGGAAGACTTAAAATAGCAATCAAATAGCATAGTTATATAGTCGCACAGCTCTCTATGACAACGAGAATGTGTCATAATGTATACACACTGACAGTATGGAAATGACAGATAAAACCCCAACAATAGTCACGTTCTCTATAACTGTTGTAAAACTACATTATAGTACTTTAAAAAATAGATCCTGCTTAGGCTAAGCCTCCGGTCATCAAGACAGGAAGCAAGTCAACCCAGTGGGGTCACACAGCTACAAAAATACAAGCATAACCTTTTTGCCAACTTCATTAAAAGATAAATATTTTGTGGAGTTCTGCTTAAAAGCAAAATATTCAATCTTACGGAGAGTGGGAAGCATGACATCCTCTTAAGTTATTATTGCTTTCATTTCCTATGGCTAAAAATGGAACAAAAACTTGATTGATTTTCATCAGAAACATAAGTAAGGAAACCTCCCAAAAACAGGAGAATTTGAGAGATTCCCTTAGTTTCGGTTTACGATGAACACCCAAAGCTCTGCTGTCTACATTTTCTGTTTAGAGCCATGTTTATTACCAAATGGTCATTATTGGATAGTTAGGTAAACTTAAAGTGGACACCTACTCACTTCTGTTTCCTTCACCCTTCACATTAATTTCTAATTGACCTACCTGACACTAAATAATTGTCTGTGGAGACCATTATCATGTATTTGCCTCTACGTACACCCATGCAATGAGCCCTCAACATGTGACCTGCCAGCAATCAATGTGGCTAGGTATGCAAGCTGCCATGCATGTGCAGTCAATGATCCCCATGGCCACTGGCAGATCACATAGACAGCACCATGGCACGGGGCATTTTACAGCAGGCAGCAGAGGCCATAAGGTGTGGTGTTCAGTTCACCACTGGAACCAGAATACAGTCTTATAAATATATATTGTGACATTCAGCAAATGGATTGCAAGCTCATAATGAAGGCAGCAGCTATGAAAGATGTCTTATAGAGTCCCACCATCTTGTCCATTCTTCAAACAGGACAAGAGTAAAAAAACAGTTACATAAGGCATGCACAAGGGAAGAGATATTGTAAACTAAACTTCCCCGTGTTATGATATAAAGGTGCCCCTTTTCTTCTGGTTCTTGAAATAATACCATTCTCCAGCTTTCCATCCACCATGTGTTGAGTCTTCTCCTGTCTTCCGTCCCTGAATATTAATGATTGTGAAGGATCTAAGAAGCCACATAGAAACTGATTTTTTTTAGTGGTTGGATATAAAGAGACAGGATACATCTAGACCAACACAATGGTTTCCACTCCCAGCTACTGCTGAGTTATGCCATAAAAACTTCAGACAAGAACCTTGGATTCTAGGCAGCTTGGAAACATCGTGGCACTTTCATCCAGGAGAATGTTCTAAAGTTCTCAGACAGCCTTAGCTGGATTCAAATATATCCCTTTCCGACTCTGGAGACTGGGGCCTTGATATTTCGAAGATCTCTTGGGGCGATCTTCTTGAAGCTAATATCCTTAGTATCTCGGCAAGCTGTTTTTCAATATGGGTCATTTTTGAGTTCAAGGATTTAATATCTTCTTTTAGCTCATGCTTCACCTCTAACACTGTAGCATGTAGAGTCTGTTCTGGAATGGGATAAAAAGTGTGTTTAACTTCTGTCTGTACAGGACTTCGATCCTGGGGGCTCCTAGTCTCCCCAACACTGTCTAAGCGCAAATCACTTTTTGTAATGCCACTGTCACAGGAATCTGTCTTCTTTAAAGAAGCCTCCCCTGAGGGCTTAGTTCTGTCAGGCAATATCTCCATAGATTCTGCCTTAGACACTTTGTTCCAATCCTCCCCTTTCCCACATGCATCTCTAAACCTGGCCCACCCTTTCCTTTTCACCAACTCCCCAGCCACTTTACCTCCAGTTATTTCAGACACTGGAGCATGTAGCCTGGCGCGGTCTGACACTCCGGAGGTGGAAGCAGTCTGGAATGATACTGGTGTAGCGGGACTTTCTGTGACTGTGACTAGACTGGCTTTTATGGTGTTGCGTGCAGAATGCTCGACCAGTATGTTGCCTTTTTCTATATCGTTGGGGTCTCTGCCTCTCTCAGCTGCCAGGCGCGCTTCTTTCTGCTGACGGAATCTCTGAAAAAGTCTCCGGACAGGATGGTCTGGTGGAAGGATCAGCGGGGCTTCATTTTTGCTTTTCATCCATTCCTCTTCCTCCCTTTTGACATCACTGATCTTCCGGAACACTATCTGAAAAACAGAGAACATGGGTCAGTCTTTTTATTGATGGGTAAATGGTTTAATTTAAGTTGGCTCAACAACATAAAACATTAACAAATCACATTGGAACATCTGTAGTTATTAATCAAGTAACTGGAAAAGCTGTTTGTTTGGTACGTGGGATTGAGCTTCCAGCAGCAATATATGGAAAAGATGTCTGATGTCACAATAAGAGAATATGATCAGACATCTGCTGGACACTTACTGCCTGTGATTGTTCATTTATTTTCCTGAATAAGTTAAAGAGGAACATCAGACCAAAACCCCTACCGGCATCTTCAGGGTCCGATTCTCTGCCCCCCCCCTGTAATTGACAAAACTGCTTTAACCATGCTCTTCAAAGTCCCGCGTCGCTCAGCGAAGTCTCAAGGCATTTCGAGCAGCTCCATTGCATGCACTGTGCAGGTGCAAGATGTTCCTATTTAAGTCAATTATTTTAGTTATTGTAGGTTTGCTTGATTTAAAATTCAAGTTGGATCCACACCCTAAAACATTAAAGAGGATCAAAACACTGCCTGCCCTGGAATATAAAAGATGCCCCCAGGGCATCCTACAGTGGGATGCCCCGCTGTGTGAAACATCCAAGGTTGCCAGTATACTCACCATTACCGGTGGCTCCTGCTATACCGCAATCGCCGGCCTCTCAATAGCTGTGTCTGCTCCCGCGCCCAGCTTGTCTGAATGGCTGGGCACAGAAGCAGGAGCACCTTAGTAGAAAGATGCAGGCAGCCAGATGGCACATGTCTTCTGGCACTTTTGAGAACAGCCAATCGGCGATCACAAAAGTGCCGCTGGACATGGCTTCGGCGGTGAAAAAATACCTTCTTATTTAAAAACCTGCCCACTGCTGAGCCTGCAACATTGCCCCAGGTACTCGGCGGGATGGGCGGGTGGTCTGGGCTATGAGGGCACCAATATGTGTTTTGCTCCGCTTGAAGTTGGAACATCTGTAGTTCATAATTAATCTATTGGAATAGCTATTATTTTCTTATAAACATATTGCTAGTCTCTGTTCAGAAGAATACTTTAATTTACAGTTGTGACCTGAAACAAAATGTTTGTAACCAATAAAGTATGTAACAATACAGATTAGATAAAATACAGCCAATGTGATGCAAGCAAAATATTACCAGCACAAGCATACAGCAAAAATGGAAGCCACTTAGCTTAGATCACTCCCAAGTAATCTTGCTGTGGTGTGTACCGCACCCCAGGATGGTATTACTAACAGCAATATATCCAACAGTAATCTGATGTCCCAAATAAGAGCTCTTGGTCTATTGGACACTTTGCTTTTTATTGTCCTGAATAAGTTAAGTAAGTTCTTTTGTTTATTGCACTAAAATGTAATTAATTAGGTTCAACAACCTAAAACCAACCTAAGACCAAGTTGGTCAACGATACTTATAAATCAAGCAACTTGACGGTTGTTATTTTCTTACAAACATCGCTAGTCAATTTTTAGAGATGTATTTTAAAATACCAGATCTTTAAAGAATTGTGAAATAACAATAATAATGTGTGTGTATAAAGTAAGAAAGCATACAATAATGAAGGAAACTACTTAGCTTAAATTATCTCTCGCAAGATATTTTAATGTTGTGCACACCCCCCCATGATGATGTTATGAATATTTCAACAGACATCTACCCCAATGGGAGCTCTCCATCAGATATCTGATGGACACTTATGGCTTGATGCAGAGCCTCCCCGTTCAGCTCTCCCGTGTGTTTTCCCGTTGGTTTTGGGCTTTGATCGGGTCAGGAAAGGGTGCTACGTTGATTTTAGTGTGCGCTTATGCGCTCAGGTGTGCGCTCAGCCGCCTTTCCGATTGTCGGCTCGCACGAGGCTGTTTCCTGTGAAAACGGACGCCTCGTTCATTGGCCCGTTTTTTCCAGTGATGCAGAGCCTTGATTTCCGATTGAAATCAGCCTAATAAAATGGGGCCGCCGAGCCTTCACTTACGGCCAGTCTGACCAGTCGTATTGGAGCTCCGTGCTTTTTGGGAATGCATTCCTCTGTGGGCCAACATCAAAGGCGCCAGCTACGCCGTCTGATAGTTCTGAGTATGGCAGAAACCAGGCTGCAGCGCACGCCTTTGGACATCGATGGCATGAGTGACGTTGACCTATTCGAGCTCACCCGCCTTAACCGTGTTTCTCTCCATGCCTTGTATAGTGACCTGCGGCCATGGTTAGCCCCCACCACCAGAAAGGGGCATGCAATTGCAGGTATGACCAAATTGGTTGGCTGCCTGCAATTTTTGGCGAACGGCTCGTTCCAGAGACTGGGTGCCTTCTCCCTGGGGATGTCCCAGTCTACGCTGAGCTGCAGCCTAACCAAGTTTTTGGATGGCATGGCTACCCTGGCACAGAATTACATTTTTTTCCCTCAAACAGGGGAAGCCTGGAATGCGGTTAAGCTGGGCTTTTATAACATAGCCGACATGCCCAACGTCCTTGGTGCAATCGATTGCACACATGTCTCGCTCATCCCCCCTGCGGACCAGGAATATCTGTTCAGGTATGTGGTTTGGTTCTGCTTTTTTTTCTGGTTAACAAACATTTTTTAAGGCTCACACTAATTCCACTGTTGTTTTGCTTGGTGCAGGAACAGGAAGATGGGCCATTCCATCAATGTTCAGGCAGTGGCGGGCCCTGATCTTCAATTTTTCAGTCTGTTTGCTGGCTTTCCTGGGTCCACGCATGACTCGCACATTTTGAGGAACTCCAGCCTCTATCAACGGTTTCAATCTGGAGATATTTCTGGAGGATGGTTACTGGGTATGTGTATTAAAGTTGTATTTGTTGGCCCCCAGGTTTGAATGTGGATTTGCCACTACCCCACTAATCTGTGAGACCTTTCCTTGAAACTTGAAAATGTTTTTTATTTAGTTTGTTTACAAATTAATGGGTGAAAGTATTCTCCACTATTAGCATATGTTCTGGCCCTCTTATCTAAGTAGCATTCCGCAGACATTTTTAATGAGTGTACAGGTTGCATGTGTTTGTAGGCTCATTAAAAATGTCAATTACTACCACCATACCTAGCTCACCTATTTGTCCCTGTGTACTAATGTTTCTATGCACACCTAAACCTTTTTTTAGCCATCCCACTTATGTTTGTCTTTTGGATTTTTGCAGGTGACTCAGGCTATCCCTTGTTACCATGGCTGCTCACACCCATCCTGCACCCATCTTCCCAGGCACAGGAGCGCTACAACACAGCCCATAGGAGGTCTCGCTCTGTGGTGGAACGTGCCTTTGGGTTGTGGAAGATGCGTTTCCAATGTCTGGATCACAGTGGGGGTTCTCTTCAGTATCAGCCTGGCAAGGTTATCCAAATAATTATTGCTTGTGGGGTCCTGCACAACCTTGCCATTAGAAGCAGGATTGCTCGATATACTGACCTGGGTGCAGAACCTTTACCTATTTCTGACGAGCAGACCCCTCCTTACACTGGTACACAAAGTGGGCCAGCACACACAATCCGTGCCGACCTTGTGGCCAATGTATTTTCTTGAAACCACCCCCTGTCTGCAGGCTGGGGAAGATTAAATCACACCTAAGAAGTGTTACATGCTGGTCACAAAGCGACTCTAAATGCATTTGGGCTTTACCTCTGTTGCCGGCGCATGTCCATTTTTGTACAACTATATGATTTCAGGTCCACAACTGTCCGCTTGATTTGTTTAGTATCTCGAGGGACAGAACCCCATAATGTACCCAAACAGCATTGGCAACAGCCATGCTTTGTGCTTAGCAAAAACGGCCTTTTAGGGACCCACAGCGTCGTTAGCGCCCACATGGGTGTGTGTTGTCCTCTGCATCACTTGAAATAGATGGTTGGCTATCTGGGGAGTCGTGTGTGGTTTTTGGGCTTAGGGGGGAGGTTGAGGGTGTGTATGTGCTGCTCTGGGTTAATGTCTGAGTTCCTGGTGAGCTATCAGATGTTGAGCTGCATGTGTTATCTGAGGTACTGGAATTGTGAGTACCAGAGGGTTGAGGTGGAGGGGTGGGTGACCTTGGTGGGGTGTTTGTTTTGCCAATACGCTTACCCTTGCTGATGTGTTTGGTTTTGTGGGTGTGCTTGGTGTGTTGAGGTTGAGTATGCTGCAGGGTCTTACTAGATTTAGCACCCTGGTGTGTTTGTTTGTTTTTTTCTGGCGGGGGTGAATGGGTTAATGTCTCCTTGCTCCTGCATTTTTGGTAATGTGCCTGTGTCTGTGGAGTCCCCACCGTTTTAGTTGGTGCATGTTCTGCATGTGTGTTGTGCTCTTCTGTTTTATTTTGAATGAGGCATGTGTGCGGATGCTATGTGCCTTTGGCCTTGCTTGGCTATTTTTGCTCACTTTAGGTCTGCCCATATTGATATGGTATCCTACACCGAGCGGAGTGGCTTGGTCTTTAAATATGTTTCCCGTGTGGGCGTGCACATCAGCACGCACGCACGTCAACGCGGGGGAACGTCAGAGCTATAGCTTGGTAAAGAAGACAGTGTTGGGCGAAACAGGTGAAGGTGTAGGTGGCCCACCGCTAGGGTCAACGGCCACCCCCTCCTCTGTAAGTGACTCGGAGGAGCCGCTGGACCTCAGCATGCAGGGGAGGGGGGGATCTGACGGCAGGGAGTCTAGCAGAACAGAGCCTCAACCTGACTCCGGTAAGGGAAATATAGTTAGATATGTGGAGATACATGCATTAAATACAGATACTCATGTGCACTATTGTTGTAGATTCAGACGTCGCTGGAACATCCCAAGGGATGAGTGAGGAAGGGGGCGAGGAGGAAGAGGTTGCTGGGGAAGGTGAGTAGATTGATACCTAGAAGCCTAACTTAATATTATATTAATGAAAGAACAACAGTCTCTAATATCAGTGTGTTTGTCATCCATACAGATTCCCAACTGCCACAGAGGGAGTATGAAGTGAGACTCCGCCCCCGACGCAATGTGCGTCCTAAACCTTGTAAGTGGTGTTTATTTAAACTAAAGAAAATGAGCAAACAATACCATTAGGAAACTAAAAATCTTTAACATTTCCATCAAAATTTATCAAAAAAAGCCCTTAAAGCGGACCTTGACTATGACTAAGAGGCTATCTTAGATATTTCCCACACCCTGTACATACAGATTGTCCACCTTACAAATCATCTTACCAACTTTTGCCAGAGCACAGCTCTGCTGTGTGTGAGCAAAGCACAGCTATAACCCACCCCCTGTACCTTATCCCACTCTCCTCTCCTCAGTAAGTGTGATGCTTCAGAGTCAACATGGCGTTGCACGTATCCTAAATTCCTGAACTGAGTTGCAGCCCAGTGGGGGAAAGAATAATAATTGATTGACTAAAAAATGTATATATATTAGTTTAAGATGCTGTGGAAAATTTTTTAAAGAGTTTGGGCTTTTCATTAAATCACGCAGAAGGTCCGGTTTAAAAAGTGCACCAAAAAAAACAAACCCCCCCCCCCCCCCCCAAAAAAAATGCTAAAGTAATGTTGTTTTTCATTCACAGATCAAAGAAAACAACAGGCTTCAGACCCCGAGGCCTAATTTTTGTTTTTACCTTTAAAAATGTAAATATTGTTATTTTTATGTTTTTACAAAGAATTTAAAACAAATACAAAACTAAAGGCCCAAAAAATTTTTTTAATAATAAATAATTAATAATATTTCAAGAGTTGTCTTTCCTGCAAAAGTACCATCACACAACATCAGCACACATTTACATGACACACAAAAGGTTTAGATATGGGACAATAAAACAGAAAAAAACACAAACAATGAAGGTATGCATTAAAGCCAAGGAAGATGGAACTACAAGATGATTAAGGCATGCATTAAGGACAAGGAACACCCCAAAAAAAAAATATGCCAATATATTTATGTGTCTAATTGGCAGTTGGTGCCATATGCATATTCCTATGGAGTTTGAGGGATGTGCGCTTGCGTGTAGCCAGATTGGCAACTGAAGAGCCATGGAGATGTAAGTATACTTGCTAAAACCACCAAAATGGAAGGTCAAATACGACGGAAACCAAGCAGGTACGTTCAAAAAGCAAGGAAAAAGCAGGGAAAAACGGGCCGCCCGTGTGAACGGGAACGGAAGCCCCGATCAAATTGAAGGCACCCGAGAGAGCCAAAAAAACTTCCCGAGTGAAGTCAAATTGATGGATCAGTTAGGGAGCCATTCCGACGGAGGCTCTGCATCACATTTGTGCCACGATTCAAACAGGAGACCCGGACAATCGGAAGGTTTTAAGGTCAGACCGGGGGAGGCTCTGCATCAGGCCATTACTGCCTATGTTTGTCTATTATCCTGGAACTGTTAAGCCGTTTATTGTCCTTGCTTTATATTTTATGGTACTTATCACTTGAGCACTCTCTATATATAATATTGCCTTAGCTTTCCATTTGTTTGCACTAAACCCTCTGGTTTGCATCTCAGTTTATCACATACTCTCTTTGAGCCCTGGTATTGTAAAATATTCCTCAGATCAATCACCCAACTATAGATGTCTGATTCCAGTTGGATTACTAGCAAAATGTATGAGAAACTGGCCCAGTTGCCTTGATTAATTACTCCAGATATACAATGGACTGCATGAATGAGACATTTAGGGCATACATTGGAACACATTGCACTAGTTTGTTTGTATGGCATAGAAGAGACTGAACCCTATGAAACACTATTCTAGATAATGTGACATGATGCTGAATGTTTCCAAGGTCTAGGATGTAAAATATAAAAATAAGTGACCTAAAAACTCACTTCAGATTGTATAAAGTAAAGAAACTGCAAACCCACAAAAAAATAAAAATCAACCAAAAAAATCAATTAAAATGGAAGTTATTATAGCTGGATAAAGTGCTAAATAAGTGAAAAACCATTGATCGTGTCACCATTACATGTATATGTATTCAGCATTCATTTGTCCAACTTTGCTATATTATTTATCTTGTCCGACTGGTGTAGGGGATGTGTTATTTGGATATTTTTAGATGATTTGTATGTATTCCCGCATTGCCTGGGAGTGACATCTTGTGGTTCTGCAAACTGTATGTTGAGTGCAGGTTATATTTAGGGGTCCCAGGCCAAGAAATCAATCATCAATCTATAGCAACTTGAGCCAAAACCATACTCATCTTCAAGAGTCTAGACACAATATTTCAGCACACTGTTACCTCTCGATGTGGAAATGATAGTGCCAGAGGCTGCAAATAAGTCATGTCGAGGTTAGTAGCCAAGTGATGCTCTTCCTCATTAATCCCCTGGGGAAGCAGCGTGGCACAACGGGGTGACGTGGAACGTGTGGAGCCTGAATCTCCCCCCTGCCCCAAGCATGGGACTGTTAACACCCTACTTCTATTGGAGCAGGCTGTCAATCTTCCATGCCATGCGATTGCCAGTGACCTATTAGGTTCCCCAGCAAATCAAACTGGTTGCTAAATGATTGACAGCTTTAAACTCATTTTATTCACAAGAAAGTGGAGTATTTTTTCCGAACTCTGTGATGTTTTCATACTATGGACACTTTATAGTCTTTATCCCCTACATCCCCCAAGTGGCTTCCATGCTACAGACTGGGGACTCCTGGTCTAGACTAAAAGCCTTTTCGAACGTTCTCTTTCCTTTAGCTTTTGATATTGTGCCTTTTTTGCCACTCAGGTTTTAACAGGTTATCAGCACCAAGCCAGGATAGATGACCATGTGGGAAGTGGGATTCGGAGTGCTGCAACATAGTCACAAGCTACTATAGGGAAAGACCAATATTAGGATAAAAATAGTGAGCTCGTCCAGAGGGATTGTCCAGATGTAAACCCCCAAAAGAGTAATACTGACCTTTTGTCACCCTGCACATCCTCCCTGCAGGTCCAGGGTTCCCGTGCAGCTCCTCAACCCAGCGTCAGCATCTCCATGCTGTACTTACAGAGGGTGGAGATCCAATGATTCAGTCTCCAATGGCTGAAGGCCTTCCATTGTTTCTGTGACTTACCAACATGAAGGGGATGTGCCAAGGTGGGTTTGGCACTCCCTGTCTTGGCATGCCCCCTCTATTGCAATTTATGGAATAGACATGTTTGGGGGAGGGGGGGCACCAAGCCAGCCTTATGGACGCTCCCATGTCTGTCTCGCTCTGGAGGGAGGGAATCACTTGTTCTCTCTTATTGTTAAGTATGATGATGGTGGTGCTGCGCAGAGGAGCAGCGGGGGGCAAAAGGAGAGTATAGGCTGCACCCCACATCACTAACACTCCAAGCTGATATGAGAAGCTGGCCAGGCAAGTGGGCCTCTTCTCAGTTCAGGCAAGTTGGAGCAGTTGCCGGTAATAATTGGGATGCCTTGTGCCTATTTACACTCTGTTCTGCGGTTTAAGGTTAAAGTCCACAAACATGCCCTATATTCTGGATCATGTCATCGTATACTGCTATTGGGGATGGTGGTACTACGCTAATAAATGTTGGAATAGCTTTAACATAACAACTACATCCTTAATGTGAATGTAAGTTTCTTATGTGACTGTCTGTTTCTTATGATATTGATAAAGTTAGTTTAAAAGAAAAGCCAGGAAGTCTTGGGCAGGCCATGTGACTGTCCACATAGTGTGTTTAACCTGCTAACAGAAAGAAGCTGTTTTCTTTGCTCCATACCAGAGATGTGTTGCTGATGTATTCTGTTCACATTTTTGTTCCTGATTGTTGCTGAATAAACAGCCGTTGTTCCTGCACTCAAGAAGAGTGTTGTGCACAATCGACTGCCAACAATTAATTATAATACAAATGATTACAGACACTCTAAAGTGAAATGTGAAAATGCCTGCCCTACCAGTGTGAGTGGTTATAATGTAAAATTTACTAACCTGGTCCCTGAAACAAGCTCGTTCCCATGATGCTCCTGGTGACAGCCGAAGGGAGGTTGCACTGACTGGACATGACCACTGTGTATGTGGATGTCAGTAGGCATTCAAGGGAGGATGCCGTATCTATTCAGCTTTGCTAGCACAACCTGCTTGCTGCCTGGACCAGGTGCCTCACAGTGACTGAGCACCAGGGGAAGACAGGGACTTTCAAATTATACTTTAGGGTCTCTTCTGTGAAGTTACCAACTTGAGTGACGGAGGAATGTTATTTTTAGTGCTCCTGTTGTCAGGTGAGTATTGCTACCCATTTGCAGGAAATCTATGCGGCATAAGGTCCCTTTCACACCTAGCTGTTTGTGCTGGAAAAGTCCTGCATGCTGCATTTCCAATGAAAATGGCTATGTGTGGAAACCCTATGGCAAAGCAATGCAAACACAAGCAAAACGCAACACAGTTCAGCGCAAAATCTCAGTGGTGTGAAAGAAGCCTTAAGGTCTGTGCATATGAAAGCGGCTGCTGTTTTAAAATGCCTTTTATCTCTCTACTTTTTCTGACATGAGATTATCATAGCTGCACAATTTGCATACAAATGATGTTCACCAGGCGGACCTCTCGCCTCTTCTCATGTTAATAAAGTCATTAGGTCTCATTTACAGTACAGTACGGGTGGGTGCCTGGGGGGGGGGGGGGGGGGGGGTGATGGATGCTTTTCATCATTGCACAGTGGTCATGGATTCCTGTGGGAAGCAGACAGGAGCAAAGCATTTGCCAAATAGAATTTAAGCAAACTGACCCCCCCACCCTAATAGCTACGGGGCACTAATATACTGTGGTAAAGTGTATGGAAGTATGCTGGATGTTGTCTATTTCTCCCTTGGTTTTCTCAATCAGGCACAATCCATGCCGGGTTTACAGGACCCCAGTCCACATTCCCAGTCTTCTACAGGTTTTCCCCCTACTCCCAGTTCTTAAACAGGTGATGAGGCTAATTGCAAAGGAAGTCTAATAAAAGGAGCCGCTGAGGCTTCCAGTGTGGATATGGAGAGACTGGGATGAGGAGCCTGTGCCCTGCTGCTCCCAATACTGACAGTGCTAAATTGCATCCGACTTCATGTGTTATCTGTTCTTGGAACCTGTGGATTAACAGCCTGGACCTGTATGCCCGAAAGGGGACCTGTGATATCAAGGACTCATATCATACACTGGACATTGCTAAAGTTGGTGAGGTAACCACTTGCTATACTGCATTGTATTCTGCATTATACTCTGAAGTTAAGAGATTTTGGCCTGTTGGACTTTGTTTTTAATAAATTGCTTATTATTTGACTAAGAACTGGCTTCCGAGGCATTGTCGTTGGCCCCAGATCCTGACAATAGGCTTAATATATAATAGGGCAGGTACAAAAAGCATTTCAGTCGCACTATTGGGGAGCATGAGGGAGTGTATAGGCAGTACAAAAATAAAGCCTAAAGGGATAATATAGCCATACGTATGTAAATGTAATCTTATTACTTCCCATGCACTCCTGCCCCACTATGGAACAACTTACCCACTGTCCAGATCTTGGGCCTGGCCTTCTGCCATGGCAACGCTGTCAGATACAGAGGCGTGCGTGTGTGTGGCGGTGCAGTTCAACAGCAGTGGGGGGTAGGGCTGGGCTGCTGCTGTGATTCCATATCCAGACTAGTCGGCCATCCAGGACATGGCTGAAAATTGGGGCCAAGATCTTCATAATAGGTAGGTAGTTCCACAGTTGACCCAGAGTGATCAACTGGAATTAATCTGGACCAATAGTCTTTCACAGTTGCAAAATAAAAAAAAAGGACCCCTGAGGCTTTCTTCCTTTCCCAGCTGTGCTGCTGCCTGAATTTAACCAACCTAATCCACAATGCACAGCAGCAGGAAACTCAACAGCACTTCCTATTTGCAGGCCACTGGCAAATCCATAGGATGCCATGCAGGGAGAAATAATTGATCAAGGCAGGAGTTACAAAAAGGTAAAATGTCTTTTATGTGCAGCATCTGAATTGTTCTAAAAAAAAAAACTCCAAATTGTGATTCCCTACTGTGTGACACCCCCCCCCCCCCCCCACTACAAAACTCACATTTTATGATGGCTCCCTCTGTGATGTAAATGATTGGGAGCAGCTGCATCCCCAACATATCTGGACTGAAGCGCACAGGGCATGGGCCCCCGATCGTCGAGCTCTGGTCTAAACAGAGCCGTATTGCTGTGAATAATATGTACGTCATATGGTGCTGATTGGATAAGAGCCCACGCATGCGCCACAGGACTGGGGAATGGCAAGTCTGTACTGGCGTTCTGGGGGTTTGACAAACCGTGATACCAAATTGGGATGCCCCGAGGGCAAGAAACAATACCCAGGATACTTTTTGGGGCTCACAGAGGTCCTTTGATATAATGCATAGAATGAAGTGCGTGGTCCGCACACAAGCTCGCTGCTGCACGTCCATTCATTTGAATAAGCATGCAAGAGTGGCCTTGTGCAGGGAGTGTGCGCATGTGTGGGGACCGCATACTCCAGGCGACAACCATTGGCAGTCCGGGAAAGAGCAAAGATGGCGGCGAGCAGTGCCACAATCGACACAAACTTTGCTGCTGGATTCCGGGGCAGGTAACTTCTTTTAATTTATGTAACCCTTGGGGGGGGGGGGTTAGAAAAAGTCCATCCTGGGCTGGAGTGACCCTTTAAGTGCTTGAAAGTGGAGCTGAACTGTCCAAGGAAAAGGCGTTAGGTGAGTGTCTCTTAGGACCATAAGCCAATCTGTGCCTATTTGGTGAGACAGCATGGTGTACATTATTTTCCCCTTGCGAAAACATTTTACGCAGCCTTGGTGCTCTTCGAATAGGTGGCACTTGTGACAGTTGCCCAGCAAGAAGAGTCTTGATGATCCTGTGCACTAGTGACAGAGGGCTCTGTACATGCAACCATCTTGCAATGAATTACAGCTAATAATGTGTGCTTGTGGGACAACCGGGAAACCTGTGTATTAGGAACAGGGTTTATTTTAAGGCCTTATGTTGGAAGGCACCCAATGCAGGACTGCAGAATGCGGTCCCACCAGGACAAAACACACTGTGCCCATACAGTGAGCACCTCCTCAATAAAAAATAACTGGTGAGCAAGTGATACCACCCTCCCGCACAAAACACACTGTCTGCCCTCCAGTGAATCCCCCCTCCAAGCAATCTGGCAGAGACTGGGATGAGCAGGTGGCACCCCTACCCCTTTGCCAAATAAAATAAGTCTAGTGCCCTAGGATGGCAGCATTCTTTGCGCCAGCTCCATCTGAACAACCCAAATGCTGGACAATTTTCAGGGTTTTCTCTCATATTGTAAACCCTTTACCTGCTGCCCAAAACATAGGGTGCAGAGTCCAAATACTCATGTGGGCTTCTTTGGTGAGCCTTGGCTCTCTCCCCCCAACCTCTAGAGACCCATATCACCTGCCCATGGCCAAAAGTTGAACATGGAAGACCTCAATGTGATGACAATAGACAAAATTGACTTTTCCCTAACAAAGCTGCAATTTCTCTTTGATTAATGATGTTAGTATATAAAGTACTGCATTTACTGAAACGGACAATTAGCTAAAAATAAAAGTTAAACCACGAAATGTATATAAAGTAAATGCAAGCACAAGGCTTTCCCGAATATAGATCTTGTAAAAATTGATTTTTCCTTCCCCCTTTCAGTTCAACACACTAACAAGAACGGGAGTCTCTTAAGGTATCAAGTGACTCTAATGGACACTTTCAAAGTACTAAGATAATTGTGGTTTGATATCCAAGCTGAGCTAAAACCACAATTACTATTTTCAGATGGTGCTGCTATTCTAGGGCCCTTATTTATGAAGGAATAGCGACAGGTAGCGACTGGTGAGCGACCGGTAATGACGGTCACCGCCACGAGAACGCCGGCTCCCCACCACAATCACACATTTATCAAGCCGATCCTGCTTAGCGACTGAGATAGCGCCATATAGTGACTCATTCATCATTATTCCAGCCTCAGCCCACAGCGCCAGCGTCCGACCTTGACAGGTATGACCTCTCGCTACCTGGCGCTCTCCAATGCATTTCAATGGAACAATCTTTAAATATTCATAATTAATTGTTATTAATGTTTTTTTTTTTAAATGTGAAAAATTCTGTGACCACTTCTGCCGTTAGATAATTTTTTTAAGGTAAAAAAAAAAAAAAAAATTGTGCAGAATTGATATTACAGGTCTGATATTATTGTATTCATATTACTTAATTCTTTAAAATTTTTTTTTTTTGGTTTCCAAAAATATGGTGGTTTGGGGGTTAAAAAACTACTTTTAACACATCGCTACCAGCGCTCTGGGGTTTAAACAAGCATTTCACAGCGCAAGACTTTTTTGAGCGTGATTTTTAGATGACTATGGTGGGAGCCGGTCGCTCTGACCAGTCGCTATCATGCGCTCCCATACATCGCGGAACCGGTCAAATAGCGACTCGTCACCCCGTATTCAACATTACTGCACACCGACTCAGTCGCTATCAACAACCGAACAGCGGCCAAGCACAGCGACTACTAGCGGGCGCTGTGAAAATACTGCTACAGTCGCTCAACTGTCGCTACCTGCCGCTATTAATGAATCGGCCTCCCCGTGTCATTTGTTTTTATTTTAGCAGCACAATGTTAATGCTATACCTTTCTGTTCATATAAATACAGAAGAAGTTTTTGTCGGCATTCGCTTTCCATCATTTTATCAAAAGTATTATCCAGGCTAAGCGTAAAATAAAAGCAACGATTTGTCACCTGCCATACAGCTTATTCATCCTGGTGTGTTGCTGTATAAAGTTGCTGAGGCTGAGATCTGACCCCAGCTCTATAAGCAAGCCCCCAGATTTTATTTCTGCATGACCGCCTTTTTAGCACTGAGAGGTGGACCTCCAGACTGTGTGGGATATACCATTGCCTGCATCTGCAAGAAAGATCCAATATATTTAATTGATTTTCTGTTTCTTTTAGGCCCTTATTTAAGAAGGGATAGCGTCAGGTAGTGGCTGGTTAATGAGAGGTAGCGACTGGTGAACGCCGGACACGGCACGCAATTACACATTTATCAAGCAGAATCTGTTTAGCGACTGGGATAGCGCCATGTAGCGTCTGATTCATCATTTTCACAGCCTCAGCGAACAGCGCCGGCGTTCAGCCTTGCACAGCGCCAGGTATGACCTCTTGCTACCTGTCGCTCTCCCATACATTTCAATGGACGATCCTTTTCTTCTCTTTAAACGGGGTTTTTGTTTTTTCTTTATTTTCAAAAAAATCCTCCTCTGGCATTGATTTCCTCAGAAATGACATTACAGGTCTGGCATTAAAGTGTTCATGTTACAATGTTGTTACAATGTAATTCCATATGTTTTCGCTTTGTTACTAGTTGATAGATGCTTGAAAACACTTTAAACACACCGCCTCCTGCGCTCTGGGCTTCAAACAAATATTTTTCAGTGCCAGAGATTTGTGAGGCTGTTTTTTTGCTGAATATGGTGTGAGTCGGTCGCTATGAGCAGCCGCTACCATGTGTTCCCATACAGAGCTGTACTGGTCAAATAGCGACTCCTCACAATGTATTCAACATTACTGAACAGCGACTGAGTCGCTATAAAGTAGCGACCCACGGCCGAGCACTGCGACTACTAGCGGGCGCTCTGAAAATGCCTGCTACAGACGCTCATCTGTCGCTACCTGCCGCTAATGATGAATCAGCCTCTAAGTTTTAAGTCTGTAAAATAAACTGGCAGTCAAATGATAAATCCAGTTATAGACATTTAGTCTCTGATGCCTGTATTCTAAGCATAAACTAAAATAAAAGCAGACAGCAAGGGAAGAAGGGCCACCCTTTGCTAAAAAACTAAAATGTAACATTCTGGCTGACTCATAAATGCTGCATAGATATTTGCAGCCATAGCTTTATAAGAAAAGATTATAATGAATCAACAAACCATTTCACAGCACTCAGAAACAAAAGGTAAGGCATGCTTTTACTTTACACCTGGCCTTATTAAGTATTACCGTATATACTCGAGTATAAGCCGAGTTTTTCAGCCCACTTTTTGGGCTGAAAAAAGCCGCCTCGGCTTATACTCGAGTCAGAAGGACTCAGCTGTCTTTTTTTTTTTAAGTACAAGTTCCTAGCGGGCTTCGCGCATGTCACCGTCCAACGCGCGTGCCCGGCGATCACGCACCCAGCCATCCTTGCTCCCTCCCTGTCTGCATTGTCCGCCCCCGGTCACCGCGTTATGCTGTGGCCGCGTCAGTGAATAGGAGAGCGGCCTGGCCAGCTCCGCCCTCCTGCCGTGACATCATCAGAGAAGAAGGCGCGCGGGGGCTGCCGGCCTGCTCAGTACACCGGCAACCTAGGAGCGCCTGGTAACAGGTAATGGAGGAGCGGGCAGGGATTCGGGGGGAGGGTGGACTGTCACTTGGGGGTTTAAAAAGAAAAATTAGATTATGTTGATGGGGGTTTGTACAGATTGTGTGTTTGTGTGTGCACATTGAATTTAAGATTAGAGGAGCAGGGCAGGGAGCAAGCTCACTAATTCAATGTTTTTTTTAAGTGGAACAAAACCATAAGAGGCCAGCCCTGGAATCTAACAGATTACAAGGCTGGCTGCTGGCCTTCTGCTTGGGCATCCTGATTATTGGTATCTATTTTTATTTTTGAAATTTACCGGTAGCTGCTGCATTTCCCACCCTAGGCTTATACTCGAGTCAATAACTTTTCCAGTTTTTTTGTGGTAAAATTAGGTGCCTCGGCTTATATTCGGGTCGACCTATACTCGAGTATATACGGTACTTAAAAGCAAAACTATAACAATGGGTTTTAAATCTGTTAGCCCTGAGGTTAAAGTGATTGCCGAGGCACACTCAAAAGTATTCCCATTATGCAGGGCTACTCATGGCAATGTTCTCATTTTTTCCTTTTTTAAAACAAAGCTATATTGCCAGAGTAATTATAAAATAAAATGTAATCTTATGTTCCCCATGTTCCCTTTGATGGGAGTGGCAGGGCTTAGTGATACAAGCATACTGTGTGTTTTGCACTGGAGTGATCTAGGCTTGAGTGGCAGTGGTGGAGGGCTCCATTTTAGCCTATAGCTGACACCAGCTTTAGGTTTACATTTCGGGTCAGGATCATATACATTTTTGGGGAGATCCTATAGAAATACCAGGCCTTGAGAAGAGCCAAAGACCCCATGGCAAATGCCTGTAGGTAAGCAGAGGAGCCTCATGTGGGTTGACGGTTCTGCTGGGAAAGTCTACCAAAGTGGTGGACCAAATCTGATTTGCTCATCTCTATTCAAATGGCCCAAAATCCCTAGAGTTGTGCTTCCTGTGCCAGGCAGCACTAAATAGCTGCCGACGGCTGCATGCATCCAGAGGGAAAGTACAGGCTGGCAGGGGGACACCAATGATGAGTGTGTCAGTGGATTTCACAAACAGGACACCCCAAACCGGAATATCCCGGTGTTACTGTCTCTCTATTAAGAGAAATATCATTTTGGTAGTAGAATAAAGCGGAAATGATCAATGAACCCATCAAGTTCCCAGAATGTGACTATTGAGCGGAGCCTATCCTAATCACGTGACCTCCGATCAGAGCCGACGCCAGCCGAGTCCAGAAGCCTAGGTCTCGGTAATGTATGCGCTGCGGCATCTGTGAACGTTTAAATTGCGAAATCAGTTGGAATTGGAGGAATAGAAGTCAGATCATCAGGATCTTTTTAAGAAACATTTTATTACAACGCTTGTATTTTGTTTTAATCTGGTAAGCACTTTTGCTGGTCTGCGCATAGGAACTAGTTGCTACGGTATCACGCTATGTGCGGTCATATGTTTTGTATTACATGTTCAACCTAAATAAATGAGGAAATAATCAGATAAATCCAGTCTTTGATGAGTATATGAGGAAAAAGGAATCCCCTCTGATATAAAGATAAACCATCCTCCTGGCTACGTGGAAAACATTCGATAAAGAAATAACCATTGATATATAGAGAAGCGCTTTCTTGCCATTTGCTATCTGGTACGTGTATGGTGTGACAGGTGATGGATACACTTGCAAGTATCTAGTCTTGAAATCCACGTGGTGATTTGATATATAGAGAAGCGCCTCTTGTCAAATTGAAAAGCATTTGAACTGTCCCGCGGAGAATCACACATCCTTGTGTGTTTGTTTATATATTGACTATTGAGCTGCCCTGACTTGCTTAGACTCTGGTCTCTGGGGACTCAAACCCAATCATTGTGCATTCTTCACAACAGGGCTTCTGTACCTGCATAGAAGATCCCCAAAGGCTGGAGTGGTGTAAGGCTCATTAGCTAATGGACTGGAGAAAATGTTCTCCACCTGGCGATGGTGCTTTGTGGTGCAAGAACAGGGCTGGCATCAGCACTGGGCTTGTCTGGGCAGGTGCATCTATTTAGGGTCATGTGATTTATGTAGGCCCTTTGGCTCCGTTGGCACTTTCAGGGCGTGCTGAGCTCTACCCATAGTGCAGTTTGTCAAGTGTATGGCCAAATGGCATATAACATATCTGTCCTTGGAAATGGGGCAGCTTTTACACATTTACTGTCAAGCTGTCTACTGCAACCCAGGTAAATCACAGCACACAAGGGGGGATGAGCTAACCCTCCAGTGCGGAAAAATTCTTGGGGGGGATTGGTGGCAGAACAGAGGCCGGGAGGGTTAGGTGGGGGGTACAGGCAAGTTGGGAGATGAGCTAAGGTGAAGGGTGCAGGACAGTATGGGGGGATTTGGGTTAGGAGAGGTGATTGCCCGATCTCAAATGTGCCATCTGACATGAACAAGCCCGCTAGCTGCATCCATGGCTTCCCTCTGGTCTGAGGCTTACTCCGCCCCCAGCCTTGGCACTGGAGCCAGCCTCAGCTAAAGGGAGGCAGGAGATACGGCCGCAGCCCAAGGTATCGCCATGAGTGATCATTGGAGGGTCCAGACAGTGATGTTCAGAATTCCCCTGGGACTGCCAAGCGACCGTCCCTGGAGTCTTTCAAACCTTAGGACTGCCACTCACATGTTTTAATCTGCTGTGGTCAGGTCCCCTGGGACCAAAGTCCTGAATGTGCAGGATGTTAAATAGATTTTGCTCATGGGGGGGAGGCTCTGTGTCTAATGGAACATGTAGTCCCTCTTCCTTGTAGTGTATTTAGAAAGCATCTGGATATGATCTTTTTCGTGATTGTAGATATTAGTAATTATATTGACATTTTCATTTTAATTATGCTTTAACGTGTTGATATCTTAAGTGGTTACACAGGAAGGGGAAGTGAATCTCTGGCCAACACAGCTTAAGGTTAATTTTAAATTGTGGTCCTTGTACCGTTCTCCAGCTAATAATCTAATATCTGGAGCCTCAGTGTTGTTTTATAGTCTGATCTGAAAAAAACCCAATCACAGCTGTAATGGGCTTCATTCCTGGGAGGCCGAGAGATAGAATAACTGTGTGTAGCAAGCAGTCGTACACTTCAGAATTACCGAGACTCTGTTTGTTTCACTGATAACAGGTGACTGGCACCTTATTACCTCGCTCCAACAATTAATGAGCTTCTGCCTAGATGAGCAAAGGAGACAATGATATGCTTATCTTATAGAACAAAGAACAGAAAGTGTAACGCTCTATGGCTAGATAGAGATAGAGAAAGGATCTTCTACCTGTTCAGGAATTTTCTGCTAGGCTTTCTCTTCATCTCATATTTGTTTAAGCAAAATGCCATAGTATTTTGGGTGTTTTAGTTATTAAAATGACCTAAACCCTTCCTGGCAACCCTATGCCGAGTAGGGTCAAGGTCCACAAGGAGCTGCAAGTATGGAGAACTTGGAAAATTCATGGTGGCCACACTGCTTTGAGGCTACTTCCAATCCTTGCCTCCCTAGTCTTCCCCAAGGCCCCTTTGTACCCAGGCCTTACATACGCCCCCAGTCAAGATACCCTAGCTGATGTACTTACCCTGCAATGCTATAGCCTCAGCATTATGGCTGTTGGAGTCCATATATACCCCGCTACATTAACTGTAGCAACAATATTCAAGCGTCAGTACCATTTAATCAAGACTCGCCATATCCCCCCTTACCCATGATGTGTCCTTGTCATGCTATAGCACACTCAACGTCACTGGAAGGCTAGGAAGGGATGTCACAGGCTGGTCAAGGGCTGGTTAAATGATGGGATGATTTTCAGTTCCTGTCACTACTGACCCCAACCCACCTCCCTGAACCCTGAATTTAGGTAATCATCACTGTTTTCTCATAGAACTCTTAATGATGGTTTAGGAATGGTTTGGCGTGCCAGAAAGCTGGGCAGTGAGGCGAGTTTCCTAGTTTAGTCACTGGGACATGGGAAACGGAGGCGGCCAGGGGCAGAGTAGCCATAGGGAGACCCGGGACAATGCACTGTGGGCCACACTGCTTTAGGGCCACTTGGGCTGCTGCTTTTAACTTCCTCATTCAATCCCTGCCCCTTAGTCTCCATCTAAGCCTCCACTGGACACGGCCATCAGACATCCTCATGGTCAAAGGTCATAGGAATGGTTATTAACTGCTAAGCAGTACTCTGAGGTTTCAGGAGAAACATGGACAGGAGAAGATTCTCAGACTGGGAACAGGGGGGGGGACTGAGAACAGGTGCACAGTCTAACCAGGTTAAAGGATTACAGGGGAAAACTGGAAACAGGTGCACAAGTGAAAACTGGCAACAGGTGCACAAGTGAAAACTGGAAACAGGTGCACAAGTGAAAACTGGAAACAGGTGCACAAGTGAAAAATGGCAACAGGTGCACAAGTGAAAAATGGAAATAGGTGCACAAGTGAAAACTGGAAACAGGTGCACAAGTGAAAACTGGAAACAGGTGCACAAGTGAAAACTGGAAACAGGTGCACAAGTGAAAAATGGCAACAGGTGCACAAGTGAAAAATGGAAATAGGTGCACAAGTGAAAACTGGAAACAGGTGCACAAGTGAAAACTGGAAACAGGTGCACAAATGAAAACTGGAAACAGGTGCACAAGTGAAAACTGGAAACAGGTGCACAAGTGAAAACTGGAAACAGGTGCACAAGTGAAAACTGGAAACAGGTGCACAAGTGAAAACTGGAAACAGGTGCACAAGTGAAAACTGGAAACAGGTGCACAAGTGAAAACTGGAAACAGGTGCACAAGTGAAAACTGGAAACAGGTGCACAAATGAAAACTGGAAACAGGTGCACAAGTGAAAACTGGAAACAGGTGCACAAGTGAAAACTGGAAACAGGTGCACAAGTGAAAACTGGAAACAGGTGCACAAGTGAAAACTGGAAACAGGTGCACAAGTGAAAACTGGAAACAGGTGCACAAGTGAAAACTGGAAACAGGTGCACAAGTGAAAACTGGAAACAGGTGCACAAGTGAAAACTGGAAACAGGTGCACAAGTGAAAACTGGAAACGTGCACAAGTGAAAACTGGCAACAGGTGCACAAGTGAAGACTGGAAACAGGTGCACAAGTGAAAACTGGAAACAGGTGCACAAGTGAAAACTGGAAACAGGTGCACAAGTGAAAACTGGAAACAGGTGCACAAGTGAAAACTGGAAACAGGTGCACAAGTGAAAACTGGAAACAGGTGCAAAAGTGAAAACTGGCAACAGGTGCACAAGGGAAGACTGGAAACAGGTGCACAAGTAAAAACTGGAAACAGGTGCATAAGTGAAAACTGGAAACAGGTGCAAAAGTGAAAACTGGCAACAGGTGCACAAGTGAAGACTGGAAACAGGTGCAAAAGTGAAAAATGGCAACAGATGCACAAGTGAAGACTGGAAACAGGTGCACAAGTAAAAACTGGAAACAGGTGCACAAGTGAAAACTGGAAACAGGTGCACAAGTGAAAACTGGAAACAGGTGCACAAGTGAAAACTGGAAACAGGTGCACAAGTGAAAACTGGAAACAGGTGCAAAAGTGAAAAATGGCAACAGATGCACAAGTGAAGACTGGAAACAGGTGCACAAGTAAAAACTGGAAACAGGTGCACAAGTGAAAACTGGAAACAGGTGCACAAGTGAAAACTGGAAACAGGTGCACAAGTGAAAACTGGAAACAGGTGCACAAGTGAAAACTGGAAACAGGTGCACAAGTGAAAACTGGAAACAGGTGCACAAGTGAAAACTGGAAACAGGTGTACAAGTGAATACTGGAAACAGGTGCACAAGTGAAAACTGGCAACAGGTGCACAAGTGAAAACTGGAAACAGGTGTACAAGTGAATACTGGAAACAGGTGCACAAGTGAAAACTGGCAACAGGTGCAAAAGTGAAAAATGGCAACAGATGCACAAGTGAAGACTGGAAACAGGTGCACAAGTAAAAACTGGAAACAGGTGCATAAGTGAAAACTGGAAACAGGTGCATAAGTGAAAACTGGAAACAGGTGCATAAGTGAATACTGGAAACAGGTGCACAAGTGAAAACTGGCAACAGGTGCACAAGTGAAAACTGGAAACAGGTGCACAAGTGAAGACTGGAAACAGGTGCACAAGTGAAGACTAGAAACAGGTGCACATGTAAAAACTGGAAACAGGTGCACAAGTGAAAAATGGCAACAGGCATACAAGTTAAGAATGGAAACAAGAGCACCGGCGAAGACTGGAAATAGGAGCACTGGTAAAGACTGGGAACAGCAGAATAGGGGAAGACTGGGTAAAGAAGCACAGGTGAAGACTGTGACTAGGGGTACAGAAGGAGACTGGAAACAGGCGAGATAGCCAGAGATTGGGAACATGTGATGGGGCACAGACTGGAAACAGGTGAGAGACACACAAAGACAACTCATCTGTACCACCAGTGAGGCAACAGGCCAAACATCTGGGGCAGTGGAGGTCTGGAACTATAAAGTGGAGAACAATTAAAATCAGCCTTTGCAGCATGTCAATACATGGGCCAAGGAGCAGCACTTTGTACACCAGTGGTCATTTTTATCTTAAACTATACCAAAAGCCAGAAATCCAAATTTTGGATGCCCTTTTATGGACTGTCAGAGTAAATGTTTTAGATGTTAATAATCAACATATAAGCACTTTAGCATGTATACTCTATACAACATGGGACCTGGAGGCAAGTTATAGTTCATGTCTGTGAACAGATAAATTGTCTGTTTGTTAAGCAAGTTGTGCTTGTTCACAGAAGATTTGATGGCTAACGGCCTTATTTATCAAGGGCTAGCGCCAGGTAGTGTCTGACGAGCGCCAGGTACCGCCAGCTAACGGCGGCTACCGAATCAAGTACGCCCGGCGGCGGTCACAATGACGCATTTATCACTCTAAATGAGGCTAGCGCCGGTGAGAGCGTCAGCTAGCGCGGGATTCATCATGTAGCCGACTGCAACTAACAGCGCCGCTGCTAATCCCATCACAGCGACAGGTATGACCTGGCGCTCCCTGGCGTGGTCCAATGCATTTCAATGGAGCAATCTTTAAATATTCATAATTAATTGTTATTAATGTTTTTTTTATTTTTTTTAATGTCAAAAATTCTGTGACCACTTCTGCAATGTTAGGATTTTTTTTAAAGTAAAAAAAAAAAAAAAAAAAAAAAAAATTGTGCAGAATTGATATTACAGGTCTGATATTCATGTATTCATATTACAAAATGTTTAGAAAAACTTGTATAATTTTTACATAAAAAAAATGGTTGTTTGGGGGTTAAAAACTACTTTACACACATCGCCGCCAGCGCTCTGGGGTTTAAACAAGGAATTCACAGCGCGAGAAATTTTTGAGCGTGATTTGTTAATGAATCTGCAGCAAGCCGTTCGCTCTGGCCATTCGCTGTCAGGCGCACCCATACAATGCGGAACCTGTGAAACAGCAACCCCTAACCCCGTATTCAACATTACCGCACACCGACTGAGTCGCTGACAACAAGCAAACCCCGGCCAAGCACAGCGAATACTAGCTGGTGCTGTGAAAATCACGCTACTGGCGCTCATCTGTCGCTACCTGGCGCTATTAATGAATCGGCCTCTAATTGTCTGTTACTGCAGTTGTTCGTAGGATTGCGCTCCACGTCCTATTTGTTGTCAGTTGCGACAACGATGATCATGCAACAAACACAATGTTTTTTATGTCAGCCAAAACAATACTACGCTCGACCAATAAATCCGAATTCTCGTTCATCGCTCGGTCACAGTGGGCATTTCCAAGGATCCATTATGATCTTCTTGTAATCCATTTATCATTCATGGAAATGACCCATTAGTTTCACTGCACCAGAGCTAGAAAAAGCAGCTGTGGCAGATTTTTTACGTTTGCCTTTAGTGACACTTTTACTCATGGTCCGCTTCAAGGAAAGTTATTGAATCAAGGCCAACGTCAGAGGCTATTTAACTTCTGATCACATCCATCTTAATATGATAATCTAAATATAAATTAAAATAATTACACTGCGTCCTAAAAATGAAATTTTATATATATATATATATATATATATATATATATATATATATATATGACATTTCTGAATTTATCGCCTTGCACTCTTACAGAAAAAAGGATTGCGTCCTTTGTTACGACTAGAGGTCAGAGCGGAGACGCGGCTTGATGTCTCGCTGTGTTATTGTACGCCAGTCTTATTGGCAGATATGGGCTCCTGTCTGTGATATCCTCTCCAGATAAGTCATTGAGCATATCAAAAGTCACGTAGCCTCTGCCACAGATTTAACATTTAATCTAAAGTCTTTATACAACAAGGTTATAAAGCAAAATCCTATACTGCTGATAAGATTAAACACTTGAAAGATAAAAAGAGATGTGTGGTGAAACATGGATTTGATACATTGGTTTTTCTGAAGGCTGTTTTTTTCTGTTGTTAATGGCGTGTGGCTGATTTCTTGACTCAAGATTATTGACTCTTGTGCAGAAGGAACTCCAGTAATATACCCCCAAATGATGTTGTTTCAAGTGAAATATCTCTATAAAATAAAAGTCTGACTAATTTCTTTACATGGATCCTTATAGAGGTTTCTTATCTTTTCTGAATAGTGATCTGAATTCATACAGACTTCCTGGTCATTATTAGAACAGAACCACACATGGATTTCAAATTTTCATTGGGTAGGATTAAAACAGTGTCCCGAAAATTGGGGAGCTCTCACTGTTTAGAGTAGGACTGCAGGAAAATGAGGTGCCTTGACTGGGCCCTGCAGCAGAGGAGTAGCTAGGCTTTTGGCACCCAGGCCAAAGATTCAAAATGGCGTCCCCCACCTGTGCTCAGCCTCCCCCTTTGGCACCCCCCTGACCTGCTGCACACGGGGCAAATGCCCCCCATGCTCCCCCCTAGCTTCGCCCCTGCCCTGCAGCTTCCCATTGATTTGTAAATGTGGGTAATGAAAAAGTAGGATTTATTGCAGGCGGGTGGGGATTTCGGTGATTGATTACCCGTCCCAGTGTGCTGTGCACCACCCAGTCCAGACAAATTCATGGTGCTGATTGCCATTGCCTTCCTAGGATTAAAACAGACCTAACATATTGACTTTATTTTGTGACTCACGGCGAAGGACAATCTGGGGGGGGGGGGGGTCACACAGTGGGGCATATTGAATTGGCCACCTAGTCGGCCTGGTCCTGGAGTGCTGGCATCAGCAGTGATTGGTCCACTTTAAGAAGCATCCTGTGCTATTTAGCGCTGATGATGTCACACTATGCCTAATTAGTACCATGCAGAACACCTTATACAGACGCATTTTTAATTTCGTATTTTGCCTTTGTTGTAAAAGCTGAGCTGGTCATAAGTGGGGTTGAAGGCTGAGCTACTATAGAGCACAATGGCAGGAACAGGATTGAAGTGTTTTATAATGAAAAAAGAAATGCACTGTTTGTTCTGAGTGTGTTGTTCTGGTTTAAAGTGGACCAACACCCACGGGTGATCGGCCCGGGAATCTATAAGATTCCCGGGCCGATCACCTCCCTCACCGCGGGACATCCGAGATCGGGATGTCCCGCAGGGTGAAACCCCCCCAAATCCCCAAAAAACCTTACCGCCGCCTCCCGCCTGCCCCTCTAGACGTGCGCGCGCCCGCGCCGGCCGTTTGTGAATGGCCGGCGCGCGCCCTGTAAGAGTGACGTGCGGGAGGCGGCGGCGGCGGACGCGCTGTCTTGTCCGTCGCTGTCACCCGCTTGTCCGACGGCGGGGATTGGACGGTGCGGTCACGTGGGAGCGTGGTGAGGTGAGGTTTTTGGGGCTCTCTGGGGGGTTTCACACAGCCCCCCCCCCCCCCGAAGTGGACCAAAACCCAGGATAGTCAAAATCCTGGGTGTAGGTCCACTTTAATAGTCCCAAATGTGTCCCTCTGAACAAATAGTCAGCTTACCTATAGAGGGAAACCTAGTGCACTAATGCAGCTTGATTATTTAAGAACAGATGTTTTGACTTGCAGCACCATTCAATGCACTCTTATGGAAAGCTAACGGAAAGCTCCAACTAAATACAAACAAAAATAATAAAGAAGCGGACTCTTAGGTCATCAAAATGATGCAAAATGGCACACCTTAAAAATCGGGCTCCCAATCTTTCTGTAGATGGCATCTCTAAAAATCTAAATCAATTAATAATTAATCTGCAGGTACAGTAAATATGGACAATATCCTGGCTTTCATCCACCAGACCTTTCCCAAGGTTTTCAAAATCCCCAAATTTCTAAAATTCATGAAATTTGGGTAAATAGAAAATTATCAGCTCAGAAAAATAGATAGAACATTTTAAGAAACATTGAGGGTCTGGATTGGATTTGCTGGATTTTGCAGCACTCAAACTGTTATTGGTTGATTTTCTTTTATTTTGCTCCTCAATAGTAGGTGACATTTTTGAGTATGTTTTGTTTTGATTTCTTTAATGTTATTATTTTACTTATTCCTACTTTTTTTAATTTATGATCTTTTTTAGTTCCACATATATTTATATATGGGGCATATGTAGGTATATATGATCTATTGCTTTTGTAGCTTTTGTAATATAATTATTCTTCTAAGGAGATTTTCTTTGTAAAGATATTTTGTCTTTAATGTCAGGTTTATTTTCTCTATTGTGTGCTATTTATTGGTATTGAAATAGTACTATGCCTTTGAAACTTGTAAATGCATGACTAGTTTCCAGCTGATTCTATTGTTGCATACATCTATACATACTGTATATAACAAAATGTCTTAAAAAACATACCTAAACTAAAACACGACCTTGTACGTACACCACTTACCGGTACAACCAGTTATTTTTGATCTGTATGTGCCGAGTACTGTAAGAGGCCGATTCATTAATAGTGGCAGGTAGCGACAGTTGAGCGACTGTAGCAGTATTTTCACAGCGCCCGCTAGTAGTCGCTGTGCTTGGCCGTTGTTCGGTAGTTGATAGCGACTCAGTCGGTGTGCAGTAATGTTGAATACGGGGTTAGGAGTCGCTATTTGACAGGTTCCGCGATGTATGGGTGCGCATGATAGCGACTGGTCAGAGCGACCGGCTCCCACCACATTCATCAAAAAATCACGCTCAAAAAATTCTCGCGCTGTGAAATGCATGTTTAAACCCCAGAGCGCTGGCGGCGATGTGTTAAAAGTAGTTTTTTAACCCCCAAACCACCATATTTTTGGAAACCAAAAAAAAAAAATTTTGAAAGAATTTAGTAATATAAATACAATAATATCAGACCTGTAATATCAATTCTGCACAATTTTTTTTTTTTTTTTTAACCTTAAAAAAATTAACTAACATGGCAGAAGTGGTCACAGAATTTTTCACATTTAAAAAAAAAAAAAAAAAACATTAATAACAATGAATTATGAATATTTAAAGATTGTTCCATTGAAATGCATTGGAGAGCGCCAGGTAGCGAGAGGTCATACCTGTCGCTGTTCAAGGTCGGACGCTGGCGCTGTGGGCTGAGGCTGGAATAATGATGAATGAGTGGCTATATGGCGCTATCTCAGTCGCTAAGCAGGATTGGCTTGATAAATGTGTGATTGTGGTGGGGAGCCGGCGTTCTCGTGGCGGGGCCCGTCATTACCAGCCCCTCACCAGTCGCTACCTGTCGCTATTCCTTCATAAATAAGGGCCTAAGTGTTTTAGGTAATTTCTCTTTTACCCTTATTGGGCTTTTTTGGCCTCTATATTAAGCCTAACATTGATATCTCTCCAAGATGGCTTGCTTCCCTCACAAAATGACAGCGTAATGCTCTGTAGAGTATTAATTGGCTGCTGGGACTTTACAAAGGGCCAAACCTGAGAAAGGGCCGATAATGTTGTTCCCTGGTACTCAAGAGACAAAATGTCAGGGCTGTTAGCTGTGTGTTAACACAAATCCCATGGCAGGGGGCACTTTTGGGGATATTGCTCAAAATGGCCCTCGAGTACCAGGACACACTGGGGATTCCAATATTCCTGTGTGGCCCCGTCTGAGACAACTGCTATCCAAGATTTAAAGGGCATCTATAAGGAAAAGCAAGCAAAGGGACGATCCTGCAAGAGGCCATGATCTGCAATATTGGTACATTTTGGGAACTGATCCAGAAGAAAAAAAGGGGGAGGAACAGGACGATGGACTCACCACTGTTAAAGGGATTCTGTAGGCAAAGTGCATAAACCACCATTCAGCAGCTCACCTCCTAACGGCTGCCCTCTCTTTTCCTGTCAGAACGCAGCCACTCCTAGGAGTAGAACAAGGCACAGCCACTGAATTCCTATGCTATAGAACAGAGATGAACAGCCTGGGGCCGGGGGGGGGGGGGGGGGGACATGCGGCCAGCAGTGTCCTCAGTCCTCAGTTGTGGTTCCTGGCACCCCACCCCTATATGTCATAATATTTGTAAAGCTGAGATTGCCTTGCCTGCAGTGCACATGGCTGGCCACTAGAGACAGTGTAGAGCTAATACCTGAAACGGTCCACTTCATGATAATGATTTAGCTTTACTGGATAGATGGTCAAAACTGTGGAAACTAGAGTTTAATGTCTCTAAATGTAAAATCCTGCACTTGGGTAGAAGGAATCCCTGCTCTGAGCACCGTATGGGCAGCACTGTGTTAGCCAGGACCTCGGAGGAGAGAGATTTAGGGGTACTGATTACTGATAGCTGCAAGATGATTGGACAGTGTAGCCAGGCAGTGGGAAAAGCAAGCAGGATGCTCGGCTGCATAGCTCGAGGCATCACCAGTAGGAAGAGGGAGGTTGTGATGCCGCTGTATAGAGCCCTGGTGAGGCCACAGCTAGAATACTGTGTGCAGTTCTGGAGACCTTACCTGCAAAAAGACATTATTCAAATAGAACGTGTCCAAAGGCCGGCAACAAAAATGGTAGAAGGGCTTAAACTTGAAACTTATCAGGAGAGACTTAAAGAACTTAATTTGTACAGTCTGGAGGAAAGAAGGGAGAGGGGGGACATGATGGAGACCTTTATATATGTGAAAGGATTGAATAAGGTTCAGGAGGGAAGTGTTTTTAAGAAGAAACTTAATGATAGAACAAGGGGCACAACCTGAAGCTAGTCGGGGGGAAGATCAGGAGCAATGTTAGAAAATATTATTTTACAGAAAGAGTAGTAGATGCTTGGAACAAACTTCCAGCAGAGGTAGTTGAAAAATCAACAGTCACTGAATTTAAACATGCCTGGGATAAGCACACATCTATCCTAAGATAAAGAGTACATACAGTATACACATAAGATAAAGAGAACATACAGTATATACATAAGGGCAGACTAGATGGAGCGTATGGTCTCCTTCTGCCGTCAACCTTCTATGTTTCAGCTCTTCCTCTGCTCCTCTCACTTCTACTTACCTCTTCCTGTCTCACCTCTGCTTAGCTTTTCACATCTCACATTATGGGGGTTATTCATCAAGGGATAGCGGCAGGCAGCGTCTGGTGAACGCCGGGCGCTGTACGCAAAACCACATTATGTGACCTCTCCTGGCCTAGAAAGAGTCATTTAGATTTTTTTATATTTTTATGCAGAATTGTCATTACAGGTCTGGCATTAAAGTGTTAATGTCACAGTGTTACAACAATGTCATTCCATGTGTTTTCGCTTTGTTACTGGTGGATATGTGTTCAAAAACAGACTATAATCACACAGCGTCTGGCGCTCTATGCTATAGTGACCAGATCCAGAGCGCCTACACTCTGTGAGCCTGTTTTTTTGTTGAATATGGTGTGAGTTGCTGAGAGTCGGTAGCACTGAGCTGGCGCTACCTTTCGCTCCCTGCAGCGCTGTACTGGTGTTAGAGCGCCCAACATACATCGCATTCATCAATGCCAGCCAGGTTAATACAGCGACTGAAGCTCTCTGTTACAGGGCCCGATACACACACACATGCGTCTAATAGCTCTAAGCGCCGCTGTACAGACGCTCATCTGCCGATACCTGGTGCTAGTAATGAATCAGCCTGCCCCTCTGTCACACCACAGCTCACCTACCTTGCCAACTCTTCTTACCTTACCTATGCTTGCGTCATCTGGTCTAAGCTCTGCCTGATTCACTCTTACTCTTTTTGTCTCATCTGTTCCCACTCATTTTTTTGCTTTATCTCTGCTCACCTCTCCTAACCTCTGCTGATGTCCTCCCACCTCACCTTTACCCATCTCTCCTCTGCTCACCTCTCCTAACCTCTGCTGATGTCCTCCAACCTCACCTTTACCCATCTCTCCTCTGCTTACCTCTCCTAACCTCTGCTGATGTCCTCCCACCTCACCTTTACCCATCTCTCCTCTGCTCACCTCTCCTGATGTCCTCCCACCTCACCTTTACCCATCTCTCCTCTGCTCACCTCTCCTACCCTCTGCTGATGTCCTCCCACCTCCCCTTTACCCATCTCTCCTCTGCTCACCTCTCCTAACCTCTGCTGATGTCCTCCCACCTCACCTTTACACATCTCTCCTCTGCTCACCTCTCCTAACCTCTGCTGATGTCCTCCCACCTCACCTTTACCCATCTCTCCTCTGCTCACCTCTCCTAACCTCTGCTGATGTCCTCCCACCTCACCTTTACCCATCTCTCCTCTGCTCACCTCTCCTAACCTCTGCTGATGTCCTCCCACCTCACCTTTACCCATCTCTCCTCTGCTCACCTCTCCTACCCTCTGCTGATGTCCTCCCACCTCCCTTTTACCCATCTCTCCTCTGCTCACCTCTCCTAACCTCTGCTGATGTCCTCCCACCTCCCTTTTACCAATCTCTCCTCTGCTCACCTCTCCTAACCTCTGCTGATGTCCTCCCACCTCCCCTTTACCCATCTCTCCTCTGCTTACCTCTCCTAACCTCTGCTGATGTCCTCCCACCTCACCTTTACCCATCTCTCCTCTGCTCACCTCTCCTAACCTCTGCTGATGTCCTCCCACCTCCCCTTTACCCATCTCTCCTCTGCTCACCTCTCCTAACCTCTGCTGATGTCCTCCCACCTCACCTTTACCCATCTCTCCTCTGCTCACCTCTCCTACCCTCTGCTGATGTCCTTCCACCTCCCTTTTACCCATCTCTCCTCTGCTCACCTCTCCTAACCTCTGCTGATGTCCTCCCACCTCCCCTTTACCCATCTCTCCTCTGCTCACCTCTCCTAACCTCTGCTGATGTCCTCCCACCTCCCCTTTACCCATCTCTCCTCTGCTTACCTCTCCTAACCTCTGCTGATGTCCTCCCACCTCCCCTTTACCCATCTCTCCTCTGCTCACCTCTCCTAACCTCTGCTGATGTCCTCCCACCTCACCTTTACCCATCTCTCCTCTGCTCACCTCTCCTAACCTCTGCTGATGTCCTCCCACCTCACCTTTACCCATCTCTCCTCTGCTCACCTCTCCTTACCTCTGCTGATGTCCTCCCACCTCACCTTTACCCATCTGTCCTCTGCTTACCTCTTTCTGCTTCACCTCTTACCACTTCTGCTCACCTCACCTTTTCCTGCTTGCCCACTTCTTCATTCCATTCCTCACCTTTATATATACATAAATTAGATATAATGCTTTGAGCTTGAAGCTTTTCTGCAATAAACTGTGTTTTCTCTGCTTCCATTTTATTGTGGCCTATTGAAGTGAAATATTAAGACGAT
Source organism: Gastrophryne carolinensis (assembly GCA_027917425.1). NCBI lineage: Eukaryota > Metazoa > Chordata > Amphibia > Anura > Microhylidae > Gastrophryne > Gastrophryne carolinensis. The sequence continues at coordinate 449,986,644 of CM051237.1, forward strand.
GAGACCCCTGGACCAAAAAATTTTGTGCACCCCTGCTATAGACCCTCAATCATAGGGCTCAACTGTTGGTCTATAGCTCTGCCCCATTTGTCAGCTCAGCAAGAACAAGCACACTAGTAATATGCAGCCTGAGCCATTGCATCCAGCTCACATTCCACCTCTCTGCCCCCCCCGCTTGCGTGCTGCAACCCTAATTAACATATGGGTAGTTGTTATGACTAATTGGGGTCTCAATCACTGCTGCACTTAATCATCTGTGGCTGTCTGTGTGCTTGTATTTATGACTAGGCTGTCACAATAACAGCTTTGGAACAAGATAATAGAACCTGACCGCCCCCTCTCTTCACCATTGATCTTCGGCCTGTGGACAAAGGGGGGGGGGGGGGGGGCACAGCCAGGGTGATGAGAATGCCTCTGTCAGAAGCACATTATCACAGACCCTGCCCATTATGCTGATTATTATGCAGCATCAAAAAACCAAGGGCCATGCTCATATATTTCTAAAGAGAAATCATAAGGTGAAACTGTAATCCTTGATGTCTCAGCTATTTCTTCTTCAAGTTAAAAATGGCAAACAGTTTGGGACAGTGCCAAGTGCAGAACGACACAGTGGTCTAACAATCGCCTTTGCCTGATATTTCGCTTTAAGTTTAGTTGGGCATTTTCCAAGAAGCTGAGGTGAAAATAAGCTGCAGTAATGGGAATAGGACACTAGATGTCCCCCTTGAAATAAGTGGTTGGACCCTAAACAAGGGAATAAACTAGATGGTTGGCTCCCATCCTTTATATAGAAGACTGGAACATGCCAGGGCAATGTATAATTTTTTTAGGTTGATACTTACGTGCTTTTAATACGTTGTGTCACAGCTGGGCTGTTTCCCTGCTGTCTACTCCAGTAGCTAATGTAGCTCGACATGATCGACTTGGAGTGCACATCAGCTACTGGTGCCGCTAGAGGTAAAATGGCCGGCTGTCATACTATGACTATGCAGGTACTAGGCAAGCGTTAGGGCAGGTAAGTATCCTTTTTCTCCCCTACCCCCAGTGAATTTTTTTTCTATTTTAATTATATTTTCTTCTCCTCCCCATTATTGCCAGCCAACCAGCCAGCCAGCTTTTATCATTACTGGCCAGCTGGCAGATGTCCAAGCCAACCGGCGACCCGCGTCCTGTGCTTCATATCTATGTGGGTAGCAACATGCAAAGCGATTAAATAGATCTGCTTCTGCATGCAGCCCGACACTGCCCTAGGAGGAACTGATAATCTGCTTATATGTTGCTGTCTGGGGGACACATAATGAAGTGCAGGATGCTGGGCGGCTCTGACACTGCACCTACCACCGTGCCGCAATTATGGAAGGCATTGCTGTCACCGCTTTAGACGCCTCAGTCAAGCTTCTTCTCTGGGGTCCAGAAAGCTGGCCGACACAGTCCGAATGCGAACCGTGGTCCACCAGTTGAGTACACCTGATGTAGAGGTTAGGGAACTAAACTTTTAACAGGAGGGTTGCAGGTTCGAATCCTGGCTGGGGCATGACTGAAATGCACCTGAGCCAGGCACCTAACCCCCGAACCACTCCTCTTGCACCATGGTTAGGGCAGCTGTTACTGTTACTGGCTAGCTGGCAGATGTCCAAGCCAACCGGCACCTGGCGTCCTCTGCTCCATTTTATCATTTAACATGCAGGGCGGATTATTAGTTCTGCTTCTGCATGCACCTACCAGCGTTCTGATATATACAGATATATGCAACCAAATCTCTGTCTTTCCACATAGTTAGACATGTTTGGTGCTGAATAATCAGATGAGATTGATGATGAGAGGGTTAAACTGGGCAGTAAATTAGTTCCCAGGCCCTGAATTATAATAGTAATAATTTTGTATGATAAGAGGATATATAATAATAATAATTTTGTATGATAAGAGGATATATAATAATAATAATTTTGTATGATAAGAGGATATATAATAATAATAATTTTGTATGATAAGAGGATATATAATAATAATAATTTTGTATGATAAGAGGATATATAATAATAATAATTTTGTATGATAAGAGGATATATAATAATAATAATTTTGTATGATAAGAAGATATATAATAATAATTTTGTATGATAAGAAGATGTATAATAATAATAATAATAATTTTGAATGATGAGGGTCAAATAATAATAATAATCTTGTATGAAGTAACAATCTCGTATAAATTAGAGGGATGGAGCTGCCCCCCCCCCCCTTTGCTCTACCAGCGTTCTGCAATTATGGAAGGCGCCGGCAGCAGTGCCGACATTGCTGCCACCGCTTTTAACGCCTCAGTCAAGCTTCTTCTCTGGGGTCCAGAAAGCTGGCCGTCGCAGTCCCAATGTGAACCGTGGTCCATCAGTTGAGTACACCTGATGTAGAGGTTAGGGAACTAAACTTGTGACAGGGGGGTTGCAGGTTTGAATCCTAGCTGGGGCATGACTGAAATGCACCTGAGCCAGGCACCTAACCCCTGAACCGCTCCTCTTGCACCATGGTTAGGGCAGCTTTTACTGTTACTGGCGTCCTGTGTTTCATTTTATCTCTGCTGGGCAGCAACATGCAGGACGGTTTATTAGTTCTGCTTCTGCATGCAGCCGAACTGATACTCTGCTCATGTGTTGCTGTCTTGTGGGACACATAATGAAGTGCAGGATGCTGGGCGGCTCTGACACTGCACCTACCAGCGTCCTTCAATTATGGAAGGCGCCGGCAGCAGTGCCGACATTGCTGTCACCGCTTTTGACGCCTCAGTCAAGTTTCTTCTCTGGAGTCCAGAAAGCTGGCCGACAGAGTCCGAATGCGATCCACCAGTTGAGTACACCTGATGTAGAGGTTAGGGAACTGAACTTGTGACAGGGGGGTTGCAGGTTCGAATCCTGGCTGGGACATGACTGAAATGCACCTGAACCAGGCACCTAACCCCTGAACCAGTCCTCTTGAACCAGGGCAGCCCATGACTCTGGACATGTTTGTGCACTCACTGACGTGGTTCACTTGTGTGTTCCCACTACATGTTGATGAATGCAGAGCACAAATTCCAATATATGTGCAAGCATAAAATGGCGGTATTGTTTTTATTATTGTTAATAATAACTTGAATCACCATCGCTACACTCAAAAATCACTGCAATTGTGATTGTATATGTAAAAGGTTTCATAGACTTAAATGGGCAGCAAATTGCTTGTGATTGCGAGTCAATCGTAATCACCCCACAATTGAAGTGTAACGCCGCAGTGTGAGCCAACCCTTAGGGTGCACTAAATTATCAGCTTGATGACGTGTAACACAACATATAGGCCTGGAAACCCGTGTTCGTAAATTGCCTTTGCATTTGAGCTAGATCAGCACAGCTGAGAGAAATAATTCAATACAATTGGCAGTTAAAAGGAAAGCTTTGAAGCCATTTCTCATGAAACTATGAAATAAAAGTACAGAGAGAGCCTGGAACTACATCCTATAGGGGACAGATCAAAGTGCTGGGGAAGCTCACAGTAGACACATACATTAAAAGCCTATTAGGGAGTCAAAGCTTTGTAGTTCACCAAGTTCTGACTTATCAAGGGACATACAGCAGGTCCTTCGGTTTGGAGGTTCCTATTTCTTTTTAATTTGCCTGTATTAACAGCTGTTACATGAAAGTCTATCTGCTACAAGATAAGATAATACAAATAAGAGCTTGTTTTCCGGGGCTTTTGATGGCGGTCAATAAAATCGGACCAAAACCCATCTATTTGACTAATATCCCTTACATCCCTCATGTGCCCCACAGGTGGCACATTTTGGATGGTTTCATCCTTCAGTCTTCCCTCATTTCCCAGCAATAGATCTGGCAATTTCCCCAAAGTCTCGGCTTTGCTGGGCATTTGAGTGGCAGGACCAGCGATTGCCAGATTAAGGCCCTTATTTAAGAAGGGATAGCGTCAGGTAGTGGCTGGTTAATGACAGGTAGCGACTGATAGCGACTGGTGAACGCCGGACACGGCACACATTTACACATTTATCAAGCAGAATCTGTTTAGCGACTGGGATAGCGCCATGTAGCATCTGATTCAAAATTTTCACAGCCTCAGCGAACAGCGCCAGCGTTCAGCCTTGCACAGCGCTAGGTATGACCTCTCGCTACCTGGCTCTCTCCCATACATTTCAATGGACGATCCTTTTCTTCTCTTTAAAGGGGTTTTTTTTTTTTTTCAAAAAAAATCACAAATAATTCTGTGACCTCTTCTGGCATTGAAAAAGCAGTTTTTTCATAATGTTTTAATTTTTTAAATATTTCCTCAGAAATGACATTGCAGGTCTGGCATTAAAGTGTTCATGTTACAATGTTGTTACAATGTAATTCCATATGTTTTCACTTTGTTACTAGTTGATAGACGCCTGAAAACAGACTCAAAACACACCGCCTCCTGCGCTCTGGGCTTCAAACAAATATTTTTCAGCGCCAGAGATTTGTGAGGCTGTTTTTTTGCTGAATATGGTGTGAGTCGGTCGCTATGAGCAGTCGCTAACATGCGCTCCCATACAGCGCTGTACTGGTCAAATAGCGACTCCTCACAATGTATTCAACATTACTGAACAGCGACTGAGTCGCTATAAAGTAGCGACTCACGGCCGAGCACTGCGACTACTAGCGGGCGCTCTGAAAATGCCTGCTACAGACGCTCATCTGTCGCTACATGCCGCTAATGATGAATCAGCCTCTAGATCTTGACCCAGCACCTGGGATTTGAACATGCGGTTGTTCAAATCTTGTGACACTCGGTCCTATCATATTTTACTATTGTTATCATTGACAGACTGGGACTGGAAATCAGCCTGGGATTTTTCCAGGCCCTGGTCAGCCCATGATCGGCCTGTGACATGCTGAACCTCTTAGTGCTGTATACAGTAGTAAATAGAAGGTTAAAACATGCAATATATATACTATTACAAGATGCTACAAAGTTCAAAGTAAATGCTATAAAAACAGGATACCATAGGCAGGGCTGGCCTTAAGTTAAAGTGGATGATCGAAAACCTGGTATTTTCACCATCCTGGGTTTGGTCCTTGTCCTTGGGGTATCTCAATTTGGTATGCCCCGCTGTTTCAAACTCCTGATCACCCTACAAACTTACCTTCCTGACATTCCTGCATGCTCATGTCTGATCAGCACCGTATGTCATCCATATTTAGGCACACCTTATGGCTCTGTTTTGGAACAGAGTGCTGGCATACAGAACGCAAGCATTCCCGGCCTTCTTGTGGTCTGTGGCGCATCCGCCCAGCCCATCTGAATGCACAGTAGCACATCTCAGTAGTAGAGATTGAGGGAATGTGGCCTGTGGTGTGGGACCCCAGGAGACATGAGTGGTTATGGGAGTTGCCCAAGGGTAGTTAATCGACTGGCCCTCGAGATTTCAGTTCCATTTCCTGTGCTGATGGGGCCCCATGACGAGGGCCCTGCTGGGAACCATCCAGGCGGAGGGCTCTAGCTCATTATTTACTGTATTTTTATTTATATAATTTAAACAGGCAATCTATTAATTATGTAATAATGTATTTATGTCATTGTCTGTTAATTATGTAATAATGTATTTATGTCATTGTCTGTTAATTATGTAATAATGTATTTATGTCATTGTTTGTTAATTATCTAATAATGTAACAATTCAAACTGTTTTCATTGACTTCGTCGTTTGACTAATTTGTTTTATAGTTTAAATAATTTGATGATCTAATTATGCAGGCTTGTTGATTGACTAATTCACAGCTCAGGTATGATTTGAGAGTTTTGTAGCTCAAACATAATATGTTTTGTTGATTTCTAAGTGCTAGACTCCCCGTATACTTTTTTAAATGTAAATGTTCATGGATGTGCACACATAACACATCATATTGCCTTGTTGTTTTTCATATATTAAAGAGGAGCTGTAAGACCGATTACTCCAGGGTCTAAAGTGGAACAAAACCTAATCTAAAAGATTCCAGGGCAGGCAGCTGGCCCTCCCCTGAGGCATCCCGAATTGGATTACTCGCTGTGGGAAACTCCTCAAATTGCTAGTGAAAGCTTACCTGTCCCCTCTCCAACAGTGCATAAGTGGGCTCTCGTTGTTTACAATAGGTAGCGCAAGTGGCGGCATCCCCTGCATCTTCGGGCTGTATGCACCAGAGAGGCTGGAATGGGAACAGTGTGCCCACTTGCACTACCATTAAAGAACATCAGAGCTGTTTGCCGAATGGCACAGTCACTGCAAATGGCTCTGATTGATAGGATCGGAAAGAAGTGAGTTTTACAGTGCGTTATGGGGGTTTCACACAGAGGGGCATCCTAATTCGGGATACCCCTGGGGCATGAAACAAAACCGAGATAGTCAAAATCCTGGGTTTTTATTCCACTTTAAAGAGAAACAAAACCCCAAAATGTTCACTATCCTGGCTCTTGTTCCTTCTACTAGGGGAATCCCGATTTGGGGAGGGGTAAAAAAAGGAAAAGTGAAAGATATAGAGAAGATGGGAGTTTATAAAACAAAAGGAAAAGGGCCTATGACCCTCTGCAGGGACAGAAAACAATTAAGTCCATGCCGATCCCAATAGCATAAATGGAAAAGCAGATGAATATGGACTACACCAAAACAGAGGGTCAGTTTAGTGCAGGGGACTTAACCACTTCTTGTATAGGTCAATTTACAGGCATCCAGTGAGAGGTGAAGGTCCAGGCAGGGGGCTGGATGGATGGGGCAGAGCTGAAGGGACAGGGGTGGATGGGGCAAAGTTGGGAGGACAGGGGTGGATGGGGCAGAGCTGGGGACAGGGATGGATGGGGCAAAGCTAGAGAGACAGGAATAGATTGGGATGGGATATATGGGGCAAAGCTGGGGGGACAGGAATGGATGAGGCAAAGCTGAGGGAACAGAGGTGGATGGGGCTGAGCTGGGAGGATGGGGATAGATAGGGCAGAGATGGAGGTACAGGGATGGATGGGGCTGAGCTGGGAGGATGGGGATAGATAGGGCAGAGATGGAGGTACAGGGATGGATGGGGCTGAGCTGGGGCGAGGGGACAGGATTGGATGGGGCCAAGAAACCGGAAAACAACGCTTTTGTTGTGTACCCTGCAATGCCACTTCCCGCCCATGCAGTACTTCATATTGCAATGGCAAGACACTGGCAGGGAGACTAAGCACTACATCGTCAATCACGTAAAGGGGGCAGGGCTTTCATGACAGGGGCCTAGAAATCTGGCACTGAGGTCCGCATTTGGACCTCTGTCTGCCAGTTGAGTACCTCTGGTTTAGTGTATTCCCAAAGAACTGAAATGTGTGTGTATGCTATGGGACCCATTATCTCTCATCAGTATTTAAAATTGCTGAAAGGAAAGGAAGTCACCTTACATAAATAAAAATGTGTTATTACAAAATGGTTGTAGCACTCTGATATCTTTATCAAACAAGGTCTATAGAAAATAGAAAGCAAAGGAATGGGTTCTAAATACCCCTGGTACCCCTGCCTATGGGTACCTGTAACGCCGCTTCCTCTTGACAAAGATCTCCTTAGATCGAAACGTTGAGGTTCTGTCCTGCGGTCAACCTGTCAGCTCTTTGTGATCTGTATTCTCATACTGCTGTAAGTGTTATGCTAGTTCAAACTGATGATAAATAGGGTCCTGCCATACTTAACCCATGTTCTTGGATAATCCTTTTGTATAATACCTCTGCATATGTCTGATATTACTTTGGAGTATTGAACCGTTTTATCTTGAATGCTATACTGTCCTGCTTCATGATATGCTACTTCTGCTATGCCATAGAACTGTATACACTGTATATATCATGCACTGTTTCACCTATTTCACCTTTTTGAGCATTAAAAAATATTTTTGACGGCATATACTTCTTTTTGGTGTTCATTTGCCCCACTCTATTGTTTTTTATAAATAAAAATGTGAGCATTTGTATTTTTCTTAAAGCTGACCAAATCCCACTGAACTTGTGAAATACATTTGGCCAACACCCCTGCCGATACTCTCTTCTAAGGGTGTAGAACTAGAAAAGGATATTTCCACTTTTCGAACTGTGCTGGAACACTGATTTTTTTGCTGACCCTATCTGTAAGATAGCAGGGGATTAGTCCTTGCACATCATTGCCACATATAACAGTGGCATTAAATGGAAGAGGCAGAGCTTTAAAGCTAAAATTGCCACCATTATCTGTGATTAGGGTAAAGTGGGAGCAGTTCAGAAGGTGCTCTTAATGGAGGGAGCAATTCAGGGAATGCAAGTTAAAAAAAGTGGGGTTTGGTCCACTTTAATTGCCAAGGCAGTCCCGTTATGGACCAGATATTGGTACCAGCCTTATAGTACAGTAGATATCCACAAATCCATTGAGTTGAGTTTACTTTGTAAAATCCCCTGAATGCAAGGATTGGGTGACATTACCGGGGCATGAATTTGGATAATAGATGTCACATTTATTCTGACAAAACAGGAATCAGCCTTCTTATTCCTAAATGACAGCAGCACTTTAAAGAGGAATGATAGTCACCGTCTCAGACAGGGCTATTTGCATGCAGGAAGCACTCAAGGACAACAGGGCTTCAAGCAATTACTAGCGACATCTACGGCGGAGAAATATGCCTGATGAACGCTGAAATTGTTTTCTATGCTGTCAATAAAAGTGCGTCCCATTAGCAATGATTTCCAAACTTCAGCCATAAGTGTTTATTAATACGATGGTCAGTGGAGTGAGAGAATGGAGCGTTTAAACTGGCTCGCTGGCATAATGCAACGATTCCGCCGCTAGCCACTCATCAAAGACGTGTCAGGACTGCCTTCGTGTTCGCATCAACAAAATGGGCACCCCTACCGTCAGGGCCATTACATGTTGCTCATAGTAATTTTCTCTTGAAATATTCCTGTCCTTCTTGGACGATTTGGTAAAGTGTTAGGAATGGCGGCAGTTATGTATTCTCTGCAGGTATGTGTACTCCATGCTCGCTACTTATCTTTCCTCGTTCGATAGATGACAGCGAGTATGTTTCAGGAAATGTTATATCTCTGGACATGGCGGAAGAGCTGGTTATGTGCTGCCATTGTGTTTTCTTTTTTTTGCTAGACTGAACAGTTATTAATGCTAAAATTACAACAAAGTACACAACATAGGCCACACCTAGGCCGTCATTTATTAAAGCTATGGCGGGCTGCTCCGGTTAATGGCGCAGCATACACAGCAGACAAAAAAGTATTCAATAAGCTATTTTTGCCTCACAGACCGAACCTCCATATTTCTGACACGTCCTGAGTTGAGAGCAGAGGTCAGAGGCAAGGCCACCCACATATGGGGCTTGAAGGGTCATACAGGAGGGCCAAGCCCCAGCCAGGTGGCCTTGGTGGAAGATCAGGCTGCTTTGCCTTGAGGTCCATTTTAATCTAAGTAAGGGGGGGTTTGATTAAGTGCCACTTTCTATTTTCTACATTCTACTCTCAAGTACTCCCCTCCCCCGGGTTGGTATCTGTGGGTTGTTGGTCACCTAAAAAGTACATAAAAATGCACATAAACAGTTTTCATAACCTGTTGGGGTGGTTTTGTACTTATTGTTCAAATTCAGTTGGGTTCAGTATACATGGCAGCAGATCAGGTTAGGGTAAAGGTCGGGCTGCAACCTTGCAGTACCACCTGGTAGGATCTCGAGTACCACCAGTCAGGGCCTGATTATGAGGAGTACCACCAGTCAGGGACGGATTATGAGGAGTACCACCAGTCAGGGCCGGATTATGAGGAGTACCACCAGTCAGGGACGGATTATGAGGAGTACCACCAGTCAGGGACGGATTATGAGGAGTACCACCAGTCAGGGCCGGATTATGAGGAGTACCACCAGTCAGGGACGGATTATGAAGAGGGAGAGCGCGTGCCCCAGGGCCTCCACCACTTTCCCTACAAAGGGGGCCCCTACCAACCTTTAGGCTTATCATCTGGTCCAGAAGGCTTTTCTGTCTTTGGTCAGCAACAAAGCTATCGGCTGAAGTGACGCCACCCCCCCCCCCCCCGCACCTGGGCAAACCTTTTTTGTTTTTGCAAACCTGCAGCCAAATCCACCGGGATACAATGCTACAGTGATGGGTGCCTGCAGAGCTGTCAATTGGTGGCCACTCACTGCACATAAGCCACCAAGCACAGCCGCTGGCAGAGAACTGTTTGCTGCTGGACCAGCTGGGGGCATAGACCACCCCCACACAGAATGGCAAAGTAGGAGTCCCCAAGCAGCACACACCCACACAAGGGCGGCTCAAGGGACTCGATTTGATGTTCCAGTAAGTTGGCGGGTGCCAGACTGGACTATTATTTTAAAGGAAAATAAAAATACTGCATCTGGGGCCTCCACCAGATTTTGTGCCCAGGGGCCTCCAACACACTTTATCTGGCCCTGCCACCAGTGGTACTAGTTGGGAATCCTAGACCTAGCGGCCCAGCTATCACAAAAAGTTACAGGGGGTGAGACATACTCTATGCAGCTTATATTATGTTTGCCCCCCATAACCTATAATGCGATGTCTGTGCCCCTTGAGACTGGTTGTCTTGGGGCCAGGGGGCCAGTCCAAACCAGCAGTCCAGTGATCACATGTAGGTGAGTAGAGTAGGGAGGCCCAGACATTGTGGTTGTGGAGGCCAAGTAGATAAATAAGATAGATCCTGCTGCAAGCACAGGACAGGGTGTGTCCCAGTCAGTTTGATGCAAGAGGAGTGACGATATAACATTGTGAAAAAAGGTTGTCAGGTAAGAAAACAGTGATTTGTTTTTACAATTACCCTAGATAATCCCTTTTAGCCAAACAACATGGGTCTCTCCCTAAGTGGCCTTGAGCTGATGATGGCCATTAGCTTGAAACACGTGTCTACAAGTAGGAAGTAGGGATTGTGTAAATAATAGAAGATTTACTCAAGCACATCCAGCCCGCTGTTTCTGGGAGCTTGATATATCACAGAGGTAATTTGCATGGCTCTGTCCACTGCTAAGAATAAAGGGTAACTCCTGTTATTCTTGGTCTGCTTTAAGAATTGTCTTGTGGCTACATAGGGTCAATTCAACAAAACTACATTTAAAGCCATTTAAACAAGAAAATGAAGACTATAAAGCTGAATTCAGTTATTTTTGGAAATAGTTTAAACAATAAATTAAATTTATATACTGGTTAAAAAACTTGGGAGTCCCTATTGAGTCGGTGGAATGCACTGCCCACTATGTGGACGCCTTGCTAACCGGTATAATTCAAATATCCAAGACACAAAAACACATTGGTTAACTGGCAAATTACAGCTTGACGAAGTTCCAGAGGAGAAGCGAAATGTGCGTTGGTGTCAGGTCATCCAACCACGCCCCCTCCCACACAACCTCGCTGGTATCGGCCACTGTATGCAGCAATAACGTATGTTGAAGAGAAAGCGGAGAGGCGCTGTGTCATCTGTTGCCATGTGCGCGGACTTGTGTATTGGCAGTGGTAAGATCTCTGAGGGGCGGTAGAGCGGCAGCGGCGGTGGCCGGCCTCCGTGCTTGGCTGCTAAGCTGTGTCACGCCGGACGCTCCCGCACTTGATTCACATCATGCCCGCATAAGTAAGTCCGTTTTACAGCGGCTGGCTACCTTATGGAACTAGGAGTGAGCTTGTACACCAGAATGGTTACTTATCAGTGACATTGTGCATTGAGCTCAGGTTGATTCAGTCTCACTGTCTGCCCTCATTTAAAGCATTGCCGCATTGGAAACTTGGGACTCAAGCTGCAAATCAGTTGAGGACTTTGTCCCTCTTATCAAGGCTGGCCGGCCAGTATGCATGGTTGGAGTGTGGAGGGGTGTGTGGAGTCCAGGTAGCACCTGGCGGGGGCCCCTGTTTTTAGCTCTAGCAATTGCTTTTTAGTGATTTTTGTAGACTGGTTGTAAATACATGCTGTATATGTTTTGTGTCATATCCTTCTAACTAATTAAATATTATGTCCTTTGGCAATAGTTGTGCTGTGGTGTGATTTGCCAGCTTTGCAGTTAACCAATGTGTTTTTGTGTCATGGATATTTAAACTATGAATATAGCAATTGTTCAGCATTTGAAGTGTTTGCCAATTCATCATCCAGCAGAAGATGTGCTTCCATTCTGTGGACAACACTTGGAGGCTTCCCATCCTGTGATGGAGTGATGGAGATCTGGAAATGGATTTTCTCGGGGCGAGCATTCGTCATCATCTGGTGATTGACTATACTTGGCCTCAGAAGCTCTGTCTTGCCTTGATTTATTTTTACTCTTTTTTTTACTTTTTACAGCTGTGGAAACACTATCTGACTGGGCACAGCAGCCACCAATTGTCATTGATTTACTATTAGTTTTGGGTCTGAACACTACAAACAACGGCTGCGTCTTCCCAGGATGCCAGCACGGCTGTCTGTTTGTATATTTTATTATTCATTCCTACACTACTAATAGGTTTAGACTGAGCACTGAAGCACGTCATCACCTCAGACATGGACCCAATAAAATATGTAAAGATGCATTCACTCGGTAGTCCTAATACAATAAAAAAGTTGCAAGTAAAAATGATTATTTAATAAAGGCAAACAAGGCATACTGGTTTTTGGTGTGCACAAGACTTACATATTGGCAAAGTTAGGGGAGTGAGAGCTTGTTAAGGATCGAAGAGGCATGACTGGAAGGGGGGGTGGGGAAGAAGCTGAGGGCAGGGGTGGACTGAGGCCAAAAAGAAGCCCAGGAATTGAATGGTTCTCATCCAGCCCATGAGCTGTTAAAGTGGACCAAAATACAGGTTTTTGACTATCCTGGGTTTTGGTCTTTGCCCCCCAGGCACCCCGATCAGGGCTGCCCCTCTGTGTGAAACCCCCCAGGTCGCTCAATATCACTTACCCTTCCCCGTTCCTATGGCACATGCGCAGCCTTCTCATCCAATCAGCGCACTTGGATCCGCTCGAGCCTCTTCATCCAGGAGCTTGTCTAATGCGAGCAGAACCAAGCGCGCTGGAGGCCGCATCCCCTGTTACCCTCTAACAGGGAGCGTGCCCACGGCAGCCATCCACAAATGCCTGGCGCGGGCACGCGCCCTGCTAAGGGGATAGCGGGGATGCAGCCGCAGCTTGCACATGCTCCATTGGACCAGGAACGAAGGTGAGTTCTCGACCGAATTGATCGGGGTGCCCTGGGGCGAGCGGGTATGCCTGCGCAGAGTGGGTCACCACAGTACCTCCAAGATGGTCAACAAGTGCAACAGTAGCTGAAACTCTACTCATGGCAGTCATGGGCAGGGGTGGCTATAGTGCACCTAAAGCAGAGACCGGTGTGTAGCAGGTTTTTTTGCGGTTATCTTTTGGCGTTTCAGAGGCTGTGGTTAATTGGCAATGAGTAATGGTTTTTGTGATGATGCCCAGTAAGACGCCCAGGAGATGAAATGAGGTTTCCACGGTTTTGGTTTGTTTAGCCTTAACAATGAAATAAAGGTTGCGCCCCTCGATAAAGAATGCAAAAAGGACAAGGCTGTTACTATATTGTTATGTTTAATAAGGATTATTTATTTGGAGCTATGTTCATCACTTAGGTCAAGTTGTGGCTGATTTTGTGTTAAATCATTTGAAATGAATTTTTCCTGATTGAGGAGGGGTAGGTGGAGTTAAGATGGAGAGCAGGCTGCCCCTTAGACAAGTTTCATCCAGTCGACCAGGACAGGAAGAAGCAATGAAAAAAAAACACTATATTAATTCTTGCAATATTCAACTGTAATAGTAATGAATCCTTAGATCCACCCTGCAGTATGTGTCAGTGGTCCATATCAGACATGGTGGTACACAGTAGCAGACAGGGCCAACAAACTAGATTTTACTTCCCAAAGCAAGGCCAGGCACAGCCCACAAGCTGCTGAGCCCTGCCCCAAAGGTTCTTCCCAGCCATTCAATACATTTTTTGTCAGATGAGGCTATAGCACAGCAGGGAAAGATCATGGAACTATATGTTAAATGGTAGTGGCAGATACAGTGACAGGGTGAATTCGGTCCCCATAGTCATGATGCTGAGGCTAAGTATTGCAGGGTCACACAATGAGGAGAACATTAAGTGGGTATAGTGAAAAAAGTTGGGGTGAGACATGGGAGGTAGCAAGTGGAGGAGGGTGCTAAAAGCATATGGCCATTTTTTGCTTGCACACACATAGAAATTTACCCCATTTGTACAGTGAGACAACCAAAGCAGTAAGTGTACATATGCTCGGATCGGTGGAAAGCAGTTGGGGTTTAGGTGCCCTGCTCAAGAACATTTCAGTCATGAATCGATCCCGCAACCTGCCGGGTCAAAGGATTGCTTCCTTACCTCTAGGCCAAGAATTCCTCCCATGACTGTCCTCATAGGTGGGCTGTGTGCTGGGGCTACATCCAGCCCAGTCAGCCCCAAAACATTGCGGCCCACAGGAAATTCTCCCTGTCCTCCATATGGCGGTGGTATGCAGTTGGGATGTAGGGATTACATTCCTGGCATTTGTTAGGCCCCTTCATACCAGTACATGTTACAAAGAAATCAATCTGTTGTAAAGTCATGATGGTCTCCTACCAAGTACTCCTACCAAGTACTAGACCAGGGGTACTTGAGACCCTATCAGATGATACTCGACAATGCTGCAGATTTACCTCTACCCCAACCTGATCTGCTACCATCCTTACCCAAGCAAAATGTTTTAATAAGAATAAAATGGGTCCACTTTATTTAGAAGTTCAGTCTAAAAGTGGGTTCCACGTGTCCTTCACTCCTCCGATCATATGCCTAATTTGGGAATAAAAAAACACCCTACCTCTTACCCTTTTCCCATGGTGTCGCTCCCGGGGCTCTTAGCTACAGCCATTTGTGAAGCTCTCGCCATAGCTTCAGTGACTGATAGTCACCGATTCACATCCCAGGGGCTGCAGTGCTGATTGGGTGACTCACTTGGAAGCGTTAAGGTGTGTTTTTTTGTATTGATGTCCTATGCGGGATTAAATTATTTTAAGTGTTTTTAGCATAGTTTTAGGTGAATGACAAACTACCCATGTGACGCAGGTGCTACCTGAGATTATTAAAAAATGCTAAGCAAAGCCCCAAAATATTTTTCATTTCATGTTAATTATTGTCAAATAAACTGGCCATTGGTTATTATATAGAAGCTGGCATTAGCATCATCCAGTAGAAGACGCATTCTATCTGGACCCCCCTCCCCCATTGCCTCTAATGACAATCAAAGTGCGAAGTTTGCAGAAAACACGCCATTTCCCATTTTTTCTGTGTCGATCTTCTACATTTTCCAGTCATTTAACTTCTATCAGAGTCGGCAAATCTGTCTGGGCAAGGTGAATTGTTTAACTGCTCGCATTGCCTTGTCATTCTGATGTTGTCATCCGAAGATAAAGTGAAAGAATAAAATCTCAAGCAGCGGTGGGAGGATTTTATTATGCTACGTGATGAGGCTAGCCCTTTATAAATGGAAGTATCATGGTTTGTTTAGGATTCTCTAGGATTTCCAGCAACAATGAAATCTACTATTCGCTTCAAAGAGTTATATTTTAGGTTTGTTAAAAAAAAAAACTCTTATCAAAGTGGATTTTGTGGGAGCCTATTCGCGCATATGGATGGGTATTGGACTGCTTTATTACAGAGCATCAACCATTAATATTACAGTATTAACATAGGATTATAGGTGAGGATGGGTGAACCCGCCCATTGTTTATTCACAGAGCGCTATCGTATTCTATACAAACTAAAAATTACAGGGGGGTGGGACACTTCACGACGTCCATTGCCAGGAACAATAGGCCTGATTTAGTGCCTCCTCCAAACCATGTCGTATTAGGCCCGTTCTGTGTATAATACATTTTTTTCCCGTATGCGCGTGAGCTTACGCATGAATCAGAGCCTCCATCGGAAGCCGTCCGTTTACTGTTCGAAGCTGCGTACCCCGACGAGGATGGCATTTTCTGCCTCTCGTTGTGTTCTCTACAGGTCGAGGCTAAGGTATACGTTACCCCGTACTCCTTGTTTTTTACAGTTTTTGAGCGTTTTTTAACGTAGGTTTCCACGATAATTTTCCGTGCCCTGTTATATTCTGCATGCATCTTCCTCCTAAAATACGTCCAAGCGGCATTTTTTACTGGAATTTGCATGCGCGCACCTATTACCCTCAATCCTGTCCCCGTCTCAACTATTCTCTCACTCACCTCTGCTTCCATACTACCTCTAACTCACTCGTGGTTCCACTTTTTCTCACCTTCCGTCCTTCATGCTTACCTAAACTCACTCACGGTTCCACTTTATATGTTCTCCCGTTCTTCATGCTTACCTAAACTCACTCGCGGTTCCCTGTTTTCATCTTCTCCCATGCATAATGCTTACCTAAACTCACTTGCGGTTCCAGTTTAGATGTTTTCACGTCCTTCATGCTTACCTAATGTTCTTCAGGTTCTTGTTATTTTTTGTTTCCTTCTTGATTTCTTCTGTTTGTTTTTTTGGCCCTGTGTTCATGTCTAAACTTAAACTGAAATAAACAGGAAACATCGTTAAGTTTAACAGCATTTATTATCTGGATTTTTTTTGTCTAAAAGGTATTTTGGCTTGTGTTTTGGGCAAATTTTTTACTTTATAACTATTTAAAATTAAAAAAAAAGTGGCAGGCCCCAGGATTCTAGTCTTCACTGGTCCCCATGGAAGCAGCAAGCTCCTGGATGTCGCCCACCAGCCGATACACCGTCGCCGTCAATTTTTTAGGTCTGTCCTGTGGGGTTTCTGTGTAAAGGAAGCAATAATTATTTCTAGCCATATACATGTTTGCTAGCTGTGGAATAAAATATTATTAAGGTTACAGCAAAGGCATGAGGCCATAGTTCATTATGCTAATGGATTAGGCTAGGGATCAGGCCATAGGTCATTATGCTAAGGGATTAGGTTAGGGATCAGGCCATATGTCATTATGCTAAGAGATTAGGGCCAACTTTGTCAAGACCTGTGAACGAAGCTATGTTTAATGTACTTAAATAAGTAGTCACAAAACGTATCAGGCTGGTGGGCAACCTCTGCTTGGGGGACCAGCATTCCCTCTGGGGCCTGCCACTGACCAGGATCTGATTGACCATTGATTTCTTTCATGCAAAAACTCACTTTGAGCCACCTTCAAGCCCAAAATCTATGGGTATTCATCCTAAACAACAAGAGGATCAGATTTGCATTGAATAGAGCTACGGAGCAAGGAGTGGCTTATTTTCAAGGCGTACCAATATACGCCACCTGGTAAGGGTACCAAAAATAGGTGGCGGGCACGCGGTGGATGATATCTATGTGGTTGAGCACTATTGAATACTTGCTGCATGAGATTTGGGATATCCGGCATAAATTGCAGTTTGAAAATTTAACATCACGAGTCAATCTCTGGGACTCTATTAAACCCATGTATATAATTAAGGGACATCAGATTTTTTATGGCTGATTTGGGCCAACTTATAATAATTGTATTTTTTGTTAACTAATCAATTTGCTCTGTGTATTCTAATTAATTTATTGGTTTCATAATGTCAGTGTGACAACACCCACCTTTGCCATGCAGCTCAGGGGCGTCATCTGGTGGCCTCTCCAAGGGACGCTCTCCACCCGCTACATCAACATCTAAAAGAATAGAAGCAGGGAATGAGTGTGTGTTGTCAGTGGATGTACCTGTGTGTGCTTCAGTCAGACAAACATACCGGAGTGTAGTGGCTCCGCCATCAGGTACGACTCCCTGGCGACGCGCTGTTGCCCCTACTCTGTAGAGAGGTCTAGTGGCTGCTCTGAGCCACCTACAGAGGAGTGGGAGGACCTTGGCCCTGGAGTGGCACCACCCTCACTAGGCCCAGATCCATCCTGCACTGGCCGGACTGCTCGCCTCCGGGTGGGTCGGATCCTGAAATCCCATTCGCTTACTGGAAGAGAATAGAATTCATAAGCAGAGCCCTAAATATGGATTTTGGATTAGCTTACAAGTAATAGTCATGTACTTACTTGGGAAATGCTGAGCAAAGAATTGCCTCACCCAGGGCCTCTTCCTTCTCTTTAGGTCCGCCCATCGGCAGGCGGAACTAACGCAACATGTGTGCAATCGATCGCACCCATGACATTGGGCATGTCGGCTATATTAAAAAAGCCCAACTTAACCGCGTTCCAGGCTACCATGTTGTCTGGGAAATAGATGTATTTTTTAGACAGGGTAGCCATGCCATCCAAAAACTTGGTTAGTGTGCGGCTCAGCGTAGGCTGGGACATCCCCACGGAGAGGGCACCCAGCCTCTGGAACAAGCCGTTCGCCAAAAATTGCAGGCAGCCAAGCATCTTGGTCATACCTGAAATTCCTTGTGGTGCTGGCTAACCATGGCCGCAAATGCGGTTAAGGTGGGTCAGCTCGAACAGCTCAATGTCATACATGCAATCGGGCTTCTGCCATGGCGATGCATAGCAAGCCATTCAGCTGCAGGCGCTCATACTCCTCCACGTCCTTCTCAAACATGTTAACAGCTTGCTTTCACCTACAAAATGACCCCGTAAGTCCAGCGGAAGCAAACCCGTTTTATTGAGTGGTTTGTCATGGCCAATCAAGGTTTGGAATCACCCACCAGCCCATACCAATCACGTAAGTTGGCCGAAATAACAGCAAATTGCCGATAAACATACGTTTTTCGAAAGCGCGTATATGCGTTAGCTTAAACGCATATTCGCATGAAAAAAGTAACATAGAAGCCCAAAAAACATGTAAAAACTCTCAAAAAATACACAGACACATGCGTAAGTGCATGTGAAAGTGGTTCAGAATCAGGGCTATTGTTAGTATTATCTTTTGTCTCCACCCGTTGGCTCCTGCTCCGCTTCCTTCTTTCCTACCTCCTCATCCAGTCATGGGATCCAGGATCAGACACATGAGTGGTTGCTGGCGTTGAACATGAAGCCCAGCAAGGTGGTCTGCGAGAGTGGGCTGAGGCCGAGTTGGGTTGAGTCGCATCCATAGGCTGGTGCATGTGCTCAATAGTGGAGTTCCAGCTAAAAAAATGCATGGGTGAGTTGACGTGCAGACCAACAGACCAACAGCACTTCACCACTAATGAGTGGGTCAGCGCTGATGATACCATAACATCCCTATCCTTTGCCTGCTAGAAAAAAACACTTTAGGACATGAGGAAGAATGCAATATTGCCACAGCAGGAAGCAGAGGAGCAAGAGGAAGGTACATTTAGGCAGGTGTCAGGCCAGTCCACAAGTGGCTTACAGGGTCGGTTGCCGGACTGACAGTGGTCAGCTAAGGGACAGTTTTGGAGGCTTTCGGAGGGGGACTTTTCCTCACAGCAGCTCATGAACATCAATGGAGTGTAGCTGGTTGGATGCAGAGGTGGATACACCTCTCATTGAGGACAGCTTCTCTTGGACAGCTTTGTCTGGTTCACATGAGCCACTACATGCTCCAGTGCCTGTGGACTGACCCCAGAGTTACCCGCATAGTCAACAGTGCAAATTACTGGATGGCCAACCTGCTGGATACCCGCTATAAAGATAACATCACATCTTTGAGTGCAAATGCAACCTGGTGAAGGCAATACTGGTGGAGTTCCCAAATTACATTGAGGGCTCAGTGGTGGCACGAGGCCAAGGCCGAGAAGGAGGAGGAAGACATTTGCATGCTTTGCCACCAGTCACTGAAGCTAGGGAAATCTCTGCATGGCATCCATCACCAGGAACTTGCAAAGCATACCAAAAAACATTATTAGTATTATTAAAAACTATATTGTTAAAATAAATACATGCGAACACCAGAGGCTTTCGTTGCCTCTACCATCGCCTCCACAAGACCCCCTGTCTCCCCCCTAAAGGGAGGATGTGAGACCACTGCCGCTGCCTCCACCATCGCCACCACCAAGACTGTCGACACTATCCCAGGGAAGCGTTCAGCTTTCTATTCCTCAAACAGACCTGGACAGAAAGTGGAAGTTTGGTCCATCTGACTTGCGAGCCCTGGGCTTGAATTCTCGTATTTGAAAACTGCTTGCATTTGAAATGCTCCCATTCCAGCTGGTGGAGCTGGAGAGCTTTTAAAATCTTATGGCAAGGGGGCCAGTTGTCTCAGTTAGTTAGAGCATGGTGCTAAAAGAAAATCTTGTGGCTGTGACTGCCCACAATACATCACTCCCAGCCGCCACAAATTTTCTTGACAGGCAACCCCTTGTCCTGCACCAACAGGTTGTGGAGAAAATAAGGTGTGCACTGTGCAATGCTATATGTTGCAAGCATACCTCCCAACTGTCTCTGATTTGGAGG
Organism: Gastrophryne carolinensis; assembly: GCA_027917425.1. Lineage (NCBI taxonomy): Eukaryota > Metazoa > Chordata > Amphibia > Anura > Microhylidae > Gastrophryne > Gastrophryne carolinensis. The sequence continues at coordinate 450,006,986 of CM051237.1, forward strand.
GACAGTCCCTCTTTTGAGCCCATGTCCTCATGTCCCTGGTCGGTCTTCTCTCTCTTGCTTTGAGGTTTAATATGCAGATCTGCAACAATAAATGATTCATTCTCCTTTTCAAAGTGTTTATATTGTTGTAACTGTTACTTCCTGTCTCCTATCCATCAATCAATAAGGGGGCATGACTTAATTTCACAATTGTCCCTCTTTCCCACACTAAAATTTGGATGGTATGGTTTGCAAGGTCCTTATCACAAACTGACAACTAAGCATGGGCAGGGATGTTACAGCTCTTTAACTACTCACTGGGGTAATGTAGAGGCAGCCAGGCCCGAACTATGAGGCGTTTTGACACATGTACTTCCACCACCCATGATTGCCAGACATCACCTGTTGCCTACTTTCTCCTGCCTCCTCATCAAGTCAGCGCCTGCACCACCATTTTGAGAACATGGGAAAACTGCAGCAGGTGGTGCTCAAACTCATCTGTCTGGGTGAAAGACAGATGAGTGGTTGCTGCCACTGAATCTAGAGCCTGGCAAGGTAGGGGGGTGTCATCACTGACAAGAGAATCCCCCTATCCACAGACAACGTGGACATCCTTACATTCGTAAACTAGACATGGATCCCACAGGGCTGTGCCAGCACCTGAGCGAGCAGTTGAAGTATTGGCTACCTCCATCTCTTCCACCTACCTGGCAGAAAAAACACGGACTGGTGGGAGGTATAGAATATTTTTCATGCATAATGAAACATCAGGTTAAGGGTGATCTGTTTTCTCTCTAGTGTAGCAGACTTGATGCTCTTTAATTTACAGACGAATGAAAACACTTTTTGGAAAGGCGTCGACAGAAAGAAAAGCACCTCTCATAAGAAACATCGCAATAACATGGGACCAAGCAAACCAATTTTTCAGCCTAGGAGAAACATTGTTGGCTGCAGGATACACCATAGTTGGAAAGAAGGCAGCTCAATGACACTATAGAAAGGATCTATAGATTTAGATGTACCAGTCAATATTTCCCTCTTCCTTATTAAATATCATGGGTTTGACTGTGTTTATATACTAGAACTCCACAAAGATGAAAGGGTGTCTGCTCTTGAATTACTTCCAAACAGAGTTGCTTTATCATGGATAAGCGATGGCCATTTGGCTGACACAATGATTGGTACAGCTGTGGAAAACGTGGTTGAAAGAGAAGACGGTTCCAAAGATTAATGGAAAGGGATAGTTTTAGCCAGAGCACAAATCATGTACACATGGTTTTATATAACATATGAAAAATATTGTATTTTATACATGTATCAGCTTTTAGATGGTGATAAAAAAGGAGGTCTTCTGCCTGACTCTATTGGTTCTCTTCCAGTGGAAAGAGAGCCAGGGGAGGTTTTGGGCAGCCTGGTTGGGAAGCAAGTGTATGCCAAAGAAGGTGGCTCAAAAAGGACTGGCATGGTAATTCATCAAGTGGAAGCCAAATCTTCAGTGTACTTTACCAAGTTTTAAATTTATGTCTATGATTTGGTGAAGACTTCCTAAGTGACGTTCTTGAACTTTGACAAGGTCGTGGAGCGAGCATGTGTAATATTTCTAGAAAATCCAACATTTAGATTATAATCTTTCATTCCTGCGAACTCTTGCATTTAATGAAGTAAAGAGAATATGAGAAGGAATTTTTGGATTACATCAATTTATTTTTCCTTATACAGCAAAAAACCACTTCTGACAAATTGGAAATAAGGAAAGAAACTGAACATAAAATGAAAACAGGAGTTGTAAAAGTGCATACGAATGGAAGCGTCATGTAATTGCTCATTATGAAATTTCTTAAGCACTCATTCTTTATATATTTCTATATATAATTTCCCTAAATTAGGTGTCTGTATATTTTAGCTTCCAGCATCCATGCTGAAGGCATTATGGGCGAATAGTATGTTTATGTTGCTATCTACAGATAACAATGCACTCTGAAGTCCTAATGTGTGCCAATCAAATGGCGCTGATTGGACAAGAGCCTGTACATGCGCCATTTTTACAGGCAAACTGGGGGGTTTCACATAGCAGGGCAACCCAAGTTAGGATGCCCCTGAAACAAGAAACAAAACTCGGGATATTGAAAATCCTGGGTTTTGTCCTGATTAAACACACAAAGCTGAAAAAGAACAATACATGGGAAAAAGTTCACAGAAAAAAATTGCATTGCATTGTAAGAAGAAGAAAGAGAAAAATGGAAACCTAAAGATACTACAGAGAAAAACTGTAAAAATAATAAAATCTGGAAAGCAACAAAAGATGGATGTACACAGAAAAAAACTATTGTGAAATAAACTAAAAAGAGAACATATCCACAAGTGAGCCATGTAGCCCATCACTTTACTGAATGAGCTATCTAGCTTTCTCAGCCAAGTGACACTTTTAATAGAATAACTCACAACCATGCTTCCACCCTGAAAATACTGTCTCCCTCTCTCTTGCTCTCCCACTTTCTCAACAACGCTAATCGACTCTCCTATACAGTGCCAAACAGCTGGGCTCTCTCTCCAGCAACGATACTAATCTACTATCCTATACAGTGCCAGCCAGACTCACATATACTGGAGCCCAGCAGCAAGCGCTTTCAAGCCCTGCCTCACTCCACACAATGCCCCATCCCCTCCTCTTCCCTTCTTTGCCTACGGCAATCACTTTACGGCAGCAGCAGGGACAGTTCTCCCATTCATAGCACATGGTTTATTTGTGGGCGATGGAACCTGTCACCCAGGCGTAAATTCACACAACTACCGCTCCTCAACCCCAGTACATTGCTGTTTTTGGACAACACAGTTTGGAATATCATTTCTAAAATTAATCACATAACTATGACTATAATCTGTGTTGCCATAAAAAAATTGAGATAGTGCTCCTTTAAAGTGGTTGGAACCAGTGGTATTAAAGAGTACTCACACCCAAGTGGTTGGAGCCAGTGGTATTATAAGTACTCACACCCAAGTGATTTGAGCTAGTTGTAGTAAAACGTACTCACACCCAAGTGATTTGAGCCAGTGGTATTAAAGAGTACTCACACCCAAGTGGTTTGCACTATTAAACAGTACGGAAACCCAACCTATTTAGCCCTCACTCCAGCGGCTTTCCCTGGTTAAATGTCCTGAAAAGGACAATAATGTGCTGACCAACCTATCTAACCTTGACTCCAGACGCTTTCTCTATATAGATGTCCTGAAAAGGACAATAGGGTGCTTAACAACCTATCTAGCCTCTCAGCCGCAGCAGCAGCAAGGAACATAATTCCCTAACTACTGCAGATTCCAGCACGAGCGTGGTGTGAAGTGGACTCCGCCTTTTATATGATGGGGTCACATGTCCTGCCTGGCCAATAGTTGCTGGGGAAGGAAGAAGGCTTTGGGGCGAGTGCCTAATGAGTGCATGTATTTCAATTTGAAATCTGTGCTCAGGTTCGGGGACCTGAACTCGCACAGTTCGGTACGAACCCAAACTTTGAGGTTCGGGTTCGCCCAACCCTAATTATTGGTTAATAAGAGGAATCAACTTATAATATTAATACAATATATAATGTAATATTATAAACCAATAGGCAGCATCAACCATTAGTATTGTAATAGTTATACACTATATAATATACTATTACGGGTAAAAGGTACCGCTAATATTAACATCATATATAATATAGTAGGTTAATAGGGAGCGTCAGCCTTTAAGATATTAATAAAATATATAATATTATTCGTGAAAGGGTCCATCAAATATTTTTCGATGTAGAGCATTTGTAAAGTTCTCTTTGCTTTCAAATTTACCTATAGAAAAATGTAAATTCTATGCAGCCCCAGAGACCCCCTGGCAGGAGCATTGGGGGTCAAGCTAATTATTTAGCAAAGCAAGTTTAACTTTGGGTGTGCTTTTGGCTGTGAAACGAAACTTGCATCTAAGTGAGCATTTTCAAGTTACGCCACAAAAAAATGGAATAGAAAAACTTTAGTTTTGTACTTGCGATTGGGCATATTTACCAGTGAGGTACATCATTTTTCTAATGAGGCAGAGATACATTTCAGAAAAGTTTGGCAACAGCACCCTACGGTCTATGCAGAAAAACCTTAGCATACCCCATAGAGAGGTGTTGTTTCCAAACTTTCAAAAAAGTATCCTTACCTCATTGGAAAAATGTGTGCACCTCACCTGTGAAAATGCCCCATCACAGGTACAGGTGATTTGCTTGGGAACAACTTGAACAAACCTTTATTATTGCACTTTATTTATTGCTCACCAAGATGCAGGTTTCAGTTCACATACAAACGTGCACCCAGAGTGACCAAATAATTAGCAGGTTCCCTAGTCCATTTCATGCCGTCACTGTGTAGGAATACATTTTCCTGCAAAACTTCAGTTTCTCTGCGAGATCAAATGCAGGCCAACATTCGCATTCACCGGTAACATTTGCACAGGGAAAATGCATGTCTCCCATGATCAGCTATATTACAAGACTTAATCAAGTCCTGGGGGTAGTCATGCAGTAAATTACCATTATAACTGGAACAACCAAAAGAGAGACACAGTCTCCACATGGCTGCAGAATGACCTGCTAAGAAGAGATTCACTTTCCCACATTATTTACTGGAGGAGACACTGGATTTGGCAAGACATGTGGATTATGTATTTTCCTTCCTTCTTCTGAAAAAATTTAGAAATGAACACATATGTGCGTAACGACATCAGGCCCAGAATAAAGGGACTGTCAAGGCAAAGATAAAAAAAAAAGATTCACCAATAGTCCTGCTTATGTAATTGGTCCTATACCAGATCTATGATTAAGGACCCAAAGGTGCTCTGCTCTCGTCCCTATCTGCTATTGATTTTATGACTGTGCTTGGATTAAGCTTCTACACTTTTTTGGAAGATTTTAAATGGCTTTAATAAGTTTATGGATGTTTTAAGGAAGATGCTGGCAGCACCTTGTTTTTTGCATGTCCTATACTGGAGGTTTCAAACTTACCAGCAATGAAAATTCACGCTATACCACCCACCTCAAGACCACGTTCTAGCTGCCTCCCCAAATTACTCACAGTGACTAGCCACACCTCCTCCATTTATTTCAATAGTTAGTGTGTGTCCATGTCATTGTAGTGTATGAAATGGGTGTGGCAAATCACTGTAACTGACACGAGGGAACAGTTGCTTGGCTCTTTGCCGCTATGATGTGTGGATGAGATCATCGGTGTAAGTATGAAACTACCGGTAAAGGGCAAATCAGCAGCGTAGCTGCTTTTTCTTTACGTTTTTGCCTGGACAGAGACTTTTGCCCATGAAATGGAGCAGTAAATTTAGGGGCCCCTAATGAACATCACATCCTCTCATTCCATTTCCCTCTCTCGCATTCCCTCTACAGTTGCTCTCTCTCTCTGTCTCTCTCATCTCTGTGTCTCTCCACTTTCTCCCTGTCTTGTCTCTCACTTACAGGACCAGATTAAGGGCAGGGCCTGAGGGGCTCATGCCCAGGCGCCTCCATCAGTTGATATAGCCATACAGCCTCCACCACATGTACCAGAAATGTAGGACATTCTAGCATTAGCAGCATTTACACAAGGTGCCAGGTGAAACTGTTGATATCCATGGGCTATGGCAAGATTTCCACAAGCGTTGCACCATCACTGGAACCTGGTCAAGGAAAGGAGTTATTTTGTTGTTACCCCCAACCAAGGGAAGGATACAGGTATGAGGGGTTGTGTTACGACTGGACATCTACTTTAAAGGATAAATACAGTATGGGGGCTCCCACCAGACTTTCTGGCCAGGGGCGTCCACCACACTTTATACAGCCCTGCTCTCTAATGTCTTACTTTCTTTTTCTCACCTGTCTTGCACCTCTCTCTCTGTCTTTTGCTCTTTTTTTGCATCCTTCCTGTTACTCTCTCCTTCGCTTTCTTTTGTCTTTCCTGTTTCACTCTGTGTCTGATACTTACATTCTCCTCAAAGAGCTTTCAGTGGACCTGAAACAGCTGCAAACCAATAGGGTAGGTTTAGCCCTTTTTGGTTCTCCTGTCATAAGGACCTCCGTGGAAGAGAGTTCTGAAAGTTGTACCTAGTATGGTGCCGAGAAATTTCTGATGGTGGCTGTGGGCTAGATAATGAAAGAGTACAATAAATCCAAATTACTGTGATAAGCTGGTCATCCCTCAACATGTTTGGCCACACTGTGTTTATTCAGACTATGGGTATAGGATACCCTTTAGTGTGAGTCAAATGTTTTTTTGGTTGGAAAACTACAAGCAACATTATATAGAGCAGAAGTATTATAAGGTGAATCCAGAGGGGCAGACAGATTGGTTGTCCATAACCATTCTAAGTTCAGCCTCCCCATGTAAAACGGCTGGTGGGGCTACTACTGAAACAAGGCCTGGGTGCAGTTGGAAGCGAGTTAGATGACATGGCTATAGTGCAAGCAGCTGAGTTGCAGAGAGAGAGAGAGCTGAGGTCTATGCACAGAGTTGAGGTTGATGATGGAAGAAACTAAGTGGGGTTCTGGCATGAATGTAACAGAGGAGGCACCCATTAAGAGTAGTATAGATCCAAAGGAACCAACAGGCCGTGATGGAGGAGCCACTGTGCCTGAGACTCCAGTAAGGTGTCTGAGAATTCTGCCCTGTAGTGACTGTTGTGTGACGGAGAAGCCCTCGTTTTGCAGGGATGGTAGGGCTCGGTCACCTAATGAGGAGAGGTTTCCCTGTGTTTTACTCACTGGCAGCCCGATGGCCCCTCTGTCGATGCTGGGCAACTCCATATTCTAGTCTGGCATCCCCTATAGACAGTTTCCACACATTTAATTGTGAAATACAGTGCCTAGCCACTATGCTGAAACGTTCTGGCAAACTGTGTGGTTCTTGATGGGCACAAGGCAATTTAACAATTAAACGTTCTAATAAGCAAGTGTACCTGTGTGCTAACTGAAATACACAAGACTGTTTAACCCTTAAACTAAAACATACTTATAAAGCAGATCTGCCTGTGTTTGCTTTTATACAAGATGCAAGTTTATTTTGCCTGTGAACTGTGAATTTGACCATGACGCAGATTAAAGTATTAAAACTTTCAGGACCCTGCACTAATAAAAACAGCTGATGCTTTCACTTATACTGCTTGCAGTTGAGTGTTTGTCTGCTGTGATACCATCTTGTGAGCTCCTTATGCTGCAGTCACATTATCCCTTACTCTCAGCTACCATAGCTGCGTGCTGTAACTTTGCCTGAGATACGTTGACACCATGAAATATTTAGGATTGCAATTACGACTGTGACTGCTGCTGGTTAACCCTACTAACTATCAGGGAATAAAAGGAAGCCATAATCTGGGCTCAATAAGGCAAAACAGGTCTGCTTTTTGCAATCCATTAATCAAAATATGACAAAACACATAAACGCATCAATAGTTAAAGCGGACCTTCACTCTAAATAAGAGTCTATCTTATATGTTTCCCACACCCTGTACATACAGATTGCTCACATTAAAAATCATCCTACCTGCATCTACTGCATTTTATAAGCCTTTAAACATCCAAGATGGCGGCTTATGGAAGCTGCCATTTTTGCAGGCAGCCTGCAAACAGGAAGTGCCTGCAAACAGGAAGTGACTGTGCTGCTCTGCATTCTGGGACTGCTGACCTTTCCCTGACCCCAGCTCTGCTCTGTCTGAGCAAAGCACAGCTATAACCCGCCCCCCTGTACCTTATCCCACTCTCCTCTCCTCAGTAAGTGTGATGCTTCTGAGTCAAGATGGCGGCGCCCGTATCCTAAATTCCCGAACAGAGTTGCAGCCCAGTGGGGGAAAGTATAATAAATTAGTGACTAAACATGTAAAATATATTAATTTTAGATGCTGAGGAATTGTTTTTTAAGAGTTTGGGCTTTTCATTAAATCATGGTGAAGGTCCGGTTTAAAATAGATTTCAACCTTGGGCTTAAATGTTATACATGTTATAATGGTATTAATAGCGTTTATACATTTTATAAAACTATACCTTTTTTCAATACATTGACAATATCCTTGAATTTAGTGTTTTAGTGTTTACCAAGTTTTTGTTGCAGAATAAAATATGTTTCCATTGCTCTGTATTGGGAATAGTTCCAGGATACCATTAGCATATTTTCTGCCTCCATTAAGAGCCATAAATTATGGCCATGAAAAGAAGTCAAGATTTAAAATCAATGTTTTTTTTTAACTAGAAGCAGCTCAGGGCAGTTACAGATCAGTCTTGACAAGTGTCCCCAAGATTGTTTATTGATGGGATCGGATTGTAACTCTAAAGGATGTCAACAGTTTGCAGTTCAGGCAGTGGCTCTGAGGATGTAACTGGGGGCCAAAAATCAGCCTGTGAATTTACTGGCCCTGACCAGCCCATCACCGGCCTTATAATATGCTGAGCTATAACCCCCAAGTTCTTCTCAACAAAATTAAGAGAAAGTCAGCTCTACCTTACATACAGGGTTCTCAGTCCAGAGATAGTCAGTGAAATCCGTCTGTAGCTGTTAACGCTAAACTTTGAATGGATTTTAGTGACATGTCCTGGCTGGCGATTTTTCTATTGGTAGACATGAACTTGACATGGACATGTGGGTTTGATTAAAATGATGGTGCTGATAATACGGCAGGGGTGGGTGTTGGAGATACAATACTTTGCAACAGCCTCTGCTTGTCTCTGAATGTGATTTGGCGACCTTGGCCAGATTTAATACAGTTTAAAGTTAGGACACTAGATGTTGCTGTTACCACTGAACTATAGTCTCTATGCATTTTTATGATTTGTTGTTTTCTCGTGTATATTTAGCTCTGCTCTATGTCTGTGTTAACCATTCTCGTACTGCATTCATGCTTGAGTAAAGCCGGTTCCTGTTATACTGCTAATATCTATCTGGGTTTGAATCTGTTGCACGCAGCACTTACACTTTGCAACAGGTTATAGGCCCAGTGACCAAATGAAGACCCAGTGATGGGAATAATTCCAGTGATCAAGTGCGGCCCAGGCAAGGCAATGCCCAGAACAGGAGACAGCGCAATCACTGCGGATAGCGACATAAGACTGTTCATATATATAAATGAGGGAGAATGCCCAGCAGCTCAGAGCTTAAACTCTTGGTGGCCAAGTTGAACAGTGACAATTATCAGCTATGGAAGTTTAAAGTGGAAATGCTATTATCCAGAGATGACTTGTGGGAGGTTATAACTACAGAGAGGCCACAGGACAATAATCGGGACAGGGGCAGAAAAAACAGAAAGGCACGGGCCACCATAAGCTTACTAGTAGAAGACGAACAGATTATTCACATATGCAGTGAGAATACAGCGAAAGGCATGTGGGATGTACTGAAAAGACTGCATGAAAGATTCATCCTAAAAAAGCAACTTGTTTCTGCTAAAGAAACTTTACAAAATGAGGCTGAGCAGAGAGCAGGACATGCAGGAGCACATAAATGCCATGCTGGAAGTCACACAACTCACAAGGCCTGAGGCAGATCTCACACTGATGTTTGTAAAGACCAGGCTCATAGATGATAATCAATGAAGAAAGGATCTTGCACCTGACAGAAACTGACACCAGAACAGCTCTTAAAGCTACAGACACAGGAAGGAAACCAGGGTGTGCTTTAGATGCAACAAACAGGGACACATAAAGAGTGACTGTACTATATGGAAAGCAGAGCAGAGTCCCTACCTGCGTGCTGTAACTTTGAGATCTGACAGTATCCCCCTGTCCAGTTAAGTGTGAATGTTGCATCAAATCAAAAGCCACAAGAGCAACACTTCCTAAAGTAAGTCAGAATAGAACTTCAAGACCACTTGATCTAGTTCACAGTGATGTATCAGGTCCCCTAAACCCACCTACACCTGGAGGAAACAGGAGCATAGCAACTTTCATAGATGACTATTCAAGATACGCAGTCACTTACCCCATGCAATACAAGAGTGATGCTCTTGACAAATTAAAGGACTATTTAGTAAAGACAAGTAAAACGTTTAAGAGCAGGTCTATCATACTTTGAAGTGACAATGGAGTTGAATTTACAGGACACAAACTACAAGAGTACTTAAAGCAAAATGGAATAGAACATCAAAAAACAGTGCCACACACCAAAGCAAAATTGGAACCAAGACGCTCAATGAGTGAAAACAGAGGTACACCACCTGTATGTCTCTCATACAAAGCAAGCACTGTCAGTACTATCAGACCTGCAACTTGCGGAGACATATCTCAGCTTTCAGAAGGGGAATCCAGTAAATGGATAAAGGCTGCAAAGGAAGAGATAAAGCCCTTGAATTATACCAAAACATGAACAATTACAGAACTACCACCTGGAAGGAAAGCCATAGGCTGTAAATTGACTTTTAAAGTGAAGCACAATGCAGATGGCACAGTGGAGAGATACAAAGCAAGACTCATAATCAAGGGATATTTTCAAAAATATGGAGAAGATTATGATGAGACTTTTTCTCCAGGAGTAGTCAAGCATGCTACAATAAGGACTTTGCTGACAGTAGCCCCCACAAGAGAAATGCAAGTGAAACATTTTGAGAGAGAACAGCGTTTCTACATGGCGAGTTAACAGAAGACATCTACATGAAACAACCACCAGGGTTCAAAGATGAACAAAGTATGGTCCAGATGCACTGGACCTAGTATGAGAACTTCAGAGAAGTATATATGGTCTAAAGCAAGCGGCCAGAGCATGGAATATGAAAATAAATGAAGAGCTTACACATGAGGACTTTCAGAGCAGAAAAGCAGACCCCTGCTTATACACAAAGAAATTGGCAAGCAGATGGTTTGATGTGCTTGTTTATATGAGCAAACTTCTAGTTTGTTTTGAGCAAAAAGGGATTAGACAGAAAGTCAGCACGTTGAGACCAAGAAACTCCCAGTACAAGATACTTCTTGAGTTACTTTACTGCCCTTACACAGAAGATGGGTTTAAAAGACTAAATCTCAGCTGTAGAGGAGGAGATACAACAGCTTCTGCTTCTCTGAATGTGATTTTGGGATTTTCGCCAGATTTTATGCAGTTTACAGTTAGGACACTAGATGTCGCTGTTAACAATGCTTAACTGTAGTACCTGCATTTTGATTCACACTCTGCAACAGTGGGAACGCCTCACAGCCATGATGCTGAAGCTATAGCATTGGGGACAGGACATGGGCTGGGCTGTTAGTTGGGGAGACTTGGCAAGCTGGCAGTGGAGAGGGCTTTAGAAGAAGAGTAAGTTCATTCTAGCACAGACACTAGGTGAGATGGGCTGTTCATTAAAAATTAGATCCAGCCCAGTTGGCCCAGATACAGATACAGAAAATTCTCCCTTTACTCCGTGGATGTCGCTCAAAAATGAAATTACAATTGCCAATGGGAATATCAGGTATTGCCTTAGAAAAAAAATATTTATTTAGCTTTGATTATTTACATCAATGGACATAGGCAAATATTACATTTCATTTTATCGCTGATGCCCGGCATCTCCCTTTAAGTTTCTCTGTCCCGAGCAAATGTCACCCTTTATTTCCCCCTGTTAAGGCTTTCTAGTCATAAATATGCACAGGACCTAATCTCCCCCAGGAAGGAGAATTAGCATTTATGAGTTGAGCTGAGTGCAGATCAGACTCCCTGCTGATTCTCTCACACCTCCAGCCTGGGAAGGCCCCGATGGGTCTGAAGGCGGTATGACCCCTGGCTGTGAGCTCCTTCACATTAAAGACGAGAGCTGCAGACCAGCGGCACCAACAGAACAAATCCGCACATAGAGGTAGGTTGCTACGGGCCCTGCAAAAGGGGAACCTAGAGAAATGGAGATCTAAGGTTCTAACCCATTTAGGGACCCCATCTTTGGACTCATCGGATGCCCGGCATCCAGCCCAATCTTTTGGTGTTGTATCCAGAGCTATACAATCCCCTTGCTCAAAGTTATATCCCTAACGGGTTTTAGGTGCTAAGGCAGGCTACACAACAGTGGGAGGGGACAATCCGGCATACAGAAGGGAGGGAGTGAAAGGGTCCCAAGGCATAAAGGGTGTAATCCTGGGCCAGGCTTTTGTCAGTTTCAGGGAGGTCACGGTGCACCCATGCTGGAGGTGCCTATCAACAAGCTTGCCACTTATCTCTTGTGGGAGCTCTTCATCACCACTCTACAACTGCTTCTTAAGGTAACTGACTATTATATATCTCTGTGTAACTCAATGTAACCCACTCCTCAGAACGACATTTGTATTCATTCATATTCCATCATTGCCAAATGCTTGTTATCACTGCCTAGTGCGCTCATTGCATTAATACCTATATTTAACTTGAGCAATCTTTTTGCCTTAGCCAAGAATCCGTGTGCCCGAAGGCTTTGGGCCTGGTAGTCCCGCTAGGAGGGCAAACAGATAGGGTTTTGGGAAAGCGGTCTGTGTGTCTGGAGATCCCTGATTGATAGTTGGATCACGTGACCCGCAGTTCACCTTGTACTGCAGGAAAAAATGCTGCCCCCAGTGCTTCACAAAACATTGATTTAAATAGACAGGATTCTCGCTTCTTAATTTTGCCGCACTGGAGATGTGTGAAAGAGCACTAAGAGCCATATTCCCTTAATTTATTTTAGGTGCACTTTGCACATACACTGCAAACTACGAAGGGGCAGCTGAATACACACTGTGACCGTCAGTGGCCAAATGTAGGGCCCGGTTTTGCCAAGGGAATGAGGAGAAAGGTAAGAAAAGTTAGCTTTGCAGTGGGTGTATGTACAATGGGGGGAAGGGGTTGCACTGGCAATTTGGAATATCCACTACGCTGAGAACAGATGGTACCAACACCCATTTTGCAAGTGGGTTTTGGTGTGGTTTAAACAGACTCTGTCCAGACTGCATAAACTCACATTTTGTCCCTTACAGCACCTCAACCCTGCTCCTGTTTGAAAAAATTCAGCCGGCATTGCGATCCTGTGGTGTCCATGATCACCCATAGCTCACTATTGAGCATAGGAGACAAAAGGCCACCCCTTGGTGTCAATCACAGTATCTTGATATGTCCTCTCTATTCATTACAATGGTGGGGGCATGCCAGGATTCAATACACCCCTCCAATGGTTTGGATAAAGTGGGCATGCTCAAGTTACACAGGCGACAGTTGGTCCCATATGCCACCAGTGACCTTGTATGCCATGGGGCTCGATCTTGGCACCCGGTGAGTTATTATCTAATTGGACTAGGACAGAGACCCTGCAGGGAAAAAAGAGTGAGTATATTTTTTCCTGCCTGGACAGACACTTTATTGTCTTTATTAGACCACATTTCTCCTATATGCAGACATTCATTTTATAGATACGCTGCAAATCAGAAGACAGACTAGATATCAATGTCCTTCTATGTATAATTTAAATCAATAGGTTAGATATATTGTGATGAATTGTGTGTAAAGTTATTCCCAGTTCAATCAATACTGAAGCATAATTTGATGATTGGTAGCCCATTACTGGCCAGATTCATCACTGTGTTATTGAACTGTAAATGCAAATTGCATGTGGCTCTATGGTATGCAGGGCCAAATTCTATTAGTCTTTATGGCAAAATTCAGGCTGTGTCTCTGGAAAGCAACTAAAGCAGCAAAATGCCCCTAAATTTAGCCACCTTAGCCAATGTCATGTATTTTTGTTGTATTATAAAGAATCTTGTGATTCAGCTGCCAAATAAAAAAACAAAAATGTACTTTATTTTTTTTACCCCGCAGCTGATCACTGGATCTGGGCCCCATGGCAGTTCTAAAACTTTAAAAGATTGACCACTCATGTAAAAAACAAAAAGGTACTCACCTTTTGTCCCCTGCAGATGATCAGTTGTCCTACTCCAGTGGTCAGCGACCCAATCGTTGAAACGCATCCTGCGCTGTCCGAGGACAGAAAAGCAATTGGCAGCATTTCCATGTCTGGCTCGGCCCCCTACCATCAGTTACAGGAGTGCCACCACTTCCTCTTCATTCACTACAATGGAGGCCTCGGCACAACCATTCCATTGTAACGAATGGAGAGGGCGTAGTAATGACTCCGTGACTGTCTAGACCAAAAAACAAAATGCATCTTAACTCCCACCATTATTAAGCATAACATTTATATAGAAAAAATACAATTCTGTGATTACTCACCTGTAGAATTGTTTTTATGGAGTACAGCACGGCTTGCTTAATTTCTTTTCTTTACATGTGGGTAATCCACCGCAGGTGGTGCAGTCGACTGCAGGAAGACTTGTGGCCCCTCCGGACCCATATAAGGGCCAGAATTACCCAGAAGACCCCAGTTTGAAAGCAGTAATGCAAAAAGCCGGGAGGCAAGGACCATGTTAGTAAAAACACAGCCCACAAAAAGGAACTCTCTAAACAAAATCACCATAACAAGGCAAAAGAGAACAACAATAACAAGGGTGGGATGAAGCAAGCTGTGCTGTACACTGTAAAAACAATTCTACAGGTGAGCAATCACAGAATTGTATTTTTCCAGGTGTACAGCACGACTTGCTTCATTTCTATTCTTTACATGTGGGACATCCAACAGCAGTGTCCAAAATAGGGCGGGATCCCCAGAGCGGAAAGCATGTAGTTCATTTCACTACCACCTGAAGCACCTTTCAGCCAAAAGCAGCATCAGCTGATGCCAAAACATCAACCTTGTAAAACTTAGTAAAGGTATGACCGAAGACCAGGTAGCGGCCTTACAAACAGAGGCCTGGTGCTGAAAAGCCCTGGAAGCACCAATAGCTCTAGTAGAGTGAGCAGTAACACGAAAAGGGGGATCCTTCCCCTTGGCACAGTAGACTTGCACCACCGCCTGTCTAATCCACCTGCTAAGAGTGGACTTAGCCGGAGACAAACCCTTTCTAACACCTTCAGAGAGGACAAAAAGAGAATCCGACTTCCTGAAGGATTCAGTCGCCAGTCAACCAAGTAGTACTTAATGGCTCTGACCACATCCAAGGAACGAAGGGCCCTTTCCGTAGAGTTAGACGGATCCGGACTCAGAGAAGGTAAAATAACCTCCTCATTAAGATGAAAGGGAGACACGACCTTAGGTAAAAAATCAGGTTTAAAGCGAAAAACCACCTTATCCTTATGCCGCTCAAAGTAAGGGGGCGTACTGAGGTGATGGCTACCAAAAAGACCGCCTTTAGAGTCTGGATAGACAAGGCAGCATCGCACAAAAGCTCAAAGGGGGGATCCTGGAGAGCAGAAAGCACCAAATTCAAATCCCACACCGGTTATACAGGCTTACGCGGTGGACGTACATGGGTAACTCCTTAGAAAAAAGAACAAAGCAGTCTATGATTGGCAAAGGATCTTTGGAAAAAGACGGCCAAGGCCAAGACCTGGCCCTTGAGGGTGCCCAGCTGTAGACCCAAGGCTAAGCCATGTTGTAAAAATTCCAAAATCCTAAAAAAGAGAATGTGCGACAAGGGAAACTCTTGGATTCACACCAAGCAATGTAGGCATGCCAAACTCTGTAGTAAATCATGGAAGAAAACTTCTTCCGCGCCTGAATCATGGTCTGAACAACCTTAGCAGACAACCCCTTCTCCGTAGGATTGAGGTTTCAATAGCCAGGCTGTCAAAGCCAGCGTCTGTAAATTGGGGTGCCGCAGCGACCCCTGTGTGAGAAGCCCTGCAAACTTGTGATTGTGTCTGGACGCAAACAGGTCCACATCCGGTAGACCCCAGAGACACAGAGCGTGAAAGCTCTTGTTGCTGAGAGACCATTCCCCCAGAAGAGAGGCCCCCATGCTCACGGAGTCTGCCTCCTGGTTCTCTACCCCGGGGATGTGAACCAGCGAGATGCAGGGAACATTCTCCTCTGCCCAAGACAGGATCTGGGTCACCTCCTGGAGGGCTCGCTTGCTCCGAGTCCCATCCTGGTGATTGACGTAGGCAACCGCCGTCTGATTGTCCGAGTGGATCTGGATCGCACGACCCCTGAGATGGGGAGTCAAGTGAAGACACACCAACCGGATCGCTCTCAGCTCCAGGAGATTGATGGGCAAGTGGGCCTCCTGCGGCCCCCACTGGCCCTGGAATTTCAGAGTTTGCCAAAAACCTCCCCAGCCGGTCAACAGGGATGCAGAAAGGACTTGCCCACCGACAGATTTCTGGGGTCCAACCACCACAAGAGGGACTGTCTGGCCAGGGGGGGCAGTGAAAATTCCTGTTCCAGTGACTCCAGCGTCCAGGCCCAACCGGTCAACAGATTCAATTGAAGAGGTCTCATGAGGAACTGAGAGAAGGGCACTGCCTCGAAGCATGACACCATTAGGCCCACCAGTTTCATCCCCAGACGGATCGATGGCCGCTACAAGACAGTAAGGCCTGCACCTGCATCTGGAGGCCCGCCACCTTCTGCTGGGGCAGGAATACCTTGACCTGAGAGGTGTCCAATGTCATGCCCAGAAAGGACCTCACCATTGAGGGAGTGATAGAAGACTTGGGGTAAATGATTACCGATCCGAGACATGCTGTCTCCAGATGTGAGCAAAAAGCAGAAGCCATCCCCCCACCCAGGTGGGTGAGGGCATCCCCTCATGCCTGAGAGGGCTTGGCAGGGGGTATGGATTTTGCTCCCCAGGAGAGATTGGGTCGCCCGCGAGACCTACCTCGTCCCCAGGAATATCTGCGGCCACCAGAAAGTGAAGCCGAATAACCTGAGCCCCAGGAAGGGGATACTAGTGAGCGACAAAGAGCAACAAGCAGGGCCAAAGCCCTGTCGCCAAGCCGGACACTATCTTCCATGGCTGAGACTACAAAAGCAATAAAATCCACACAGGCTTTGAGGTCTTTATACTCCTCCGCCCTCTTGCGAGACTTGGCAAAATCAACAAGGCGTCTCACCTTCTTCCTGATGGTCAAAGAGACAATGGCCGCGGCGCAGACAGGGCGAAGTCCAGCACCCACAAGGGTGAATGCATGACAAGCCAGCTGATCCATGCGCCTGTCAGCAGGTCGCGCAAGGAAGCAGTATCGGGTGATGGCATAACCGTAGTGTTGGAAAACCCTGACACAGGTGCAGGGTTCAGTATCCCTTCCCCTCCTCAGATCCCCTGAGGAAGCGTCCTTCAACTCTCCCTCCGCGGGCTGGCCACCCGTTGTGTCAAATCGGCTTGGGACCCCTTGCTAGTTTCCCCCTCGCTGAGGGCTGAATGCAGCAGTGGGGGCGTTGGCGAGGCCGCAGGTAAAAGAGGGCTAGGGGAAGGGACGCCCACCCTAACATGTTCCAAAAGTACGCTCCCAGCGCAAGTGACACAAACCGTGTTGAGTCCGCCCGGGGGGCTGGTACCACACATGGGGCAGAGCTTAACCCGCCCAGATGGGGCCCCTAACTAATTTTCCGCAGAAGCCTCCATTATGGTGATTATGGTGATAAAAATGCAGGTTACAAGGCACTAACGGCCCAAACCTAAGTGACCCCCAATTTTGTCCCTCTTTTTAGTAATCCCTCTTTAAGGGAAGAGGGTGCGGAGAGAGAGAGAGTTTAGGAGACCAGGAGGGACCACAACCCTCAGCTGGCAATGGGAGGGGGGGGCCCACCTAGAAGACACAAGCGGAAGTATTCATGAGCATCCCACAGCACACACATAAAAAAATTACACCGATGAAAGAGGGACTCATGGACCTGACCGGAAGGCAGGCACCAGAAAAAACGCAGGCAGTGAGTGGTGAAATTAATGCCCGTCAGCCCGTGGGGACCCTCGGCATGGTCCGCAATTGACAAAAAGAACAGCACAGGAAATGGCGGGCGAGCGCAGCAAAGACGAAACTTGAGGGGTGGGCCACGCAGCAATGACGCAAAACGCGTCTCCGCTCGGCCCCGCCCCCTGTTACAGGCGCGAACAGGCGCCACGCAGTGCCTAAAATGACACCGAGAGCGCAGGAAGGGGGGGCGGCCCACGGAGGAGCCCCCCTACGGAGGCGGAGCCCCGCACCACATGCTGAGGCCTCGCCTCAAACGCTGCTCCCGGCCCCCCCCTCACAGCCTCAAGATGGAGGGGAAGAGGAAGAGGTGAGGGAACGAGGGAAGGTGAGTATCCTCACAGCTGTCAGCAACAACAAAGTCTGAGGTAAAAATGAAGTAAAAGTGAAGTAAAAAACACAACATATGACAATAAAGCATGTGGGCACAGATAAAGGTAACCCCGGGCAATTTTCCACACAGCTGCCAGCAACAACAAAGTCTGAGGTAAAAATTAAGTAAAAGTGAAGCAAAAAGCACAACATATGACAATAAAGCATGTGGGCACAGATAAGGGCATAACCCCGGGCAATTTTGGTGGTTCCTCCCCCCCATAGGCTCACCATCGCCTATGGCCCGCTACCCTTTATGGAGAGTCTGCGGCCCAGAGCCTAGCTCTGCCGAACGCCTGACTCTTGGTGTTCCCCTACCTGCACCTGATCCGCAGCCATGGCTGGGAGGCAAGAAGGGTCCCGGAAGCAGGTGGGAATAGGGCTTGCAGTGGCCGACGAGCTAGTAATGCCCCGCTTATGTGCGAAGTCCGTGGAGAGAGAGAAAGAGACCACCTTCGCAGCCAGACTGCAGGAGAAGACTGGGGTCTTCTGGGTAATTCTGGCCCTTATATGGGCCGGGAGGGGCCACTAGTCTTCCTGCAGTCGATTGCGCCACCTGCGGTGGATTACCCACATGTAAAGAATAGAAATGAAGCAAGCCGTGCTGTACACCTGGAAAATGATTACCCTACTATTGATTCCGAGATTCCAACCAGGGGCTCTGGTGGTGTTGTACTAGGGATTCTGTGCTTTATTGTGGGGCTTCATGGGATACCTCCCCAAATCAATGCCACCATGTTACTTCAAGCCAAGACCGGCAGTTGGGGCAGGCAAAGCAGGCAGTTGCCTGGGGTCCCCAGTACTCTGAAGGGCCCCTGGCCAGCAGTAGGGTTACCACTCTCGCTGGCAGTATCTCACTGACAGAGCTCTATATTTGTCAGCTGCCTTCCCATTCTAGTAATTAATAGCTGGTGTTTTTTCATCTAACATAACGGGCTATGGCTGGGGCTACAGTAAGATGTCCACCCCCTCCATGAGTGAGGACACTGGCAGCTGGCCATCTTACTGTAGCTTCTGCCATAACCCATGCTATGCAAGCAGGATGGAACTAAGGGAAAATACTTGGAGGGGAGGTGGGAGCAGGGCCACCTCCAGGCCATTCTTTAAAGTGGACCCATCACCATGATTTTCACTGTCCTAATGATAGATCTGTTTTCTTGCTGTGTAAATCCCCAGGAATTCCTGCAACCTTTCCTAATTGTCTATGTTCCAATCAGCTGTCTTAGCTGTGCATATGAATGTGTGGCTAAACCAGCTGGCTGGGGTGGTAGATGCATGCATGCAAATTAAAATACCCTGCAGAATAAGAATAGCTTTTAGGCACCAGGTCTTTCAACAATAGAGTTTGGGTATATGGGAGAGAAAAGTAGGGACTGATTACATAGAGAAGCTGTATAGGAACTGGGCCTGGGCGACAGGATTATAGGCACTGGGCACAAGGTAGTTCTCATTTTTTTGAACTTGGGGCTGTCTTTTTAATTTTTCTAGGGCCACACTTTGCCTAAAACTGGCCCAAGCCCCAGCTGTTACTTCTGTTTGCCAATGCGACCCCTCCTGCTACTTCCCCTCCTTACTAAATATCTATTTAAAGAGGAACAACACCCCCAATTTTTACTTTTCGGGGTGCTGTTCCTCTCAATGGGGGCATCCCAAATTGGGATGCCCCACTGTGTGTATGCCCCTAGGTCACTCACTTTCCTGTCGCTCCCACGATGCTGATTCGGAAAAGAATGAGCGTGCTGATTGGCTGAGCGGTCCATTCAACCAATCAGCGCACTCGCATTCCTTGGCTCCCTTCGGCTTCGCTGATGGCTGAGCCGCCTGGACGACTAAGCCGAGCCTCTTCGAAGGGAGCCGTGTGTGTGTCAGCCGCATCCCCCGCTCACCCTCTACCCATGGTGTGCCCACGCCACCCATTCAAAAAGAACAGGCGCGCACACTGCTAGAGGTGAGCCAGGATGCGGCCACAATGTAGAGACGGGGCGAGGGCTCCGGGATAAAGTGAGTGAAACGGGGCTTCTGGGGGGCACAGTGGGGCATACCAAATCAGGATACCCCAAGGAGTGGAACTCGGATGGCCCTGAAGTCTAAAACTAAAGTTGCCCTTTAACTCCTTTTCCAGTTCTATATACCCTACCATTCCCCCCCAGCAGGTTGGGGACACATTAGGTTCCTCAGAGAGCCACAGGTTGAGCATGCTGGCAGTAGCGGCTGCTACAAGTTTCTTACTCTGCTCTCACCCCAGACTATCCTCTAAGACAGAAAAAAAGTGTTCATCATTTGACACCCCCCTCATTGACATAGCTGTTTCTAGAATGTACCAATGGCTGTACAGGAACTGTCAGAGAATAATAGCTCAGCTTCCTGCTCACATCAAAAACCCATTGTCTTCCACTACTATAATCTGGATGAAATAAAAGAAAATTATCCTGTGTCTGCCCCTGTCCACCAGTGGAGCCTATCAGGGCTTCGTAAACCTGTATAAACTGCTTGCATCTTTTGTATTTATTGCGCATTAGCCTTTCATATTTAACTGGTATATGCCTTTAATTCATGACACAATTGAAAATGCAGAGAGAAGAATAATCATTTTTCAATTTAGTGGCCTCGGAGCACAGGGGGGAATTGTACTGGTCATAGAGGTTGGAGAATTTTGCGCTTCATAGAAGAAGTCTCCTTCTAAAGCACTGAAGCAGTAAAGCCCTAATTAAGACCTATTGAAATGATATTCCCGGGTTCACTGAGCCCATAACTCTGTGAAGTGACATGTCAGACTTGACATTAGCTGAAATCAGCGGAGACTCTGGAAAAAAACTCAAATGTCTCTGTGCAAAGTTATACTCAAACAATTCTACTGACCTTAATGTTCATTGTTCAAGAGATTCAATATGGTCCAGCAATAATACAACCGAAAAAGAGAGCAAATATTTGATTGTACATTTTGATTAGTTGTATCTATTGAATAGATAAGGGAAGAACTATTGTGACCTGTGACTCCTGTAAAACATTTCCTCAGGGGAAACACAAATAAAATGTCATGTAAAGGTAAATGCCAAGAAAAATAGACAGTGTGTGCATAAGAGAGTGTCTTGACCATATCAGCATTTTATGCATATAATAAAAAAAGTAATAATAATAATAGGGATAATAGTACAATAGTGGCCAATGTGTGCCAACACACACATGGAATTCCTTCTCCACATTATAACCATCCTTGCACTGTGAACACCACAACTATGTGTACACACCAGTGAATAAACATCATGTGAGTGACTATGCACAAGTGAAAGGGGCATTGAAGTGCACATGTGCCCAGAACAGTGGGCTGCCTTAAACCCAGTGCCCGCGGAGCAATTGGGGGTTAGGTGCCTTGCTCAAGGGCATTTCAGTCATGTCCCATGGTTGGGAATCGAACCTGACACCTTCCGGTCACAGGCCAACACCAAGCTGTATAAACCTAAAAGCCTATTGTGACATGTGTTTGTGTAATGAGGGGGGCTGTGGTCTAAGGGGACCCATCCCTCTTATCAAGGTGTGCAGAATTATTAGGCAATTTGTATTCCTGACTCAAAAAAGCCAAAAACTGTTCAAAGTCCTCAGAGGGATGCGCACTGAAAATACTAAGATGAAGGGGCGCAATCTCAGAACCATCAAAAGTTGTTACAAATAGTCAACAGGGCCACAAAGAGTTTGAGAAACAAAAAAAACAAATCAACTGTCAAAGATTTGAGAAAGTCCGGGACCCACCCATTAATATGGCCTTTTTTCTTCCATCATACATTTTTCTTCTTTTAAAGCAAAGTCCTCAGCATTCATGAGCAATGGCAGCTTCTACTTAATGGAACTTCTGTGCATCAAAAAGATTCTACTGAAATAGAGACTTTGTACATAAGACGTATTGACGCCTTTCTCTTAGTAGGTTTCTGCATTGCATTCTGGAATACTATTTTGCACTAAGAAGAATCAGTTTAATTGGACCAAAAGTCAAAACAGATTTGTGGTCCACTGTCTGAAGTCTCTAGGGGACATCCTGAGTGGGGCCTAGAAGAATGTATGTAGGTAGCCTGGGCCAGTGTTTTCTGCACCTGTACACAGGTTGGGATGCCACCTAGCCACCTTGGCCAAGGGTCTGATAAGACGTTTGTTCAACTTTAATACATTAGTGGATATGCCAGTGGATTGAAGATTAAATGAAAACCCTTAGAATCTTCATTTTTACTGAGGGGATAATGCAAACCTTGCAGTTTACCATGCTGACCAGTTTTAGCATCAGACATAGTAAGTGTGCCTATAAATGGCAAAGACACAAAGATACCCAAAATATATCTTTCTAGTGTTACTCTGGGTCATAATGTATGCTGTTCAGTAAGATTTTGTCGTAAAAATGAAGGGATTCAGGATGGCTGTCACCATTCAAGTCCATGGTGTGGTGGGGGGTTGGGTTGTAGACAGTTTCTATTCTCTAGAAAGCACTTAAAGCAGAATATTTGGTACCGATTGCCATCATTACATTCCTTTGGAGCTCCAGGTTATACAATGTAGGTATAAGACCTGTGAAAGGGTCTTATTTACTAAAAAGTAGACTGTTCTCACAGTAAAGTGTAGAAGTCTCTGGCAGGGGTCAACTTTCCCCCAGTTGTCATGGAAAGACTATCTCCTGCTCTAGAGTTCAATATTGTCATGTGTTACATCCCTCCAGATGATGCTTGCCATGCCCATGATGGTCTAAGACTTGTGTACTGCTGTTTGGACATAGAAGCCCACAAGTTCACAAGAACATAACTAACAGATGAGTGGAGCAGGTTTAGAAGAGCATGAGTTGTATGAGAATAGAAAGGTAGCATCTGTCATTGTACTGCAAAAATGCAAGATGTATATCTGAATGTTGTATTTTAGATTGCTCCTAGTACATAATGGAGCACAGAACAGAAGGCCAGTCACTATTGATCGGCAGCCATAGGACAATATTGATTGTCTATAGATACCCCCATGACACAGCCAGCATTGTCCACGAAGCTCTCTGTACCTTGCTGCTACAGTTCTGTCAATAGAATTAACTTTAGAGCAATGTCCATCACGATTGCTTTTCTCCTGCCACTTTATAGAGTGTGTCAGAATAAATTATGTTCATTGAGCTCTCTATAATACGAAATTTATATCTCTAGGGATGCTGGCTCCATCCTTGCCCCTGGGATCCCTGCGCTTATTAAATCACATTTATTGCCGATTCTGGCTGGTTTATGGCAATGGCTGCTGGCACACAGGCAAACACCAAACCACACAAAGCAGACAAGTCTAGAGATATATCTGTGCGGAGGACGGATATCATTTTGTGATGGAAATTACATATATGAGGTTTATGGGATACTAGAAGGTTATATGATATGAGAAGGCAATGGGAAAATGGTGGAGCTGGTAACGCTGAACAACAAGTAGACCAGATGGCCAACCGTTAACAATATTCATGCAACATACAATTTAAGGCTGGTAGCCATGGACTGACTTGAATTTGGTATGTTTAGACATCAAAGAGCATGTGGTGTTCAGCCAGTTTAATGCCAGAGCACACTTTGATAACCCAACCAGCAGAGAACACTGCTAAAATTGAGTACAGGACAATGACACATATGGCCCTTGGATGTGGGCAGAAGCATCTTAAAGTGGACCAACACCCAGGATTTTGACTATCCTGGGTTTTGGTCCACTTCGGTGGGGCACCCCGATCTGTGTGAAACCCCCCAGAAAGCCCCAAAAACTCACCCCTCTCCGCTCTCACGTGACCGCTGCAGCCAATCCCCGCCGGCGGAAAAGCGGGAGGCAGCGACGGACAAGAGAGCGCGCCCGCCGCCGCCTCCCGCGCGTCACTCTTACAGGGTGCGCGCCGGGCATTCACAAATGGCCGGCGCGGGTGCGCGTCCTGCTAGAGGGACGCGCGGGAGGCGGCGGTGGGCGCCGCTGGATCGAGGAGCAGGTAGGGATTTAGGGGTTTCTGGGGGGTTTCACACAGCGGGGCACCCCCTGTGCCCCACAGTCAGGGAGCTGATCGGTCCGGGAATCTTATAGATTCCCGGGCCGATCATGGGAGGGTGTTGGTCCACTTTAAAGCATTGTGCACAGATGCAGAGATCAGGCATTCAATATGGTTTACAGTTGCTTTAAAACAAACACAATCCATTCTGTCAGCCATAATTAGCATGGGGTCAAGGGCCTTATGCAAAGCTGGTCTGGTCCACCTTAGGTTCTATGTTTCCCTTAGATGGGGGGTCCCCAACCTCCCTTACCTTGAGAGTCACATTCAGCACTGAGAGGTGGCCTGGAGCCACAATGGTGATTGCACAACTCCCCCACCTTCTAAAACACTTCTCACTTTTGCCCCCCCCCCCCCCTTGCTTTGTGAAATTCAATATGGTTGACAGTTACTTTAAAACAAACACAATCCATTCTGTCAGCCATAATTAGCAAGCCACAATAGTGATTGCACAACTGCCCCACCTCATAAAACACTTCTCCCCTTCAGAGGTGGATGAAACATCTCCAAAAATGTGGAGGGCCCAGGATTTTGCCCCCCCCCCCCCTTGCTTTGTGAAACCCCCAGGAATCACCAATGTCTTACCCTGCCCCCCCCCCCCCCCCCGGGACATCTTGGTTTGGGATGCCTGGCTCTGTGAATCCCCCCCAGGAACTGCCCCCTCCAAGCATTGCATGTTCACCTCACCAGGCAGATCTGAATGGCTAATGGTGAGTGGGCACATTCCTGGCATGGTGACAGTGGTGTAACTAAACGTGACGTGGCCCTAGTTTGAACATTAAATATTACTACTCATATTACGGCTCATAAAGTAAACTTTTTTCTGTCTTTACCTTAGTTGGATGCAACTAGACATCTAAAAAGACTGGAATAGCAAACCCAAATGGTGCGCCCTTTCTCTAAATTATGCCAAGTGAGCACAAATATGATAAATAAAGTGGAGGAGAAACAATAATGGTGTCTCCTGACCTTCTTGGCCCCGGTGCGGTCGCACCCCTCAAGTTATGCCCCAGCAATAGTGCACTCATTATTGTCACAACACCCAGGGGGGTTTCACAAAATGGGGAATTGGGGGCTGGTCTAAAAGATTTTGGGGACATGAATGTAGGGGTTTGGTCACTTAAAATTGCAGAATCAGGCAGGCTGGTTTACCAGCAAGCTTACCTGTCTTTGCAGCTTCTGGTGGCACACTTCACACACTTGAGTGATGTGCTGGATGCTGCACAGACAGGTAAGCAGGCACATGCCCAGCTCATTGATCCCAGGCAGTCTGAGAGCCACACAGCGGGGGTCAGCTTGCCACATGTGGCTCCCAAGCTACAGTTTGGGGGCCACTGCATTAGATAAAACATTTTGGTTGGCTTTGAGCTTCAAAAAGAAATGTAAGGTGTTTCACAGGGTGTTTTTGGCTATCGATACTACACCCTTGGTTGAGAATAGGAAGCAGTTGCACAGATTTTGTTGTAAATAACCAGAAGAAAGTTCACCCAAGAAAATTTAATGAGAGCAATTTATTTCTTTAATGATACTCATCATGCATTTTCCCGGGAACTAAATCTACATCAAATGATAATAACTCAAATCTAATAGTGATTATGCAAACATGAGGTTTAAAATGTACCTAAATGGCAACGCACGTGACAATCTGCCGCTTGGAATACAAAATGGGAATAAGGTACAAAATAAAACATGCAGCAATTCATGGACTTGCATCTGCAGCAGAGAATTACCTGCGTGTCAGATGAGACGTGAGGAAGGTCCACATGCTTTGGGCAGAGAAGCCATTAGGCAGTACAGACTGAAGTCCTATATGGGACCCAGAGGCGTAGCTAGACTTTCTGCACCCGGCGCAAAGATTCACAATAAAGCTTAAAGTGTTTGGTAAGTCAAAAGTTAAAAAAATATATCAGTAGCTTACCTTTCATTGATTGGCTACAGTGCTCTGCTTCCTCCTCTGTCTGTCTCCTTGGTGAGGAAAATCACTCATTCAGTTTTCAGCACCCACCCCGCTTACCTGGTCCATAAATCAACCTTCAGTGGATTAAGAATGGCCAGACATCCTGATTGGCTGCCTCTCTCTGCAACTCTCAAGCCCCGCCCCTCTCTCCTCTCACACCCATCACAGTGTGCTTAAATCACATCACTGTTGCCACACCCACAGTTTCTCCTATTTTTTTATATGAATCTCCAATGCTCTAATACTTTTAAAGATACATTAGGAACTACAGGGTCTATTTAAAAACCGATTGAAGTTTAGGACAGTGCAAGGTGTAGCCTGAGACAATGGGACAACAATTGAGCGCTCGTCTTTAGTATAACTTTAAGCTGAATTGCCCCACGCCCAATTGACCCTCTCGTGTTATGTTCGGTGCCCCCGGGGCATCCGGAATTGGGATGCCCTGCTATGTGAAACCCCAAGGTTTGCCCAGTAAAACTCACCTCTCCTTGGTCCAATGGCACATGTATGGGTCTCGTCCAATTAGAGCATTTTGCTGTGTTTACATTCTTGGGCAAAGGGCTCTAATTGCTTTCTATGGATAGTGCACAGCCAATTTGAATGGCTGGGGTGGGGGCGTGCGCAGGCCAAAGGGGATGCAGAGGATGCCATTTGTCGAAAGGCAAACAGATCAGATTGGATAAGAGCCTGCGCATGAGCCACGTGGACCAGGGAAAGGGGAGCGATTACCAGTGCACTGGGGGGTTTCACAAATCCAGGGGAAAGCCAGCAGACAGCCCTGGGATCTTTTAGATTCTAGACGGCCGCTGATGGGTTTTGTTTCACTTCAAATAGAAAATCCAGGAAAGATGCAAAAAAAAAAATACAATTCTGTGATTACTCACCTGTAGAATTTTTATTATGAGTATACATCACGTCCCGTTCTGAAAGATATCCTTACACATGGGTTATTCATCTTCAGATGTCACGTGACTGCAGAGCAGAAAAAGTGGCCCCTCCCGGCCCATATATACCAAGGCACCTCCCACAGAACCCCAGTATTTAAAAAGCAGTTAACAAAGCCGGGAGAATATAAACAACAATCACCATAAAGAGGTAACAAGAACAACAAGGGTGGGGAGGAACGGGACGTGATGTATACTCATAATGACAATTCTACAGGTGAGTAATCACAGAATTGTATTATTCTTAGTATACATCATGCCCCGTTCCGAAAGACATCCTTACACATGGGACATCCAATAGCAGTGTCCGAAAGGTAGGGTGGGATCCCCAAAAGCAACGACAAGCAGTCTAAACCACTGCCGCCTGCAGAACTTTCCGGCCAAAAGCAGCATCAGCTGAGGCCTTAACATCAACCTTGTAAAACTTAGAAAAGGTATGAACAGAAGACGAAGTTGCGGCCTTGCAAACTTGTTCAACAGAAGCCTGGTGCTGAAAAGTCCAAGAGGCACCAAGAGCACGAGTAGAATGAGCAGTAAGGCGGAAAGGAGGTTTCTTTCCCTTAGCAGAATAGGCCTGAATCACAGCCTGAGGGATCCACTTGCTGATAGTGGATTTAGCAGGAGCCAGGGTTAGGGCACAAGGAAGGCAACACAATGTCCTAATTGAGATGAAAAGCAGACACAACCTTAGGCAGAAAATCAGTTTTAAAGCGAAACACCACCTTGTCCTGGTGTCTCTCAAAATAAGGAGGCTTGATGGAAAGCACCGCCAATTCAGAAACTCTCCGGACTGAGGTAATAGCCGCCAAAAAGGCTACCTTGACAGTGAGAGTGGACAAAGCCGCCTCCCGCAAAGGTTCAAAAGGAGACCCTTGCATGGCAGACAAAACCAAGTTCAAATCCCAAACGGGTAACATGGGCTTGCGCGGAGGACGCAAATGAGTAACTCCTTGAAAGAAGGTCTTGACCAGATGATGCTGAGCAAAAGATCTTTGGAAAAAAACAGCCAGAGCAGAAACATGGCCCTTCAGAGTACTAAGCTGAAAACCCAGATCCAAGCCATGTTGTAAAAATTCCAATATCCTGGGAATTGAGAACACCCGACATGGAAGTGACCTAGACTCACACCAGTCAATGTAAGCACGCCAAACCCTGTAGTAAATGGTAGAAGAAGACTTCTTCCTAGCTCTGATCATGGTATTAACTACAGAGGCCGGCAACCCTTTATCCATCAAGATGGAGGTTTCAGCAGCCAGGCTGTCAAAGCCAGCGTTTGTAAATTGGGGTGGCGCAGCCGCCCCTGAGTGAGCAGGTCTGTCACCAGGGGCAGGACGAAACGATCTACTGCCAACTGTACAATTTCTGCGAACCAAATTCTTCTTGGCAAACATAGGGCCACCAGAATGGCTGGCACCCTGCCCAGCAGAGGAAATGAAGGAAAAACATAAAGGAGCTGAAAGCTCTTCCAAGACATTGCCAGAGCATCCACTGACAGGGCCAGGGGATCCTGTGACAAGGAGACAAAGGTTGGAAGCTTGTGGTTGTGACGGGACGCAAACAGGTCCACATCCGGCTGGCCCCAACGGAGGCACAGAGAGTGTTGCTGAGGGACCATTCTCTCATGCGAGAAGCCCCCCTGCTCAGAGAGTCTGCTTCCAGATTCTCCCCCCCCCCGGAATGTACACAGCCGAGATGCAGGGAACATTGTCCTCTGCCCATAACAGAATCAGGGATACTTCCTTGAGAGCCCTCCTGCTCCTGGTTCCTCCCTGATTGATGTAAGCAACCGCCGTCTGGTTGTCTAAACGGATCTGTACCGCCAGACCCCGAAGGTGCGTGGTCAGCTGGGAGAGCACCAACCTTATTGCCCTTAGTTCCAGAATGTTGATTGGGGCATGGGCCTCCTGAGGACCCCACTGCCCCTGGAATTTCAGGGACTTCCAAAAGCCCCCCCCAACCAGTTAGACTGGCATCCGTGGTGACCACCTCCCAGCAGGGAGTCAGAAAGGATCTGCTCACTAGCAGATTCCTTGAGTCCAGCCACCTTGACAGAGACCGCCTGGCCAGAGGGGACAGCACAAACACCTGATCCAGGGACCCTGGGTCCCGATCCCATACTGACAAGAGATGAACCTGGAGAGGTCTCATGTGAAACTGAGCGTATGGGACAGCCTCGAAGCTGGACACCATCAGACCCACCAGCTGCATTGCCTGTCTGATGGACGGATGAGGGCAAGACAGCAGGAGCTGTATTTGTGCCTGACGACTCTCTACCTTCAGCTGAGGGAGAAAGACCTTGACCTGAGATGTATCCAGAGTCATGCCCAGAAAAGACTTTACCCTGGAAGGAGACAGGGAAGATTTGGGAAGATTGATCACCCAGCCAAACTTTTTCAGAGTAGATACCACTGTCTGAACGTCCATCTCTGCTTGTTGCAAAGTCTGAGAAGCTACAAGAATGTCGTCCAGGTAAGGAAGAATTTCGAATGCCCTGAGATCTCAACAGAGCCATTACTCCTGCCAACACCCTGGGAGCAGAGGTAAGACCA
This sequence comes from Gastrophryne carolinensis, assembly GCA_027917425.1. NCBI lineage: Eukaryota > Metazoa > Chordata > Amphibia > Anura > Microhylidae > Gastrophryne > Gastrophryne carolinensis. The sequence goes on from CM051237.1 coordinate 450,036,569, forward strand.
AATGGCAGAGCCACAAACTGGTAATGCTGATCTTCCACTGCGAACCTGAGAAATCTTTGATGTCCTGCAAAAATTGGCACATGAAGGTAAGCATCCTTGATGTTTATAGAGGACAAGAAGTCCCCTGGGCAAAGAGAATTTATGGCAGAACGCAGAGTCTCCATGCGAAAGTGCCTGAATCTGATAAATTTGTTGAGGAGCTTTAAATCCAGGATAGGCCTGACAGATCCGTCCTTTTTGGGGACAGTGAAAAGATTGGAATAATAGCCCTTGCCCCTTTCCCGCAGAGGAACCGGACAAATGACCCCCAATTCCAGTAGGTTTTGGACAGCAAGAAACCGACACAGAGCTGACAGGTGGTCTTGAGCCATCCGGGATTTTATGAATCTTGGGGGCGGCCAGGCTGCAAACTCTATCTTGTAACCGGAGGAGACTACCTCCTGAATCCACCGGTCTGAGACAAGGCGTCTCTAGACGTGAGAAAAAAACCGAAGTCGTCCTCCCACCCGGATGGGTGAGGGTGCCCCTTCATGCCTGAGGAGGCTTGGGGGAGTATTTTGGCTTGGATCCCCAGGAAGGACTGGGCCTGCCACATCCTCTGCCCCATGACTCACCACGCCCCCTCCTTCCTCTCCTGGGGGAATAAAAGGGGGGGCCGAGCAACTCTGTAACCCCGAAAGGACCTGAGAGGCTTCTTGCGCTGAGGCAGCTTGCCTTCCTTGGCAAACAGATCCAGACGTTCCCCAAAAAGGTGCAGCCCTTTAAAGGGAGCCCCAGTAAGAGCCTTCTTAGCAGCAATATCCACCATCCATTGGCGCAGCCAAACAGAACGCCGTATAGCAACCAGCAGGGCAGATGTTCTGCCGCACATTCTAATGGCATCCTCCAGGGCAGCAAGAACATATGCAGTAAATTCCTCACAATACATAAGCCAGTTGAATACATCTCTGCCCAAAGCAGCAGAACCGCCCTCTAAGACACTTCTGATCAATTTTCTGATCGCAACAGTTGTAATAGCAGATGCACACACAGGGCATAGTGCGGTCCCCACACAGGAAAAACCATGAGAGGCCAGCTGATCAATGCGCCGGTCTTCCACATCTTTTAAAGTGGTAGTGTCAGGTGAGTGCAGCACAGAGGTATGAGATAGTCCAAGTATTGGTGCCTCAACCTCAGGTGGGGAACACCACAATTTAGCTGTTTCCAGGGGGAAGGGATATCTCTTATCCCAGCTTTTAGGTACACCAGGAAGCCTACTAGGCTTCTCCCATTCCTGGAAAACAAGATTGTTGAAATGTGCCTGTGCGGGGAACTCCCAGCGGGGTTTAGCAGCATAAATTATTTCTCCCTGCTGCTGCGGAGGAGCAACAGGGGGAGAAATTTCAAGCACTTCAAATACATGAGCTAGCAGCCTGTCAGTATCAGCTGCATCCCAAGGCTTGGACTCATGGGATCATCCAAGCATCTATTCTGATCCTCGGAATCAGACTCAGAGAATAATTCCCCCTCAGGGGAAAACCCAACAATGTCATCCATAGCTTCAGAAGTCATAGGGCAAACATACACATTATAAATCAAATGCCGTGTCTTGCCAATGGCTTTGCGCGGCTCAGAACCGCCCATCCGCCTCTCCAGATCGGCCAATCTAGTAGCAAAATCAGATTGGGCATCCCCGCTAGCATGCGCTGCAACCAGAGCTAAATGTAAGCGAGGGGGAGTAGGCAAGGCCACAGGGGACGCAGCCCCCAGAAGGGGCATCCCAGACAACCACGCAACCGTCTGCTGGGCACAGGAAAGACAGACCTTGAAGTCACAAGGTACAGGGGAAACCCCACAATCAGTACAGAACCGGCCTTGTCCCGAAGGAACCCCGGACTCAATGTCTTGAGAAGCCTCCATATGGTGATTAGTGTGGCTCAAAATGGCCAATTGGGAATAATCCTAGAAGCAAACCCGGGATGCCCCCAATGCACCGCAAGGGAAGTGGGAGGATTTAAGGTATTAAAATAAATTTCCCTCAATCAATGTATAGGCCAGGAGAAACCACTAATTCTATAGGCCTGAAAGACATAAGGAGAGGATCCCGTAAGGCATAGATACATATAACGGAGGAGTATGATAGAAAGGTAGCCCGCGAGGGCAAACGCAAACGGAGACGCCAGCTACACAGCACCGCCGAGACAAGATGGCGCCGACAAATACCCCGAGGGGTGGGCCGCGGGGGAGCGACGCAAAAAGCGCCTCCCTCCGAAAAGACGCGCCCATGTGAATTAAACAGCCAATGGCTACGCCATAACGCCTGAGGTAAATGTCACCGCCATATGCAAAGTGGTGTACAAGAGCGCGGTATCAGATAAAAGGAAAACAGTGCAACCAATTTAAACGGGGATCACTGCATAATGCGTTCCGCATACGTCGGAGCATGATACAAATGGTGCCACACAAAATATATATATAGAAACCCCCCCTTCCCCTAAGGGACTCAGAGGAATGAGGGGAGTCAGCGGTCATCCATAAGGGAACCCACTGAGGGATAGGGGAGAAAGGCACACGTAATGGTGCCATCTACCTTCACTCGAACGCTACAGCCAAGGCTGGAAGGCAGTTTAATAAAGACGATATGGGTGGGAATAGCTCCACAGGTCTATAGGGCCATAAGACCCCACTCACCTGCCTGAAAAAGAGAGAGACACTTTCTCGTCCTGGCACTCTGAGACTGCAGAGAAAATCTGGGGTTCTGTGGGAGGTGCCTCGGTATATATAGGCCGGGAAGGGTCACTTTTTCTGCTCTGCAGTCACGTGACATCTGAAAATGAATAACCCATGTGTAAGGATATCTTTTGGAACGGGACGTGATGTATACTAAGAATATATACCTCTCCTCACTGGCTGCTTCAGCATTATCTGGCTAAATACTCCTCCAAAACTTTCAGGTACCAGGTTGTGCATATGTTTGGAGATTCCACCCATCCACTTGTGACATGTACTGCTCACTTCATTCACTGCAATAGAGAGAGTGTGCATGAGGAACCTAATCTTAGCATTGGGTAAGTGTTAAAAAGGTGGATATTGCTGAAGCAGGTGCAAGGGAGATAGGTAAGTAAACCTAGACATAGTAATCGTAAATTTATCCCATGGCAAAATATATAGCTAATATATTAAAATCAGCATGATTATATATACAGCAAATACAGTACATTATTCTATTAAAGTGGACCAAAGCTCTTGATTTTCATCCAGCTTGGTTTTGGGCTGCTTCACAAGGGCACCTTGATTTGAGATGTCCCTGCTTGTGACACCTCTTGGAGAGCCACAAAGCTTACCTCATTCCATGCTCCCACGGCAAAATAGCACAGACATTTCTCCAATAAGAATAGATTGCCATGCATATTAATGCAATCTATTCTGGGGCATGTCCTGCTGGCTGTGTGCGTACCCGCTGGCCATACAGTTATGCCTGGCAGGGGTTTGACTTTGGATAAAGGGGTGGGGGTATGCCTGTTTATGCGGACTGGGAGCAAGGAATGAGAAAAGATTGGAAGCTATTCATGGGGTTTGACAGTTGGTATTCCAAATTGGGACGTCGCTGGGGGGGGGGGGGGCTGCAAGATTAACTTGATGGCTGGGAGTGGGGGGGGGGAGTGTGTGAGGCAGAAGATGCCATGGGGGTGCCATCAGGGGTGACGACCACCCTGCCATTAGTGGCCAGTCCAGGCTGCATTCCCTTGCTGGCTACCCTGCTCAAGACAATCTTGCAGTGCTGAATGTGGTTCTTATGAGATTCCAGGGCAGACTCACTCCCTTCCCCCGGGGCATCCTGAACTAGAATGCCCTGCTGTGTGAAACCCCCCAGGGTGCACAGGAAACTCTCCTTTCTCCCCCCGAGCCCACAATGCACTTGCTTCCCTCCTAGGCTGTGCGTGGCCCTGTCCGCCACAAATGAATGGCTGTGCGGGCCACCCACAGCCAAAGGGAGGTGAGTCATATCGGCGCCTTTTAGAAGTGCCCCTAGGATTCAAGCAGTCGGGATTTGTTTCACTTTAAAATGAAAAAAAAAAGAAGCTGGTGACTCCTGGTATAAGGTCTCAAAGGAAGAGGCTAGGACTGACCAATAGGTTTCCCACAATGCACTGTAAGCAAAAGGCAGAGAGTAACTTACCACTGGTGGGCACTTTAGCAGAGTGACTTTTACAGGAAGCAATAACTTGTGCTGCACTGTGTTCTGTTACAGCTTCAATAACACCCTCCCCCCGCAAAAAAAACACACTATATGCAAATAACTTTTTTGGGTCACCAAGTTTTCAATATGGAAATGTTTTATACTCTTGCCAAACGCTTTGGAGGATATTCTCACCGCTTGACACGTTTCAGGCAGCATTGTGGTGGCACCCATAAGCCTCGTGCACTCAACTGTAATGGGATTACGGATAGACAAGAAAAAATGTGGAATACAATAAAGAAAAAGGATTATCTTCCTCTGAGCTTTGCGTCAGCACCCGTCTACCAAAAAGAAAAGCCTACAGCGTGCAGAAAAGTTTATCTCTGATTTCTCTTTATTCTGACATCCCTTAACTGACCCAAAGCCGGTCAGTATTTATAGCCCAGTTCCTGCTCTAAAATCTACCCAAAAAGTTTTAGCTGGAATTGGGATATCAATTGGGTCAGTTAACCTTTTAACTGGCAGCCTACCTAATGATTTTGTCACCCTCTGTTGCCAGACCATTTTATAACCATTTTGTGATATATATGTTATACTGTGATTTTTGTAGAAATTTTCAAGGATTTCCAGAAAAATTATACATAGCAGAATTTGGTTTTTAACATGAAATATCTTGGTTGCATTTTTTTAGTGCTTTCTAAAAAAATTTGTGTGAAATTTTATTCAAATAAAACATTTTTTTTATTATTTACAAAAAAGTATTGCTTGTAAAAGCCCTGTTCCTCCTAATTGCAATGGTACCACATATGTATCAAAGGGCTCCGATCCTGCCCAGGAAACACCCCAAACTGAAAAGAGAGCTTTATGAGATTTTCAAATAAAATACTACTATGTGCACTATCAAGGGTGAAAGAGGACTAAAACCCATGGAGATCGTCCCACGAATCTTTAAGATTCCCAGGCCGATTGATTCCCTCTCCCGCTGTGTGAAACCCCCCAGGTCGCCCATAAACTCACCTTCTTTCCTGGTCCAATGGCCTATGCGTGAGCAGCGTCCACACCCGCTATCCCTTTAGCAGGGCAAGTGCCTGCACCAGGCATTTGTGAATGGCCTGTTAGAGGGTAGCGGGGGATGCGGTTGTCAGAGCGTTCGGAGCTACTGGATCAAGGGGTTTGAGTGGATCTGAATGCACTGATTGGACGAGTGGCCGGCATGCGTCAAATGACCGGGAAGAGGTGAGTTTGTTTGTGCGACCCGGGGTTTCCACAGTGGGGCACCCCCGATCAAGGACCAAAACTCAGGATAGTCAAATCCTGGGTTTTTGGTCCACTTTAAACCCTTAATCCCTCACCGGCAAAGCCAGCCTGGGCACCAGCTATGTGGGCTGGTAGACCAGGGTGTAGAGGCCAGAGCGGCAGGCCCCTGGCCCTGAAAGATACCAGCCTACATAGGCTCTTCTGCACCCCCTGGCCTTGGGGATGCAGGTAATGTTTTTTTTTGCCAAGTCGCCCACTTGCCGGCACATTTTTAATTAATAAATAATAATAATTAATGCATAGATGGCCATTGTATGCTTGTGCATACATAGGAATTCGACTTCCGCATTTAACCCATCTGTGCCGTGAGTGTATACATGCCCTGAGTGGGCTGCCCTAATTACGGCACCCGGAGGGCAGTTGGGGGGTTAGGTACCTTGTGGACCAACACCCATCGCTGATCGGCCTGGGAATCTATAAGATTCCCGGGCCGATCAGCTCCCTGCCTGTGGGGCACCCTGATCGGGGGTGCCCCGCTGTGTGAAACCCCCCAGGACGCCCGCAAATCCTACCTGTTCCTCGTTCCAACGGCACATGCGTGGGCTGCCGCGCATGCCTCTAGCAGGGCGCGCACCCGTGCCGGCCGTTTGTGAATGTAAGAGGGACGTGCGAGAGGCGGCGGCAGGCGCTCTCACCTTCTCCGTCGACGGATCTCGCTTGTCCGTCGGCGGTGATTGGTGGAGCGAGTCACATGGGAACGGGGTCAGGTGAGTTTTTGGGGCAGATCGGGGTGCCCCGCGGAAGTGGACCAACACCCAGGATAGTGAAAATCCTGGGTGTTGGTCCAATTTAACTTATGTCCCAGGACCGGGATTTGAACTTGCCACCCTCCAGTCACAAGTCCTCTCCCTTACCTCTAAGCCACAGCTGCCCCTTTAAAAATATATATTATTAAGTAAACTTGCTTCACCAGATCTTTAGCATGACCCCAACTGTAAGGCATAAGAGAAACAATGAACTAGCAGGAGGCAGAGTTAGACAGGAACCTGTGAAGGGAACACCAACAGACAATGACGCACGTCTGAGAGGGATTGGAGAAGAATGCACCACAGGGAAGAGCCAAATAATCATAAAGATAGATACACACACACACACAAACACGAGGCGCACAAAAATAAGACGTTGGGCTTAGGAGACAAAAAAGAGCCCCAGCGATCCTGACAACGGCGATCCTCAAACCAGACAAGTTCAAGTAGTCATACAATGATTTAAATGAGTCTTTACATTTTCTCATCACTTTCTGAAGTTCTGAAAAAAGAGGGTTACATAAAACGGGCACATTTTGTATGATTAAATCAACTTTCATTGCATAGAAATGGCATCTGCAGCGAAAGCCCAACTCTCATTATCTCCCTGAAAGATATGATTAATATCGAGGAGCCGAGGGCCAGTATTAATTCAGGACATTTCAGGGCCGATGCCAATCCAGCGCTCCAGCCACAGGCGGATAAATAGTGATGGCCTCCGAGACCTCTGCATTATATTAGCTTGATCATTTTTCATATCAGCAAATGCAACATGTTGTTAACCTGCTTGACGGGTTCACTAAAAATCTGGCAGGTTTAATAAGCAATTAATTTACAGGCATTTATTTTGAATGCATTTTAGATTCTTTGACTATATCAGCCTTATAATTGGATTACTGTCTCCATGATCATTAACTGCGCCTCCAAAACTATTTACTTCAAGTATGTAAAGTAAATTGGGATTTAAGTGGTAGTTACAGCTAAATACTTCAAAGGGCCAAAACCATCAGTGTGTCCCTATTGAAATGCCCCTTATCTGCCTCCGCATGAAGCAGCTATCACTTCCTGAGCTCATTTGACTTCTCATTAGTCCATCCATTTGGATTAGAGTTTAAGTCCCTGTCCAGGCACCCGCCAACATTCTCCCCTCGTCCCCAGTGGAAACCGTGTAAAATGAGCCACTTCAAAGCATCTTCCTCTGATTATATGTAAACACATCATGTATTCTAAGTGAAGCCACTGGCTTCACTTCCATTTCTGGGTGTGGTTGAGCTGGGAAGGGACTCGCTTTGAATTTGATGACTGCGTCACGCGTTAGGGAGCTGTGGAAGCCCATGCTTTGGCACTTCAGGAAGCCCTTTATTTTATATGTCCCAGCACAGGAAGAGCTTCTATTATTTTGTATAACAGTATAATGCAAACACACTGAAGGTCCCACACCCTTTAACCTAGATTTGTTTAGGTTAGAGGGTAATGTATGGTAGCACTTGCACTTTAAGGAGGTATGTAATATTGGGACACTTTGGCTCCCATATAATAGGGAGGTTTATAAGCACTATAGCACTTTTATTCACACCAGCCAGGCAACATAATTCATATATATCTGGAGTATAGATCAATATTTTATTAATTATTATTGTACCACCCACCAGTCTTTTTTCCTTCCTTTTTGACTATGTAATGTCCTTTGTGTTTTTTAATGAGTCTTGAGTGTGTATAATTTTCTATTTTTGTAAATAAACATTGAATTTTATAATATATTTAGCAGTGGTGCCATATATTGTAGTTGGGGTTGTGGAAGGTGTGGGACCTTCAGTGTGTTTGCATTATCTTGATTTTGCCCCTTTGTGCACACTGCATGTCAATATATAAAAAATATATAGCTTAGTGCGGTCTCAAATTTTCTGTCTTTAAGATTATTGTATAACAGTATATACCGGTAATAATCTGTATATTATCTGTATCTTTACATAGGTAATCTTATATTATATATTCTAGCACATAAACATTCTTCAGCCCTCTTCTTATTGCTATTGGTTCATATGACTGGCTTTTGTGCATAGGACATTTTTAAGTCATTTTAATTGTGTGCTTCTCATAGTGTGGTACTATTCGCTGGTTTTCCATGTGTAAATTCACATCGTCAAAAACAGCAGTAGTGTGCAAAATACCCCCATAACAACTTAGGCCCTTATTTAACAAGGGATAGCGCCAGGTAGCGAATGGTGAGCGAACGGTAATGACGCTCACCGCCACGAGAACGCCGGCTCCCCTCCGCAATCACACATTTATCAAGCCGATCCTGCTTAGCCAGATAGTGAATTATTCATCATTATTCCAGCCTCACCCCACAGCGCCAGCGAGCGACCTTGAACAGCGACAGGTATGACCTCTCGCTACCTGGCGCTCTCCAATGCATTTCAATGGAGCAATCCTTAAATATTCATAATTAATTGCTATTATTTTTTTTTTTAAATGTCATAAATTCTGTGGTCAAAAAAATAAATAAATTTGTGCAGAATTGATATTACAGGTCTGATATTAATGTATTCATATTACAAAATGTTTTTTTACAAAAAATATGGTTGTTTGGGGGTTAAAAAACTACTTTTAACCCATCGCCGCCAGCGCTCTGGGGTTTAAACAAGCATTTCACAGCGCGAGAATTTTTGGAGCTTGATTTGTTAATGAATATGCTGGGAGCCGTTCGCTATGGCCGTTCGCTGTCATGCGCTCCCATACAGCGCGGAACCTGTCAAACAGCGATACCTAACCCCGTATTCAACATTACCGCACACCGACTGAGTCGCTGTCAACAGCCGAACAACGGCCAAGCACAGTGAATACTAGCGGGCGCTGTGAAAATAACGCTACTGTCGCTACCTGGCGCTATTAATGAATCGGCCTCCCCGTGTGGCAGATCCCCCAATGCCCGATCGCCGATGAATCAAGTTAGCATTGCCGTGCGTTGGCTGCGGAGAGTGGTGGCTTCTGGATCTTGACACAAGTATAACTTTTTTTTTAACTAAATGGCTAAGTGGCGGTCGGGAATTGGGGGGTTCACCTTCGCCCCCTATAAGATGGATGGGCATTTTCCCCCAGCTTTTGGGGAAAAATAAGTGCGTCTTATATGGCGAAAAATACGGTACTTGGTTGGAACTTCTTATCAGTAGGGGGTACTTGGCATAAACCAGTTGAGAACCATTAACATAGACCATGAGAGCAGCTAAGGGGGCAAGCAGCAAACACAGGATAGTGAAAATCCCGGGTTTTATTTCGCTTTAATGTAAAAAAAGGATTGTGTGTTCAACTTGTCACCATGTACATGAACTGAACTGGTGTTCTAATCTTGGTAGGTCCACAGCATTGATGCATTTATATCAGCCCATTAAAAGGCCACGCTCAGAGTGATTTCCAGGAAAAAAATGAACTAATCCAGCTTCATGTGTCGCTTCTGTCTAATTGGAACATTGGGCGTGTGTGACCGCTGGAAGGGATTAAACTATTGGGGCTGCTCATCTGTATAACATTATCCGAACAATGTCTGAACAAAGGAGATACTGTACAATAGTCAGTGAACTGCATTTGAGTGTTTAAATTATTTTAAAATTATTTTTATAAATATATAAAGCAACCAAACAAGACATATGAGTCTAGGTCTGTAGGGAAACCCCATCACCAGTTATTGCTATATTACTATTAATTACATCTTCTCTTAAGCATGAATATAACATTAAGGATTTTCTTTTTATAAATATGCGATAAAAATATATTTCATTTTAATTCTTCCACCATTCAATATCCATTTATAATCCTAAAAATATCACTTGATCCTTTATCATCCTCATATACCCAAAACTACTCCAATATTCCCTAAACTTCAAAGAAATAAAAATGAATAATAGAAGAGAAAGAAAGAAAAGAAAGAAAAAAAAATAAGCACAAACCATCACTCACAAAATTCCCATTGCTTTCCATTCCCCTCCCCATCCCTCTCATGCCCCCCTCTCTGTATTGTATCTATGGGTCCCATATTGCCCAGAACTGTTCGGGGGTGACTGCATTTGAGATGTAAGCAAGTAACAATCAAGGGAGTCAGACATTTTCATATAAACAGGACAGGGGTACCTGAAATATTCTGACAATACCAGAAAAAAGCATTCTAAAGGCACCTTCATAATAGTGCGTATAGAAGACCTTTGCTTTAAAGAGGATAAAAACTCTTCCTTATTCGGTTTGGTTCATGAGCACCAAATATAGTAGATGCTTATCTCCTCCAATAAGAGTTGTGTTGTCTGTGTTGGATTGGCCCATCAGGGACACCACCTGGGCAGCAGTACTCTAGATCTAAGACTAACACATTGGGCTTCATTTAATAAGATTTGAAAAAAATTCTCATGCCACGCCCCCTGACAGTTTTAAGTTCATCAATTGGCTAACCTCAAGGCTGCCGGGTGATGTGCACCTGCTGGCTGGCCAGGTCCCTGGTTGCCCTGTGCAATGCACACTCCTGGTCAAACAAGCAGGGCGGGAAGTGCGCACAGCTGCAGTGAAGCTGGGGGTGCACCTGCCGGCATTGTGGGACCTGCCGCTAAAGGTGAGTTTACTAGTGACCCCGGGGGTTTCACACAGCAGGACATCCTGGTATAGAATGCCCTGGACGCAGGCTAACGACTAGCTCTGGAATCTTTTAAAATGATTTCCTCTGGTGAGTCCCAGATTATTTTCTCTGCTGGACCTGAGGGATTCCAGTCCAATGTGCAGTGTGACGCAAAATCCTCCTGAAAGGATATTCTCTTTTTTCGTTCTAAAATATAAACTGACTTTTGGTAATCGGTTACAGTATATATATATGTACAGTAAGTATATGTGCACCTGTAGACAGGGTTGTTTTTAGGGGCAGGTAAGCAGGCCATTGTGTTGTATGGGGGGGAGTGGGGAGTGCCATTAACCCAGCCATCCAGTCTTCCACAGATTAGTCAGGGCCACTGTTAGTGGTGCCGACATATGTTATGTCTCCATCTTGGGCTTAAACGTGTGGAGGGGGCACTGCCAACCATATACATGTGCTCTCCCGCGCCCAGTCATTTAGATAGGCTGGGTGCTGCGGGATACGCATTACATAGGGACGCTTCACCCGGCACCCGTGAACCAGCCAATTGGCGATCTCAAAAGGTGTCGGATTGGCGGGGCCTCAGCGGTTGGAAAAACATGGTTTTCTTTTAAACTGTCCCAGTACCTCGGGCCCGAAGGAGGGCAGGTGGATGGGGTAATACACATGTGCTCTCCCGCGCCCGGGATACACATTACATAGGGACGCGTCACCCGGCACCCGTGAACCAGCCAATTGGCAATCTCAAAAGGTGTCGGATTGGCGGGGCCTCAGCGGTTGGAAAAACATGGTTTTCGTTTAAACCGTCCCAGTACCTCGGGCCCGAGGGAGGCCAGGTGGATGGGGTAGTAACAGGGGGGGGGGTGAAGAGGCCTTTTCTTTTAAAGAGTTGCAACACCCGCCTCAAGTCATAAGACTCTTGGGGGGATATTGATTTACCTCTGTGAAACCCCCTGGATTGTCCATTCCACTCACTTCTTCCACAATGGTTGGACTCTTCATTATGCTTGACCCATTACTGTGTTAGGCCCTGAGGCTTTACTGGAATTTGGGGAATGCTGACCTTACTGTGAATGGGACTAAGACTCCAGACTCAAAAGTCAAATTAGATATGGAATAAGTCTGTGCATAGAATCTTACAGAAAACCTTACATCTATCTGATCCCAGTCAGACCACATTTCTTTATAATACCAAAAGAAAACAGATAAGGAAGTTTATATATAGTCATAAATCTCTAAAGCTCACATAAGCAGAAAAAGAATGAAAGAGAGTTATTAAAAGTACACAACATTCTGCCCAGATGAGTGAGAAAGGAGAAAATACCGGATACCTTTGGCCTTGGCAGTGGAAAGCAATATCAGAACAAGCTTCTTAAGGCAGACTTTTACACCATCACCTTCATAAGTACCATAAGTACTGGTGCCCCCAAAGATGATCATCTCCCTAACTATTCTCCATGTACACCAAAGACTGACACTTCTCAGCGCCCGTGTGTACGCTGTGAACATTTTTAGCAGTATATGTGCTGGATATCTAGCGCTCCCATCCGGCACTAGGAGCCGTTAGCGCATTGCCTTATACAAAGCCAGGGCTGTGCCCAGCTGCTGGCTGGAAGCGAGTGCAAGCTTAATGCTGGCTGCCTGCAGCCGCCCCAGCAGTCTGGCACTGACAGCATCCCAGAAGAGACGCACATCTAGCGCCCGCTAGAAATTATAATACATTTGCTTCTATGTTCAAGAGAAAACACATGTCTCTGGTCATTTTGAGCTAAATTCTGCTGTTCTTCTGTTCTGGATAGATGAGCTTTTAATGGTATTTTCTGGACTATTTATGTCATCATATAAATCATATTACATTAATATTTATTATAGTGTAAAATATAGTGTAAATAACCTACAAGCAAGGCCCTGGGCGTGACAGCGCCATTCATTACAGACAGTGATTGGTAAATCTGTCCTTCTTCCTATTGATATTGATGGATTTTCCAGTTTGTTGGTGATTAGTTACAGACAGCCTTTGCATGAAGTAAAAGGATATTCTCAGAGGTTAACACATATATGTAAGCAAAGACTTTCTATCACATAAAAATGTCCAATATTAAAAATCTGTATAAATATGCCAGCTAGAAAGCAGAGGAGCCACACTCCAAAATGTGCTTTTTGTTTTACATGAATACAAGGTTTTGGGTTGACTAATACAATTCTACTTTTACATATTAAATGGTTATTGCTGCTCTCACAGGCTGACCCAGGACATGTCAGTTAGGAGTTAGTTCTCCCTAACCTAGAAAATTTAAAACAAACACAAGCAGTTACAGGTGTTAAACTATAAGTAGAAATCATAGGCTCTTGTCATGTCCCAAGACTTGTGTTTCATGTTACCCAGGGGTAAACATTGATATAGTGATTATTTACATAGGGTGGGCAGTGTGCCTTTAACTGCTTTTGTCCCTTCCTGGCTTAGTCTTGCTGTGATGCAAGCAGCTCCTCCCTTCTGCCATTTCTAGTTTTGCATCCAAGCAGTGGACATGTGCTGTTCCCTCCTGCAGTTTACAGTCTTTTTACCTGCTGCTGTTATGGGTTAACATCACACGTTACCTGCTGTATTGAACATACATTTAAATATTCCTGCTGTAGGAAGTGTTTATTGCAAGAATCTGCACTGAAATAAAGCTTCTGAAACCTATGTACCTATCCTCATGACAAGCCAAATAAGCTATCTGCCTAGCCTTATGGAGTAAGAACACATCCGTCACAGGCACACACACAGACAAGGCGAAGCTGTCTACTGGATTCACATTACTGCCATCTGGTGAGTCAGAATAGCTCTTCATTCAGGCTGGTGTGAAACAAGCCTGAGGAATTTTGGAATAAGATACTTCTCATACACGAGCATGTCAATGAATAAAAAATTCCCCCAGGTAATTTTCTTATCAATGATACCAGGGGCCATTGCTTCTGTCAAGAAAGGGGTGTCGATACACTAACAGCACCAAGGCAGTCATTCCCCCAATACTGGAAATCACAAACCCCTCCCCCAATTAGGTGCACACAGGCTAAACAAGATAAAATGCTTTAGTTAAATTGTGATGAATCTGTAGACATTTTAGATAATATTTATTCTCCGTTATACAATGGAAGCTTCTGGTTGCTGCAAAACGTGTCGCCTCTTTCTCTCACAGTCTGTTTTTGTATCACAGCAAATTTTCTAGTGGCTGTCGCACTCTTACTCATATGTATCCCATGTCGGGTGGGTGCGCGGTCCACGGAGACACCGCCAAAGTCCAAGAATTTTGTAAAGAACCAGCACTCCAATGTAAAGGTAAAAGTAAATGAGCTTATATTTGTAATTCAAACACCATAAATCGTGCAAAACAAGGATTGGTTTCTGGTCGACGTTTCGGGGTGCACTGTGGCCCCCTTCCTCAGGACCAACCACATACAACCAGAACAGGCAGTGAACAGCCATTATATACAAAAAGGGGGCTACTGGAGTAGTTTTCCTTGTTTTGCACGATTTATGGTGTTTGGATTACAAATATAAGCTCATTTACTTTTACCTTTACATTGGAGTGCTGGTTCTTTACAAAATTCTTTGTTTTTGTATCACTTCTTGATTCTACATATTGAACAATCTTAAAGTGGAACAAAACCCAGGATTTTCACCATAGTAGGTTTTGATCCTTGCCCCAGGGATATCGAGATTTGGGGTGCCCCGTTGCGTGACAACCTTTAGAATAGCTTTAATACATACCCTGCCGGCATTCCCACAAAGCAGCTTCTTCGGCCGCACATATTAATGTGTGGCTGGAGAAACTGAATGGGAGCATATCCGCAGATGCTTTCCATTCATCCCTGTGTGCAGCCACGCCAGCCATTCAGTTACAGCTGACATGGCCTTTCAGCCAGAGATAGGTTGGAAAATATGTCACCTCTGGCCGCACATGCACCATGGGCTTGTTGGCCAGGTAAGAATTATCGGCGCCTGGTGGGGTTTCAGACCAGACTTAGGCCCTTATTTATCAAGGGATAGCGCCATGTAGTGTCTCACTAGCGCCAGGTAGCGCCAGCTATCGGCGGCTACCAACTCCAGAACGCCAGGCTGCGAACACAATCACGCATTTATCACGCTAAATGAGGCTAGCGCCGGCGAGAGCGTCAGCTAGCGCGGGATTCATCATGTTGCAGACTTCAGCGAACAGCGCCGCTGCTAATCCCATCACAGCGCCAGGTGTGACCTCTCGCTACCTGGCGCTCTCCAATGCATTTCAATGGAGCAATCTTTAAATATTCATAATAAATTGATATTAATGTTTTTTTTTGTTTTTTTTTTTTAAATGTCAAAAATTCGGTGACCACTTCTGCAATGTTATATCTTTTTTTAAGGTCAAAAAAAAAAAAAAAATTGTGCAGAATTGATATTACAGGTCTGATATTAATGTATTCATATTACAAAATGTTTTAAAAAACTTGTTTATTATTTTTTTCCAAAAATAAGGTTGTTTGGGGGTTAAAAAACTACTTTTAACACATTGCCGCCAGCGCTCTGGGGTTTAAACAAGTATTTTACAGCGCGAGAATTTTTTGAGCGTGATTTGTTAATGAATATGGTGGGAGCCGTTCGCTATGGCCATTCGTTGTCATGCGCTCCCATACAGCGCGGAACCTATCAAATAGCGACTCCTAACCCCGTATTCAATATTACCGCACACCGACTGAGTCGCTGTCAACAACCGAACAACGGCCAAGCACAGCGAATACTAGCCGGCGCTGTGAAAATCACGCTACAGTCGCTCATCTGTCGCTACCTGGCGCTATTAATAAATCGGCCTCTTAGCATCTTATAGATGCTAGGTCCAGTTTTGGTCCACATTAAGTTCTATTGATATAAGAGTGGTCATGCCTACAGCTGCCCAATATCTGTCCCTGCAAATCTGGAGTCATTTCCTTGGAGGACTGCCGTTTTCCGGCTGAGAGACACACTGAGGCTTAGTGCGGGTTTTTCCAGACTGGCCAGTGGGCGGTAAAGTCCTAAGCTAATTTTTGGCCCTAGTCTACCAGTGCTTGAAAGTACTCGTAGGTTGGTAAAAAAAAAAACCTATAATATTTCTCTGGTTAGGCAAAAGATCCAGTGACTGTAAAACCTAAGGTTTACGTAAAACTTACCTTAAAAATGGATTGTTGTCATATTGCTCTAGTGAAAGTTTTACTCTTTCTCTGAATCACACCTGAATTAATCTCTTAATCTCTCTCACCAACACCCGTGAGGCGCGAATGTGGGCCTCCGCTACAAAATAGGCTGGGGGGGGGGCATCCAGAATTCTGAAGTCCCCCCAGCCTATTTTATAGTCCCGGAGACCAACACCCATGCTGGACTGGTGTTGGTCCACTTTTACAATGGCTCCATTACTGTACATGGGAAATGGCTCCATTACTGTACAAGGTATTATTCATATAACACATAAACCAATCACATTTTTGGAATCTGGAGATATATACATATATCAAACAGCGGTACCTGGTCTCATAGTCTGTGCAGCACCTGATTGGGTCAGTTGCCACCAGGATCATCTCCCTAGTACCTTCCGCCCAAAATGTATGACATATTAGTTTTTAGGTGTTTTGTCAGGAGAAGGAGAACACATTAGTGCCCCTCCTTTGTATTAGGTCTGAAGAACTCAGGCCCCCCTGTCTTTTCTCTAGGGGTCATGTGAAGGGGTGACCTAAATCCAGCAGACTCTACATGCCCCCTGTAGCCGTCTGATCTGTTTTGCATCTATTCATTGTATGTATATGGTTTGTCTAGTGCACTCTAGATTCAATATAACTTAATCTTGGGCTGTTCTGTTATCTTTACCCAGGGGCGTAGCTAGGGGGGGGGCAAGAGGGGCACATGCCCTGGGTGCAGCAGGTCAGGGAGGCGCCAAAAGGAGGTCCTGAGCACAGGCGGGGGGAATTTCAAATCTTTGCCCTGGGTGCCAGAAAGCCTAGCTACTGCTCTGCTTTACCCCAAACCCACTTGTGCTTTTCGGTTATATTAAAATCTACTGGGGCTGGCTTCTGGCCCAATATAATCTGGTTAAGGGACCAAGCTATATCAAGAAGCTGGTGGCATTCTTACGGGGCTGGCACTGATTATAGTAAAAGGGTCCTGCAACCTGTCAGGGTCTTGAGGGCCTCTATCAAGGGACGGTGCCATGTGATCCCGGTGACGTTGTGATGTCAGTTGAGGCAGACGAGGTACCGATTTCCTCACACCATTAAATTAGACTAGAGGGTCCACATACGTCTTCCCATTTGCTGCATTTGTGTGGGACACTGACAAAATCGGCATGGCCATCTGGATATTGTAAATTTTTGGTTGGTTTTGGCATGCTGCTTACAGTATTGTATTACCTCCCTTCAAATTTGAGCCCCCTGGCCTTTTCTTGGCAGCTCATTTTAGTAGGTCTGCTTTAAGCCTTTCCTTATATAGGTCTTTAAATAGCTTATTACATCATAGTGTCAGCACAAAAACTTGCGTCCTTCATCTTGTTTTTTCTGGCCATATGGCAGGTGTAACAATCTGCTTTTTATGGGCAATTTTTCTTAAAGAACATAAGGACACCATTTACAAGGCGCCAAATAAATATCCATTTATTGTAACTAAATATGCCTCATATATCACGGCTGAGCAAACACCTGTGTCGTGGCATCAGCACCATTTTTGTTCACCTTGTTCCATTGTCTGGAAAGGTCACTCTTGTTTCCAACAAAATATGAAATCAATTACGCTCTGTTTAGACGCCATTAAATATTCTGGCTTTTGAGATATTCTCTTCACATATCCTAGGAGCCACGGGCAGACAGAAAAACTGATGAAATCAGGGCTCATCTCTGGCAAGAAATCTGCCTTAAAGTGGACCAACAAGTGCACAGCCAGGGTCGGATTAAGTGTGGTGGAGGCCCCTGGCACAAAATTTGGTGGAGACCCCAGATACATTATTTTTTTCCTTTAAAATAATAGTCCAGCCAAGTAACTGATTGGTAATTGTCTGGCACCCACCTACTTACTGAAACATCAGATCGAGTCCCTTGTTCTACCCTTGTGCGGGTGTGTGCTGCTCGGGAACTGCTGCTTTGCCATTCTGGGTGGGGGTAGTATGGTCACAGTCCAGCAGAAAACAGTTCGCTTGCATTGAGCTGACAGTGGCTCTGATTGGTGGCTAATGTGCAGTGAGCAACTGCAAAAACAAAAAGAGACTTGCCCAGGCGTGGGGCGGGGGGGGGGACCCACTGCTGCCGATCGCTATGTTACTGGCCTGTCTGACCAAATACTGAAAAGCCTTCTGGAACAGACCATAACCCAAAGGTTGGTGGAGGCCCCCTTTGCAGGGCAAGTGGTGGAGGTCCCGAAGCGCACGCTCTTTACGGCCCGCTCATAATCCGGTCACTTGCGTGGGAAAGGCATCAGGTGTTGCTGGCTGGCTGTATGGGTGGGGCTGGACGGCCTATCAGCCCTGGCCATACAGCCAGCAACAGCTGATGCCTTTTACGCGTGAGGAATGCATTAGCGGTCTGACGGTGCAAGCGCAGTACAGACGTCGGCAGGGAAAAGAGGACACGCTCGTCCACATTGGAAATGCCTGCCAACCCTCTAACAACTGTGGGGACAAGAGGGGAAACACTCACCCCCACTCTGTCTGATGGCAGTTGTGCTACTATGAATGCACAATGTTTGCTGTGCTCCAAAAAAAAACAGCACCAGCACCAAAAAAACATTAAGGCTCTATTCACACCTCTCTGCTTGCACTGCATTGGGCAACGCAAAGGAAAATGCTGCCCATTATTTTTAATGGGCTAATTAACTTATTTACGCAGCGTATACATATAAAAAGTGGTCTAAAACTCAGCGCGATTGGCCAAGAAATCTATAAGATTCCCGGGAAGATGAATTCCCTCCCCCCGGGACATCCAATATCCCTCTAGCAGGGCGCGAGCCGCACCAGGCATTTGTGAATGGATGGTGCAGTAAAGCTTTCTGTTAGAGGGAAGCTGGCCTTAGACGCTGGCTTAGACGGCATGATGTCAGCGGCGCCGATTGGACCATAGAACCGGGAAGAGGTGAGTTGCGTTTGCCGATCTGGGGAGTTTCACACAGCGGGGCACCCCCGATCTGGGAGAACGGACCAAAACCCAGGATAGTCAAAATCTTAAAGTGGTCACACAGGGGGTGCCCCGCTGCGTAAAACCCACCAGGACGCCCGAACGGACTCACCTCTTCCTGGTCGCACGGCGCGTTGAAGAGCAGCGGCTCTGGCGGCCGCATCCTTCGCTTCTCTCTAGCAGTGCGCATGCCCGTGCCAGGCTTTTGTGAAAGGCCGGCGTGGGCATGCTCCCTGTTAGACGGAGGCGGAGGATGCGGCTGTCAGAGCCGCTGCTCTTAGACGCGCCGTGTGACCAGGAAGAGGTGAGTCCGTTCTGGCGTCCTGGGGGGTTTTACACAGCGGGGCACCCCTGATCGGGGTGCCCCCGGGGAAAGGACCAAGACCCAGGATAGTCAAAACTTTTGACTATCCTGGGTTTGGTCCACTTTAATCACTTTGGGCAACATTTTTCCTTGCGATGCGTCCGTGTTGCCCAACGCAGAGCAAGCTGAGAGCTGTGAACAGACCTTTATACTCGGTAAGTGCTGCATTGCTTTTATTTACATGTAAATTACTTTTAGTTATTATACAGGGACACGGCACCCCTTGCATTCCTAGGCTGTGTGCGTCCATGCCAGCCATTCAGTTACAGCAGGCATGGCCACTCAGCCAGAGAAAGTGGGACATATGTCACCTCTGGCTGCACATGAGCCGTGGGCATCCCATATAAAAAGAGGACTGCTTATACAATTTTGGCACCTTTCTTATTGCCATCAGTGCTGTGGCAGACATGCTGTGTCCTGGCTGTACCCACAGCAGCTCCTCATTGTCACATATATAAATATATAAGTGCTACGGAAGATGATGGCGCTATATAAATAAACAATAATAATATGTGCCAGAATGACAAGGGGGACCTAGGAGAGCCCTGACATTGAAGTTATATAGGGCCCATCAATGTATAATGGCCGCTCTGTTCAGATGACATGTGGCATGCATTCAGGGGATGCTGGAGGAGGGTTGCCTTTTCAAAATAATTAATGTCAAAGATTTCACACAGCAGGGCATCCCAAATTTCAGACTTTCAGGCAGCCCCGAAGCTGCAATGTGATCGATTTTCATGATGGAAAAGACACAATGCAGCCTATTTAAAAAGGCAAAGAAAATGTGTAAGGTGCAGTAGCAATCAATCACCAATCACTGATCTGAGGGCCCTAAACTGGCTGCTGTGGGTTATCGGTTCTTGTACTGCATTATAGAATATTATTCCGATATTGGAAGCAGACGGGGAGGCCGATTCATTAATAGCGCCAGGTAGCGACAGATGAGCGACTGTAGCGGTATTTTCACAGCGCCCGCTAGTATTCGCTGTGCTTGGCCGTTGTTCGGTTGTTGACAGCGACTCAGTCGGTGTGCAGTAATGTTGAATACGGGGTTAGGAGTCGCTGTTTGACAGGTTTCGCGCTGTATGGGAGCGCATGATAGCGAATGGCCATAGCGAACGGCTCCCAGCATATTCATTAACAAATCACGCTCAAAAAATTCTTGCGCTGTGAAATGCATGTTTAAGCCCCAGATCGCTGGCGGCGATGGGTTAAAAGTAGTTTTTTAACCCCCAAACAACCATTTTTTTGGAAAAAAAAAAAAGTTTTTAAAAACATTTTGTAATATGAATACATTAATATTAGACCTGTAATATCAATTCTGCACAATTTTTTTTTTTTCCCTTTAAAAAAAAAACTAATTGCAGAAGCGGTCACAGAATTTTTGACATTAAAAAAAAAAAAAAAAAAATAATAACAATTAATTATGAATATTTAAAGATTGTTCCATTGAAATGCATTGGAGAGCGCCAGGTAGCGAGAGGTCATACCTGTCGCTGTTCAAGATCGCTCGCTGGCGCTGTGGGGTGAGGCTGGAATAATGATGAATGATTCGCTATCTGGCGCTATCTCAGTCGCTAAGCAGGATCGGCTTGATAAATGTGTGATTGTGGTGGGGAGCCGGCGTTCTCGTGGTGGTGACCGTCATTACCGTTTGCTTACCAGTCGCTACCTGGCGCTATCCCTTGTTAAATAAGGGCCCAAATGTTTTTAAAGTCCAAATCACCAATCATCTTTTTATTACCTTCAGGTTACCTGACTTTCTTAACCTAAAAGAAAATTGTCTTCACCGAGACACAGAGGCCTCTATGAAGGTCATACAGGAGAAGAGCTGTCGTAAGTAAGTAATCAGAGCGATGGGGGGGGGGGAGTGAAAAGCTCTCCCGCGACCACCAGCATTATGTCGCTCCACTCGCACAGCTCAATCCACTAATGGCCACTGCTGACATTTATTGACGGGTCATTAAAACAAAAAAGATTACAATAAATGGAACAGGCGGCACGTATATTATTGTGCTAGAATATGTTCAGAGCCGAAATATACTCCATCATTTTCTGTCCAATGTACTGTTGAAAAGGTTAAGGAATCAGCAAATGGGGGGTATAACAATATAACACAATAGGGCTGATTCAGCACAGTAAATTTTTTTCAAGTTTTTCATGAGAAAATACATTTTACAATGTTATAGTGATTTATAAAGGTTTTTAGCTGTGCACATTTTTAAATACTTTTTTCTCACCCAGCAGGGTGCTGGCTGGCTTTTTAGAATAATTTATCTTGTTTGCTTTGCAGCAGGAAGGAGAGATAATGCATCACAATATTTTAAACTCCCATCCTAATATATGGCACTGTGAGTTCTGTCACCTCTGCATAACACTCTTGGGGGGGAAGATTAATCTACCATTTCATGGGTTTACAGGGGTTTCCTCTGGCCGCATCCCTGCTATACCTCTAGCTAGACGCGAACCTTTCTGAATGGCAGTTCATTGGCGCTGTTGCATCCAGCATAAGGGCCAATGTTGTAGGTACACAGACATGTGCTGACACAGGATGGCTCATAGGGAGAAACGTGGAG
Source organism: Gastrophryne carolinensis (assembly GCA_027917425.1). Lineage (NCBI taxonomy): Eukaryota > Metazoa > Chordata > Amphibia > Anura > Microhylidae > Gastrophryne > Gastrophryne carolinensis. The sequence continues at coordinate 450,058,488 of CM051237.1, forward strand.
GCAGATTCATTACTAGCGCCAGCTATCTGCAGATGAGTGTCTGTATAGCAGCAATTAGAGCGACCACTAGTATACCCTGTGATCGGCTATCGGGCGCTGTAACAGAGCGCCTCAGTCGCTGTAGTAACCTGGCTGACATTGATGATTGAGATGTATGTTGAGAAATCGTTCCAAGTGCAGCCGCACTCTTACCCCTTGTATTAAGCGGGTGCACGGTTCGCGGAGACGCCGCAAATACCAGTATCTTTGTGAAGAACCAGCACTCCAGATTAGTTCATGCAAAAAGATTGTATTGCTATCCCATGAGCAACATACAGCAGGGGAAACAAATCGACGTTTCGGGGTGCGCTGGGGCCCCCTTCATCAGGACCCACCGCATGTACAAGAAAAGAACAGATTGCCATCACCATATACATTAAATAGTATCACAGACCAATCAGGTTGAGCTCACAGAGCATTTTCGCGCCTGACGTCATAGTGACGTCAGGAGCGCTGTCAGACCATACCCACGTTATCTGCGGTATTATTACAATCCTTATACCTTGATCTGGCTAAAGTAATGGTTAATAACAGTATGGATAAGTGAACTCACCGTCTCCCAGGCGGGCAGAGTCCGTGTGCGCGTCGGGATTCCCTCCGTGTGACAGGTGACGCGGCGCCCAGGTGCCACGCTATTGGCTCCCGGGCGCCGCTGGACAGGCGCTCCGTCCCCGGCCCTCTGACAGGCTAGAGACAGCTCGCCTGTCACGTCCCGGCCCCGGGGCGGCAGGCGGCCGGCGCGCCCACCCCTCAGACCCAGCAGATTACCGGTTGGCAGGCAATTACGTGTGCGCAGGAGTAAATTCACCATTGTCATCAAAAAGGGGGGAGAGGGTTATAAGTTACATGTGGAGTACTATGGGACCTATTGTCAGGGGAGATGGGAACAGTGTGGCATTATATACATATATACAGGGCACAGGTTGAACTAAATGGGGGGAAGAGATCTACACATGTATAAATTACATGTGGAGTACTATGGGACCTATTGTCAGGGGAGATGGAAACAGTGTGGCATTATATATATATACAGGGCACAGGTTGAACTATATGGGGGGAAGAGATCTGAACAGGGTACTGCAGACTTGCATTATGGTAGGTATACAACAGTATGTGCATAAACGCCTGGGTACCCCAGGGGACCTATTCGGGACCACGGTATCCCCCATCTCTAGGGCCAGGCTAGCACATCTATGGGGGTCCCATTGCATAGATGGGTACCCATAAGGAAAATATCAAGTGGCTATGGTTATCTGGACGAGGGGGGGGGGGGGGGGGAGGCCAGATTCAGCATTTATGCATCCATATTATCTGGTATCTAAAAAACTACTGAAGCCAAACAATGTGTTTAGTCCCCGTGGGTGCATGGTGTCCAATTTGTGGATCCAAAAAGTCTCTCGCTGCAATAATCGGCGATTCCTGTCACCTCCCCTTGGTGGTTTGGGGACTTGTTCGATGACCATGCCCCTGAGTTCATGGGTTTGATGACCAAACTTGTAAAAATGTACAGCAACCGGCTTGTCCAGGTCCCTTGGTTCCCCATTCTTAGCCTTCTCCTGGTGGACCCTGATATCGCTTTTGTGCTTCTGGAAGCGCTTCTTGAATGGGCCTATGGTTTTGTCCACGTACAGTAGGCCGCAAGGGCATTTCAATATGTATACACAGAAGTCTGTGTTGCAGTTGTAGTATCCCCTGAGTTTAAACTGGATCCCTGTGTGCGGGTGTGAAAATTGTGATCCTGTGATCAAAGAATTGCATATGTTGCAGTTGAAACATTTATAGCAGCCCGTCCTTGTTGACAGTGCCCTCCGTTGTGGCATGTACTTCTCGGTAGGATCTGCCCTAATCAATAGGTCCTTCAGGTTCCGACTTCTATTGTAGACCCTGAGTGGGGGTCGTTTAATTACGGGTGCCAGGCTATTATCCGCAAGCAAAATGTCCTGATGTTTCTTTGTGATCCGCTCAATATACGGAGATGTGTGGCAATATGTCTGGGTGAACGGGATCCGTTCCTCTTTAACTCTCCTGGGGCATTCATCATGGTAAATGCTGTATGCCTTCTCTCTAGCGGTATTCAGAACTCCCTCGGGGTACCCTCTCTCCCGGAATTTCTTGTGCATAACAGCCATCTGAGCCTCAATTGTAGTGGTATTCGAATGGATACGAAGTACCCGTAAAAATTGGGAGATGGGAAGATTGTCGATAAGATGCTTGGGATGTGCACTCTCATATCTGAGTAGTGCATTCCTGTCTGTAGGTTTAGTAAATAATCCAGTTGTAATGTGCCCCTCCGGGTCTTTATCAAGTGCCACATCCAGAAAAGTAACGTGGTCCCTTGAGATTTCCGGATTAAATTTAATACTAGGAAATATGGAGTTCAGCTCGCTTATAAATGTTAGCGCTGTCTCCTCATTGCCCCGCCACAACATGATAATATCATCTATGTATCTTCCCCAGAATGACACATACTCCTTGTATTGGGGTGTGGGGTAGATATTGACCTCCTCCAGCCATCCCATGAATAAGTTTGCGAAAGCCGGAGCTACTGCGCTCCCCATCGCTGTTCTGGTGATCTGCTGAAAGTATCCAGATTCAAATTTGAAAAAGTTGTTCATCAACACAATCTCAAGCCCCCTGGTGATGTATTCTGTGGGGATATCTGTGGGTTTTTTTGTAAGAAAGAATCCCACTGCTTGAATACCCTCCATGTTAGGGATGTTGGTGTATAAAGACGATATGTCCATGGTCACCATAAGGGATGCCCCTGTTGTAGTGACATAACTGAGTTTTTGTAAGAAGTCGCCTGTGTCCTTAAGATATGAGGGTAGTGTTGTTACATATGGCTGTAGAAGAGAATCAATCCATTGGGCTAGGGGTTGGGTGACCGAATCTGTTCCAGCCACAATCGGGCGATATTTCAAGAGGTCCAATCCCTTGTGGACTTTGGGCAGGCCGTAAATTACCGGTGTTATCGGGAACTCCATATACAGGAAATCCGCAGTCTCCTGCGTAATCCATCTGTTGGCTATGCCCAAAGAGATATAGTCTCTTAACTTGTCCTGTACATATGTAACAGGGTTGGTGTCCACTTTCTTATAGCTAAATTGGTCTGCTAGCATGTCTAATATGCCTTTGCGGTATTCCCCATAGTCCATGACCACAATTGCTCCCCCTTTGTCTGCGGGTTTTATAATAATCCGTGTGTCCTCCCTAAGGGCCTTCAGTAGGGATGAGCGAATCGATCCGGACGAACCCGGATTCGATCCGAATTTCAGGAAAAATTCGATTCGGATCGAATCCGAATTTCCCCGCGATTCGATCACTCGAAGTTTTCCTTTAACATCCATTCATTTACATTACAGGCATTCTAAGATGGCGGACGGGACATGTCTGGACATGTATCCCGCGCCAGTGCAAGCTGGGGCAGTCACATGCAGCCTATCAGCAGCCAGCAAGCCCGGTGACGTCACACAGCGGTATTTAACGGCGGCCATCTTGCTTTTCCTCATTTCTCTATTGCATTCGTGACAGACAGACAGAACGCTGTGTAGCTGAGGCAGTTAGACAGGCTGGAGACAGGGACAGACAGGGACAGGCTGGAGACAGGCAGGAGACAGGCAGGAGACAGACAGGAGACAGACAGAAAGCCAGGGAAAGGTAGGAAAAACGGAGCTGGCTGACAGGGAGATTTTTTTTTTTTCATCCAGCCTTTGTTAGCGTTTTCAGGCTGCTTATAGTAACTAACTGTGCATATATACTGAACTGATCTTAAGTCTGCTGTGAGGCATCCCATTCTGTGACTAAAGCAGCCTCTGTTTAAGACCATATAAGCATTTGCTCTTATCATATTTGAAATTAGGCCTGATAAAGACACTTTTGCTGGCCAAAGCACTACTGGACCCTGCCAGCTCGATTCCTGCCCGGGGCATCCCATTCTGTGACTACAGCAGCCTCTGTTTAAGACCATATAAGCATTTGCTCTTATCATATTTGAAATTAGCCTGATAAAGACACTTTTGCTGGCCAAAGCACTACTGGACCCTGCCAGCTCGATTCCTGCCCGGGGCATCCCATTCTGTGACTAAAGCAGCCTCTGTTTAAGACCATATAAGCATTTGCTCTTATCATATTTGAAATTAGCCTGATAAAGACACTTTTGCTGGCCAAAGCCCTACTGGACCCTGCCAGGTCGATTCCTGCCCAGGGCATCCCATTCTGTGACTAAAGCAGCCTCTGTTTAAGACCATATAAGCATTTGCTCTTATCATATTTGAAATTAGGCCTGATAAAGACACTTTTGCTGGCCAAAGCCCTACTGGACCCTGCCAGCTCGATTCCTGCCCGGGGCATCCCATTCTGTGACTACAGCAGCCTCTGTTTAAGACCATATAAGCATTTGCTCTTATCATATTTGAAATTAGCCTGATAAAGACACTTTTGCTGGCCAAAGCACTACTGGACCCTGCCAGCTCGATTCCTGCCCGGGGCATCCCATTCTGTGACTAAAGCAGCCTCTGTTTAAGACCATATAAGCATTTGCTCTTATCATATTTGAAATTAGGCCTGATAAAGACACTTTTGCTGGCCAAAGCACTACTGGACCCTGCCAGCTCGATTCCTGCCCGGGGCATCCCATTCTGTGACTACAGCAGCCTCTGTTTAAGACCATATAAGCATTTGCTCTTATCATATTTGAAATTAGCCTGATAAAGACACTTTTGCTGGCCAAAGCACTACTGGACCCTGCCAGCTCGATTCCTGCCCGGGGCATCCCATTCTGTGACTAAAGCAGCCTCTGTTTAAGACCATATAAGCATTTGCTCTTATCATATTTGAAATTAGCCTGATAAAGACACTTTTGCTGGCCAAAGCCCTACTGGACCCTGCCAGGTCGATTCCTGCCCAGGGCATCCCATTCTGTGACTAAAGCAGCCTCTGTTTAAGACCATATAAGCATTTGCTCTTATCATATTTGAAATTAGGCCTGATAAAGACACTTTTGCTGGCCAAAGCCCTACTGGACCCTGCCAGCTCGATTCCTGCCCGGGGCATCCCATTCTGTGACTACAGCAGCCTCTGTTTAAGACCATATAAGCATTTGCTCTTATCATATTTGAAATTAGCCTGATAAAGACACTTTTGCTGGCCAAAGCACTACTGGACCCTGCCAGCTCGATTCCTGCCCGGGGCATCCCATTCTGTGACTAAAGCAGCCTCTGTTTAAGACCATATAAGCATTTGCTCTTATCATATTTGAAATTAGGCCTGATAAAGACACTTTTGCTGGCCAAAGCACTACTGGACCCTGCCAGCTCGTTTCCTGCCCGGGGCATCCCATTCTGTGACTACAGCAGCCTCTGTTTAAGACCATATAAGCATTTGCTCTTATCATATTTGAAATTAGCCTGATAAAGACACTTTTGCTGGCCAAAGCACTACTGGACCCTGCCAGCTCGATTCCTGCCCGGGGCATCCCATTCTGTGACTAAAGCAGCCTCTGTTTAAGACCATATAAGCATTTGCTCTTATCATATTTGAAATTAGCCTGATAAAGACACTTTTGCTGGCCAAAGCCCTACTGGACCCTGCCAGGTCGATTCCTGCCCAGGGCATCCCATTCTGTGACTAAAGCAGCCTCTGTTTAAGACCATATAAGCATTTGCTCTTATCATATTTGAAATTAGGCCTGATAAAGACACTTTTGCTGGCCAAAGCCCTACTGGACCCTGCCAGCTCGATTCCTGCCCGGGGCATCCCATTCTGTGACTACAGCAGCCTCTGTTTAAGACCATATAAGCATTTGCTCTTATCATATTTGAAATTAGCCTGATAAAGACACTTTTGCTGGCCAAAGCACTACTGGACCCTGCCAGCTCGATTCCTGCCCGGGGCATCCCATTCTGTGACTAAAGCAGCCTCTGTTTAAGACCATATAAGCATTTGCTCTTATCATATTTGAAATTAGCCTGATAAAGACACTTTTGCTGGCCAAAGCCCTACTGGACCCTGCCAGGTCGATTCCTGCCCAGGGCATCCCATTCTGTGACTAAAGCAGCCTCTGTTTAAGACCATATAAGCATTTGCTCTTATCATATTTGAAATTAGGCCTGATAAAGACACTTTTGCTGGCCAAAGCCCTACTGGACCCTGCCAGCTCGATTCCTGCCCGGGGCATCCCATTCTGTGACTACAGCAGCCTCTGTTTAAGACCATATAAGCATTTGCTCTTATCATATTTGAAATTAGCCTGATAAAGACACTTTTGCTGGCCAAAGCACTACTGGACCCTGCCAGCTCGATTCCTGCCCGGGGCATCCCATTCTGTGACTAAAGCAGCCTCTGTTTAAGACCATATAAGCATTTGCTCTTATCATATTTGAAATTAGCCTGATAAAGACACTTTTGCTGGCCAAAGCCCTACTGGACCCTGCCAGGTCGATTCCTGCCCAGGGCATCCCATTCTGTGACTAAAGCAGCCTCTGTTTAAGACCATATAAGCATTTGCTCTTATCATATTTGAAATTAGGCCTGATAAAGACACTTTTGCTGGCCAAAGCCCTACTGGACCCTGCCAGCTCGATTCCTGCCCGGGGCATCCCATTCTGTGACTACAGCAGCCTCTGTTTAAGACCATATAAGCATTTGCTCTTATCATATTTGAAATTAGCCTGATAAAGACACTTTTGCTGGCCAAAGCACTACTGGACCCTGCCAGCTCGATTCCTGCCCGGGGCATCCCATTCTGTGACTAAAGCAGCCTCTGTTTAAGACCATATAAGCATTTGCTCTTATCATATTTGAAATTAGCCTGATAAAGACACTTTTGCTGGCCAAAGCCCTACTGGACCCTGCCAGGTCCATTCCTGCCCAGGGCATCCCATTCTGTGACTAAAGCAGCCTCTGTTTAAGACCATATAAGCATTTGCTCTTATCATATTTGAAATTAGCCTGATAAAGACACTTTTGCTGGCCAAAGCCCTACTGGACCCTGCCAGGTCCATTCCTGCCCAGGGCATCCCATTCTGTGACTAAAGCAGCCTCTGTTTAAGACCATATAAGCATTTGCTCTTATCATATTTGAAATTAGGCCTGATAAAGACACTTTTGCTGGCCAAAGCACTACTGGACCCTGCCAGCTCGATTCCTGCCCGGGGCATCCCATTCTGTGACTAAAGCAGCCTCTGTTTAAGACCATATAAGCATTTGCTCTTATCATATTTGAAATTAGCCTGATAAATACACTTTTGCTGGCCAAAGCCCTACTGGACCCTGCCAGGTCCATTCCTGCCCAGGGCATCCCATTCTGTGACTAAAGCAGCCTCTGTTTAAGACCATATAAGCATTTGCTCTTATCATATTTGAAATTAGGCCTGATAAAGACACTTTTGCTGGCCAAAGCCCTACTGGACCCTGCCAGGTCGATTCCTGCCCAGGGCATCCCATTCTGTGACTAAAGCAGCCTCTGTTTAAGACCATATAAGCATTTGCTCTTATCATATTTGAAATTAGGCCTGATAAAGACACTTTTGCTGGCCAAAGCACTACTGGACCCTGCCAGGTCGATTCCTGCCCAGGGCATCCCATTCTGTGACTAAAGCAGCCTCTGTTTAAGACCATATAAGCATTTGCTCTTATCATATTTGAAATTAGGCCTGATAAAGACACTTTTGCTGGCCAAAGCCCTACTGGACCCTGCCAGGTCGATTCCTGCCCAGGGCATCCCATTCTGTGACTAAAGCAGCCTCTGTTTAAGACCATATAAGCATTTGCTCTTATCATATTTGAAATTAGGCCTGATAAAGACACTTTTGCTGGCCAAAGCACTACTGGACCCTGCCAGGTCGATTCCTGCCCAGGGCATCCCATTCTGTGACTAAAGCAGCCTCTGTTTAAGACCATATAAGCATTTGCTCTTATCATATTTGAAATTAGGCCTGATAAAGACACTTTTGCTGGCCAAAGCCCTACTGGACCCTGCCAGGTCGATTCCTGCCCAGGGCATCCCATTCTGTGACTAAAGCAGCCTCTGTTTAAGACCATATAAGCATTTGCTCTTATCATATTTGAAATTAGGCCTGATAAAGACACTTTTGCTGGCCAAAGCACTACTGGACCCTGCCAGTTCGATTCCTGCCCGGGGCATCCCATTCTGTGACTAAAGCAGCCTCTGTTTAAGACCATATAAGCATTTGCTCTTATCATATTTGAAATTAGGCCTGATAAAGACACTTTTGCTGGCCAAAGCCCTACTGGACCCTGCCAGGTCGATTCCTGCCCAGGGCATCCCATTCTGTGACTAAAGCAGCCTCTGTTTAAGACCATATAAGCATTTGCTCTTATCATATTTGAAATTAGCCTGATAAAGACACTTTTGCTGGCCAAAGCCCTACTGGACCCTGCCAGGTCCATTCCTGCCCAGGGCATCCCATTCTGTGACTAAAGCAGCCTCTGTTTAAGACCATATAAGCATTTGCTCTTATCATATTTGAAATTAGGCCTGATAAAGACACTTTTGCTGGCCAAAGCACTACTGGACCCTGCCAGCTCGATTCCTGCCCGGGGCATCCCATTCTGTGACTAAAGCAGCCTCTGTTTAAGACCATATAAGCATTTGCTCTTATCATATTTGAAATTAGCCTGATAAAGACACTTTTGCTGGGCATAGCACTACTGGACCCTGCCAGGTGTACTTACTGCTGGTTTTTAGGGCATCCCATTCTGTGACTACACCAGCCTCTATTTAAGAACCTAACCATTTGCACCTATTCTAATTGAAATTAGGCATGATAAAGACACTTTTGCTGTGCATAGTCTTACTGCTGCCTGCCAGGTGCTCTCTGGTTTTTGGGACATCCCATTCTTTAACATACCATTAGCCTCTGCATTTACTGTAAGCTGCACATTTATTTAAAGAAATTTGGCCTGTATGAGCCTGCTAACACACTGCTGCTGTGTGCATATATACTGATCTCAAGTCTGCTTGGGGCATCCCATTCTGTAACATAACATAACCTACCTACCATACTAAGCAGCTCTCTTATTTAAACTAAGCAGGCCTCTTGGAGGCCGAGTGTCCACTTTTGGGTGTGCATTTATATTCGGTTTCATATACAGTGGGGTATCCCAATTTGTAAGATAACCTACCCCAACCATGTAAACTAAAGGTTACGTCCTTCCAGAAGGAAAACTTATACCGAACACTATTTTTGTTAGGGGCATTGACCTTTGGATTGATCGGCATGAAATTAATTTTTTTTTTTCAAAGTATGGCGCTGTGAAGAAGGTCAAAATGATGTCTCATACTTGGATTATTGTTACTTTTTGTTCAGCTTGAAATATAACAGGCCACACGGGCATCCCAAGGCACATGCTATTTTAAACCTATCTGTTATACAACATAAGCGTTGATCAGGCTACTTCAGTTTGCACTTGTTTTTGACTGATTTTAATAAACCAGGCCGCAGGGCACCCCAAAGCTGCACCTTGCACCCTATCTGGTATACAACATAAGCGTTGATCAGCATCAGCTTCATTAAGCTACTTCAGTTTGCACTTCCTTTTTGACTGCTTTCATTTAACCAGGCCGCAGGGCACCCCAAAGCTGCACCTTGCACCCTACCTGTTTATACTAAATAAGCATCTACAGCCTCAGCTTTATTAAGTTATTGCATTTTGAATTGGTTTTGGTCTGCTTTAAATACACCAGGCCGCAGGGCATCCCAAACCTGCATGTTGCACCCCATCTGTTATACTAAATAAGCGTTGATCAGCATCAGCTTTATTAAGCTATTGCATTTTGCATTGGTTTTTGTACTGCTGCCAAAACACTAGCCCATATGGGCATCCCAAACCAGCACATGTCACCCTATCTGTTATACTAAATAAGCTTCTACAGGCCCTTTTTTTATTTATTTATTTTTATTTATATAGAGCTGCAATGGCTTATATTGTGAGGTTAATTTGCCATTTTGCAGCATAATATAGAGCAGCCCCTGTGTAAATCTGAGGGGCAATAGCTTATATAGTGAGGTAAATTTGCCATTTTGCTTCGTTATATAGAGCAGCCCAGTTGCCATCTAAATCAACTACTGTCCGGCCAGTACAGCTTTTCCAGGGCAAACTCTGCTAGTTGCGGGCACAAGTCAAGTTTGGCTTCCCAGCAAATCCAGTGGATCTTGAAGGTGTGTTGGCATGGTCATGTCAAGGTATGACATGACCTGCTGTTTGAGGTCCAGCTCCAGGTCTTCCTGCTTCTCATGAGTAGACTCACTATGCGGGTGTAGAAAGCTACTCACTAGCGACTGAAGACTGAGGTTGCTGCTGATGGAGCTGCTGCTGCTCCTTCCACCCCCCCAGCAGCCATGGCAGTGGAAGGTGATCGCAAAGTTCCCCTAGAGTCAGACCTGCGGGAGTATGGGCCATGGCGCAAATAGACATCGCCCAACTGACTACGTGGGATGTCTCTGTAGTAGGTCAGTTTTTCCTCCCTCTCAGTGGGCGTAAAAAATGCCCCCATTTTGTGCCGGAAGCGAGGGTCCAATAAGTTGGAGAGCCAGAAGTCTTCCCGCTGACAAATGGAGACAATTCTGCGCTCACTAGTACGCATGCATGTGAGCATGCATCGTGCCATTTGTGCAAGTGACTCGGAGGGACTACCTGTCTCCATCTCCACTGTAAACTGCCATGGTGTGTCTGGGTCCTCTGTCTCGCCTTACTCACAACCCTCTAGCTCCTGTGGCTGCACCTCCTCTCCTGTCAGATGACTAGATAAAATGGTCATTTTGTGAAACCTAAACTGTGGTTTGCTGTGCCCCACCCCCTCCTCCTCCTCCACTTCAGCCCCCACAGGCTTCATGTGGCTGTGAAATGTATGTGCCATGTCTCCAGTGCCCTGACCAGCCATGCTTTCCAACATGTGTTGTAGTACATGAAGCAGTGGAATCTCATCGTTCATCTCATAGTCCTGGCAACTGACTAATAATGTAGCTTCCTCAAAGGGCCTAAACAAACGGTCGGTGTCACGTATGAGCTGCCAATGGTTTACATTGAATTTACACAGGGGTGTCCCCCTATCCGTTTGGATCATCCAGAAATCCGTGATGGCTTTTCTCTGTTCCTATAGTGCAGTGGTCCTCAACCCTGTCCTCAAGGCCCACCAACATGTCATGTTTTTTGGATCTCCAAATAGCCAGCTCTATTGCTCTGCAGCTGCACTAATTACTCCACCTGAGCATCTTTGTGGAGATCTGCAAAGCCTGGCCTGTTGGTGGGCCTTGAGGACAGGGTTGGGGACCACTGCTATAGTGGATCCTGCATATGGAGGGTGGAATTCCAACGGGTGGAAACATCGCAAATCAGACTATGGTGGGGTACACCTTTGTGACGCTGAGGCTCAATAAGGTTGTGCTTGGTGGTGTAGGAGTGCCAGAAGTGCATGCTAACTTTCTTTCCTGTTGTTCGGATGTCTTTCAGATGGGGGCAAGACTTCAAAACTAGACTGAACACGTGTGCCATGTCAGGACGCATGACTCTGGCTTCCTTGTCGCAGCGCAAACAAGATGTTCTTCCAAGTGTCAGTCACCATGGGTCCAAATTTGCAGTTTTCGTGGATTAAGCAATGCTTTCATGGATTGAGTTCTCATTTTTAGTAGTTCCTCCCATGTGTGACTCTGATGGTCAAGGAAAACCATGTGAAGAACAGCGTGAAACAACAATCACCAAGGGGGCCTAAAAGGATATATATTGTCCACCATGAGTCTATAGTTACAGCTCCAGGCGTAGACAACACTGTGCACTTTGGTACACACTGACAGGCTAAAGGACTGGCCCACCTTCTGTTCAACAACCATGCCATGTGACTCTCCACCTCGGCTCGGCACAAGCCATCAGTTCTCTGAAAGGTCCACCACTGGGTAATGCAGCAGGCTGGACTTATGGTGACGCTGTCTGAGAGGAGAAATCCCTCAGACATCAAGATTAAAAATTCCAAGAATTTTTGAGGGCTAATTATTCAGAGGCAAATGATAGCTAGTTGTTTCTGATTTAATTGCAAGGTGGAAACACACCCTCAAACAAAACTTCACTTTCGCAATACTATTGCATTTGTCTATTCATAATTTTATGTATATACACTAACTAACCTACTTTTTCTCCACAGGATGCTGCATGGAACACTGCCACATCGCTGAGTAGCTGATTTTTCCTACCAACAGTCCGCAATAATTCGCTGCTGCTGCCGCCGCCACCGCCGCAGACTCCAGGGACCCTCTTCCACTACCTCGGCTTGCAACACCTCCTCCCACGACACTCTCCTCATCACTAGTTGCCGGATAGTGGAAGAAGAGGCGAGTGTCTCCTCCACTTCTTGGCTGGGCAGTAGCTGCTGAATTTTATGATTATCAGATCTTGGATATCAGATCAATGGATAGTGGAGCTGAACCCAAAGCATAACAGGCAGACAGTTGACTGGGGGTGTCAGATGCCACTTGTGATGCAGTGGACTGCTTTTGCAGCACTTCCAGACAAAGTTGCTTCATTGGCTGACACAATGACTGGTAAAGCTGTGGAACATATGGTTGAAAAGCAAGAATAACCATTTGTTTTTATATGAAAAAGACCCTGGTTTATACAGACTTTTTTTTTCCAGAGACTGCCCTGCGTGGAAATGAATGGCGCATGGATCAGCCAAGCTTTCCTCCCAACAATGCCTGATGTATTCCAGTAGATTGATGACGGGGCCAGACCAAGAAAGATGGATCGTGCAAAACAGATTTAAGGCGCTGCTCTCAAGTTACAGACATTCCTCCGCATCGGACCACAAGTAAGTATTGATAAAAAATCCTTTACGTTACTCTTACTTTTTATTAATATTCTTCGGATAAGACGGATCAGACATGATTCCAGATTAAAAATTCCAAGAATTTTTGAGGGCTAATTAGTCAGAGGCAATGACACCTTCTTGTTTCTGATTTAATTAAAAGGTGGAAACACACCCTCAAACAAAACTTCACTTTGGCAAACTTTTGCATTTGTTTATTCATAATTTTATGTAGATATTACTAACTAAGCTACTTTTTCTCCACATGACTCTCCACAGGGTGTGATTCATCCAATTTTTGGGCTCCTGAGGCCAACCCCAGGGTCTGTTTAAAGTAATGTTTGGGCTCCTGCTGCTGCTGCTGCCAACTTCTGCCAACTCCAGGGTGTGATTCATCCAATTTTTGGGCTCCTGAAGCCAACTCCAGTGTATATTTGGGCTCCTGCTGCTGCTACTGTCAACTCCTGCCAACTCCAGGGTGTGATTCATCCAATTTTTGGGCTCCTGAGGCCAACTCCAGTGTATATTTGGGCTCCTGCTGCTGCTACTGTCAACTCCTGCCAACTCCAGGGTGTGATTCATCCAATTTTTGGGCTCCTGAAGCCAACTCCAGTGTATATTTGGGCTCCTGCTGCTGCTGCTGTCAACTCCTGCCAACTCCAGGGTGTGATTCAACCAATTTTTGGGCTCCTGAAGCCAACTCCAGTGTATATTTGGGCTCCTGCTGCTGCTGCTGCCAACTCCTGCCAACTCCAGGGTGTGATTCATCCAATTTTTGGGCTCCTGAAGCCAACTCCAGTGTATATTTGGGCTCCTGCTGCTGCTGCTGCCAACTCCTGCCAACTCCAGGGTGTGATTCATCCAATTTTTGGGCTCCTGAGGCCAACTCCAGTGTATATTTGGGCTCCTTCTGCCCCTCAAAGTGATGCCACTTCAACTCTCTGCAATTGTGCCGCTCTGCGATTCTATTAGCGATGCCTCTGATCTGCATGTGATATTTCTTCAAAGTATTATTTAACTAACCCAGCACGCATCCTGTGCGTGTTACAGCAAGGCTGAATGGTTTACAACCCTACTGAGGCTGTAGGAGGCTCAGAAATAGCCGTTTTTAATAGCGATTCGTCGCGAATTTATTCGGGTCGAAACGATTTTTGTCGGAAAATTCGGCGAATCAGTCGAATCGAATTTTTCAAAAGTTCGCTCATCTCTAGCCTTCAGTGCCGCCGTTTCTTGTTTGGAGATGTTACTGTAGTGACGTCTCCGGGCGGCCGCTTGAATCGCGTCTGCCCTGATGGTGCGGGTGTATGCCTCAATGGACCCAAAGTTGCCCTGCGGCATAAATTTGCTTTTTAATTTGAAGGTCCGGGTTTGCGCCTTGTTCTCTATAGGTGGGGCATCACTCTTAAAAAATTGTTTCAACTTCAGCCTTCTCTCATATTTGTACAGTTCTATGTCAAACTTAAAAAGATCAAACTTCGCTGAGGGGCAGAATGACAAACCCCGTGATAATAAGCTTACCTCATCTGTTGTCAGCTGTCTTGATGATAAATTCATCACCAGGCTCTCCTGGAGGTTTGTCGTGTCTCCCGTTGAGTGGTTGCTGGGGTGATGCCGCCGGCCGCCCCTCCTGGGTCGTTTTGCCCTGGGGCCTCCCGAAAATGGGATGGCTCACGTGCGGCCCGCGGTCCTTGTTTCACCCTCGGGTACTCGTTCTCGGACGACCAATTCTCCGTCGGCAGATCGCTGTCGGTAGAGGTCTGGTCCTGTGTTGGCTGACCTCTCTGCCTATATGGAAATCTCCGGGGTCTCCTTCTCACCGGGGGTTCGTCTTTGCCCGACAACCATAAGTAGACACGACCCTCCTTATAGTCGTCACAGACTTGCTTAATTTTGTCCCGTGGGATAGCAATACAATCTTTTTGCATGAAATAATCTGGGGTGCTGGTTCTTCACAAAGATACTGAGATGTATGTTGGGCGCTCTAACACCAGTACAGCACTGCAGGGAGTGAGAGCTCATTGCGACCGACTCTCAGCGACTCACACCATATTCAACAAATAAACAGACACAGAGCGCGTAGGTGCTCTGGATCTGGTCGCTATAGCATAGAGCGCCAGACGCTGTGTGATTAAAGTCTGTTTTTGAACACATATCCACCAGTAACAAAGCGAAAACACATGGAATGACATTGTTGTAACATTGTGACATTAATACTTTAATGCCAGACCTGTAATGACAATTCTTCATAAAAATATAAAAAATCAAAAAAGTTTTAAAAGATGACTCTTTCTAGGCCAGGAGAGGTCACACAATTATTTGAGAGAAAAAAAAAATTTAAAACAAAAAACCCTGTTTAAACAGAAGAAAAGAAACGTCCATTGAAATGTATGGGAGAGCGACAGGTAGCGACAGGTAATACCTGGCGCTCTGGAAGCTAGAGCGCCGGTGCTGAGCAGCCTGTAATGAAGAATCATATGCTACATGGCGCTGTTAGAGTCGCTCACCAGATTCGCTTTCATAAATGTGGTATTGCGTACAGCGCCCGGCGTTTACCAGATGCTGCCTGCCGTTACGAGGCGCTACCTGCCACTATACCTTGAAGAATATCCCCCCTAAAGCAGAACAAAACCCACCAGCGGCCAACCTGGAACCTAGGCTCTGGCTTTTCCCTGGGGCATCATGAATCTGAAACTTCCCATTGTGCCCATAAAAACGCACCTCTCCACACTCCAGCAAAGTATGCGTGGGTTCTCGTCCAACGTAAACCTCCTGCCATGACTACATCATTCACCATCATGGGGATCGTTCACTGTTGCATCCCCGGCGTCATACACGCAGTCATTCAGATAGGCTGGGGTGGGAGTGTGCACGATACCAGGGAAAGTCAATGAGAGCAGTTTGCCGAAAAAGGAAAAAAATAGCCTGATAGGCTGAGCTCCTACAATTGCGCCTTCTTGCTTTCTTCCCTGGATTTTCTCTATTTTATATTCTATAATTTGTGTTGGCTTTTCTTTATATAAAGTTAGTATTTAATATAACATGGAAAATAAGTAGAGAAAATATATGCTATTGCTGAGTTGTTAAGCTGTGAAAGATGTTATTTGCTATTCTTCATATATAATATATCATATATATCATATAATATATATGTTGTCACCGTTTTCTCTTTGTATTCTGCTTTATATTTTCTTGTCTATTATCATCCTTAACATTTTCTTCAATAAAAAATGACTGAAAAAGACAAAAAGCACTTCTATTTTATTTTTCACCTAAAGTGCACTTTTGTTGCATCTGGTGCTTTGTGATATGAGAAGCAGGTAGAGCTGGAAGTGGGCCCCTAGAGTCATCGGTTCAGGTGAGCCCATGACTTCCCAGTAAAGCAATCACCAAGCATGGAGGTGGACTTCTGATGTCTTGTAGGGGGTTTAAGCTAAAGTGGAATAGGGAATTTTTGTTCAAATTGCTGCGAGATTAAAGGCAGGGTGGCATTAGAAAATATTTGCACTGATGAGCCTGAAAATGCACATGAAACTAGCACTTGGATGAGACACAAGGCCAAGTCAAACCTTCAGTAACTGAAGCTAAAGAATGTGAAGGTTCTGAAGTGGCTATTACAGTCTGAACTCCAGGAGCCACTTTGGGGAGAACTCATGCAGTGTAACCACAACGATATAGCCTTACATTTCCAAATGGTTTACGTAGTCACTAAAGTGGGTTAGATATTTTATTGAAAGTTCTGTTTCCATTTAAGGTACTGGCTGACGGTTATGGGGTTCTTGAGGGGTGGGGATTCTGCACACTGCTTGATATGGGGTGATGGGGGTTCTTGGGGGGGGGGGGATCCTGAACACTGCATGGGATGAATGCGGGGGATTCTGCACACTGCCTGTATGGGGAGACCAGGGTGGATTCTGCACACGGTCTTGGCAAGGGGGAATTTTATATACTGTGTGTTATGGAGTAATTGGGGGGTGGTTCTGCACATTGTCCATTATGGGGTTCTTAGGTTGAGGGGGAGGGTTCTGCACACCACAACTGGGTTCTTTTGAGGGGGATTTACACATTGCCTGTTAAAAGGTTCTTTTAGGTGGTGGTGGTGTGTAGGGGGGGGGGGGGGGTCTGCACATTGCCTACTATCCTTTTTATTAGTGGGGTCTGTACACTGCCTGTTATTAGATTCCTGGGGGGATCTTAGCACACCATTTAGTTCCGAATATTCTCCTCTCCTAAACCCTTGTGGTCAGTAAGATTATATATATATATATATCAGAGGGGCCTCCTGCCTAAAGCACCTTTGGTGGGCCCAGGAGATCCAATCACCACTGCTCATGATGTAGGGTAGGATTTCCTACTCATCTTGGGCTCACTGTTGGTAAGACAGAAGCTGGACAGAATATTGCTCTATTCCATGTCAGTCGAGCACTGGAGTGGTATACAGGGCTGGAACTAAAAAAAATGCCATTGTCTCCTAGTTGGAATGAATAATTGGATGCTTATGGGTAGTCGGCGGGTTTAATTGGAAGCTGATGGGGGTAAATGTGACTGATGTTGGCCCAATGGGGTCGATTCAGAGCCATGTGAGATTCCTCCCCTCCCTTTTAGATGAAAAAAATGCCACTGACTTTCATTGTCTACTGCGTGTAAATTTACACCTGGCTCTGAATCAACCTGAAATATTACAAAACCTGGGGCCATACTTTTAAATTTTGCCAACAGACACATTTTTGTCTATAAAATGCCCTGCAAATAAAATTAAAACAGACCTTTAAAACAAAAAAAATGAATTATTATTGAATACATAAAAGGTCATAAAGAATATATTTGCAGGGTCGTTTCTCAATTGGATAACCGCTCCCCAAGAAATATATAAAGCATGCATGGTGCTGATACTTTAGCCTTGAACTTTCTGAAAATTGCTGACTTTGAGGGTCAACCACAGGTCAATCCATTATAGAATATTACAGTACTGACCTATCCTGAGGCGTTGGTGAATTTACTATTGTGCCTCAGTAATTGGGGTGATGTTGCTATTGTTATTTCTTGCTAGTCTGCTGTGAAGATCACCAGTTTCTTTTGATTGCATGGCCAGTTTGTATTGATTTTTTCTTAGATATAAACACAGCTTCCCACCAGGAGTAAAGGAGATACACAATAAAGCAGGTACAGTGTTTGACTTCTGAATGTTTTCCATTTCCACACAAATGGTTTGGCTACTATGATACAAAAAGTATACAAAAACATTACAACAAGCGATATACAAAAACACAAAAAAAAAAGACTAGTCAACTAACCCCATTTAGCCAAAGGTAGTTTAGCAATGATGATAAAAGATCCTAAATAAATGAAGCATGTGATTTAATTTAGTAAAAATGCAATATAATAAATTATATATGACTATCATTCCATAGTTAAAGTGAACCAACAGTCAAAATTAAACGATAGGGGGAGGCCGATTCAGTAATAGCGCCAGGTAGCGACAGATGAGCGCCAGTAGCGTGATTTTCACAACGCCCGCTAGTATTCGCTGTGCTTGGCCGTTGTTCGCTTGTTGACAGCGACTCAGTCGGTGTGCGGTAATGTTGAATACGGGGTTAGGAGTCGCTGTTTCACAGGTTCCGCACTGTATGGGTGCGCCTGACAGCGAATGGCCAGAGAGAACGGCTCCCAGCATATTCATTCTCGCGCTGTGAAATGCTTGTTTAAACCCCAGAGCGCTGGCGCCGATGGCTTAAAAGTAGTTTTTAACCTCCAAACATCCATATTTTTTGATTAAAAAATTAAACAAGCTTTTCTAAACATTTTGTAATATGAATACATTAATATCAGACCTGTAATATCAATTCTGCACAAATGTTTTTTTTTTTTTTACCTTAAAAAAAATATATAACATTGCCGTAGTGGTCACAGAATTTTTGACAGTTAAAAAAAAACAAAAAACAATCATATCAATTAATTATGAATATTTTAAGATTGCTCCATTGAAATGCATTGGAGAGCGCCAGGTAGCGAGAGGTCATACCTGGCGCTGTGATGGGATTAGCAGCGGCGCTGTTCGTTGCAGTCCGCTACATGATGAATCCCGTGCTAGGTGACGCTCTCGCCGGCGCTAGCCTCATTTAGCGTGATAAATGCGTGATTGTGTCCGCCGCCTGGCGTTCTGGAGTCGGTAGCCGCCGATAGCTGGCGCTACCTGGCGCTAGGGAGACACTACCTGGCGCTATCCCTTGATAAATAAGGCCGTAAGCCTGAAACGGGCAGGCTGATTCATTACTAGCGGCAAGTAGTGACAGATGAGCGTCTGTAGCAGGCATTTCGGAGCGCCCGCTAGTAGTCGCTGTAGCCCAGAGCGCCAGGGGCTGTGTGATTAAAGGCTGTTTTTGAACATGTTTCCACCAGTAACAAAGCGAAAACATATGGAATGACATTGTTATAACATTGTGACATGGACACATTAATGCCAGACCTGTCATGGCAATTCTGCATAAATATATAAAAACATGTAAACATTTTGAAAAAAATGGCTTTTCAAGGCCAGGAGAGGTCACAACATTATTTGAGAATAAAATAAAAATAATAATAATAATAAACTCCCCCTGTTTAAAGAGAAGTAAAAGAACGACCATTGAAATGTATGGGAGAGCGCCAGGTAGCGAGAGGTAAGACGTGACGCTCTGCAAGGCTGAACGCTGAGGCTGGGATAATGATGAATCGTACGCAACATGGCGTTCCAGTCTCTCACCAGAATCCGCTTGATAAATTTGTAATTGCGTGCCGTGTGCGGCGTTCACCTGCCGCTACCTGTCGTTTACAAGGCACTCCCTGACGCTATCCCTTCATGAATAAGGCCCTAGGTGTGGTTCATTGGCGGTAGTGTGTTCACTGCTCTGCTGACAACCAATAGGGTTCCTCCGGTGCTTGTGCATCCATTATGTGCATGCCCGTCACCTTGCACGTAGGGCAGGAGCATGATGCGAGAGTCTGGAACGAAAGAGTAATTGTACCTAATTTCTGCTGCTCCTTACAGGAAGGCCTATCAATTCAGGATACTCCAAGGGTGCATCCACTTTGATTAAGGCTCAGCAGAGTGGAAATATTCACTTGTTGTGTAATGATAAAACCTCCCCCAAACCTCACTGATCTCCTGGCCCCCCTCTGGTTTTACCTTTGGGCAATTCCGGGTGACCTTCTGATGGACGACGCCTTGCATCCCATCAGGCACTTCACACAGTCCTTGCACCTGTGCAGTGCCCATGGGATGCAATGGAGCCGCCCAAAATCCTGCAAGACTTTGTTGAGGGCCGTGCTCCGTGCCTGATGGGAGGTAAGATGGCGCGGCCCATCGGAAGGTCGCCCGGAAACAAAGGGACGAAAAGACGGTTGAGTAACCTAAGTGACCTAAGGTATAACCTGAGGGGGGGGGGGGGGGGAAGCAGGCAGTAGATCGGAGAGGCTTGGGGGAGGTTTTAGCCACTGTGACGTATCTTCTGCAGTTCCCCCTTGCCTGCCGCTCTCAACGTCTTGCAGCTTTTTCCTTTCTTGGCTTAGCCGGCCTGGTCCAAGATGAGCGACACCAATACACTGCACATGCGTGAGATCGTGGGGTGGCCGCAATGCATTACGGGATTGAGGAGAAAGAAGAAAAGATGGGGCTGCCCTACTGATGGCTCCAGGAGAAAGATGAACCAGCACAGAAGAAAGGGCAAAATATGGACAAGTCTAAATATCCAAAACCTCAAACAAAAAAGGGAGCGTAGGGCAAAGTTTGGGGAGTTTTTGTATCGTTAACTAGTTTGCTTGAAGATAAAACGGGGTAACTGGGGCACTGTGTGAATAATTTGATCATTGAGACCCTCTCCGTTTGATAATTGGGAAAATTGTGACATTTGAGTTTTCAGAAGCTACATGTAATTATACACAGCCTTTCATTGAAGTGCAAAAATGTGCTCCTAAACTGAAAATCATTTCTGTCCCTCGTCCCTCAACTATGTTAGGTAAAACTTGGGTAGTATTGTTGTACTCATCAGACTTAAAGTGGACCAACACTCAGGCTAATCGGCCCGGGAATCTATAAGAAGCCGATCAGATCCCTCCCCGCGGGGCATCCGAAATCGGGATGCCCCGCTGTGTGAAACCCCCCAGGACGCCCCATTCATCATTTGTGAATGGCCGGCAGCGTGCTCAGAGCCGCTGTGGTTGTCCGTCCCTTGTACGTGCATACCATAGCGGCTCTGAGCGCGCTGATTGGACGAGCATGCGCCGTAGGAGCGGGGTGCCCCGCGGAAGTGAACCAAAACCCAGGATAGTGAAAATTACAGCATGCTTTTATTGCTTTAACCAAAAACCGTCCCCAGGAATTAAATGAAATTTGCTTATCGCCTCTGGGTTCAATAAAAAAAAGTCTACAATTCTACAAAAAAAAGAATGATTTTTCTAAACTGAATATACAAAGCTGCTTAGTGGATGTCAGGGGAAAAAGTGTTGGAAAAAAAAACAAGCCTTGGCAGTAGGACAGATTTGATGTATTGCTAATCCTTGCTGAGTCTGGCATCCCCAAGTGGAGGACTGGCTGGAATTTGCCCATAAGTAGCCAAGCCCTGCGTTCTTCCTGGAACAAATGAAAATGCTTTGAATGTTTTAAAATATGAGCAGATTGTGTACTGTATTATGAGACTTGGAGGTTTTACATGACTAACCCAGATTAGGTGAGCACTTGTTCAGGACTCGTTGCAAGCCTCATGTCATCAGTTGTAGGCATATGGCGGTGTGGGCAAAAAAATGCATTTCATTTTTATGTCAGTGTCTGACATCTTCTGGCTGACAGCAAGTGATAAAGAGAGACTTGCTCTTGTGATTAAACACAAAGTATGAAGACTGTCCACGCTTACACAACGATCTTACGAACCCGACTCTGCAGAACAGTCCACCTGCTTGGGCTGCCTTTAGGGCTTGTTCCATATTTAGAATACTGTGAACTATGTAAAAATCAGGAACTGGGCACCCTAGGCTGACATATGTTCATTTCAAATACCAAAATTATCTACAGACAAGGAGACTAAGGCTCTTGAAACTGAGATTATTTATGTATCTCTGTAGATTAATGGGTCAGACTATTCTCTTTTATCTGCTTGATGCTTTTGGGAGAGTTGTTTATGCCTTTGGCAATGCAATATTTGAGTTTGAGATACTGGATTTGCACATGTGCACCAACATTTGTGGAGTGTCAGTTATCTTATTTTCAGCTTTGACTTTGAAATTGACAGAAGGCTACACTGAAGTGCTAACAATGAATAATTGTAACTTTGGCCGTATGTTGTACAATAGCGGCCCCCATGTGTCATGGACAGGGCTGGATTATAAGGGGGGGCACAAGGGGCCTCTACCACTTGCCCTGCAAAGGGGGCCTCCACCAACCTTTGGGTTATGGTCTGGTCCAGGAGGCTTTTCAGTCTTTGTGGGGCCAGCAACAAAGATTTTGACGGCAGTGGGAGCCCCCCCCCCCCCCCCCGGCACCTGGACAAGCCTTTTTTTTGTTTTTGCAAACCTGCAGCCAAAGCCACCACAGGGCAGGATGGAGTCTAGAGCAGCAAAGCCACAATCAGCAACGCTACAGTGATGGGTGTGTGCAGAGCTGTCAATCGGCGGCCGCTCACTGCACATAAGCCACCAAGCAGTCGCTGGCAGCTCAACTGTTTTCTGCTGGACCAGCTGGGCGACTACACTACCCCCCACCCAGAATGGCAAAGCAGGAGTTCCCGAGCAGCACGCACCCGCACAAGGGTGGCACAAGGGAGTCGATATGACATTCCAGTAAGTAGGTGGGTGTTAAGACAACCACCAATCAATTACTTGGCTGGACTAATATTTGTAAATGAAAAAAAATACTGTATCTGAGGCCTCCATCAGATTTTGTGCCCAGGGGCCTCCACCACACTTAATCCCGCCCTGGTCATGGATCAAAGTGAGCTCTACACTGGACGCAGAGTCTATGGATAGACTTGCTCTTCGCCCTAATGCCCTAAAGGTGTTGGATGGTATTTGCTGTAGGCAATACCCAGCCTCCTGGAAAATCAGAAGGCTCCTGGTGAGAGGCGAACTGGGAACCAAGAAGCATAGAGGTCGGAGGCAGGATACAAAGGTTAGGAGCGAGTAGAAAGGCCAAGGTTGGGAGAAAACAGCAAAATCAGAGACAAGGATAAAGTGGGCATCAAAACAATAAAGGCCAAGTGAATTCAGGGAAAACCAAGTTAGATAATGGAAAGAGAGGTTCAGCAAACCAGGAGTAAGCTGACAAAACAGCAGCGTTTCATAGTGTCCCAGCATAAATCCCTGACACCAGGACAGGAAAGCCCTGCATGCATGGCCCATGACAACAGCTCTTTGTTGCGTCCAATAATACTACAATTATACCCTAATAAAATCAAATGGGAGGATCATCGAACAGGGTAGCAGGGGGGAGCACCTGATTGGGCGACACCCTGCTTCTAATACTTTTTCTGGGAGCCTGATCCCAGGGCTTGCTATAATCACTGCCCAGCATCCAATGAGTAGAGATGGGGGAACCCGAACCACAAAGTTCGGGTTCTTACCGAATTTTGCAAGTTCGGATTCCCAAACCCAAACACAGACTTCAGCCAGAAGTCTGTGTTTGGCCCAAACACGAAAAACAAAATAGGAAGCAGCCAGCTCACCCAATCCACTTGAAAAAGCCAGGAAAAGAGGAGATCCCCTCGGCAGTCCCCCTCAGTAGAAAGTTATGGCAGTAGGTTATCCAGCTTATCCTAAAAATTAACTTTTGTTGGTCCAATTTAAAATAGTAGACCAAAACTGAGAATATCCAAAAACACATTTTGGGCAGTAAAAAGGCCCAAACATGGAAAAGCTTCACTCAAAGGATACAGCAGGTGAAGCTGCTGGAAATCACCTCAGCCCGATCCTCTTCCTCAGCAGTGAAATTCAGAACCAGCGTGAAATTCAGAAGTTGGTAATTGAGTGGGGGCTGGAATTGGGTCTTCAGCATGGGTATGCATTGTAAGAAATCCCAATCAGTCTTAATTTACTGGAGTGTCATTTTAAGTACCTCCATCTGCAAATCTGACCCTCCGAAAAATATGCAAATCTCCTAATGCACAGTCAGTATTTCTCCTTTTATGGTTTTCAAATGCTCAGGGTATTTGCATAAACCCGATAAATCCCAACTATTCTGGGCCCTGAACCTGAAAAGTTCGACACGGACACGAACTGTTTGGGCTTGCTCATCTCTAGTCGTGATTCCGCATGTTTCCACTAGTTTGTTCAGCTTTCCTCTAGTTTCCACCATTTTTTTTCTTGTGTGACCACCTCATTAGAGGCAACAGTGGCGGTTAAATTAGAGGCCGCTGAAAAATCTGGCCCTATGTATTATGGGGGCCTGTGGGCAGAGTCTTTTGTTTTTATGTGTTCTAACTTGTAAAGCTAGTAAAGCATTAGTGATTAGTGACATCTGGAGGCTTCTCATGAAAAGTGTCTTGGGAAATGGCAATATTCAGTCCTGATTAGAAGCCGCCAGTTGGCACTAGCACCGCTCATGCTTATATTTCAAAGGCAAAAGAGGCAAGTGTGTCTGTTCTCATATGGTCTGTTGTGATGTGAGAGCAAGAATACAGAATTACACTGCACCGCAGGCCAAAAGTCTAAATTATTTTTTCACTTTATAACATAAAAATAAAAAAAAGGTAATTAATAAGCATGCTTTTTAATGCCCTACTTACCTTACCAGGCTGCCAGCTCCCAGACCACTTGCTCTCACGCTGCCATATTGCTACACCCGGGGAGTATGTATCCCAAAATCCTCATGGGCGCACGCCTGGATTCCGGCCTCTCACAAAGAGTGGCCGGCTTTGAGCAAGTGGCAGCATTGGCAGCGAGTGGCCCGGGGAGCGGTGGCGAAGTGAGGGACCCTCCAGAAGTAGCTGTGGACTACTGCCCATTGACATTGGTGATCTTAATTTTCAAACGGGTTCATGTAACGCGATTTACCACACTACATAAACAGTAGTCGGCTGTGTGCTGCAGGAGCATCCGGACCTGCATCTGGAAGGTAAGTCCTCTGGGCTTTTTGTTATTTTGTGGCTTTTGTTCTGCTTTAATCTGGCCCTTATTGAAGGGAGAATATTACAGAAGATAGATAAGAATGGAGATGACAACCCTGATTTGGAGAAGATGTCCAGTCTGGGGATTGAAGATGTAATTTTTTTTTAACCCAACAGATGTCCTTTAAATCAATTGCTAAATTCTTTTATCCAGGCAGCACCAGTGCAAGGACATAACACTTTTGTGCTCAGCCTCTCCCACCCGCTGAAACCATTATAAAAGAAATTACTCTCACGGCTGGATTTAGTATTTGTTTTAAATGACAGAATAGGCTCGATTCAGAGGCACATTCGTCTGGACTTCCGTAGCTGTCTGTGAAAGTTTTTGTGTGTGTTAGCCATTTTTTTAGTTTTTTTCGTTCATTTTCCATTCATACGAACATTCGGGCTAATGCGTATATGCGCTTTCGAAGAAAGAAACTAAATCGGATCATTTGCGTTAGTTCGGATCATTTTCCCATCAAAATCTGATATTTTACGTTCGTTCAGATAACTTACGTTGTTGGGATGGGCTTGTGTCTGATTCAGAGAGCTGATTGCCAAGGGACCACCACCCTTTTAAACCGTTTCCTTTCCGATCCACTTACGGGTCCTTTGAGGGCTCGGATTGCTATTGCTGAACATGTTTTGCGGCTATGTGGAGGAGTCTGCGTGCCTTCAGCTCCAAGGCATTGCATGTATCAGCATGGCCGAGGCCATAAATTGTATAGCAATGCATACCTGAATCAATACATTTCATGTATGCCTTATAGAAGCATTTTAATGCTGACCTTAATTAGTCCTTAGCATGTAAACCTTTACAAAGCAGAAGATTAGTTTGGGGCCAGGCTGAGTACCACCTGATAGCATCTCGAGTACCACCGCTTGGGAATTGTATGCAGCTCCAACTGCTTGACTCAGAAAAAAAGGGCACAAGGCCTGTGCATGGGGGGACTGCTGTCCAATTGCAACCAAAAGTCTAGCACAAAGTGTCCCAATCCAAAAAGGTTGGGTACCCCTGATCTAGGGAGTGTCCTGGCCATGGACCCATAATGTCAATGTTTTGTTCACTACTTTGTTATTAGGGATGAGCGAATCGCTTCTAACGAACCTGAATTCGCACCGAATTTTAGGAAAACTTCGATTCAGCACGAACCCGAATTTTTGGTGGTTTGTGCTGACCGAATTTTCCCTGAAATTAAAAAAAAAAAATGCCGGCATGGTGGGAGCGGGGAGGCTGCCTGGGCTGTCAGCGGGCGCTCCCCGCTCCCACCATGCCGGTAACTGTTTGCTGTATAGTGGGAGCGGGGAGGCTGGCTGCGCTGTCAGCCTCCCCGCTCCCACCATGCCGGCATTTTTATTTTTTATTTCAGGGCTTGGTGGGAGCGGGCAGGCCGGCTGCGCTGTCAGCGGGTGGCAGAAGCCGGCTTCCGCCGCCCGCTGACGGCGCAGCTGGCCTTCCCGCTCCCACCATGCCGGCTTGTAGCAAACACCTACATGCCGGCAGAGATGAGCGATTCTTTAAAGTTCGATTCGAACGAACCCGAATTTCTTGGAGAAATTCGGCGAATCGCCCGAATCGTATTTTTAAGAAGTTCGCTCATCTCTATTTGTTATTTTTGCCTTATGAGATGGTTCTACATTATGGTGGAAAAAGTATTGTTCCTCCCCAGATTGCACCTATATGCTCTTAGATTCTATTCTCTATTCATGGGCTTGTTTTTTGACAAAACTGAGATTTCACCGATCTTTTGGATCAAAAGCAAATCTGAGACATTAATGGTCTTTGGATACTTTACACAGGACAGTAGCTGACTTTGTGAAAACCAGTCTCAAATGTTTATGTCAGGACTTAAAATACCCATCCATGTGGTAAGTTCTCTTTGGCTGGTAGCCAGTGAGTACAGATGGAGACCAGGCACTCAAGCAAGCCAGAAGACACCGAGATCAAGACAAAAAAAAGACTCCCAGGAAAACTGCAAAAAAGATTGATGGCCAGAGAGGATTGTAGATGCCATAGCAGGCCTTCTTTCAAATCTAAAAAAACTGTTTCTTTTGATTTTGTGCAAGCACATGGGGTGTGGGGAGGCTGTACTGCTTGGTCTTCGACCCTTCCACCCCATGGGCTGCACTCGAGGTTATAGAGCAACCTCAGGTAAGCCTGCTCCCAATTTATCTATTGCATTGTATGTCCCAAAGGGGGCTCTCAGAGATTAGAGTTAGGACTGCATCTCACAAGGCACCTTGGCGCTTGGTGGTGCAGCTTCAGCTACTTCTGCAGATGTGTGTGGACCAAGACCTCTGTTTTTAACGAGACAGAAAGTACGCTTGTCTGCAAGCTAACAGGGTTGAGTGCTGTGGCTCCTTTAAGACTTGTGCATCCTTTCAACTTCATTCCTCCATGAACACGGCCAGATGTGGTTGCACGGCCACCCTGGTTGGCGCTCCCAGCAAGTCCCAGTGGTCATGCTGTCAGCCTCAACCACATAAGGACACTTGCATGACTCAAGTCATTCACACTGCCTATTAAGAGCTGTGTCCAGGAATGAAAGCCAAGCTGACAGCTTCACATAAAAAGACATAAGGTATTTCATTTGAATCAAATATTTTAAAATGTTTTTACAGAGGCGGCCAATCTATCATACAATGCATTAGGAGTTTAAAAAATCTGAATGCCTTATCCCCCCTCCTGCTGTGACGGGGAGGCCGATTCATTAATAGCGCCAGGTAGCGACAGATGAGCGACTGTAGCAGTATTTTCACAGCGCCCGCTAGTAGTCGCTGTGCTTGGCCGTTGTTCGGTTGTTGACAGCGACTCAGTCGGTGTGCGGTAATGTTGGAGTCGCTGTTTGACAGGTTCCGCGCTGTATGGGAGCGCATGATAGCGAATGGCCATAGCGAACGGCTCCCAGCATATTCATTAACAAATCACGCTCAAAAAATTCTCGCGCTGTGAAATGCATGTTTAAACCCCAGAGTGCTGGCGGCGATGGGTTAAAAGTAGTTTTTTAACCCCAAAAAAACATGTTTTTACAAACATTTAGTAATATGAATACATTAATATCAGACCTGTAATATCAATTTTGCACAATTTTTTTTTTTTTTACCTTAAAAAAAATATCTAACATTGCAGAAGTGGTCACAGAATTTTTGCCATTAAAAAAAACAAAAAAAACATTAATAGCAATTAATTAAGAATATTTAAAGATTGCTCCATTGAAATGCATTGGAGAGCGCCAGGTAGCGAGAGGTCATACCTGTCGCTGTTCAAGGTCGCTCGCTGGCGCTGTGGGGTGAGGCTGGAATAATGATGAATGATTCGCTATCTGGCGCTCTGTCAGTCGCTAAGCAGGATCGGCTTGATAAATGTGTGATTGCGGAGGGGAGCCGGCGTTCTCGTGGCGGTGAGCGTCATTACCGTTCGCTCACCATCCGCTACCTGGCGCTATCCCTTGTTAAATAAGGGCCTAAGTCATTCTGAAAAGCCTGCCAGCACCCTGGAGTTACAATGTGTTACATTTTTATAGCCAAGGAGCAGCTGATGTGTCATAATTGTTTCTACTGTAACCAGCTGTGATACACTGTAAAGCAGTCATAAGTCTGATATAGAAATGTAAATAGTTTACAGCAGACTCAGAGCTTTCTGTAACGTGTGCATCGTGCTGCTCTGATGGAGAGAACACTGCAAAGATTGTCTTCTGTGCATGGCGGTATTAAACCGGACCTTCAGCATCATTTAATGAAAAGCCCAAACCTTTCAAAAACGATTCCCCAGCATCTAAAATTAATATATTTTATGTTTTTAGTCACTTTTTTTTATTCTTTTCCCCACTGGGCTGCAATTGTGTTCAGGACTCTAGGATATGGGCACCGCCATCTTGCCTCAGAAGCATCACATACTGTGGAGAGGAGAGGAAAGTACAGGGGGGCAGGGTTATAGCTGTGCTTTGCTTAGACAGTGCAAAGCTGGGGTCAGGAAAAGGATGGCAATCCCAGAATGCAGAGTGGGTTCAGAAGACACTTCCTGTTTGCAGGCAGCCTGATACTCCATGGGCCACCATCTTGGATGTTTAAAGGCTCATAAAATGCAGTAGATGCAGGTAGGATGATTTTTAATGTGAGCAATCTGTATGTACAGGGTGTGGGAAACATATAAGATATGCTCTTATTCAGGGTGAAGGTCCGTTTTAAGCTGCTCCCATGGGGAATAAGGGGGAAAGGAAGACAGTGTATGGACAGGACAGGCACACAAGAGGAGGCATGTGTGCAGATGGCTTACTGATACCCTCTACTGACTAGTAACACATCTCCCAAACATTGGGGTTGTAAAAGAGCTCATTCCTCTCTAGGAGTGCCCAGTTTTGGGGGCACTGGGCCTATGCGAAAGAGCATTCTGTAGTGGGCACGTGCCTGGCCATGGGCCCACGCTCTGGGGAGCAAGGGGGGTTCTTGGACCTAGGGTAGGGTATCCCAGGTTGGTGTGGCATGTGTGGGTGGAGGTGCACTTACTGGCTTCAGTCGTCGCTGATCTCCATTGATGACTCTTAGGTGAACTCAACATGGTCTTTATCGAAAGGCTTCCATCCATGGTAACACAGCAACGTTCAGTACAGGCATAATCCAAAGGTTACAGCAAACAGTACAATCCATTGGTTTCCTCCATGGCTAGCTCTCAGCTGCTCCACTACATTGTAACGCTTCCACCCATGACCAGCTCCAAACTTAAAGTGGACCAACACCCAGGATTTTGACTATCCTGGGTTTTGGTCCACTTCGGCGGGGCACCCCGACCGGGGGTGTCCCGCTCTCTGAAACCCCCCAGAAATCCCCAAAAACTCACCTCTCCCCGCTCCCACGTGACCACGCCGTCCAATCCCCGCCGACGTCCAAGCGGGTGACAGCGGCGTCCAAGACAGCGCGTCTGCCGCCGCCTCCCGCGCGTCACTCTCGGCGTGCGAGCGCCCACGCCGGCCATTCACAGACGGCCGGCGCGGGCGCGCGCACCTCTAGAGGGGCGCGTGGGAGGCGGCGGCGGCGGATCAGGTAAGGAGTTTGGTTTTTTTTGGGGGGGTTTCACCCCGCGGGACATCCCGATCTCGGATGTCCCGCGGTGAGTTAGGTGATCGGCCCGGGAATCTTATAGATTCCCGGGCCGATCACCCCTGGGTGTTGGTCCACTTTAAGAACATAAGAACACTCTGGAAGGGTTGGTATCTCCCTTATATAACCTCTGTACTGTTGCTACTACAACTAAGTTGCGAGTCTCCAACCAATGGCAGGGCAGTTAATGTTGCCAATGCCACCTGGCTAAGGCCCTTATTTATCAAGGGATAGCGCCAGGTAGTCTCTATTTATCAAACTAAAGGGGAACGCCAGACCATTAAAGTATTGGTCAGGTCTATTCCTTAGGCAACACTGCCATCATGTGGTTTCATGACGCAATGGTCCCAAGAGATGCATCTAACAAGGCTTAACTAAAACTATTTAGGTTTCTATCACTATCAGGGGCCTATTCCAATGACAGGGCTCTAATGGTTCCTACTTGTAGTGTTGCCCATGGTCACACTTCCATAGTCGTGCCGCTTTCTTGAGACCCTGGGAGGTAAGTAAGGCATACTGAATGCTTATAGAGATATCAGAGAGCAGTGTAGAAGGTATAACAACTGCGAGGTGGCCAGCATCCCTTGTGTAAGATTAGATGCCACAGTTTCACATTTGACCGGAAGGCCTTTATTAAATGACCCTAGTGTCCCGGCAGACACATTACCTGCCAGGAAAAATGAAATGCGTCATTACAGACAGAGACCAATGTGAACTCTGTGCTCCTCTGTCCTCTTGGAAAATCGCTTCTACCCCAGTTGTATCCATCGTCCTGTGCAGACCCCCCTCTGAATTCCACAGCGTACAAGGTGTACTTTTCACAGAGGCGTCTGACTCATCCTGTAACTCAAGGCAAGACTTCAGAATTGCTCTCCTGACGTCCTATTAGTGACACACATTTCATATTTTCTCTGTGGCTGGGTAAAAATAACACACAACATGTATCACCTTTAAAAACAAAGAACATGAGACCGCGCTGCTGACAATTCCCATATCCACCAGTGAGTCACAGCCCAGAACAAACGGCACCAATGCACTCCTGAAAACAATGGGCAGGCTGATTCATTACTAGCGCTAGGTACTAGCAGGTGAGCGCCTGTACAGCGGCGCTAAGAGCGACTGCTAGTGGTCGCTCTCATCGGCCGTGAGCCACTATTACAGAGCGCCTCAGTCGCTGTAGTAATATGGCCGGCATTGATGAATTTGATGTGTGAGTCGCTATTACACCAGTACAGAGCTATATGGGAGCGAACAGTAGCGACTGGTCAGTGTGCGCGACTCAAACCATATTCATCGAAAAAACAGCCTCACACAGCGCCGGCGCTCAAAATTGTGTAGCCCAGAGCGCCAGAAGCTGTATGATTAAAGTCTGTTTTTGTACACATATCCACCAGTAACAAAGCGAAAACACATGGAATTACATTATTACATTGTGACATTAACACTTTAATACCAGACCTGTAATGACAATTCTCCATAAAGATATAAAAAATCAAAAACGTTTTCAAAAATGTATTTAAATAGGCCAGGAGAGGTCACACAATGATTTGATACAAAACAAAAAAAAAGTTATTACAAGAAAACACTGTTTAAACAGAAGAAAAGAAATGTATGAGAGCGACAGGTAGCGACAGGTGAAAGCCAGAGCGCCGCTGGGATCCGCTGAGCCATCTTTGATGATGAATCCGTCGCTATGTGTCGCTGTAAGAGGCACTCACCAGATTTGCTTTCATAAATGTGGTATTGCGTGCCGCGGCCGGCGTTCACCTGCCGCTACCTGTCGCTTACAAGGCACTACCTACAGCTATCCCTTGATGAATAAAGCCCTAAATTTCACAAATTGGAAATCGGCAAAGGAGGGAATGGAAGATGACTTAATTACACAGTATAATAAAAGGAGGGGGCTGTAGACAGGGACACCCTGGAGTACCCCTGATCCTTCTTCACCTGATCTAACCCTGTTGGTTTTCCCCCTGTGACTCTGATCATTCCCACGCTCATGAGAAACAGGCTATTTTGCCTTAAAGTGGCTCAAAACCCACGCCGACCGATCCCCCCCCGGGGCATCCAAAATCGGGATGCTCCACTGTGTGAAACCCCCCAGGTCGCCCCATTCACTTACCTCATTTCCCATGGCGCGTCTAAGAGCATAGGCCGCATCCCGCTATCCCTCTAGCAGGGCGCATGGCATTTGTGAATGGCCGACGGGGACACACTTACTGTTAGAGGGAAGCGGAGGATGCGGCCGCTAGAGCGCTCAGAACCGCTGCTCTTAGACGCACTGTGGGACCAGGAAGAGGTGAGTTGGTCTCGGCTTCCTGGGGGGCTTCATGCAGCTGGGCACCCACAATTGAAAAACCCAGAATAGTCAAAATCCTGGGTTTTGGTCCACTTTGAACATTTTCAAGAGAGTGTAAAGTAAGAGCAAGGTGAGAACCAACTTTCTTGCTTCTCACTGGGACGCTAAGTCTATTTAACCTCATACCAGGCCATCTAACTGGTGCACTAATGCACCAATACCCAGAAAGGAAATGTACAGTATATTGCCACCTTCTACCTCCAGCCTAGTGGCCTAAAACAGTCTGTGTTTCTTTTTTTACTAAAGCCTTTGCCCAATATTCATAAAAACACGAACCAGATGCAGTCTGATGTCTGAAAGCCATATGCTAATTCAGTTATAAGCTAAACTGTCACATAATGACAGCTTGCAGTGTTTTCAAATGTATTGCAGTTAAATACATCAACACGAGCAGGCTAATGGCCAGTAAAGTGAAAATAAAAATACCCACCAGGTGGCAAACTTAGGGACTTATTAATGAAGGGATAGCGTCAGGTAGTGGCTGGTTAATGAGAGGTAGCGACAGGTAGCGACTGGTGAACGCCGGACACGGCACGCAATTACACATTTATCAAACAAAATCTGTTTAGCGACTGGGATAACGCCATGTAGCGTCTGATTCCTAGGACAGTTTTGCATTGCCTCAACTTTGTTTATCTGGGGCTTACTCAACCCTCTACCAATAATGTACCCCAGGTCTGGGCCGGCTCCAGGTTTATGTGGGCCCTTGGGCGGCATGGTCTCAGTGGGCCCCTTTGTGGAGAAGAGTGGCGTCACATCACTGAGGGACGTCCTAAATTTGGATGCCCCCTAAGGATCAAAAGAAAAGAAAAAACTTACCTCTATGTGCTTTCTCCCCCGGCATGCACTCCCGGTCTCCTTGTTGCCGCCTGCTGTTTGAACGCCCGCAGCCCACCTGTCACATGGTGCGGGGGCCCCTTCCTCTTCCCCCAGCGCGGACAGCTCAGGCAGCAGCAGAACCTTATTGCTGCATACCGTTGTCCCCGCCCAGCAGGGAAAAAAAGTTGCACTGCCACCTCGGTCATCGCTGGCCCACTGTGAGCAGATGTGGGCACCAGCTGCGGCGGTGCCCTCCCAGTCCGCCGTCTGTCAAGCGTCATCGCACACCCCAAAGGCCCGGCCCTGGAGGCCAGGGGTCCCCGGCAGCAGGGCCCCGCCCTGTCGGGTGCTGACGCCGGCCCTGCCCCAGGTACTGGGTAAAGGCTGAGGTAAAAAAAGAAACACAGGCAGTTTTGGGGCACTGGGCTGGGGATGGAAGGTGACCACATAAACTTCCTTTCTGAGTATAGGTGCACTTTAATGTGCGGACCAGATCACACCCAAATTTAGTTACACCACCGGATAATACTTATGTGCCACCATGTTATTCATACATCAAAGCTTAGCATTCAACACTATAATCCTGACAATCACCACGAAAACTGATTCACACTACAGTAGCTCCCCAAGATTTGCAACTGTATCAGGGAGAACACAATGAGAAATCAAGATTGCAAATGTCCAGCACCAGAAGCACAAACAATGATGCCCCACAGGGACGTGTCCTCTTACCTGGAAAGCAGAATCAGTCAAGGTCTCAAAGTTTTATCCATATACGATAAATAGTTGTTCCCTGCAGTAGGGACATGCTTACCCTTTTGCGCAGGTTATAAGTAAGAATCAGGTTCCGGGAGAAGGAGTGTGAGAAGGCGGTGTAGAAGTCCAGGACTTTTTGTAAGGCATCTCTCTTAATGACGTGAAGATCACAGTAGGTCAGTGCTCGGACATTGGCACAAGAAGGAGCGAGTGTGGTCTCTTTCCAAAATATGTCTCCAAATACATCACCTTTACCTGCAAAAACATGAAAACAGTTATTTATTTATGATTATTACAAAGAAGACCCAGGAGCTTTTAGGGGAGTTAAGTAGGTAAGTATTGTCAGTAGTTAGACAAAAGCATAATGTCAGGCTTTGGTTTAATATTGAATATTGATGGGGAGACATGGTTGGTTTATTTCCTTGCCTTCAGGTTTCTATGTATGCATCATTTATTTGTGGATATGGTATTTTTTCTTTTTCTGTAGTTATTGACAGACATGAGATGAGAGTGGGCCAGCAGTCCACGCGGAGGCTGATTCATTACTAACGCCAGGTATCGGCAGATGAGCGCCTGTATAGCGGCGCTTAGAGCAATCTCTAGTAGACGCTGTAAGCTGGTATCGAGCATTTTAACAAAGCATCTCAGTCACTCTAGTAACCTGGCCAGCATTGATGAATGTGATGTATGTTGGGCACTCTAACAACAGTACAGCGCTGCAGGGAGCAAAAGGTAGCGCCAACTCAGTGCGACCGACTCTCGGCGCTCCACACCATACTTATCAAAAAAGGACACACACACAGCGTTGGCGCTCTAAATCTGGTCGCTGTAGCATAGAGCACCAGACGCTGTGTGATTAAAGTCTGTTTTTTAACATATATCCACCAGTAACAAAGAGAAAACACATGGAATGACATTGTTTTAACATTGTGACATTAACACTTTAGTGCCAGACCTGTAATGACAATTCTGTATACAAATCTAAAAAGTCAATCTAAAAGTGTTTGTTTGCAGCCAGGAGAGTTCACACAATGATTTGAGCAATTCAAAATGTCATACACGCTGTTTAAACACAAGCAAATGAACCTTTCATTGAAATGTATGGGAGAGCGACACTGAGCGAAAGGTAATACCTGGCACTCTGGAAGCTAGCGCCGGCGCTATACCACTGAGCCGCCTGTATTAATACATCAGATGCTACATGCTGTTAGAGTCGCTCACCAGATTGGCTTTCATAAAAGTGGATTTGTGCACATCGCCCGGCGTTCACCAGACGCTACCTGCCACTACGAGGCGCTACCTGGCGCTATCCCTTTATAAGTAACCTCCATAGTGTCAATCACTGGTTATTGTTCACTAGTGATTGCCGGCTTCTTGATGTTCTTTGCTCTTCCCATCCCTGGCTTGTTGTTTTGTTTTATCCGTATATGTCCATATATAAATACAGTATGCTTTATTTATTAATACATTTGTGATGTGTATTTATCTATATGTAACAATTTGTTACTTGGGTTGTGCTGCCATTGAGTGCCTTACTAGGAGAGATTGCTTTTGGTCATATTTGTATATTTACCATCTTTAGGGATATTTGGTTGTTCTTATTAATTGTACTGTATTCAATTGTATGTGTGTTCTGATTTTAACATGCCCATTTTTTAAATCTTTGCAGCTTGTACCATGTTTGGCATGTGGAGGCTGATTTAAGACTAGCACCACGTAGTGCCATGTGAGCACCTGTGTAGCAGCGCTTAGAGACCGCTAGTAGACACTGCAAGGTGAGGGCGCTGTGACCTAGCTTAGTGTGCGCACAAGTGACTATCCTGTCTAGCATTGATGAATGTGATGTGTGTCCCAAGGTCAAAGTGCCCAAGACGCGCTACATCTAAAAACAGGACAACGCTGTAGTGAGTGATAGGTAGCGCCAGTTAAGTGCGTCCGGCACTCAGCGCTGAACCCTGTATTCAAGAAAAAACTACACTCAATCAGCGCCGGCGCTCTAAAACTGGGCGCTGTAGCATAGAGCGCCAGGCGCTGTGTGATCAAAGTCTGTTTCTCAACACATATACACCAGTACCAGAGCGAAAACACATGGAATGGTATTGTTAAAGTGGACCAACACCCAGGATTTTGACTATCCTGGGTTTTGGTCCACTTCGGTGGGAAACCCCCCAGAAAGCCCCAAAAAACTCACCTCTCCCCACTCCCACGCGACCGCGCCAGCCAATCACAGCGCTCAGAGCCGCTGTGGTATGCGCGTCCAAGGCCGCCTGGACGCGCATACCAGCTCAGCTGGCTCTGAGCGCTGGAGGACGCGTCTCGTGCTTCCCTCTAACAGGGAGCGCGCCTGCACCGGCCATTCACAAACGGCTGGCGCGGGTGCGCGCCCTGCTAGAGGGAAGCGCGAGTCGCGGCTCGCGCATGCGCCGATGGAACGGGGCTAAGGTAAGGTTTGATCCCCGCGGGGCATCCGAAATCGGGATGTCCCGCGGGGAGGGATCTGATCGGTCCGGGAATCTTATAGATTTCCGGGCCGATCCCCCCTGGGTGTTGGTCCACTTTAACACTGTGACAATGACACTGCAATGGCAGATCAGCACATACAATTCTGCATTAAAAAAAAAAACCTATAAAAGTGTTTGTTTGCCGGGCAGGAGAGGCCACACAATGATTTGAGACAAACATTTTAAAGTTTACTTGGCCAACACGCTATTTATACACAACCAAATGAAACACCATTGACATGTATGGGAGAGCGACAGGTACTACATGGCGCTACTGAACCTAGAGCGCTGGCACTATACACTGACCCGTCTCTAGTGATACACATGGCGCTACATGACGCTGTTAGAGGCGCTCACCAGCTTGGCTTTTTTAAATGTGGTTTTCACAAAGAGCGCCAAGCGTTCACCCGACGTTACCTGCCGCTGCGAAGCACTTCCAGGCGCTAGCATTTATTAAATAACCCCCTTAATGGTTAATCCTTTTGCATGTTACTGACACATCCAGCATCATCAACCCTGTTACATGATAATGACATTTATTTACTACCAGTATTTAGTGCTGGATACACTCCCAAGATACAATTCTATATTCATCTTTATATAAATCACATCATTGAAAAATTCACTTTATATCTACTTTAAAATTAGCACTCGTAGCGGGAAGCTTTGAGTCGGCTTCTGAATGAAGGTGCCCATGAAATAATTTCATAACCTTTCTGGGAAAAATGATGGCTTTATTTACTCTCACTTTAAAGAATGCTGTAAAGGCTAAAGTCAGAACTTTTCTTCGGTAGTGTTAAAAATAAACACTGTGTCATGATGACACACATCATTCTCCTCTGCTGGCGACAGCGCAGTGTGCAGACATCGGTGACATAAATGGACCGAGTGGAGGAACATTGTCTGTATAAGGCTTAAAGTGGTTATTTAAGAAACGCTAAAGCCAGGTAGTACCGCGTAGCATCACGTGAATGCCGGGCGCAGCATGTGAAAACCATATATATGAAACTCAGGGCCTTATTCACGAAGGTAGTGCCTGGTAAGCGGCAGGTATCGGCAGAACGCCGGCCACGGCAGCAATTCCACATTTATGAAGCCGAATTTGGTGAGCAACTGGAACAACGCCATGTAGCGTACGATTCATCATTATACCAGGCTCAGCGTACAGCGCCGGCGTTCATCCTTGCAGAGCATCACCTATTACTTGTCGCTACCTGGCGCTCTCCCATACATTTCTATGGAAGATTCTTAAATCCCTTTCCTGATCCCAATTTTTTTTTTTTTTTATTAAAATCTCAAATCTTTCTGACATGTATCCTGGCCTAGAAAATGACTATTTTTGAATATTTGTATGCAGAATTGTCCTTACATGTCTGGTATTAAAGTGTTTATGTTACAATGTAGTAACAATGTAATTCCATATGTTTTCGCTTTGTTACTAGTGGATACATGCTCAAAAACAGACTTTAATCACACAGCCTCTGGCGCTATGGGCTACAACAACCCGATTTTGAGCGCCGGCGCTGTTTGAGGCTTTTTTTTATAAATGTCGTTTGAGTCAGTCGCACTGAGCTGGCGCTACTGTTCGCTCCCATACAGCGTAGTACTGCGACTCACACAACATATTCATCAATGCCGGCCAGCGAGACGCTGGGAAACAACTAACCATGGGCGAGCACAGCGACTACTAGCGGTCGCTCTAAAATCCTCGCTACAGACGCTCATCTGTCGGTACCTGGCGTTAGTAATGAATCAGCCTGCCTGTCTGGTGAGCGCCTCAGCCTCTCACCTGTATCACTAGCGGTGGCTCAGTGTAAAGCGCCGGCGCTGTATGTTCAGTAGCGCCATGTAGCACCTGTCGCTCAGTAGGGCTCTCCCATACATTTCAATGGTGTTTTATTTGGTTGTGTGTAAATAGCGTTTTCCTAAAGTTATGTTCTAAATTTTAGGTTCAAATCATTGTGTGGCCTCTCCTGCCCGGCAACCAAACACTTTTATTGTGTTTATTTATTTTTTATGCAGAATTGTATGTGCAGGTCTGCCATTGCAGTACTACTGTCACAGTGTCATTCCATGTTTTCGCTCTGGTTCTGGTGTTGAGAAACGGACTTTTATCACATAGCGTCTGGCGTTCGACACTAGATTGCCCAGTTTTAGAGCACCAACGCTGGTTGTGTGTAGTTTCTTAAATATAGGCTTCAGCGGCGAGTGCCGGACACACTTAACTGGCGCTAGCTATCGCTCGCTGCAGCATTGTCCTGTTGTTAGATGTAGCATAGTCTTGGGCGCTATGACCTTGGGACACCACCTAGCATTTTCAAATGGCTCTGCAGTGAATCCAGACATCCAGACATCACATTTATCACTGATGGACAGGATAGTACATCGGCATTTGTCTGCCCGCTACAATAGGTTATAGCGGCAGACATGTGCTTGCAGCAGATGCTCCAAGCACTGCAATATGTGGCAATACGTGGCACTAGTCTTCAATTAGCCTCTAAAACGTTGGCTTTTTATCCTTACAGGGGTACCCCGGTTGGTCTGTATAAATGCACTGTTACTTTTTCTTTGTGTTATCATATGTTTGAATAACTGTCTATTTCCCCTGCACACCCTGGTTAGTCCTCCTGTGATTTTTTTGAGTGATTTTTGATATTTCCTTTTGTAAATAGTGTTGATATATGGCACAATTGCACAACTGATTGTAGATTTGCACATATTTAAGACAGATCATTAGGTGTCTTTGTTTCAGGATGGATTTTTTTAGGGTCATTTGATTAATTTGGCAGACCCCTGGTGCCCCCTGGTGTTTTTATATTTGTATGTTATGTCTATTGTGTTCATGTAAATTGTGTTAGTATGTCATAACTGTCTAACCATTTAGAACAATAAACTTTTCATAATTTTGTATACTTATGAGTAGTGCCACTCACTCTTAGCCCGGTACTTGCTTTTGGGGGAGGGTGGGTTCCCCCATTTCTTTAGCCTTAGCCTCTAAAACCCACGGAGATTGGGTTTTAGGCGTTTTATCTTATAGATTCCTGGGCCGATTGATTCCCTCCCCCCGGGGCATCCAGAGTCTGGGCCTGGTTGCAGAGAGCTTTGTAAGTTAAACAATAAAATTGATTCTTTCAGATATTGCCAGCCAGAGGCGGAACTGACAAAGGGAAACAGCACAGGGAAAGTGGAAGGAGAGGTGGATTATCCGAGCAGCAGACTTCAGAAAGGATTTGAGAGTAGACCCCAGAAAAAGGCTGCAGTGGTCTAGTTGGGATATGATCAGGGCATGCACTAGACTTGTAGTGGTGTCAAACGTGAGGAACAGATGCAGGCAACGTTTTTAAAAGGATTGAGCAGGCAATGCCAAGCATTGGCCCATTGTGTAGGGCTACACCTGCCAATGTCCTAAACATTTTCTCGTCTTTAAAAAGAAGCTTTTATTGCAGAGATATACAGTATTTTACTTTCACTTTCTCTTCTTCTCACACAGAGGGAGAGTAGGCGTGGCCATGCCGAGCAGGGGGAATGTAATGCCTTGCTTGTGCACAAGCTGAGAGGGAGCTGGGGGTGGTCTTTGGTCATATGAGACAAAGGATTTGTTGACCATAAAAGCAGAACCCAGGGAAAGAGGGAGAAATCAGACACTGTAACTCTAGCTCCAAGCTGCACAGAAGCACCAAAGATAGCTGAACATCATTCACTTTAAGTGGTTCCACACTCTTTTCTAACTAGGACAGCATTGTGACAGGCTCGGGGGGGGGGGGGGGGGGGAATAAAAATGCTCAAGCCCCCCCCCCACGCAATTACCTCCACAAACAGCCAAAATTCTTACCTTAACCTTGATACTTGGAAAAAATGGTGTCCTGTGACCTGTGAAAGTGACCCTGACCCACGTGGCCGCTGGTGGCCAATCGCAGGACCACATTTAATCCAAGGATCGAGGTTAAGGTGGGGATTTTGGAGGGTTGCGGGGCCAAACTCCTTGATTG
Source organism: Gastrophryne carolinensis (assembly GCA_027917425.1). Lineage (NCBI taxonomy): Eukaryota > Metazoa > Chordata > Amphibia > Anura > Microhylidae > Gastrophryne > Gastrophryne carolinensis. The sequence goes on from CM051237.1 coordinate 450,098,975, forward strand.
GCTGAAGAGCTCCTTGGGGTGGTGTGAAGTAGTTCATTGGCCCCCAGTCCAGTCCCCGGGTCCTAGAACCAAACCTTGTGGTACGTTACCAGACAAAAGGCCAGGAAAGGAAACCTTGTGGAAGTGAAATAGCGCCACTCAGTGGGCTCTACAGCTAAGATTAACAGAGGAAGCAAGGGTGGAGGCATCTGTCAGCTGCAGGCAACATACAATAGGGTACCACTTGAACATGGAGAAATGGAGGCATTGGGAGGAGGTGAGTACTTCAATAACCTAATAACCAAAGAGTCACTTTCGGTTTTATTAATTTTGAATTTTTGGGGGAGATGACAAACTGGTTGGGGTCACAACTTTTCGGCTACAACAAATTCTGACGTCCAAATATATACCATATTGTTCAAAAAGTTTTCTAAACTCTTTATTTAAATGCCTCCTAAAATATAACTCCAATGAACAGCAGTAAAGGGAGTCTGAGTTCTAATAGGCTTTTAAGAGAAAAGAGCAAAGGCTTCAGCATGGAAGGCCACACTTATCACAGCTTGCGTTACATCTCAATGTGGTAATTACCATTAAGTTCTCAGAATCGTTTCCACACATAAGTGCATTTCCCATGTTGAGCAACAGGCCCCCAACAGCTGACACCCACCGAGGAGGCTATCTGCGTCTCGCATGTCTTATCTGCTTCTTTGGGGGGAGGGGGCTGGACTTGGGCAAATTTATGATTGCAACAAACTCACCCATTCACCAACGGAAATCAATTTCCTTGACACCACCATATGTGTTAAGGGAAAGGCCCTACAAACATCTATCTACCGGAAACCCAGAGACCGACCTACATACCTTAACCATAACAGCTTCCACCCAAACCCCACCAAGAGGTTCATTATATTCAGCCAGGGAATCAGATACAACAGAATCTGTTCTGCTACCATGGACAGAAACGCACATATGGACAATCTAAAAAGGGACTTCATTAGGCAGGGCTACAAACCATCAGAAACAGAGGCCCAGTTACAAAAAGCACTCCACATCCCCGAAGACACACTCCTGCAGTACAAAGAATCCCAAAAGAAGAACCGTGTTCCTCTGGTTGTCACATACAATCCACATCTGGAGGTTCTAAGGAAAACTGCGAAGGAGCTCCAAACCCTTTTACACAGGAATAAGAGACTTTTTGAGATTTTCCCTTATCCTCCTCTGTTGCCATACAGACAACCTCCCAACCTCAGAAAACTCATTGTGAGGAGCTCCCTAAGTGATCCAGCACAAAATGGGACATGGCCTTGTCTGCAGAAATGGTGTGAAACCTGCACATACATCTACACCACCGACAGAATAAAGACACCAGGTATTCAACATGATTACAAAGTACAGGGTAATTTCACATGCAAATCCCCTAATGTAGTGACCTGATCATGTGTGTGCAGTGCCCCTCAGCATTTTACATCGGGCAAACGGGACAAGCGCTAAGTAAGCGACTAAATCTGCACAGGTTCACAATCAAAAATAATAAAACTGATGTGCCTGTTGCAGTCCATTTCTGCAGACCAGGCCATGGCCTATGTGACCTCAAACTCACAGTGCTCAAGGGGGGTTTCCGCTCACAAAAGGAGAGATTAGAATGGGAGTGCAAATGCATCCAAATCGTTAAATCGATGGACTGTGGGCTAAACAGGGACAATAATTTTATGTGTCATGGGTTGAATAGACTGGACTCATCACAAGGTCTGATATTAAACAGACTGTCTGGCCTGGTGTGAGAGCAATAAAAATTCCACACACTCTCTCCCCCTCTCATTCTTATCAGCCCACCATTAATTGGTATAATCCCCCTGATTCTTATCTCGCAGAATACGATTTTACGACTTAGCTATTTTTCATGTGTGTCAGTGTAAAAACAATTGTCACTCCTTTGTAGTTTTCTGTAGAAATGTGTGTCTATGTGACAGACCTGTATTATGCCTGAAGAAGAAGCTTGAACCGCTTCGAAAGCTTGCATTCTCAATCTTATTGAGTTAGCCAATAAATGGTATTACCTTAACCTTGGATTTCCTGCTTACATCGATGGCTAACACGGTACAACAACTTACTGATTGCAACAAAAACAGGCATGCATGTTCGAATACTTCCAGTGTCAGACTGAGGTGTGTTGGGCCTACCAGTAGAATTAGGGCCTGTGTTGGGAAGGACAAACTGGGCAATTGCCCCTGCTGGAGCATATCGCATATGGGGATGACCCTCTGACAGGGAATGATTTGCAATTAGACTTAATGCGATTCTCTACTTTGTACAGCGCTATGGAAGATGATGGGGCTATATAAATAAACAATAATAATAATAATCCTGTACTATAATATATTTATGTCATCACCTTCTTTCCCCAGCCCAGTACCCAGTTATGTGTGCAGTTTTACTAATGCTGTAACCACTTTAGCTTGTAGCGTTTTCTAATTTACTGCAGTTAATATAGTTCATAAGGATGACCCCTTCCTCCCTTCTTCAGCCTGTCAGAGCTGCTGTGTGAGGGGGAACCTGCTTTCTTCCTTAGCTGAGACATGCTGTGAACAGAACTGACTCCGCCCACTTTCTCAGTGTCTTCTGGGCTGTGTGTGACTAAAGGGGACCAGGGGACACTGCTGCATGGCCAGGGAGCCCTATGGCTGCCATTCAACATCATATTGCATCCTGTTAGTGTTTTAAGAATATTGGGCAAGGTTTTAGTAAAAAAAAGAAACACAGGCACTGGGCCTGGGCACTGGGCTTGAGATGGAGAGGTGATGAATGACAAACGTCCTTTCTGGGTAACTTCCTTTCTGGGTATAAGATAAATTTAAGAACCAGGCTAATACTTACAGAAAGGCTTTACAGATCAATTAAAGCTCTCCAGCTTCCGTGTTTTCTGCAAAGATCTATTCACCAATTCGTAGTGTATTATCTGGAGAACCTGTGTTCTCCATTTTTTCGGGTGTATTTTTGGAGGGGAAATTCTGATCCCAATTAACACTTAACGTTTTTGGGCCCAATGTTTTGTCCCAGATGTTTTCTTTAACTCCCCCTTCCTTGTTTGGTTTGCATATTATTGTATAATAATTTAACTTTTTCTGTTTTTGCTAAACTTTGGGGCCCAATATCCACATTTTGTTGTTTTAACCTTAATTTTGTAATTTTGGAAAATGCATTATCATTTTTTTGAACAATAAGCAAAAAAAGGGTTAAATCTCTAAAAAGAACTTGGGTCTGAAACTTTCATTGTGCAAAAACATGTCGGATGCTGCTGGCATGTGTTTTTAGAATGATATAAGACATATTTTCTGGAGGAAATTCACTCTTCAAATTGCAACATTTGTTCACACTTTTTTGCCCTCTAAACATAGCATAAATCAGGAGCCATAGACAATTTGGTGTGGCAAAATGGCACTAGCGGAAAGTATTAGGCGCAAATTGGGGCAATGTCAAACAGTGGTGTGCAAATTGGCACAAAAACAAATGTGCATCCCATTTGGTGTGCAAACTGGCACAAAAACAAATGTGCACCCCCCCCCCCCCCCTCCTTGTTTGGTTTGCATATTAATGTATTAATGTATAATAATTTAACTTTTTTTTGTTTTTGCTAAACTTTGGGGCCCAATATCCACATTTTTGTTGTTTGGGGGCATCCCAAACGCTAGCATAAATATTTCGAGACTACCTGTCTATTAATTGGTTGCATTTTGTAATCAAAGTCACTTTTCCACTATAAAAGGAGCCAACCTCTGTATTTGAAGAGGGGGCATCCCAAACACTAGCATAAATATTTCAAGGGTACCTGTCTATTAACTGGTTGCACTTTGTAATCAAAGTCACCTTTCCACTATAAAAGGAGCCAACCTCTGTATTTGAGGAGGGGGCATCCCAAACACTAGCATAAATATTTCAAGACTACCTGTCTATTAACTGGTTGCATTTTGTAATCAAAGTCACTTTTCCACTGTAAAAAGAGCCAACCTCTGTATTTGAAGAGGGGGCATCCCAAACACTATCATAAATATTTCAAGAGTACCTGTCTATTAACTGGTTGTATTTTGTAATCAAAGTCACTTTTCCACTATAAAAGGAGCCAACCTCTGTATTTGAAGAGGGGGCATCCCGAACACTAGCATAAATATTTCAAGAGTACCTGTCTATTAACCGGTTGCATTTTGTAATCAAAGTCACTTTTCCACTATCAAAGCAGACAACCTGTGTATTTGAAGATGGGGCATCCCAAACACTAGCATAAATATTTCAAGACTACCTGTCTATTAACTGGTTGCATTTTGAAATCAAAGTCATTTTTCCACTATAAAAGCAGTCAACCTGTGTATTTGAAGAGGGGGCATCCCAAACACTAGCATAAATATTTCAAGACTACCTGTCTACTAACTGGTTGCATTTTGAAATCAAAGTCATTTTTCCACTATAAAAGCAGCCAACCTGTGTATTTGAAGAGGGAGCATCCCAAACACTAGCATAAATATTTCAAGACTACCTGTCTACTAACTGGTTGCATTTTGTAATCAAAGTCACTTTTCCACTATAAAAGGAGCCAACCTCTGTACTTGAGGAGGGGGCATCCCAAACACTATCATAAATATTTCAAGACTACCTGTCTATTAACTGGTTGCATTTTGTAATCAAAGTCACTTTTCCACTGTAAAAAGAGCCAACCTCTGTATTTGAAGAGGGAGCATCCCAAACACTATCATAAATATTTCAAGAGTACCTGTCTATTAACTGGTTGCATTTTGTAATCAAAGTCACTTTTCCACTATAAAAGGAGCCAACCTCTGTACTTGAGGAGGGGGCATCCCAAACACTAGCATAAATATTTCAAGACTACCTGTCTACTAACTGGTTGCATTTTGTAATCAAAGTCACTTTTCCACTATAAAAGGAGCCAACCTCTGTACTTGAGGAGGGGGCATCCCAAACACTATCATAAATATTTCAAGACTACCTGTCTATTAACTGGTTGCATTTTGTAATCAAAGTCACTTTTCCACTGTAAAAAGAGCCAACCTCTGTATTTGAAGAGGGAGCATCCCAAACACTATCATAAATATTTCAAGAGTACCTGTCTATTAACTGGTTGCATTTTGTAATCAAAGTCACTTTTCCACTATAAAAGGAGCCAACCTCTGTACTTGAGGAGGGGGCATCCCAAACACTAGCATAAATATTTCAAGACTACCTGTCTATTAACTGGTTGCATTTTGTAATCAAAGTCACTTTTCCACTATAAAAGGAGCCAACCTCTGTATTTGAAGAGGGGACATCCCAAACACTAGCATAAATATTTCAAGAGTACCTGTCTATTAACCGGTTGCATTTTGTAATCAAAGTCACTTTTCCACTATCAAAGCAGACAACCTGTGTATTTGAAGATGGGGCATCCCAAACACTAGCATAAATATTTCAAGACTACCTGTCTATTAACTGGTTGCATTTTGAAATCAAAGTCATTTTTCCACTATAAAAGCAGTCAACCTGTGTATTTGAAGAGGGGGCATCCCAAACACTAGCATAAATATTTCAAGACTACCTGTCTACTAACTGGTTGCATTTTGAAATCAAAGTCATTTTTCCACTATAAAAGCAGCCAACCTGTGTATTTGAAGAGGGAGCATCCCAAACACTAGCATAAATATTTCAAGACTACCTGTCTACTAACTGGTTGCATTTTGTAATCAAAGTCACTTTTCCACTATAAAAGGAGCCAACCTCTGTACTTGAGGAGGGGGCATTCCAAACACTATCATAAATATTTCAAGACTACCTGTCTATTAACTGGTTGCATTTTGTAATCAAAGTCACTTTTCCACTGTAAAAAGAGCCAACCTCTGTATTTGAAGAGGGAGCATCCCAAACACTATCATAAATATTTCAAGAGTACCTGTCTATTAACTGGTTGCATTTTGTAATCAAAGTCACTTTTCCACTATAAAAGGAGCCAACCTCTGTACTTGAGGAGGGGGCATCCCAAACACTAGCATAAATATTTCAAGACTACCTGTCTATTAACTGGTTGCATTTTGTAATCAAAGTCACTTTTCCACTATAAAAGGAGCCAACCTCTGTATTTGAAGAGGGGACATCCCAAACACTAGCATAAATATTTCAAGACTACCTGTCTACTAACTGGTTGCATTTTGAAATCAAAGTCATTTTTCCACTATAAAAGCAGCCAACCCGTGTATTTGAAGAGGGAGCATCCCAAACACTAGCATAAATATTTCAAGACTACCTGTCTACTAACTGGTTGCATTTTTTAATCAAAGTCACTTTTCCACTATCAAAGTAGCCAACCTATGTATTTGAAGAGGGGGCATCCCAAACACTAGCATAAATATTTCAAGACTACCTGTCTATTAACTGGTTGCATTTTGTAAATAAAGTCACATTGTCAAATTGCCAGCAGCCATTGCCTTTAACTTGGGGGGCATCCCAAATATGCTAGCATGTGTCTTTTAAGAGTGCACACATTGGAGTTGGCAGTAGCAGCATTAGGAGCCCATACATTGCCTGAAAGACACACATATGAGCTGGCAGCAGCAGCATAGGGAGCCCATATATTGCCTGAAAGACACACCCTGGAGTTGGCAGCAACATAAGGAGCTACCATGCATCAGCTACTACCATGGATCAGCCATTGGTCGGTGGAAATCCTGGCTGATCCATGCCTGATTCATCTTCACAAAGGTGAGTCTCCCCTCATATTTCGTGGACAGACGTGTTCTCCTTGGCATGACTATGGCCCCTGCCGCACTAAACACTCGTTCAGATGGCACACTACTGGCCGGGCAGGACAGCTTTCCCAGGGCTGCCCAGAAGTCCAGCGGGTCCTCAAGGTGCGTTGGCATGGTCATGTCAAGGTATGACACTACCTGCTGGTTCAGGGCCTGCTCCAGGTCTTTCTGCTGCTCATGATTAGCCTCACTATGCGGGGGAAGAAAGCTACTCATTAGCTATTGAAGACTCCAGCTGATGGAGCTGCTGCTGCTCCTGCCACCCCCCTCTAGCAGCCACGGCAGTGGAAGGTAAACGCAGAGGTCCCCCCCGAGTCAGACCTGCGAGAGTATGGACCATGGCGCAGATAGGCATCGGCCAACTGACTACGTAAAATGTCTCTGTAGTAGGTCAGTTTGTCCTCCTTCATAGTGGGTGTAAAAAAATGCCCCCATTTTGTGTCGGTAGCGAGGGTCCAATAAGGTGGAGAGCCAGAAGTCATCCCGCTGACAAATGGAGACAATTCTGCGGTCACTACGCAAGCACGTGAGCATGTATCGTGCCATTTGTGCAAGTGACTCGGAGGGACTACCTGTCTCCATCTCCACTGCATACTGCCACGGTGTGTCTGGGTCCTCTGTCTCGCCTTCCTCACAACCCTCTAGCTCCTCCGGCTGCTCCTGCTCCTCCTCTCCTGTCAGATGACTAGATAAAATGGCCATTTTGTCAAACCTATACTGTGCTTCGCTGTGCCCCACCCCCTCCTCCTCCACTTCAACCCCCACAGGCTTCATGTGGCCGTGATCGTAGGCGCCATGTCTCCAGTGCCCTGAACAACCATGGTTTCCAACATGTGTTGTAGTACATGAAGCAGTGGAATCACATTGTTCATCCCGTAGTCCTGGCGACTGACTAATAATTGGCTTCCTCAAAGGGCCTGAGCAAACGACAGGTGTCACGTATGAGCTGCCACTGGTTTACATTGAAGTTACACAGGGGAGTCCCCCTATGCGCTTGGATCATCAAGAAATCAGTGATGGCTTTTCTCTGTTCGTATAGTCGATCCAACATATGGAGGGTGGAATTCCAACGGGTTGAAACAGCGCAAATCAGACTATGTTGGGGGATACCGTTCTGACGCTGTAGCTCAAGAAGGGTGTGCTTGGCGGTGTAGGAGTGGCTGAAGTGCATGCAAAGTTTCCTTCCCGTTGTTAGGATGTCTTGCAGATGGGGGGAAGACTTCAGAAAACACTTGACAACAAGGTTGAACATGTGTGGCATACAGGGCACATGGCTCAGGCTTCCTTGTCGCAGCGCTCCAAGCGTTTAAAAGTGCCCTCAAAACTCACTGATGTCCTCCTCAGGTTTCTCAAGAGTGTCTGCTTAAACCGGACCTTCAGCATGATTTATTGAAAAGCCCAAACCCTTATAAAACGATTCCCCAGCATCTTAAATTAATATATTTTAAGTTTTTAGTCACTTACTTATTATTCTTTCCCCCACTGGGCTGCAACCCTGTTCAGGACTTTAGGATACGGGCGCCGCCATCTTGACCCAGAAGCATCACACTTACTGAGGAGAAGAGAGTGGGATAAAGTACTGGGGGCGGGTTATAGCTGTGCTTTGCTCAGACAGAGCAGAGCTGGGGTCAGGTAAAGGTCAGAAATCCCAGAATGCAGAGCAGCACAGTCAGAAGGCACTGTTTGCAGGCTGCCTGATGTTACATGATCCGCCATCTTGGATGTTTAAAGGCTCATAACATGCAGTAGATGCAGGTAGGATGATTTTTAATGTGGGCAATCTGTATGTACAGGGTGTGGGAAACATATAAGATAGACTCTTATTCAGAGTGAAGGACCGCTTTAAGAAGCCAAAATGCTTGCAACACCACCTCCCACGCCACTCTCCTCATCACTACTTGCCCGCCTAGTGGAAGAAGTGGCGAGTGTCTCTTCCACTTCTTGGCTGAGCAGTAGCTGCTGATTTTTCAGATTATCAGATCGTCCTCACTGAATAGCAGAGCTGAACCCAAAGCATAAGATATAACCGACAGTTGACTGGGGGTGTCAGATGTCACTTGTGATGAAGTGGATGATCGTGTTAACCAGTGGATGATGGCAGATGGGTTGCTGGTCAAGACACGACCGCTAGCTGATACCGGGAGATCAGGCCTCTCACTGAGACTCCTGCTGCCACTCACCCCTAGTCTGCTGCAACCTCTGCTTGATGAATTTAGGCCTCTGCAACTTCTCTGTGCCCATCCTGGCACTTCTCTACCTGACATACTTAGTGCGTATATGAGGGGAGGACAAACGCTACACTACACTTAAAACAGGATTTGTCGATAACAGCAGCAGGTGTGTAACTATCTATGGCCTTTCACTAAGTAGGTGACTAACTAGGCCCTGAAGACCTTAACAGGAACAAAGTGATGAAACTCTTAGATGTGCGTATGTGATGCTCTGATGAGGGCAATTCAATGTGCTCCAGTACGCTTGAAAAATGTTTTTTTGAGATACTGGCCTGCGTGGAAATGAATCGGGCATGGATCAGCCAAGATTCCCACCCACCAATGCCTGATCCATCAGAGTAGATTGATCATGGTGCCAGACCAACACTAAAGAAATATGGGATAGTGCAAAACAGATTTAAGGCGCTGCTTTCCAGTTACAGACATTCCTCCGCATCAGACGACAAGTAATTATTGAGGAAATGCTTTATGTTAATCTTAATTTTTATTAATATTCTTAGGATAAGATATATGTGCCCAAAATCTGTATATGTTCTCTTCATGCTGCTGCCAACTCCAGGGTGTGTCTTTCAGGCAATATATGGGCTTCCTATGCTGCTGCCAACTCCAGGGTTTTTTCAGGCAATATATGGGCTCCAAATGCTGCTGCCAACTCCAGTGTCTCTTTCAGGCAATATATGGGCTCCCTATGCTGCTGCCAAGTCCAGAGTGTGTCTTTCAGGCAATATATGGGCTCCTAATGCTGCTGCCAACTCCAATGTGGTTTTCAGTCAATATAGGGGCTCCCTGTGCTGCTGCCAAATTCAGGGTGTGTCTTTCAGGCAATATATGGGCTACCTATGCTGCTGCCAACTCCAGGGTGTGTTTTTCCGGCAATATATGGGCTCCCTATGCTGCTGCCAAATTCAGGGTGTGTCTTTCAGGCAATATATGGGCTACCTATGCTGCTGCCAACTCCAGGGTCTGTTTTTCAGGCAATATATGGGCTCCTAATGCTGCTGCCAACTCCAGTGTCTCTTTCAGGCAATATATGGGCTCCCTATGCTGCTGCCAAGTCCAGAGTGTGTCTTTCAGGCAATATATGGGCTCCTAATGCTGCTGCCAACTCCAATGTGGTTTTCAGTCAATATATGGGCTCCCTATGCTGCTGCCAAATTCAGGGTGTGTCTTTCAGGAAATATATGGGCTACCTATGCTGCTGCCAACTCCAGGGTGTGTTTTTCAGGCAATATATGGGCTCCCTATGCTGCTGCCAAATTCAGGGTGTGTCTTTCAGGCAATATATGGGCTACCTATGCTGCTGCCAACTCCAGGGTCTGTTTTTCAGGCAATATATGGGCTCCTAATGCTGCTGCCAACTCCAGTGTCTCTTTCAGGCAATATATGGGCTCCCTATGCTGCTGCCAAGTCCAGAGTGTGTCTTTCAGGCAATATATGGGCTACCTATGCTGCTGCCAACTCCAGGCTCTGTTTTTCAGGCAATATATGGGCTCCTAATGCTGCTGCCAACTCCAGTGTCTGTTTCAGGCAATATATGGGCTCCCTATGCTGCTGCCAAGTCCAGAGTGTGTCTTTCAGGCAATATATGGGCTCCTAATGCTGCTGCCAACTCCAATGTGGTTTTCAGTCAATATATGGGCTCCCTATGCTGCTGCCAAATTCAGGGTGTGTCTTTCAGGAAATATATGGGCTACCTATGCTGCTGCCAACTCCAGGGTGTGTTTTTCAGGCAATATATGGGCTCCCTATGCTGCTGCCAACTCCTGGGTGTGTTTTTCAGGCAATATATGGGTTCCTTATGCTGCTGCCAACTCCAGGGTGTGTTTTTCAGGCAATATATGGGCTCCTAATGCTGCTGCCAACTCCAATGTGTCTTTCAGGCAATATATGGGCTCCCTATGCTGCTGCCAAATTCAGGGTGTGTTTTTCAGGCAATATATGGGCTCATCATGCTGATGCCACCTCAAGGCTCTGTAATTGTGCCGTTCTGCGACAGTGAATCTAATAGCGATGCCTCTTATCTGCATGTCATACTTCTTTACAATATTATTTTACTAACCCAGCATGTATCCTATGCATGTTACAGCCAAGCAAAACGTTCCGCAACCCCATGGAGGATCTCGGAAGCCCAGAAATAACTGTTTTTAATAGCGATTCGTCGTAAATAAATTCGTAGCGAAACAAATTTTTCCGGAAAATTCGCTGAATCAGCCGAATCGAATTTTTCAAAAGTTCGCTCATCTCTAATTATAATACATAAATTCCACCTAACTGGAAATTGGATAAGCTGTGCTCCCCTGCAGTACCCAACATTACCTGTATCTCCTGCCATAGAATATTAGATAGTGAAATTGTTATCATCATATAATGTGCAATCTGATCACAATGTGGTAGCTTGAGCATTGGGGCTGTACACAGGCCCAGATTAAGAAACAGTTAACCCTGCCATGGGAGCATGGAAAGAGGTAAGAGTTTGGCAAGGTAAGAGATCAGGATGCCCCTGGGGAGGGCTTTCACCTAGCCCTGGAGTCTTTCGCACTCTAGAGCAGTGGTCCCCAACCATTTTTAACATGAGAGCTACATTGAACACAGAAAGGTGGTCAGAAGCCACCTACACTGTAAAGAGATAATAGAAATGATAACATGAAAGTGTTTCAATCAACCCCTCCTGCTCCAATGAAAAATGTGCCCCATCTGATCGGAACCCCAGCCCTTAAATAAAACTTTAGGCATGCAGAGTTCCCCCCACAGGGTATATCTATTTGCGATGCCCCGCTACCTAATAAATCCTAGGAAGTGTAAAAATTGGCTCTAAATGGGCTTTCAATACGATAGTTGGAAACAATCGAGTTTGCCGCCTACCTAACTCTGCATTAATCCAATGCATGGCACGGACAATGTCAAGCCCTGGGCTCCATATATCCTTCAGCCTCAACAATTTGACCTTTTCAAATTGAATGGTCTAGCAGAACAACTGGCAAGCCACAGAGGAAGGGTCCATAAGCCACATGTTGGGAACCCCTGCTCTAGGGCCAATAGTTTTGGTCCCCTTTATATTAAAGACCCCCCCCCCCCACTGCAGATGACCCCCCTGCATGCTAAGATACTCTATGCTGAACTTTGTCTTTGCTTCTGGTCATGGTGGTCACATGACCGGTACATAGTGCACACAGGGCAGACCAAAATTCATTTGATGTAAAATGGGTGTTAGTGTGGTTTAAGTTGCTGACTGCAACTCCTGGATACAGTAAAAACAAGAGGTTTGGAGGTAAATATAAATGGAGTGTAGTCAGTCATACAAAGTAAGAACCCTAGATGGGCCAATTTTTGGGGGGGATTATTGAAATTGATTTTAATGGCTTCTTTTATTTAACAATGTGTAATTTGCACACCGACTACTAAAACGCAGTCGAAACACATCAGTTTCAGCCCAGAGTTCGATTAAAGCGACCGTGACATTCCTCGTGGCTCAGTTGACGAGTCAGCGGATTCCACACATTGGCATCATTATAAAGCTGCCTATTTATTGACTTTCTGATGAGCAGCGACGTGCAGCAAAATGTGTCCCGGTCAGGAGAAAACTCGTCTTTGAATTGGATAATGAACCCTATGAACAGTATTAATCCAGCAGCTTCCCAGGCAGCCAATCCCAGTTCACACCCAACACAACCTTTCCAGTTCAAAGTGAATGGCCGTGCATGCGCCATAGGACCGGGGACAGGTGAGTTCGTTTGGGCAACCTGGGGGGGGTTCATACAGCGGGGCATCCCCGATCAGGGTGCCCTGGGGTGCCCTGAGGCTAAGGACCAAAATCCTGGGTTTTGGTCCACTTTTGGTCCACTCTAAACACAGCGGGGCATCCCCGATCAGGGTGCCCTGGGGTGCCCTGAGGCTAAGGACCAAAATACTGGGTTTTGGTTCACTTTAATGTGAACCAAAAATCAGGATTTCAAGTGGGTAGGCCGAGACCCCAAAAGGTGCTGAGGTTGCATTGACCATTGTGACACATGACCCTATTTATTAACCCTTTTCTTCTTACTCTTTGGTTCCTTATAGTGGACCAAAACCCACCGCGATCAGCCCGGGAAGTTGATTCCCTCCCCCCCGGGGCATCCAAATTCGGGAAGCTTCGCTGTGTGAAACCCTCCAGGTCTCCTATACACTTACCTTCTTTTCTGGTCCAATGGCGCTCTGAGCCGCTGGCCTTAAAAGAAGCCTTAGACGACGTGATGTCAGCGGCTCCGAGCGTGCTGTACGTACAAGCACCCCCACATGCGCTGTAGGACCAGCAAGAGGTGAGTTGGCTGCGGCGATCTGGGGGATTTCACACAGCATAGCATCCCCGATTGGGGTGCCCTGGGGGAAGGGACCAAAACCCAGGATAGTCAAAACCCTGGGTTTTGGTCCACTTTAAACATATAATTCACCTGTTTATCATAACACACATTTCAAATGTTTTTACTTTTCAGTTTTCTGCTGTGACCAGCCATTACAATACTGTTACTATTAATATTCATAATGAAGTATCTTGAGCCCACACATCTAATAGTCATCCTGTTCCTATAGAAAGTGAATAAGTCTGATACTGTGACCTCATCAGTCAGCCACAAAGTGTGTAAAACCAAGCATGGCCGAAACATAACAAATAAAGCGCCGCCGATCCAGGACAGAAATACATTTTGTATGAAGCAGAGGAGTGCAATCAGAGAAAATGAAATCAGCGGGAATGTACTTGCGCTCGCCGAGAGGACCGCAGAGACAGATAATAGCTGCGATTGTCAGCAGAGATAAAATGGTTCAGTATATGATCATATCTTTCCTCCAAGACTGTAATATGTCACCGTCACATCCTGCCGGCGCAGTGTGCGGGGGCTCCAAATGGCAAGCTAACTTTACAGATAACAATGGCTATATATATATATATATATATATATATATATATATATATATAGCAGTATGGGTATTTGATAGAATACATCTGGGCAGGCGCTGTATTCACAGATTCTTAAACCTTAAGGTGGACCAAAACCCATGGCTGACTCTGGAATCTATAAGATGCTGATTTCCTTCCCTCTGAGGCATCCCAAATTGGGATGCCCAACTGAGTGAAACCCCCAGAATCAACTAAAAAATCGACCTTAACCCCGATCCAACAACTGAGGCCGCTGTCAGCTATTCGTTTAGCAGGGCCCAACTTTGGCATTTATGAATGGCCGGAGGGGGCACGCATCCTGTTAGAGGGTGGCGGGGATGCGGTGGTTAGGGTAAGTAAGTGACTTGGTGGGTGGGTAAGATAAGCAGGTGGCTTGGTGGGTGGGTAGAGTAAGTAGGTGGCTTAGAGTAAGTAGGTGGCTTGGAGGGTGGGTAGAGCAAGTAGGTGGCTTGGTGGGTGAGCTGCTTGAAGCCTCCCCTCACCCTGCCTACTAATAGGACACGGTCTCTGGTGGGGCAGCTGCTTAGCTCCCGGAATCAGCCGGGAGCAGTGATGGAAAGGGGGCACCGCTTCTCTCCCCCCCTGGCACCGTCCGGAAGGACATAGTGGAGGGGCGCTTGTTACAAACTGTGGCAGCGTCCGGTGCTGCTATCTTTTGTCCCCAATCCCAGTGCATGTCACAGAGATAGGGACATCAGAGCGCGTGGACAGCGACAGCAGGGACCGCAGACCAGATGCTGCCATTATGTGATGACATGAATGGAAGTGGGAACAGGGGCGGGCTACACAGAGGAGGGGGAGGCTTAACATACCTCCCAACTGTCCCTGATTTGGAGGGACTGTCCCTCTTTTGAGTCCATGTCCCCCTATCCCTCATTGTTCTCATTTGTCCCAATTTGAGGTGTAACATGCAGATCTGCATCAATAAATTATTAATTTGCCTGTTTATAGAGTTTTTGTATTTGTAACCGTTACAATCTATCTCATCCATCACTCAATGAGGGGGTGTGGCCTAATATAACAAATGTCCCTCTTCCCCACCCTGAAAAGTTGGTAGGTGTAGCTACACATCAGGAATGTGAGAGCTCGGATAGCTCGACGTGTGCCGGGAGGCAGGCAGGGGTGGCGGGGGAGTGAGGTCATGTTTCCCCTTCTGCCCCAGCCCCACCCAGCTACAGCATCACTGAGAGGCAGCAGCCAGCTACAGCATCACTGAGAGGCAGCAGCCAGCTACAGCATCGCTGAGAGGCAGCAGCCAGCTACAGCATCGCTGAGAGGCAGCAGCCAGCTACAGCATCGCTGAGAGGCAGCAGCCAGCTACAGCATCGCTGAGAGGCAGCAGCCAGCTACAGCATCGCTGAGAGGCAGCAGCCAGCTACATCATCGCTGAGAGGAAGCAGCCAGCTACAGCATCGCTGAGAGGCAGCAGCCAGCTACAGCATCGCTGAGAGGCAGCAGCCAGCTACAGCATCGCTGAGAGGCAGCAGCCAGCTACATCATCGCTGAGAGGCAGCAGCCAGCTACAGCATCGCTGAGAGGCAGCAGCCAGCTACAGCATCGCTGAGAGGAAGCAGCCAGCTACAGCATCGCTGAGAGGCAGCAGCCAGCTACAGCATCGCTGAGAGGCAGCTGCCAGCAGGGGCGGGCTGGCCATAGGGCATACTGGGCAAAATCCCGGTAGGCCGGTGCCAGGGAGGGCCGCGACCCCATGGAAAAGATGCTGGAGAAGCAGCCGGCTGCCCGGCTGGCCTGCCTGCCCAGCCCTGCGGTTCCTGCCGGCGCCGCCGCTCTCACACACACAGTAACACACATACATGCTTACCGGCACTTCCCAGCTGTTGCGCGCTGGTCGGTAGGCGTGCCCCATATGGCCAGCGTCCAATGAAAACAATGGACGCCGGCCATATGGGGCACGCCCACCAACCGGCGCGCAGCAGCCGGGAAGTGCCGGTAAGTGTGTGAGAGCGGCGGCGGCGTTGCCGGTTCGCTGCTGCCGCCTCATCCTCTGCCAGTCCTGCTACCATCGCCTTCCACTCCAGGTGCCCACGCCACTGGGGGACAGGAAATGCACCGCATCAAATCACAAGTCACAGTAAAATGGAGGGTGAGGCTGGTTTCACACTAGCGCTATTGCAGGATGATCACGATCGCCCCAGGATGCCGCTCATTGGCTGTACCGAGGGATGCCCCTACTGGCTGTACCAAGGGATGCCCCTACTGGCTGTACCGAGGGATGCCCCCACTGGCTGTACCGAGGGATGCCCCCACTGGCTGTACCGAGGGATGCCCCACTGGCTATACTGAGGGATGCCCCTACTGGCTGTACCGAGGGATGCCCCTACTGGCTGTACCGAGGGATGCCCTCACTGGCTGTACCGAGGGATGCCCCCACTGGCTGTACCGAGGGATGCCCCCACTGGCTGTACCGAGGGATGCCCCCGCTGGCTGTACTGAGGGATGCCCCCACTGCCTATTGTAATGGGGTGATTCTGCGCACTGAATGGGGGAATTTAAGCACACCATTTGGTTCAGAATATTTTCTTTCTTATTTAAGTCCTTTAAACCCTGGGTGCATCTTATGGAACAAAAATAAGGTGTGTATATAGTGACATTAAGAACAGTGCAGCAGGGCCGGTGTGCCCCAAAAAGTCCCGGGCCGTTTTTTAGCCCCAGTCCGCCCCTGGCTGCCAGCTACAGCATCGCTGAGAGGCAGCAGCCAGCTACAGCATCACTGAGAGGCAGCAGCCAGCTACAGCATCGCTAAGAGGCAGCAGCCAGCTACAGCATCGCTGAGAGGCAGCAGCCAGCTACAGCATCACTGAGAGGCAGCAGCCAGCTACAGCATCGCTGAGAGGCAGCAGCCAGCTACAGCATCACTGAGAGGCAGCAGCCAGCTACAGCATCGCTGAGAGGCAGCTGCCAGCTACAGCATCGCTGAGAGGCAGCAACCAGCTACAGCATCGCTGAGAGGCAGCAACCAGTTACAGCATCGCTGAGAGGCAGCAGCCAGCTACAGCATCGCTAAGAGGCAGCAGCCAGCTACAGCATCTGCCAAAGGAGAGGCCAAAGGGATGTCAATGTTCTGAGCTTTCTATGCACTATTATGAACGTTCTATGCCTTCCATTCAAATGCACGGCACAGACCGCTGATTGGAGGTGGACATGTCTATGTGTTGTGAAAACAGGAAATAGGTAGGGGATCTGATGATCAGGAGGGTTTCACACAGAGGGGGCAGGGACCAAAACCCAGGATATGCAAAATCTTGGATTTTGGTCCACTTTTCAATTAATTATCCCCCATCCACCCAGCAACATCGAATTATCCTTATCTCCCACACAGACACTGCCAAGAGCGCTAAAGATGTACACAGGATGCAGCACCAGGTGAAGCAGGGAGCACCTATCAGGGAAGGGCCCCAGGCAATTGCCAACTTTGCCTTTCCCTAGCGCTGGCTTGCTGGCTCCATACTGGAGTCTACATTGCGCCAATAGCTGCCCTGTACTCCACCTCTATTAATTCAGCCAGCTCAAAGCCCTGAAGCCCCAGCTGAGTGAGTTTTACAATATATCCCCCTCCATTCCTTCTTCAAAGGAGTAATCAATCACTACAGCCTGCTCTGTCTAAAAAAACAATTTAGCAGTTTTAAAGAAATTGGGCGGATTTTTGTGGACTGCATGCGTATAACATAAATACATAAAGGAGGAAAAGGACATTTGCCCTTTAAGTGCATAGAACAGCCTGTTAACATTTTCTTTTTCTAAGCTGAAAAGGTTAATAGTTGATTAAGGTAGCACAATCTGGGTAATGAAGGTGGACCCGATGCCCCCTATTGAGGAGTCCTCGCAGGATTCCAACAGAGGCATTTTACAAATCAGCGTTATGTGGGAAAATAAAGGGAAGGGGGGTGTTGTGAAACCTGATGAGCATTCGAAACAATGTCAGTTTCATTCCATCATGTTGGCCCAGTCAGCAGATTCCCATCTGTAATATCTATCCTGCTTTGTGCCTGGTTCATGGATGACCTTGATTATTGGATGAATACCCAGAGGACACATGTTTCCTAATAGGGGACTCCAACATTGAACCAACTACAGGGGCTGGCAGTAGGTACAGCTATAAAGATTTGTAGAGCCCTTGCTAAACCTCCATAATAATTATCTTCTATATCAGACTTTGTTTAATACTGTCAGCAGAGGAGAGAAACAGGTGCAGGCTGAGATGCAACATTGTAATGTCTCAATTTGACGTCTTAACCACAACAAACTCTGGCCAGGCTGCTGTATGAAAAGATGCTTAAAAACTTCAACTTTCAGGATCCATAGAGAGTTGAGGGAAGGTGTAAAGTCTACAAGACCCATAATTCTAGGGTGCTGAGATGTGAGAGCCTGGGGAGATAAAGGATGACCGACTGATGAATCTTGCGAAGCGGTTGGAGATCTGGCAAGCTGGAGTGGAAGCAAAAGTGAATAACCAGACCTCTCACTGTACTTCATCACAGAAAGATTTCCATATCATCTGGATTTGTGAGTAACCTCTTATACTGGACTGTTTCTAAACCGACCAGGCCCAGATTAGTGATCAGTGTACGGATGGATTGCCTACTAAGTGACCCAGGAAAATTATTGAAACTGCTAGATCTAAGAGGAAGATTTGGTGTCAGTAAATGTGACTTGGTGTCAATAAGTGTGTCTTCTGCTTTTACCCTGTTTAGTGGAAAACATCGTGCACACACACAGAAGCATGCCCTCCAACTTTTCAGGGGGGGAAAGAGTACAATTGTTAAATTAGGCGACGCCCATCATTGATTGATGGATAGGAGATACATTGTAAAAGTTACAAAATTATAAACACTTTGAATAGGCAAATTAATACTTTATTGATGCAGATCTGCATGTTACACCTCAAACAGGGACAAATGAGAACAAGGGACAGGTGGACATGGACCAAATCAGGGCCAGTTGGGAGGTATGCAGAAGTACCCATAGCTCAAGCCAGTTATAGAAGTTGAAGTAGGACTGTTAAACATTTTCTAGAGAAATATCACTGTTCCTTTTCTGCAGCTATAGAAACTGAAGCTGATTAACACAGCCTGGAACTTTAAACAAGTTGTTCTTAGAGAGACGGTGGGGTTTATTCATCAAGGGATAAGGATAGTGGCCGGTAGTGCCTTGTACCGGCAGGCAGCGTCTGGTGAATGCCGGGCGCTGTACGCAATACCACATTTATGAAGGCGATTCTGGTAAGCGACTCTAACAGCACCTTGTAGCGTCCGGTTTTTCATTACAGTCAGCTCAGCGTATAGCGCTGGCTCTCTAGATTCTGGAGCGCCACGTATTACTTGTTGCTACCTGTCGCTCTCCCATAATTTTGATGGACGTTCCTTTTCTTCTGTTTAAACAGGGTTTTTTTGTTTTTATTTTTTTTCTCTCTCAAATCATTGTGTGACCTCTCCTGGCCTAGAAAGAGTCATTTTTGAAAACTTTTTTGATTTTTTAATATTTTTATGCAGAATTGTCATTACAGGTCTGGCATTAAAGTATTAATGTCACAAAGTTACAACAATGTAATTCCATGTGTTTTCGCTTTGAAACTGGTGGATATGTGTTCAAAATTAGACTTTAATCACACAGCGTCTGGAGCACTATGCTATAGCGACCAGATCCAGAGCGTCTATGCTGTGTGTGTCTAATTTTTGGTGAATATGGTGTGAGTCGCTGAGAGTCGGTCGCACTGAGCTGGCGCTACCTCTCACTCCCTGCAACGCTGTACTGGTGTTACAACGACCAACATACATCTCATTCATCAATGCCAGCCAGGTTACTACAGAAAATGAGACGCTCTGTTACAGCGCCCAATAGCCGATCACAGCATATACTAGCGGTCGCTCTTAGCGCCTCTGTACAGACACTCATCTGCCGATACCTGGTGCTAGTAATGAATCAGCCTGCCTGTTTGTTTGATACTCACCAAGGATGTTGTTGTTCCTATCTTGAAACCAAGATTAGTCCAGCCAGTTCAGAGGAAATGAAAGTAACAGTACTTCATATCTGACAAAGGGATTTCTTATATCAAGGCCTAGTTACCGCTCTTTGAATTTCATCCTCTCGCTTCACTTCCTGGTCACTGAAAATTTTTCTCCGCTATATATTTTTCTGCTGCGCAGCTTAAAGACAATAAAGACTTGGGATTTGTGCTATAACTATAAGTTTGATATTACATTATTGTTTCATTACCAGATTAAGTGTTGGTTTAACTATTGGTTTGCCACTGCATATTGAATGTATATTGTGTGCCATTAAATCTATACTATTGATAATGACAATTGTGTTAGAGTGCTGGGGAATTTAAGGGGTGTCACCAGGGTTCGGGTAGAGACAAAAATCCCGAAAAATATTCCAGATCCACCCAAGGGTGGGTTACAGATGCATTATGTGGCATAACTACAGGAGGGGCAGAGGTTGGATAGGGAGCTCCATCATGTCTGCTGCTTGTCAGGTCCCGTGGAACACCCGCCTTCTGAGTAAGTCCACAACCCCCAATCTTCACTGCTAGCTTCACCTATAGTCTGCCGGGACGCTTTATACGCCTCACCGGGCACGATTGCCCCCAGCATTTCGTAGCACAAAGGATGCGGACTTACGGGGAGGAAGGCGGATGAACCAGGAACGAGACTGGGCGAGGTTGGGCAAGCAGGGGTCATACACGTGAGATCAGTCCAGACAAGCGCGGCACAAAAGGATGAGACGGAAGAGTAGTCAAAGTCGAGCCAAGGGTCAAGCCGGAAGGTCACGGGTATGCAGTACAGGGGAGCAGGCAAAATCTTAGTCAGAAACAGGCAATGGTCGGTCCAGGCGGCAATCACGGGATGGTCAATACACAGCAAGATCAAACGGGAAGTACAGATACGGATAATCACACCCAGCAGCAGGCTATCATGGGCAAGGAACAAGTGTGAGGGAAACACCTTTATTTGATGGGGGCTGACATGATTGGTGAGAGAGAGGGACATGATTGGTGCAACTATGATCCCTGGGCTGATTGCCCAATTCACACTATAGGGCGTTCTTCCCAGAAGATAGGACTCATTGGTCCACCTTAAAACTAGGGCTCATTGGCCCACCTTAACTCATCCTCCGGCGGGCGCGCTGCCTGCAGCGCCGCCGGAGGTTATAAGAGAGAGGCAGGGAGGCGAGGGGGCGTGTCTGCTCATCCGACGCCGCCTGCCGGAGACGTGGCCGCCGAGCGGAGACGGAGGCAGACAGGCGCCAGAGCCCACACCGCCTACTGAAGCCGCGGGACCGGCGTGAAGGTGAGTTGTTCATGACACGGCTCCTCTTGCTTACCATGAGGAATTTTACATTGTGCTGTGCTGTAAAAGGCGACCTACACCTACAAGCCAAGCTCGTGCCTAAGGCCAAAAAACAAACATAAGGTACAGTACTTTGTGTCCTTTGACAAGCTCGACTCCAGCAACTCAAATTGATTTAAACCTGCGCTGCCTGAATCTGAACTCCAGTCACCGGTTCGCCAGAGTTTCTGCATCAGGCTCACGACCCCCCTCCCCTGCATTGAGCACATTGGCACTGCCACACCCTTTCTGTTTGCAAGGAATTTACCTGTGCCAGGGGGCCCGCGGTGAGCGTCTGCTGAGCGGGGCGGCACTCGCCGGCTTCCTTCTGCAAGGTGCGCCCGCTGCTTCGTTATGACGTGCTCAAGCACGCGCCCCGCAGTCCAGCAGGTTTGCTGCTAGTGGCAGGCGGCGCAGTGTCCTCTTCACCTGTTTTGAATCAGGGGCTGATCAGCCCTGCTGCCGGGACTGACCAGCCCCTGGAAGTTTTGCACCAATCACCCATCACACTTAGTATTGCACCCACAATTGTTATTGGAGTCTGCACCGCTACCTCAGATCAATACTGGTGCAAGCCTATGGGACCATAATGAACATTAGATAACACCAATGGTAAGGCTACAGGGCTAGCCCTCCTATGTCCTCAAATATAAGGCTGCACACACCTTATAAAATTAATTAGAAGTTTATTGCTCACATGGATCTTTAAATGTACAGACAACATAAATCTTAACAAAACACTCTATAAAAAACATATAATTAAAAACCAACAGTGGGGAGGAGCATTAGGGCTAATTTCATGACACCAATATAATGATGTGTCTAAATCATTAGATCAATGTATATAATGCCTGCTGTATACATGCATATGCGGATGCCCACGTGATGAGATACTAATAAAAAAGTGAAACTTAGTGAACTTAGTATTGCACCAATCAGCACATGCACATCCCCCCAGGGTGGCCATTGGTCAGTTCCCCAATAAATATGGAGTCAGCCCAACACTCGTGCCCGTGACAGTCTCTTGTGATTAGGGTGTGATTTCACTAGTTATTATCCGTTTCCGACCTGGCTTGATCGACCATCCTTGTCCGCTGCCTGTACCGACCTTTGCTTTGTCTGACCTCGAACCTGCCTGCCCCTTCGGATACCCCGATATCTCTGACCTCCCGGCTTGACCCTTTGGCCACCCCTGACTATGCAACTGTCTCATCCCTGTACTTTGACGCACCATCCGGACTGTCTTCCCGTGTATGACCTTGACTTTGGAAGACCCTCTCAGTTCATCGACCTTCACCATAAGCAGACATCCTTTGCGCCTATTAAGACCTGGGGGCAACCGTGTTCGGCGTTCAGGCCTTCGGGCCTGGGGACGTTGCATCCGACCCAGCAATCAGGTGAGTTTCTGATCGCGGGTGTTGGACTAATCAGCTACGGGGGGGGGGGGGGGACAAGGTAACTTTTTATTTTTTTGTGGTGCTCAATCACTTTAAAAAAAGTGTACAGGCAGATTCTAAAATCACAGGCACACAGAAATCCCTGAGTCCTCTGCTGTGCTTGCCCCCAGCAGCAGATATTTAGGTCTGCTGGGTGGGGACAGCAAGCAGAAGAGACCGCTCTGCTGATATGGCAATATGACCACTTCAGTATAGGTGAATTTAACAAAAATTTAGGATGCCCCTAGGAAATGGTTTATGCTGGAGTCTTTTAGATGGGGCAGGGGCATTTTATTTAAACAATACAAAGTGTACAAAACCTTATTGCTCAGGAACTTCCCCCCATCTGAATGCCATGGGATTCATATTTAGGTCAACTAAATCTTGAATATTTGGGCAAATTCAGCCAAACAACATGTAAACAAAATAAAGACATGCAAGCCTGGCCTTAGATAGAAAAGTGTCCCTGTGCTTCCGCCCTGCCCGGGACCCAGCCTTTAGTGTGTGCACTCCCCTCCCCGCCCCCAGTAGTCAAATGAGCCATGCTATTAAATAAACACTAAATACACTAAAAATGGCCATGTTTGGAGACTGCCCAACCCCCTGAGGTAAAAAAAAGAAACACAGGCTGTCTTGGGTCACTGAGCTGGGGATGGAAGGTGACTACATATACCTACCTCTGAGTATAGGTGCACTTTAACTAAAGGTGATGGTTTAAAGTGGACCCCAGAAGAAGAAAGAAGAAAGAAGAAGAAAAAGCCTTTCAAGATCTGAAGTCTGCGTTGTGGCAACAGCCAGTGCTTGGTACAAATAGACACTTCAGATGCAGGTTTGGGAGCAGAACTGACACAAGTTGTGAATAGAGAAGAGAATCCTGTCTTGTATTTAAGCAGAAAGTTCAGTCCTGCTCAGAAAAACTATTCCATTGTGGAACAGGAAGCCTTAGCAGTAAAATAGTTATTCGAATTCCTAAGGTGTTACCTCTTGGGTAGAATGTTCAAACTGCTGTCAGACCATGCACATGGATGAAGCAGAATAAAGAGAGAAATGCAAGAGTGACCAGATGGTTCCTATCACTCCACAACTTTAATTTTATGTTGGAACATAGGCCAGGAAAGCTTCATATGAATGTAGATGCTCTGTCCAGGGTACGCTGCACGTTGGCTAGAGTTGCCCGGCCCCCAGGTCAGGGTGGGGATATGCAGGCATGCAGCTGGCTTTACAGTGGAGGGAATGTATATTTCACCCAGGATGCTAGCATGGTTGAGATAAGAAGCCCAACTTTTTGAGCACTGAAGCCATTACTTTTTCTGGGCCTGGGTTTCTATGGAACAGCAGGTAGGTTTGGTAGTGGGACCTTACATTCCCCTCCCTCCAGCCGGAGTTTATCTGCCCACCTCAGCCTGCACAGATGCTTGGAGCTAGCTCATCACAGGGAAGCCATTGATGAGACACAACCAGTTGCAAGGTTGCAAGGATAAACTTACCTAATGTCCGGTCTCGTGATGCAGGCGGCGCAGGCTCAAGCGACCGGTGGAGACTCCTTCGTCGAGCACATCCGCCTCCTCATCTCTTCGTACCGTGGCTACGGCGTTCTTATGCCCTCCGGCGGCGCTGCAGACAGCGCGCCCGGGGGGGGATTAGTTAAAGGGCCAATGAGCCCTAATATTATGGTGGGTGTAACGCCCTAATAATGATATTGGGCAATCAGCCCACACGTTGTTAGCTGAGCCAATGAGCCCGAATGTTCCACCGACCAATCCCGCTACTTTCTGTCCATTAAAGGTTTTCCCTCCACACTGTCTCATTGCCTGTGATAGCGTGCTGCTGGGTGTGATAGTATATGTGATCCTTGTTAGTTTCCATTGCCGACCTCATCTTGCTTGACTATCCCGTGACTGCCGCCTGGTTGGACGCCTGCCTGTACCCTGACCACGAATCTGTCTCATCCCTTGTGCTGCGTACCCGTGACCTCCCGGCTTGACCCTTGGCTTGACCTCGAATCTTCTCTTGTCTCTCCCTTTGGTGCTGTGCTTTGTAAGGACTGATCACCTGTGTATGACCCCGGCTTACTCGGCGTCGCCCAGTCTTGCCTGTTGTTCATCCGCCTTCACCTGTAAGTTCACAACCTTTGTGCTATGAAGTCCTGGGGGCAACCATGTCCGGCGAGGTGTGTAAAGCATCCCGGCAAACAGGGGCTTGGCTATAGGTGAAGCTAGCAGCGGAGATTGGGGGTTGTGGACTTACCTAGAAGGCAGGTGACAGGCGCCTGTAAAGAACAGATGTTTTGCTGCATGCAAAACTCTGGACCTACTTGTTTTGGTGAGGAAAGCGAGCTCCATTGACATTTTACCCCAGAACGGAAGAATTTTATGTTGTATTTACCCTGTACCTTGCTTGTTTGATGAAACACCGTGAACATTTGTTGGCTGTATTGCACAATAGACTGTGTTTGATTTCACCATAACCGGATGCTTCTAGAGTTGTTATTGCCACCCCAATCCCTATTTATGAGATATGCCTTTAAAGTGACAACAATAGACACCTGTCGGGTCCCTGTGACACCAATGACTTTTCTGTTTGTAGTCATTGCAGGCCAGCTATACCTAGTGGATAAAAACAATTATTATTTATTATATTTAAAATAAGAATAAGAAGTCCTTACCCAAAATAGCAACCACTTCATCATCCTGGATGACTTCTAGAGACCCTGAGACCACGAAGCAGAGGGTATCTATACTCTCCCCAGCGTGGTAGATTAAATCCCCTGGGGCACAGTGTACAGTCTGGAACTCCATGGCCAGAGCCCTTAGGCATCCATCGCTGGCTAAGCGGAAAGCAGGGTGCTCCTTGAATACTTTGCGGTTCAGGTGGACACAGATATCCGCTCGCATGTCTTTAGGACAAATCTGAAGAACCTGCATAGCAAAGAAAAGAAAAATTGTTAGACGTTTTAAACTGACTTACGAAAGGTTTCTGTGGATACAGTGTAACACCGACCATCAAAGCAAATTTAACAGCTAATGTGTCAAAAAGTAAATAACATTTCAAAAACATGTTAATATGTTCACATGATTAATATAGGGTTTGAAACTCAGAGTTTCCAAATTAAAAAGGAAAACAGTAATCCCAATGTGTTTAAAGGGTTACAATTTTTTTTTAGTTTATATTTACTCACACTCATTCTCAAGTCACCTCAAAGCTCCTTCTCTGAAGACTATTTGGCTGAACTGCATCAGATCAGAGGCAGATTCCAGCAACACTACTCTACACACGCGTGTTCCTAGCTAGCTCATTGTGGTCAGTTTGGGCACTCTGATGGCTGAATGGTCCTGTGCTGGATCATCTACCCTGAGAGTAAGGTGAGCAATTTTTATTTACTAGAAAGTTTGCTTCCTTTTGAAAACAAGTCAAAAGTAGCCCTTTATATCCCCACAGACATACAGAGGTTACCATGAAATGTTCTCCTGACTTTTATGTTATAAAATGTGCTGATGCTTCTTTTTTCATCAACAAACTACCCTCAGGCTCATACATGGGAGCTGGGAAGTTTATCATGCACACTTACGGTGTAATCACACCTAACATAACGAAAAACAGCTGCCAAGAAAATGTGAGTTTATAAAATGTTAGTCTCTGAATTTTGGATTTTGAGGTGGCTGGTGGGTCCACGGAAAGGTAGATATTTTGGCAGGTTTAAAACCAATTATACATATAATTCTTCATCCTGTATGCATAATTTCACAGCATATGAATGAATTGTATATTTTTAATAATGTCTTTCAATGAATGAAATATTTTTAAGGACAAAAAAATATATGTATTATATAAAAAAATTATTATGTATATAATTGTTTTTAAACCTAGAAATGAATTTTTAATATGGAATGTTTTTAAGGATAAAGAGTAGAGATGTCATATACAAAGAAGGCAAGAACAAAACCCTGGGGGGGGTCCCTAGCCCCGGGACGTAGCTTTAATCTTAAAGGGGCCTGTATATAGACCAGCTGTAATGAATTATATATTTATCCACATACAAGTGAACATTAAAGCAATAAAGGGGCAGGGTCACATATTTGAGGCAACTATTCCATAGGGGCCATACCAAGTAATGCCTCTTATTACCCCCTGTGGTGGTTCAGTTTGGGTTGTGGTCTCCAGGGGGTTAACAGAATGAGGGCAGGTATTATCCCATTCAACCACCTAAAAGACAGAGGTGCACCCAGAAAAGGGTGTGTGGTGATGCGTGCTATATAAAAATAGCCTGTGGCTATCTGTCACTATTTGGGTGAGCTTTAATGTTCTGAAATGCCAGTATGCTGCTGTACATTCACAGACAGTTGTGTTTTGCTGGAGCAGTAGTAGGAGTGTTTTTTTGTCCTGAAGAATTAAACGGACTTTTTGTTTCTATTTGGAACAAATAAATTAATTGTTCAATTAAAATATTGGCTAGCAGAAAACTCTATTCACCAATCCACAACAACTGGTGGAGGATGCGGGCATCATCATGCAGATTCCTTTTCAGACTTACAGATCTCAGATTGCATATCTACCACCTGCTCCCGTCCCACTGTTTGCCCATAGGCAGCGCCAGTATGAGAAGCCGACATGTTGGATGGCCGTGTCCAGAGCAGTCCAGAGCACTCCTGTTGATTTCAATGGGTTTCTCTGAACAACAGGAATGTGTACGGAAGTGCTCACTGATGTCAATAGGAGCTGTGGGTGGCAGATGAGGCTTTGGAGCAGGTGGAAGGTAAAAGGATACAAATGCATGGCATAAAAACAATGTTATGAATGGTGCACTGGCATAAGGAGCGACAATGCCTGCATCCCCCACTTCCCTGTGGAGTGTGCACTCCAGCTCCCCCAGCGTATCTGAATGGCTGGGCTCAGGAGCGTCCACAGCTGCAGGGATGCGGGGATGCGGGGGGCAGTGATCATGGCCAGGGCCCCGGTCAAGGTAAGTCCACTAAAGTTAAAGGGATACAGAAGGCAAGGGCAATTGTTGGACCATTGTGTTGGGTTACATTTGGCACTGTCCTAAACTGTTTTCCATTTTAAAATTGAAGAAGAATTGGCAGAGAAATCAAGGTTTACTGTTTCACCATATGATTTATCTTTTGGAATATTTGGGCCTGGTTCTTGGCTCTGTGATGCCACATAAAAATCAGCATGATGGGCGGGGTCTATAAGACAGGCATTCTCCTCACCCTGGCTGTTCTCTCTCCCTCCCAGTGTCCACAGTCTGATGATGCAGAGCTTTAGACCACCAGCTTAGCCCTGTTATTGGTGGTCTATGGCAAAGGAATTCAGGGGGTGTGCCACTACTCTTTGCCTTGTTTCTACTTTCAGAAGCAGCTGCGTTCTAACAGGAAGGGAGAGCGCAGCCGCTGCTGAATGACAGTTTATGCACTTTGCCTACAGAGTCCCTTTAATGCAATAAAAACAAAATTCAACAGGACATAGAGTTATACTTTAAAGCTATAATAAACCCCTAATCCCCCCCCCCCCCCCGGTTTTGGTCCTTTTTCAATGGGTATCCTGATTTAGGATGCCTCTGTGTGTGAAACCCCCTGGTCTGCCCCTTAACTTACTTCATTCTGTGTTCCTAGGGGACATGCTCAGTCTCTTAATCAGTTTCATTGCCATACATCTTTCTGACCATTAATAAAGTAATAGCCAGTTAATAAAATTAATGAATTGGCAAGTGCTTCCCTAAGCAGTTCACTTGTAAAAGTGCATACTTCGGCCACATTGTCATCATTAAAGGGGCTCTCTCTTTAAAAAGTTTAATGTTTTCAATGTTTAATATTAAAAAGCCATATAAATATGTTTTATAGTGAGAGGAGGGGTCATACATGGGAGCAGGAAATAAGCAATATGTATCATGCACACTTACCTTCTGGTTTTCTGTAATCACACCTAACTCCAACAGCTGCCAACAAAATGTGAGTTGGGTTATAAAATGTTAGTTTTGATTTTGGATTTTGAGGTGGCGGGTGGGACTTAAAGGCGGAAAGGCAGATATTCACCTACTGCCTCCTATTACCCCCTGTGGTGGTTCAGCTTGGGTTGTGATCACCAGGGGGGTTAACAGAAGGAGGGCAGTTATTATCCCATTCAACCACCTCTTTGAAAAGGGTGTGTGGTGATGAGCCTGTGGCTATCTGTCAACGTTTGGGTGAGCCTTACTGTGCTGAAATGCCTGTATGCTGCTGTACATTCACGGACAATTGTGTTTTGCTGGATTGGTAGTAGAATTGTTTTTTTGTCCCGAACATTTAAGTGGACTGTTTTGTTTCTGTTGGAACAAATAAAGGGACCGTTCAAATAAAATACTGGCTAGCAGAATACCAATCGTCAATCCACAACAACTGGTGGAGGATGCGGGCATGGTCATGCAGTTTCCCTTTCAGACCTACAGGAGCAGCTGTGTTCTTACAGGAAGGAAGAGTGCAGCCATGATGAGGTGAGCTGCTGAATGGCACTTTGCCTACAGAATCTCCTTAATGCTATAAAAAACAGAATTCAGTAGGACATAGAGCTATACTTTAAAGCAAAACAAAACCTGGGATTTTTACTCCACCGGTTTCGGTCCATTTTTAATGGGCATCCTGATCTGTGTGTGAAATCCCCTGGTCTGCCCCTTAACTTACTTTATTCTATGTTCCCAAGGCACATGCACAGTCTCTCCTCAAATCAGTTTTATTGCCATACACATTTCTGCCCGTAATGGCCATTTAATAAAATTAATGGATTGCTGGGTGCCTCCGCTAAGCAGCTCACTTGTAAATCTGCATACTTGTGGCCACTGAGGCTCTAGCTTGTGGTTTTCTTTTAATTGCAGGGATCAGATGTAGGTGTGAGGAACTGCCTGACCCCTGTCTGTGAGGGAAAGTAGCATTAAATACTCAAAACCCAAGGCATTGCAAATTGTGTTAAAGAATCTACACACGTCAGAAAAAATGCAATAGCATGGGTACAGGCTTTAGAGCTGAGCAGTTTTACCCATAAAAGCAGAATGGTATACTCCAAACTGCTAACCTCTGATTTTTCTTCCTTCCAGTCATATTGAGAAACAAGCTTGGCTGGATTTGTTTTTTATGCCAGGTCTTTAAGTTTTTTATTATTGGACCATTTTTTCATGATACTACTCCTTTAATACAGTATTCCGGCATAGCTCAGGATATACGACATAGTGTATGTGAGTAGACTTGATTATGGAGGAAGCCGGCCTCTGGATGAATTATGTAGCCATTAGGAGTCACAGATAGAGTGTCATCTTCCTTAAGTAACTTGGCGTAATGCAGTTATCCTATTGGCTGTGGGGTAATGTGGATATAAGAGAGCCAATCAATGTACAAGCCTCCCTGGAGAGCAGATATTATTGACCGTCTCCCGTGTTGGCCTGGATTCCTGGAGGCAAAGAGAAGGGATCATATGGAATCATGGCAGATGAGCATTCGTCATAGTGAAAGAATGAAGCCTAGAGTGGGTTTACTGAAACGTCTGTATTACTTCCCGGCCGAGAAACAGACTCATTATTCCAGTCATACCGTGACAGCCCCAAGCAGACAAGCACCTCCGTCCTTAATGCTTCACACCAGATGAGCAGTGGTGCTTTATTCAAATATGGCGGCAACGGAATGCGCGCTGCCCCCAATTGTTCGAGCTGGAGGGGGCGCTACATGCAAGATCTGGGAGCTGCAAAAAAAACACTTCTACGTAGTACAGAGGGCATACTGCCAGATGAAGTGTAAAAGCAAAGCAAACATATTTTCCCAGGGGCATCCCGATTTGTGAAACCCTGGCTCCCCGAGTCTCTATCCATCTGTGTATGTGCAAGCTTCTGGCAGTATTCTTGCTCTGCATGTTTACCAAGCTTGCTGCCGCACTTAGTATAAGGACCAGGGATCACCACAGACGCCTGTGCATGCACCGTGGTATTGAGGTTAGTATATAGGGGAACCAGGATGTGTGCGTTACATCAGTGGGCATCTATGTACATGGAAGTTCCTGGTGTACATTTGATCTGAGGTCTTTTGGAATGGTCCACTAAAGTGTACTTTTCCTTTCCTACTTTTAAATATGAATAAACAAGGTGTCTCATGCCCTTTGGCACATTATACCTGAGGTCGTCCATCTTGCCTCAGAAGCATAATATACTGGGGGGGGGGGGGTGCAGGGTATACACCCCAACCATCCCGAATACCCAGAGACAATTCCGATTTCGAGCAGTTGGTCACAGCGTCCCGCAGCGTATGCACTTGTCCCGCACCATCACCACTCTCCGTCGCCCGTTACCGGCCGGAAGGTTGCCGCGGCCTCTCAGATGTGCTCAGCTACACGCTTGGGGCTCGTGGTGGCGGGCGTCTGAGGGGCCGCGGCAGCCGTGTGTCTGGGAGGCAGGCTGTTTTTTTATCTTTAAGCTCATTGGTGGTTCAGTGGGTGGGCGGGACTCCAGGAAGAAGCCTGTCCGTGCCGTTGGTGGGAGATCACGCAGGACGAAGGAGCCTTGCTGGAGATCACGCAGGAGAGGGAAATCGCATGCATTGTGGTGAGTATGTCTCTGTGTGTGTGGATGTCTGTGTGCGTCTGTTTCTGTGTGTGTATCTGTTTGTGTGTTGCCCCTAACTGGCTGTAATAAGAGATGCCCCTCACTGGATGTGATGAGTGATGCCCCTCGCTGGCTGTAATGAGAGATGCCCCTAACTGCCTGTAATGGTGGATGCCCCTTACTGGCTATAATGGAGGGATGCCCCTCAGTGGTTGTATTGGAAGGATGCCCCTCAGTGGTTGTATTGGAGGGATACCCCTCACTGGCTGGAATGGATGGATGCCCTTCACTAGCTGGAATGGATGGATGCCCCTCACTGGTTGTAATGAGGGATGCCCCTCACTTGCTGTAATGAGGGATGCCCCTCACTGGCTGTAATGAGAGATGCCCTCACTGGCTGGAATGGCGAGATGCCCCTCATTGGCTGGAATGGATGGATGCCCCTCACTGGCTGTAATGAGGGATGCCCTTCACTGGTTGTATTGGAGGGATGCCCCTCACTGGTTGTATTGGAGGGATGCCCCTCACTGGCTGTAATGGTGGATGCCCCTCACTGGCTGTAATGGTGGATGCCCCTAACTGGCTATAATGGAGGGATGCCCCTCAGTGGTTGTATTGGACGGATGCCCCTCAGTGGTTGTATTGGAAGGATGCCCCTCAGTGGTTCTATTGGAGGGATGCTGCTCACTAGCTGGAATGGATGGATGCCCCTCATTGGCTGGAATGGATGGATGCCCCTCACTGGCTGGAATGGATGGATGCCTTTCACTAGCTGGAATGGATGGATGCCCCTCATTGGCTGGAATGGATGGATGCCTTTCACTAGCTGGAATGGATGGATGCCCCTCACTGGCTGGAATGGATGGATGCCTTTCACTAGCTGGAATGGATGGATGCCCCTCACTGGCTGGAATGATGGATGCCCCTAACTGGCTATAATGGAGGGATGCCCCTCAGTGGTTGTATTGGAAGGATGCCCCTCAGTGGTTGTATTGGAGGGATGCTGCTCACTAGCTGGAATGGATGGATGCCCCTCACTGGCTGGAATGGATGGATGCCCCTCACTGGCTGGAATGGATGGATGCCCCTCACTGGCTGGAATGGAGGGATGCCCCTCACTGGTTGCAATGTGTGTTTGTGGAGGCCTTACCTGTATTATTATTATTACTTATTTAATTCTTAGGTTGTGTTTTCCTTTAAGGGTGTGGCTGGGGGGCGTGGACGGAGGTGTGGCTGGGGTCGTGGTTTAAATGTTAAAAAATGTCTTCCCGTCTCCCTATTTATGAGTTCCAATAGTTGGGAGGTATGGTGCAGGGGGGGCGGGTTATAGCTACAGAGCAGAGCTGGGGTCAGGAAATGGACAGCAATCCTAGAATGCAATGCGGCACAGTCAGAGGACACTTCCTGTCTGCAGGCAGCCTGATGCTCCATGAGCCACCATCTTGGATGTTTAAAGGCTAAGAAAAAGCACTAGGTGCCGGTAGGATGATTTTTAATGTGGGCAATCTGTATGTACAGGGTGGGGGAAACATATGAGATTTGTTCCTGTTAGGGGTGAAGGTCCGATTTAAGCATAATCCTACCGTGTATTAGCAGGGGCACAACAAATACAACAATCTAACACAAGACTCTTGCAGATGGCTCTGTCTTGCTTTGAATTGACACCAGTAAGGGAAGCAATTCTCATGACTTACCTTCTCCGTGTCGATACCCCGAGACATGGACCAGGTGGACACTATGTAATCCATTACGCGCTCGCTCAGTCCTTTGGGCACTTGGTAAAGTTTGAGGAAATCTCTCACGCTGTTGAGCATCTCGTGGTAGCGGTTGGTGTTGGCGTACATTTGCTGGAAGATGGTGGTCACGTTACCAAAAATAGTTGCATAAAGTAGTGCTGGAAAAAAGAATACAGAAAGGTTTCATTTTTGATGGCAGTTAGAGTGCTTCTTTAGGACATTTTCAATCAACCTGTTGGTGAAGAAGATCTTATGACAAAAGGGGTTGATTCAGAAACTGGTGAGAAAACTCACTTCTTTTTCAGGAAAGAAAACTGCCATTCACTTTCTCCCAGGTGTATATTTTCACCTGGCTCTGAATCAGCCCCAAGGTAGACAACGAAAGTCAATGGCAATTTTCTGTCCTAATAAAGAAGTGAGAATTCTCACCTGGCTCTGAATCGACCCCCAAGCTGTATCGTAAAATCACGGGCAGGCTGATTCATCATTAGCGGCAGGTAGCGACAGATGAGCGTCTGTAGCAGGCATTTTCAGAGCGCCCGCTAGTAGTCACTGTGCTCAGCCGTGGGTCGCTACTTCATAGAGACTCAGTTGCTGTGCAGTAATGTTGAATGCATTGTGAGGAGTCGCTATTTGACCAGTACAGCGCTGTATGGTAGCGCATGTTATCGACTGCTCACAGCGACCGACTCACACCATATTCAGCATAAAAACAGCCTCACAAATCTCTGGCGCTGAAAAATACTTGTTTGAAGCCCAGAGCGCAGGAGGCGGTGTGTTTAAAGTCTGTTTTCCAGCATCTATCCACTAGTAACAAAGCGAAAACATATGGAATTACATTGTAACAACATTGTAACATGAACACTTTAATGGCAGACCTGTAATGTCATTTCTGAAGAAATATATAAAAAATAAAAAAATTTTGAAAAAACTGCTTATTCAATGCCAGAAGAGGTCACAGAATTATTTGTGATTTTTTGGAAAAAAAAAACAAAAAAACAAATACCCTGTTTAAAGAGAAGGAAAGGATCGTCCATTGAAATGTATGGGAGAGCGACAGGCAGCGAGAGGTCATACCTGGCGCTGTGCAAGGCTGAACGCCGGCGCTGTTTGCTGAGGCTGTGAAAATGATGAATCAGACGCTACATGGCGCTATCCCAGTCGCTAAACAGATTCTGCTTGATAAATGTGGAATTGCGTGCCGTGTCCGGTGTTCACCAGTCGCTACCTGTCGCTACCTCTCATTAACCAGCCACTACCTTAAATAAGGGCCCCAATAATAATAATCTGTCACCATACTGGATAGTGACAGCAGGGGTCACCCATGGCTGGATTATGAGGAGGGCACAAGGGGCGCGCCCCCGGGGCCTCCACCTCTTGCCCTGTAAACTGGGCCTCCACCAACTTTTGGGTTATGATCTTGTCCAAAAGGCTTTTCAGTCTTTTTTCTGACGGGCCATGGGGCCGACAACGAAGCTATTGGCGGCAGTGGAGCCCCCCCCCCCCCGCCATCAGCAACGCTACAGTGATGGGTGCAGAGCTGTCACTGCACATAAGCCACCAAGCACAGCCGCTGGCAGCTCAAACTGTTTTCTGCTGGACCAATCGGGCGACTACACTACCCCCCACCCAGAATGGCAAAGCAGGAGTTCCCGAGCAGCACGCACCCGCACAAGGGGGGCACAAGGGACTGGCGTTCCAGTAAGTAGGCGGGTGCCAGACAACCACCAATCAGTTACTTGGCTAAACTATTATTTTAAAGGAAAAAAAATACTGTATCTGGGGCCTCCACCACACTTAATCCGTCCCTGGGGTCACCTATACCCTTCGGGAAAAATAAACCCACCATGCTTGTGATTTTTTCTCCTAGTAACAATTAAATCCAGGGGTGAAAGGTATGTGAGTCTATCATTTCACTTTCACAGGGGTGATGGGCTCCATTCCAATGCCTGTCTCCTGAGCCAGCCTGTGGGGAGCAGCAGCAGCAATAGGGGCAGTTGTGGCCTAGAGATAAGGGGGAAGACTTGTGACCACTGGAATCCGGTCCTGGGGCATGACTCCCCGGCAGTTATTAGGACGGCCCGCTGCTCCGGGTATGTGTACACTGCCTGCACCGATGGGTTAAATGTACAGTTAGAATTTCTATGTGTGCGCAAGCATACAATGGCCATCTATGCCACAAATAAACCAATTTAATATATGCCCAACGCATTGCAGGATGGATAAAAGAAGAACATCAGAAGAATTGCAGTAGCAATAAGGTATTCCTACATTGGGATGCCCCAGGGGTGAGTCTATGTTGTAGATACTAGGTTCTGGTTTTGGTCCACTTTAAAGCAGAACAAACCTGGGAATCTCACCAAATTGGGATGCCCCCAGATCACCAGAATGCCACATTTTACCATCTATGATCCTATGAGAGACATCTGCCGTCACTATGTCATTCGGCAAACAGCCATTATTGTAGAAAGAGTAAAGCCAGCCAGCAATCGTTTTAAAATCCTCCAAGCATTTATTATCTCGATTTAAAATCAATAATCCAGCAGGTCAAAGCATATATCAGCATGTACATGACGGGCCCTAATGCCAACGCATTTCGGACAGCCAGTTCTTAATCATGACATCACAGCCATTATTGACTAGATTGGGGAGCACGTGCTGCCGCATCCCCAGCATCCGCAATGGCGTGCTCGCTCCCACCCCAGCCTATCTAAACGGCTGGGATGGGAGCACCCACGCGCTAGTGGGGATGCGGCAGTGCCATCCCAATTCAAAACAATAAGAACCATTTACAGAATGGCTAAGGGCCTTATTCATGAAGGGATAGCGTCAGGTTGTGCCTTGTAAATGACAGGTAGCGACAGATGAACGCCGGACACGACACACAATTACACATTTATGAAGCAGATTCTGTTGAGCGACTGGGATAACGCCATGTAGCGTCCGATTCATCATTATCCCAGCCTCAGCGTACAGCGCCCGCGTTCAGCCTTGCAGAGCGTCACGTCTTACCTGTCGCTCGCCCATACATTTCAATGGACGTTCTTTTATTTCTCTTTAAACAGGGTTTTTATTATTATTTTTTTTTTATTCTCAAATAATGTTGTGACCTCTCCTGGCCTAGAAAAAGCCATTTTTGAAAATATTTTTCATGTTTTATATATTTCTGCAGAAATGACATTACAGGTCTGACATTAATGTGTTCATGTTACAATGTTATTTCAATGTAATTCCAGGTGTTTTTGCTTTGTTACTGGTGGATACATGTTAAAAAACAACCTTTAATCACACAGCCTCTGGGCTACAGCGAAGCATTTTCGAGCGCCGGAGGTGTGTGAGGCTGTCGCACTGACCAGTCGCTAACATGCGCTCCCATACAGCGCTATACTGGTCATATAGCGACTCCCTACAATGTATTCATCATTGCTGCACAGCGACTAAGAGGTCGATTCTTTAATAGCGGCAGGTAGCGACAGTTGAGCGACTGTAGCGGCATTTTCAGAGCGCCCGCTAGTAGTCACTGTGCTTGGCCGTTGTTCGGTAGTTGATAGCGACTTAGTCGGTTTGCCGTAATGTTGAATATTGGGTGAGGAGTCGCTATTTGACAGGTTCCGCGCTGTATGGGAGCGCATGATAGCGACTGGCCATAGCGACCGGCTTCCACCATATTCATTAACAAATCACGCTCCAAAAATTCTTGCTCTGTAAAATGCATGTTTAAACCACAGAGCGCTGGCGGCGATGGGTTAAAAGTAGTTTTTTAACCCCCAAACCACCATATTTTTGGAAACCAAAAAAAAAAAGTTTTTTAAATAATTCTGTAATATGAATACATTAATATCAGACCTGTAATATCAATTCTGTACAATTTTTTTTTTATTTTTTTACCTTAAAAAAATTATCTAACATGGCAGAAGTGGTCACAGAATTTTTCACATTTAAAAGAAAAAAAAAAAAATTCATAACAATTAATTATGAATATTTATAGATTGATCCATTGAAATGCATTGGAGAGCGCCAGGTAGCGAGAGGTCATACCTGTCGCTGTTCAAGGTCGGACGCTGGCGCTGTGGGCTGAGGCTGGAATAATGATGAATGAGTGGCTATCTGGCACTATCTCAGTCGCTAAGCAGGATCGGCTTGATAAATGTGTGATTGTGGTGGGGAGCCGGCGTTCTCGTGGCGGGGCCCGTCATTACCGGTCGCTCACCAGTCGCTACCTGTCGCTATTCCTTCATAAATAAGGGCCTAAGTCCCTATGAACTAGCGACCCACGGCCGAGCACAGCGACTACTAGCGGGCGCTCTGAAATGCCTGCTACAGACGCTCATCTGTCGCTACCTGGCGCTAATAATGAATCAGCCTGCCCATCATGGCGGCCTCCCCTCATTTGATGAGAGCCAGCGCATGCGCAGTTGGGGTGGGGCAAAGCGAGTGTTTGTGGGCGCCCCAGGGGGTTTCACACAGCGGGGCATCCAAATTTGGGAAGGCCAGCGACTGAACTTGGAGTCTTTTGGTTTCAGAGACGGGCAGGTTTTGATTTGCTTTAAAGTGGACCAACACCCAGGATTTTGACTATCCTGGGTTTTGGTCCGCTTCGGTGGGGCACCCCGATCGGGGGTGCCTCGCTGTGTGAAACCCCCCAGAAAGCCCCAAAAACTCACCTCTCCTCACTCCCACGTGACCGCTGCAGCCAATCCCCACCGGCGGACAAGCGGGAGGCAGCGACGTACAAGAGAGCGCAACCGCCGCCGCCGCCTCCCGCGCGTCACTCTTACAGGGCGCGCGCCCATGCCGGCCACTCACAAACGGTCGGCGCGGGTGCGCGTCCTGCTAGAGGGACGCGCGGGAGGCGGCGGGCGCCGCTGGATCGAGGAGCAGGTAGGGATTTAGGGGTTTTGGGGGGGTTTTACACACTGATCGGGGTGCCCCGCAGTCAGGGGACTGATCGGTCCGGGAATCTTGTAGATTCTGGGCCGATCAGTGGAGGGTGTTGGTCCACTTTAAGGAATTTCAGACTAAATCCAATCCAGCGTGCGGTTATCCTTGTCTTGAGAAACACAGAGCAGTTGGCTCGGTCCATCCAATCCATCTTCAGGCAAATATTCCCCTAATAATACATTTTGTGGTGCATCTTGCCCTTACACACACACATTTCCCCAGTAATCCTCTAATAAAGAAGCTTCTAAGGAATACACAGAGGGTTTGATTATGCAACATTATTAGTATTGTGCTCTTGCTTTTCTAATGATTGTTGATGTCCCTTTTCACACATAAAACCTTTACAGTAGATGCATGCGCAGCGGTGATTAGGTTCTATATTCACCCAAGTGCTCATGGGAAATAAGCTATGCTAATTATCTCCATGTCTTTCTGCACTGAGAAAAAGTAGGAGTTGCAAGAAGTGATTGTTTTGAGTAGGGATGAGCGAATCGATCCGGACGAACCCGGATTCGATCCGAATTTCAGGAAAAATTCGATTCGGATCGAATCCGAATTTCCCCGCGATTCGATCACTCGAAGTTTTCCTTTAACATCCATTCATTTACATTTACAGGCATTCTAAGATGGCGGACGGGACATGTCTGGACATCTATCCCGCGCCAGTGCAAGCTGGGGCAGTCACATGCAGCCTATCAGCAGCCAGCAAGCCCGGTGACGTCACACAGCGGTATTTAACGGCGGCCATCTTGCTTTTCCTCATTTCTCTATTGCATTCGTGACAGACAGAACGCTGTGTAGCTGAGGCAGTTAGACAGGCTGGAGACAGGGACAGACAGGGACAGGCTGGAGACAGGCAGGAGACAGGCAGGAGACAGACAGGAGACAGACAGAAAGCCAGGGAAAGGTAGGAAAAACGGAGCTGGCTGACAGGGAGATTTTTTTTTTTTCATCCAGCCTTTGTTAGCGTTTTCAGGCTGCTTATAGTAACTAACTGTGCATATATACTGAACTGATCTTAAGTCTGCTGTGAGGCATCCCATTCTGTGACTAAAGCAGCCTCTGTTTAAGACCATATAAGCATTTGCTCTTATCATATTTGAAATTAGGCCTGATAAAGACACTTTTGCTGGGCAAAGCACTACTGGACCCTGCCAGGTCCATTCCTGCCCAGGGCATCCCATTCTGTGACTACAGCAGCCTCTGTTTAAGACCATATAAGCATTTGCTCTTATCATATTTGAAATTAGCCTGATAAAGACACTTTTGCTGGGCAAAGCACTACTGGACCCTGCCAGGTGCACTCCTATTTGGGGCATCCCATTCTGTGACTAAAGCAGCCTCTGTTTAAGACCATATAAGCATTTGCTCTTATCATATTTGAAATTAGCCTGATAAAGACACTTTTGCTGGGCAAAGCACTACTGTACCCTGCCAGGTCCATTCCTGCCCAGGGCATCCCATTCTGTGACTAAAGCAGCCTCTGTTTAAGACCATATAAGCATTTGCTCTTATCATATTTGAAATTAGCCTGATAAAGACACTTTTGCTGGGCAAAGCACTACTGGACCCTGCCAGGCCCATTCCTGCCCAGGGCATCCCATTCTGTGACTAAAGCAGCCTCTGTTTAAGACCATATAAGCATTTGTTCTTATCATATTTGAAATTAGGCCTGATAAAGACACTTTTGCTGGGCAAAGCACTACTGTACCCTGCCAGGTCCATTCCTGCCCAGGGCATCCCATTCTGTGACTAAAGCAGCCTCTGTTTAAGACCATATAAGCATTTGCTCTTATCATATTTGAAATTAGCCTGATAAAGACACTTTTGCTGGGCAAAGCACTACTGTACCCTGCCAGGTCCATTCCTGCCCAGGGCATCCCATTCTGTGACTAAAGCAGCCTCTGTTTAAGACCATATAAGCATTTGCTCTTATCATATTTGAAATTAGCCTGATAAAGACACTTTTGCTGGGCAAAGCACTACTGGACCCTGCCAGGTCCATTCCTGCCCAGGGCATCCCATTCTGTGACTAAAGCAGCCTCTGTTTAAGACCATATAAGCATTTGCTCTTATCATATTTGAAATTAGGCCTGATAAAGACACTTTTGCTGGGCAAAGCACTACTGGACCCTGCCAGGTCCATTCCTGCCCAGGGCATCCCATTCTGTGACTAAAGCAGCCTCTGTTTAAGACCATATAAGCATTTGCTCTTATCATATTTGAAATTAGGCCTGATAAAGACACTTTTGCTGGGCAAAGCACTACTGTACCCTGCCAGGTCCATTCCTGCCCAGGGCATCCCATTTTGTGACTACAGCAGCCTCTGTTTAAGACCATATAAGCATTTGCTCTTATCATATTTGAAATTAGCCTGATAAAGACACTTTTGCTGGGCAAAGCACTACTGGACCCTGCCAGGTGCACTCCTATTTGGGGCATCCCATTCTGTGACTAAAGCAGCCTCTGTTTAAGACCATATAAGCATTTGCTCTTATCATATTTGAAATTAGCCTGATAAAGACACTTTTGCTGGGCAAAGCACTACTGTACCCTGCCAGGTCCATTCCTGCCCAGGGCATCCCATTCTGTGACTAAAGCAGCCTCTGTTTAAGACCATATAAGCATTTGCTCTTATCATATTTGAAATTAGCCTGATAAAGACACTTTTGCTGGGCAAAGCACTACTGTACCCTGCCAGGTCCATTCCTGCCCAGGGCATCCCATTCTGTGACTAAAGCAGCCTCTGTTTAAGACCATATAAGCATTTGCTCTTATCATATTTGAAATTAGGCCTGATAAAGACACTTTTGCTGGGCAAAGCACTACTGGACCCTGCCAGGTCCATTCCTGCCCAGGGCATCCCATTCTGTGACTAAAGCAGCCTCTGTTTAAGACCATATAAGCATTTGCTCTTATCATATTTGAAATTAGCCTGATAAAGACACTTTTGCTGGGCAAAGCACTACTGGACCCTGCCAGGTCCATTCCTGCCCAGGGCATCCCATTCTGTGACTACAGCAGCCTCTGTTTAAGACCATATAAGCATTTGCTCTTATCATATTTGAAATTAGCCTGATAAAGACACTTTTGCTGGGCAAAGCACTACTGGACCCTGCCAGGTGCACTCCTATTTGGGGCATCCCATTCTGTGACTAAAGCAGCCTCTGTTTAAGACCATATAAGCATTTGCTCTTATCATATTTGAAATTAGGCCTGATAAAGACACTTTTGCTGGGCAAAGCACTACTGTACCCTGCCAGGTCCATTCCTGCCCAGGGCATCCCATTCTGTGACTAAAGCAGCCTCTGTTTAAGACCATATAAGCATTTGCTCTTATCATATTTGAAATTAGCCTGATAAAGACACTTTTGCTGGGCAAAGCACTACTGTACCCTGCCAGGTCCATTCCTGCCCAGGGCATCCCATTCTGTGACTACAGCAGCCTCTGTTTAAGACCATATAAGCATTTGCTCTTATCATATTTGAAATTAGCCTGATAAAGACACTTTTGCTGGGCAAAGCACTACTGGACCCTGCCAGGTGCACTCCTATTTGGGGCATCCCATTCTGTGACTAAAGCAGCCTCTGTTTAAGACCATATAAGCATTTGCTCTTATCATATTTGAAATTAGCCTGATAAAGACACTTTTGCTGGGCAAAGCACTACTGTACCCTGCCAGGTCCATTCCTGCCCAGGGCATCCCATTCTGTGACTAAAGCAGCCTCTGTTTAAGACCATATAAGCATTTGCTCTTATCATATTTGAAATTAGGCCTGATAAAGACACTTTTGCTGGGCAAAGCACTACTGTACCCTGCCAGGTCCATTCCTGCCCAGGGCATCCCATTCTGTGACTAAAGCAGCCTCTGTTTAAGACCATATAAGCATTTGCTCTTATCATATTTGAAATTAGGCCTGATAAAGACACTTTTGCTGGGCAAAGCACTACTGTACCCTGCCAGGTCCATTCCTGCCCAGGGCATCCCATTTTGTGACTAAAGCAGCCTCTGTTTAAGACCATATAAGCATTTGCTCTTATCATATTTGAAATTAGCCTGATAAAGACACTTTTGCTGGGCAAAGCACTACTGGACCCTGCCAGGTGCACTCCTATTTGGGGCATCCCATTCTGTGACTAAAGCAGCCTCTGTTTAAGACCATATAAGCATTTGCTCTTATCATATTTGAAATTAGCCTGATAAAGACACTTTTGCTGGGCAAAGCACTACTGTACCCTGCCAGGTCCATTCCTGCCCAGGGCATCCCATTCTGTGACTAAAGCAGCCTCTGTTTAAGACCATATAAGCATTTGCTCTTATCATATTTGAAATTAGCCTGATAAAGACACTTTTGCTGGGCAAAGCACTACTGTACCCTGCCAGGTCCATTCCTGCCCAGGGCATCCCATTCTGTGACTAAAGCAGCCTCTGTTTAAGACCATATAAGCATTTGCTCTTATCATATTTGAAATTAGGCCTGATAAAGACACTTTTGCTGGGCAAAGCACTACTGGACCCTGCCAGGTCCATTCCTGCCCAGGGCATCCCATTCTGTGACTAAAGCAGCCTCTGTTTAAGACCATATAAGCATTTGCTCTTATCATATTTGAAATTAGCCTGATAAAGACACTTTTGCTGGGCAAAGCACTACTGGACCCTGCCAGGTCCATTCCTGCCCAGGGCATCCCATTCTGTGACTACAGCAGCCTCTGTTTAAGACCATATAAGCATTTGCTCTTATCATATTTGAAATTAGCCTGATAAAGACACTTTTGCTGGGCAAAGCACTACTGGACCCTGCCAGGTGCACTCCTATTTGGGGCATCCCATTCTGTGACTAAAGCAGCCTCTGTTTAAGACCATATAAGCATTTGCTCTTATCATATTTGAAATTAGGCCTGATAAAGACACTTTTGCTGGGCAAAGCACTACTGTACCCTGCCAGGTCCATTCCTGCCCAGGGCATCCCATTCTGTGACTAAAGCAGCCTCTGTTTAAGACCATATAAGCATTTGCTCTTATCATATTTGAAATTAGCCTGATAAAGACACTTTTGCTGGGCAAAGCACTACTGTACCCTGCCAGGTCCATTCCTGCCCAGGGCATCCCATTCTGTGACTAAAGCAGCCTCTGTTTAAGACCATATAAGCATTTGCTCTTATCATATTTGAAATTAGGCCTGATAAAGACACTTTTGCTGGGCAAAGCACTACTGTACCCTGCCAGGTCCATTCCTGCCCAGGGCATCCCATTCTGTGACTAAAGCAGCCTCTGTTTAAGACCATATAAGCATTTGCTCTTATCATATTTGAAATTAGGCCTGATAAAGACACTTTTGCTGGGCAAAGCACTACTGTACCCTGCCAGGTCCATTCCTGCCCAGGGCATCCCATTCTGTGACTAAAGCAGCCTCTGTTTAAGACCATATAAGCATTTGCTCTTATCATATTTGAAATTAGGCCTGATAAAGACACTTTTGCTGGGCAAAGCACTACTGGACCCTGCCAGGTCCATTCCTGCCCAGGGCATCCCATTCTGTGACTAAAGCAGCCTCTGTTTAAGACCATATAAGCATTTGCTCTTATCATATTTGAAATTAGCCTGATAAAGACACTTTTGCTGGGCAAAGCACTACTGGACCCTGCCAGGTCCATTCCTGCCCAGGGCATCCCATTCTGTGACTACAGCAGCCTCTGTTTAAGACCATATAAGCATTTGCTCTTATCATATTTGAAATTAGCCTGATAAAGACACTTTTGCTGGGCAAAGCACTACTGGACCCTGCCAGGTGCACTCCTATTTGGGGCATCCCATTCTGTGACTAAAGCAGCCTCTGTTTAAGACCATATAAGCATTTGCTCTTATCATATTTGAAATTAGGCCTGATAAAGACACTTTTGCTGGGCAAAGCACTACTGTACCCTGCCAGGTCCATTCCTGCCCAGGGCATCCCATTCTGTGACTAAAGCAGCCTCTGTTTAAGACCATATAAGCATTTGCTCTTATCATATTTGAAATTAGCCTGATAAAGACACTTTTGCTGGGCAAAGCACTACTGTACCCTGCCAGGTCCATTCCTGCCCAGGGCATCCCATTCTGTGACTAAAGCAGCCTCTGTTTAAGACCATATAAGCATTTGCTCTTATCATATTTGAAATTAGGCCTGATAAAGACACTTTTGCTGGGCAAAGCACTACTGTACCCTGCCAGGTCCATTCCTGCCCAGGGCATCCCATTCTGTGACTAAAGCAGCCTCTGTTTAAGACCATATAAGCATTTGCTCTTATCATATTTGAAATTAGGCCTGATAAAGACACTTTTGCTGGGCAAAGCACTACTGTACCCTGCCAGGTCCATTCCTGCCCAGGGCATCCCATTCTGTGACTAAAGCAGCCTCTGTTTAAGACCATATAAGCATTTGCTCTTATCATATTTGACATTAGGCCTGATAAAGACACTTTTGCTGGGCAAAGCACTACTGTACCCTGCCAGGTCCATTCCTGCCCAGGGCATCCCATTCTGTGACTAAAGCAGCCTCTGTTTAAGACCATATAAGCATTTGCTCTTATCATATTTGAAATTAGCCTGATAAAGACACTTTTGCTGGGCAAAGCACTACTGTACCCTGCCAGGTCCATTCCT
This sequence comes from Gastrophryne carolinensis, assembly GCA_027917425.1. Lineage (NCBI taxonomy): Eukaryota > Metazoa > Chordata > Amphibia > Anura > Microhylidae > Gastrophryne > Gastrophryne carolinensis. The sequence continues at coordinate 450,143,566 of CM051237.1, forward strand.
GCCCAGGGCATCCCATTCTGTGACTAAAGCAGCCTCTGTTTAAGACCATATAAGCATTTGCTCTTATCATATTTGACATTAGGCCTGATAAAGACACTTTTGCTGGGCAAAGCACTACTGGACCCTGCCAGGTCCATTCCTGCCCAGGGCATCCCATTCTGTGACTAAAGCAGCCTCTGTTTAAGACCATATAAGCATTTGCTCTTATCATATTTGAAATTAGCCTGATAAAGACACTTTTGCTGGGCAAAGCACTACTGGACCCTGCCAGGTCCATTCCTGCCCAGGGCATCCCATTCTGTGACTACAGCAGCCTCTGTTTAAGACCATATAAGCATTTGCTCTTATCATATTTGAAATTAGCCTGATAAAGACACTTTTGCTGGGCAAAGCACTACTGGACCCTGCCAGGTGCACTCCTATTTGGGGCATCCCATTCTGTGACTAAAGCAGCCTCTGTTTAAGACCATATAAGCATTTGCTCTTATCATATTTGAAATTAGGCCTGATAAAGACACTTTTGCTGGGCAAAGCACTACTGTACCCTGCCAGGTCCATTCCTGCCCAGGGCATCCCATTCTGTGACTAAAGCAGCCTCTGTTTAAGACCATATAAGCATTTGCTCTTATCATATTTGAAATTAGGCCTGATAAAGACACTTTTGCTGGGCAAAGCACTACTGTACCCTGCCAGGTCCATTCCTGCCCAGGGCATCCCATTCTGTGACTAAAGCAGCCTCTGTTTAAGACCATATAAGCATTTGCTCTTATCATATTTGAAATTAGGCCTGATAAAGACACTTTTGCTGGGCAAAGCACTACTGTACCCTGCCAGGTCCATTCCTGCCCAGGGCATCCCATTCTGTGACTAAAGCAGCCTCTGTTTAAGACCATATAAGCATTTGCTCTTATCATATTTGAAATTAGCCTGATAAAGACACTTTTGCTGGGCAAAGCACTACTGGACCCTGCCAGGTCCATTCCTGCCCAGGGCATCCCATTCTGTGACTAAAGCAGCCTCTGTTTAAGACCATATAAGCATTTGCTCTTATCATATTTGAAATTAGGCCTGATAAAGACACTTTTGCTGGGCAAAGCACTACTGTACCCTGCCAGGTCCATTCCTGCCCAGGGCATCCCATTCTGTGACTAAAGCAGCCTCTGTTTAAGACCATATAAGCATTTGCTCTTATCATATTTGAAATTAGCCTGATAAAGACACTTTTGCTGGGCAAAGCACTACTGTACCCTGCCAGGTCCATTCCTGCCCAGGGCATCCCATTCTGTGACTAAAGCAGCCTCTGTTTAAGACCATATAAGCATTTGCTCTTATCATATTTGAAATTAGGCCTGATAAAGACACTTTTGCTGGGCAAAGCACTACTGTACCCTGCCAGGTCCATTCCTGCCCAGGGCATCCCATTCTGTGACTAAAGCAGCCTCTGTTTAAGACCATATAAGCATTTGCTCTTATCATATTTGAAATTAGGCCTGATAAAGACACTTTTGCTGGGCAAAGCACTACTGTACCCTGCCAGGTCCATTCCTGCCCAGGGCATCCCATTCTGTGACTAAAGCAGCCTCTGTTTAAGACCATATAAGCATTTGCTCTTATCATATTTGAAATTAGCCTGATAAAGACACTTTTGCTGGGCAAAGCACTACTGGACCCTGCCAGGTCCATTCCTGCCCAGGGCATCCCATTCTGTGACTAAAGCAGCCTCTGTTTAAGACCATATAAGCATTTGCTCTTATCATATTTGAAATTAGGCCTGATAAAGACACTTTTGCTGGGCATAGCACAACTTGTCCCTGCCAGGTGTACTTACTGCTGGTTTTTAGGGCATCCCATTCTGTGACTACACCAGCCTCTATTTAAGAACCTAACCATTTGCACCTATTCTAATTGAAATTAGGCATGATAAAGACACTTTTGCTGTCCATAGTCTTACTGCTGCCTGCCAGGTGCTCTCTGGTTTTTGGGACATCCCATTCTGTAACATACCATTAGCCTCTGCATTTACTGTAAGCTGCACAGTTATTTAAAGAAATTTGGCCTGTATGAGCCTGCTAACACACTGCTGCTGTGTGCATATATACTGATCTCAAGTCTGCTTGGGGCATCCCATTCTGTAACATACCATTAGCCTCTGCATTAACTGTAAGCTGCACAGTTATTTAAAGAAATTTGGCCTGTATGAGCCTGCTAACACACTGCTGCTGTGTGCATATATACTGATCTCAAGTCTGCTTGGGGCATCCCATTCTGTAACATACCATTAGCCTCTGCATTAACTGTAAGCTGCACAGTTATTTAAAGAAATTTGGCCTGTATGAGCCTGCTAACACACTGCTGCTGTGTGCATATATACTGATCTCAAGTCTGCTTGGGGCATCCCATTCTGTAACATACCATTAGCCTCTGCATTAACTGTAAGCTGCACAGTTATTTAAAGAAATTTGGCCTGTATGAGCCTGCTAACACACTGCTGCTGTGTGCATATATACTGATCTCAAGTCTGCTTTGGGGCATCCCATTCTGTAACATACCATTAGCCTCTGCATTTACTGTAAGCTGCACATTTATTTAAAGAAATTTGGCCTGTATGAGCCTGCTAACACACTGCTGCTGTGTGCATATATACTGATCTCAAGTCAGCTTGGGGCATCCCATTCTGTAACATACCATTAGCCTCTGCATTTACTGTAAGCTGCACATTTATTTAAAGAAATTTGGCCTGTATGAGCCTGCTAACACACTGCTGCTGTGTGCATATATACTGATCTCAAGTCAGCTTTGGGGCATCCCATTCTGTAACATACCATTAGCCTCTGCATTTACTGTAAGCTGCACATTTATTTAAAGAAATTTGGCCTGTATGAGCCTGCTAACACACTGCTGCTGTGTGCATATATACTGATCTCAAGTCTGCTTTGGGGCATCCCATTCTGTAACATACCATTAGCCTCTGCATTTACTGTAAGCTGCACATTTATTTAAAGAAATTTGGCCTGTATGAGCCTGCTAACACACTGCTGCTGTGTGCATATATACTGATCTCAAGTCAGCTTTGGGGCATCCCATTCTGTAACATACCATTAGCCTCTGCATTTACTGTAAGCTGCACATTTATTTAAAGAAATTTGGCCTGTATGAGCCTGCTAACACACTGCTGCTGTGTGCATATATACTGATCTCAAGTCAGCTTTGGGGCATCCCATTCTGTAACATACCATTAGCCTCTGCATTAACTGTAAGCTGCACAGTTATTTAAAGAAATTTGGCCTGTATGAGCCTGCTAACACACTGCTGCTGTGTGCATATATACTGATCTCAAGTCAGCTTTGGGGCATCCCATTCTGTAACATACCATTAGCCTCTGCATTTACTGTAAGCTGCACATTTATTTAAAGAAATTTGGCCTGTATGAGCCTGCTAACACACTGCTGCTGTGTGCATATATACTGATCTCAAGTCTGCTTGGGGCATCCCATTCTGTAACATACCATTAGCCTCTGCATTAACTGTAAGCTGCACAGTTATTTAAAGAAATTTGGCCTGTATGAGCCTGCTAACACACTGCTGCTGTGTGCATATATACTGATCTCAAGTCTGCTTGGGGCATCCCATTCTGTAACATACCATTAGCCTCTGCATTAACTGTAAGCTGCACAGTTATTTAAAGAAATTTGGCCTGTATGAGCCTGCTAACACACTGCTGCTGTGTGCATATATACTGATCTCAAGTCTGCTTGGGGCATCCCATTCTGTAACATAACATAACCTACCTACCATACTAAGCAGCTCTCTTATTTAAACTAAGCAGGCCTCTTGGAGGCTGAGTGTCCACTTTTGGGTGTGCATTTATATTCGGTTTCATATACAGTGGGGTATCCCAATTTGTAAGATAACCTACCCCAACCATGTAAACTAAATAGGCCTGTTGCAGCCTGAGTTTCTCTGCTTGCGTATGGCCTGCATTACAATCTGTCTCTTTCAATGACACTGCTGCCTGGGGTATCCCAATTTGTAAGATAACCTACCCCAACCATGTAAACTAAAGGTTACGTCCTTCCAGAAGGAAAACTTATGCCGAACACTATTTTTGTTAGGGGCATTGACCTTTGGATTGATCGGCATGAAATTATTTTTTTTTTTTCAAAGTATGGCGCTGTGAAGAAGGTCAAAATGATGTCTCATACTTGGATTATTGTTACTTTTTGTTCAGCTTGAAATATAACAGGCCACACGGGCATCCCAAGGCACATGCTATTTTAAACCTATCTGTTATACAACATAAGCGTTGATCAGGCTACTTCAGTTTGCACTTGTTTTTGACTGATTTTAATAAACCAGGCCGCAGGGCACCCCAAAGCTGCACCTTGCACCCTATCTGGTATACAACATAAGCGTTGATCAGCATCAGCTTCATTAAGCTACTTCAGTTTGCACTTCCTTTTTGACTGCTTTCATTTAACCAGGCCGCAGGGCACCCCAAAGCTGCACCTTGCACCCTACCTGTTTATACTAAATAAGCATCTACAGCCTCAGCTTTATTAAGTTATTGCATTTTGAATTGGTTTTGGTCTGCTTTAAATACACCAGGCCGCAGGGCATCCCAAACCTGCATGTTGCACCCCATCTGTTATACTAAATAAGCGTTGATCAGCATCAGCTTTATTAAGCTATTGCATTTTGCATTGGTTTTTGTACTGCTGCCAAAACACTAGCCCATATGGGCATCCCAAACCAGCACATGTCACCCTATCTGTTATACTAAATAAGCTTCTACAGGCCCTTTTTTTATTTATTTATTTTTATTTATATAGAGCTGCAATAGCTTATATTGTGAGGTTAATTTGCCATTTTGCAGCATAATATAGAGCAGCCCCTGTGTAAATCTGAGGGGCAATAGCTTATATAGTGAGGTAAATTTGCCATTTTGCTTCGTTATATAGAGCAGGCCCTGTGTAAATCTGAGGGGCAATAGCTTATATTGTGAGGTTAATTTGCCATTTTGCAGCATAATATAGAGCAGGCCCTGTGTAAATCTGAGGGGCAATAGCTTATATTGTGAGGTAAATTTGCCACTTTGCAGCATAATATAGAGCAGCCCCTGTGTAAATCTGAGGGGCAATAGCTCATATAGTGAGGTAAATTTGCCATTTTGCTTCGTTATATAGAGCAGCCCAGTTGCCATCTAAATCAACTACTGTCCGGCCAGTACAGCTTTTCCAGGGCAAACTCTGCTAGTTGCGGGCACAAGTCAAGTTTGGCTTCCCAGCAAATCCAGTGGATCTTGAAGGTGTGTTGGCATGGTCATGTCAAGGTATGACATGACCTGCTGTTTGAGGTCCAGCTCCAGGTCTTCCTGCTGCTCATGAGTAGACTCACTATGCGGGTGTAGAAAGCTACTCACTAGCGACTGAAGACTGAGGCTGCTGCTGCTGCTCCTTCCACCCCCCCAGCAGCCATGGCAGTGGAAGGTGATCGCAGAGGTCCCCCCGAGTCAGACCTGCGGGAGTATGGGCCATGGCGCAGATAGACATCGCCCAACTGACTACGTGGGATGTCTCTGTAGTAGGTCAGTTTGTCCTCCCTCTCAGTGGGCGTAAAAAATGCCCCCATTTTGTGCCGGAAGCGAGGGTCCAATAAGTTGGAGAGCCAGAAGTCTTCCCGCTGACAAATGGAGACAATTCTGCGCTCACTAGTACGCAAGCATGTGAGCATGCATCGTGCCATTTGTGCAAATGACTCGGAGGGACTACCTGTCTCCATCTCCACTGTAAACTGCCACGGTGTGTCTGGGTCCTCTGTCTCACCTTACTCACAACCCTCTAGCTCCTGTGGCTGCTCCTGCTCCTCCTCTTCTGTCAGATGACTAGATAAAATGGTCATTTTGTGAAACCTAAACTGTGGTTTGCTTTGCCCCACCCCCTCCTCCTCCTCCACTTCAGCCCCCACAGGCTTCATGTGGCTGTGAAATGTATGTGCCATGTCTCCAGTGCCCTGACCAGCCATGGTTTCCAACATGTGTTGTAGTACATGAAGCAGTGGAATCTCATCGTTCATCTCATAGTCCTGGCAACTGACTAATAACGTAGCTTCCTCAAAGGGCCTGAGCAAACGGTCGGTGTCACGTATGAGCTGCCAATGGTTTACATTGAATTTACACAGGTGTCCCCCTATCCGTTTGGATCATCCAGAAATCCGTGATGGCTTTTCTCTGTTCCTATAGTGCAGTGGTCCTCAACCCTGTCCTCAAGGCCCACCAACATGTCATGTTTTTTGGATCTCCAAATAGCCAGCTCTATTGCTCTGCAGCTGCACTAATTACTCCACCTGTGCATCTTTGTGGAGATCTGCAAAACCTGGCCTGTTGGTGGGCCTTGAGGACAGGGTTGGGGACCACTGCTATAGTGGATCCTGCATATGGAGGGTGGAATTCCAACGGGTGGAAACATCGCAAATCAGACTATGGTGGGGTACACCGTTGTGACGCTGAGGCTCAATAGGGTTGTGCTTGGTGGTGTAGGAGTGCCAGAAGTGCATGCTAACTTTCTTTCCTGTTGTTCTTTCAGATGGGGGCAAGACTTAAAAACTAGACTGAACACGTGTGCCATGTGAGGACGCATGACTTTGGCTTCCTTGTCGCAGCGCAAACAAGATGTTCTTCCAAGTGTAATGCAGCAGGCTGGACTTATGGTGACGCTGTCTGAGAGGAGAAATCCCTCAGACATCAAGATTAAAAATTCCAAGAATTTTTGAGGGCTAATTATTCAGAGGCAAATGATAGCTAGTTGTTTCTGATTTAATTACAAGGTGGAAACACACCCTCAAACAAAACTTCACTTTGGCAATACTATTGCATTTGTCTATTCATAATTTTATGTATATACACTAACTAACCTACTTTTTCTCCCCAGGATGCTGCATGAAACACTGCCACATCGCTGAGTAGCTGATTTTTCCGAACAACAGTCCGCAATAATCTGCTGCTGCTGCCGCCGCCACCGCCGCAGACTCCAGGGACCCTCTTCCACTACCTCGGCTTGCAACACCTCCTCCCACGACACTCTCCTCATCACTAATTGCCGGCTAGTGGAAGAAGAGGCGAGTGTCTCCTCCACTTCTTGGCTGGGCAGTAGCTGCTGAATTTTATGATTATCAGATCTTCATCAATGGATAGTGGAGCTGAACCCAAAGCATAACAGACAGACAGTTGACTGGGGGTGTCAGATGCCACTTGTGATGCAGTGGACTGCTTTTGCAGCACTTCGAGACAAAGTTGCTTCATTGGCTGACACAATGACTGGTAAATCTGTGGAACATATGGTTTACAAGCAAGAATAACCATTTGTTTTTATATGAAAAAGACCCTGGTTTATACAGACTTTTTTTTTCCAGAGACTGCCCTGCGTGGAAATGAATGGCGCTTGGATCATCCAAGCTTTCCTCCCAACAATGCCTGATGTATTCCAGTAGATTGATGACGGGGCCAGACCTACACTAAAGAAAGATGGATCGTGCAAAACAGATTTAAGGCGCTGCTCTCCAGTTACAGACATTCCTCCGCATCGGACCACAAGTAAGTATTGATAAAAAATCCTTTACGTTACTCTTACTTTTTATTAATATTCTTCGGATAAGACGGATCAGACATGATTCCAGATTAAAAATTCCAAGAATTTTTGAGGGCTAATTAGTCAGAGGCAATGATACCTTCTTGTTTCTGATTTAATTAAAAGGTGGAAACACACCCTCAAACAAAACTTCACTTTGGCAATACTTTTGCATTTGTTTATTCATAATTTTATGTAGATATTACTAACTAAGCTACTTTTTCTCCACATGACTCTCCACAGGGTGTGATTCATCCAATTTTTGGGCTCCTGAAGCCAACCCCAGGGTCTCTTTAAAGTAATGTTTGGGCTCCTGCTGCTGCTGCTGCCAACTTCTGCCAACTCCAGGGTGTGATTCATCCAATTTTTGGGCTCCTGAAGCCAACTCCAGTGTATATTTGGGCTCCTGCTGCTGCTGCTGCCAACTCCAGGGTGTGAATCATGCAATTTTTGGGCTCCTGAAGCCAACCCCAGTGTCTCTTTAAAGTAATATTTGGGCTCCTGCTGCTGCCAACTCCAGGGTGTGAATCATCCAATTTTTGGGCTCCTGAAGCCAACCCCAGTGTCTCTTTAAAGTAATATTTGGGCTCCTGCTGCTGCTGCTGCCAACTCCAGGGTGTGATTCATCCAATTTTTGGGCTCCTGAAGCCAACCCCAGTGTATATTTGGGCTCCTGCTGCTGCTGCTGCCAACTCCAGGGTGTGAATCATCCAATTTTTGGGCTCCTGAAGCCAACCCCAGTGTCTCTTTAAAGTAATATTTGGGCTCCTGCTGCTGCCAACTCCAGGGTGTGATTCATCCAATTTTTGGGCTCCTGAAGCCAACCCCAGTGTCTCTTTAAAGTAATATTTGGGCTCCTGCTGCTGCCAACTCCAGGGTGTGATTCATCCAATTTTTGGGCTCCTGAAGCCAACTCCAGTGTATATTTGGGCTCCTGCTGCTGCTGCCAACTCCAGGGTGTGAATCATGCAATTTTTGGGCTCCTGAAGCCAACCCCAGTGTCTCTTTAAAGTAATATTTGGGCTCCTGCTGCTGCCAACTCCAGGGTGTGATTCATCCAATTTTTGGGCTCCTGAAGCCAACCCCAGTGTCTCTTTAAAGTAATATTTGGGCTCCTGCTGCTGCCAACTCCCAGGGTGTGATTCATCCAATTTTTGGGCTCCTGAAGCCAACCCCAGTGTATATTTGGGCTCCTGCTGCTGCTGCTGCCAACTCCAGGGTGTGAATCATCCAATTTTTGGGCTCCTGAAGCCAACCCCAGTGTCTCTTTAAAGTAATGTTGGGGCTCCTGCTGCTGCTGCTGCCAACTCCAGGGTGTGATTCATCCAATTTTTGGGCTCCTGAAGCCAACCCCAGTGTCTCTTTAAAGTAATGTTGGGGCTCCTGCTGCTGCTGCTGCCAACTTCTGCCAACTCCAGGGTGTGACTCATCCAATTTTTGGGCTCCTGAAGCCAACTCCAGTGTATATTTGGGCTCCTGCTGCTGCTGCTGCCAACTCCAGGGTGTGATTCATCCAATGTTTGGGCTCCTGAAGCCAACTCCAGTGTATATTTGGGCTCCTGCTGCTGCTGCTGCTGCCAACTCCAGGGTGTGATTCATCCAATTTTTGGGCTCCTGAAGCCAACCCCAGTGTCTCTTTCAGCCAATGTTTGGGCTCCTGCTGCTGCTTCTGCCAACTCCAGGGTGTGATTCATCCAATTTTTGGGCTCCTGCTGCTGCCAACTCCAGTGTCTCTTTAAAGCAATGTTTGGGCTCCTGCCTCTCATAGTGATGCCACTTCAACTCTCTTGAATTCAATTGTGCCGCTCTGCGATTCTATTAGCGATGCCTCTGATCTGCATGTGATATTTATTCAAAGTATTATTTAACTAACCCAGCACGCATCCTGTGTGTGTTACAGCAAGGCAGAATGGTTTACAACCCTATTGAGGCTCTAGGAGGCTCAGAAATAGCCGTTTTTAATATCGATTCGTCGCGAATTTATTCGGGTCGAAGCGATTTTTGTCGGAAAATTCGGGGAATCAGTCGAATCGAATTTTTCAAAAGTTCGCTCATCTCTAGTTTTGAGCATTGATAGGAAACTTTTAGACAGTCCCATTCTATTATTTATTGTGACCCTAATATCTGAATCCAACAAAATATATATACAGTATATTATATACTTTATATATATATATAGTATATATTTTATATACTATAAGGTTTGCTATTTTCCCTGTATCAGAGAGATTGCCACTTTTGCAAGTGGCTGAGGGAGGATACTGTTGGTACTTAAAAAAAAATGTCTATATGGATTGGCTGGCTTTTTACTACTAAGAGGCGGATTCACTACTAGCGCAAGGTATTGCCAGATGAGCGCCTGTATAGCGGCGCTTAGAGCAACTGTAAGTAGACGCTGTAAGCGGGTATCGGCCGCTGTAACAGAGTGCCTCAGTCGCTGTAGTAACCTGGCCGGCATTGATGAATGTGATGTGTGCTGGGCGCTCTAACAACAGCACAACGCTGCAGTGAGCGAGAGGTAACGCCAGCTCAGTGCGTCCGACACACGGCGCTCCACACCATACGTATCAAAAAAGGACACGCACACAGCATCGGCGCTCTAAAGCTGGGCGCTGTAGCATATAGCGCCAGACGCTGTGTGATCAAAGTCTGTTTTTGAACACATATCCACCTGTAACAAAGCGAAAACACATGGAATGACATTGTTTTAACACTTGGACAATAACACTTTAGTGCCAGACCTGTAAAAACAATTCTGCATAAAAATATATTTAAAAAAATCATAAAATTGTTTGTTTGCAGCCAGGAAAAAAATGTTAATTTCCAAACATGCTATTTAACCACAAACAAATGAAAGCCCATTGAAATGTATGGGAGAGCGACACTGAGCGACAGGTACTACATGGCGCTCCTAAGCCTAGAGCGTCGGTGCTATATGCTGAACCACCTGTAGTAATACATGTGACGCTACATGGCGTCGGTTAGCGGCGCTCACCAGATTCGCTTTCTTTGCGTACAGCGCTCCGCGTTCACCAGATGCTGCCAGCCGCTACGAAGCACTACCTGGTGCTATCCCTTCTTAAATAACCCCCAAGTATTTACACACAAATGACCACCTGGGTAGGTGGTAGTTTCAGTGAAACACCATAGATACTAAATAATTATATCACACATTAAATATGCTCAAATAGTTAAAAAAAGTTAAAGAATTGTCCACAATACCACTGGACCAATTCACTGTTCTGCAATATGTTGTTCACATGATAACAAAAACAAGATCTCATGCTTAAAATAGACCATCAGTTATATACAGATCTGTTTCCCAATGTCAATATGCCAGGATGATGCTGTCTGTGTCTGGTTGATGTCTGGATGACTTGAGATCCCTACGCGTTTTGTGTGTTTATTATACTTCTTCAGGGAATTATATATGTGAATTAGGATAATTTCAAAGAACCAAACTAGTTCCAACTGTATGGGTTTGATGGTACCCAATGTAAAAAATGTAAATGAAGGTCTAGCTCCCTGGCTGTTACACAAATGAAAAGCAGTGTCACTGTAATGTATTCAGCCGGATGCTTCACACTCATAGATAAAAGCCAGCCAGTTCCCTGCTGTGTAGTGCACTGTAACAGCCAGGCTGAGGCTGGTGTTACAGTTGTAACAATATCAACCCTGCTGTGATACATAGGATATCAACCACCAGCCTCAAGCTGGTTCATTCATTTTCTTGAATTGTAAAAGACAGCAAGCTCCTTGACATGTAGTACATTGTAACAGCCAGGCTGGGTCTGTAGCTGATGTCACAATTGTAATAAGAACAACCCTGCTGTGATACATTGTATAGTAGCAGCCAGTCTGCTATTAAAGCAGTCCAAGGCCCATTTCCTGGAAAATGGTATTGGAATACAAAATGACGGAAGGGGGCGCAAATATCTACCCCAGAAAACTCCCAATTTGACTATCCTACACAGTGGTCCCCCGAGAAATGCAGTCCACTGAAGAGAGTCCAGGCCACGTTACTGCTGGAGGCCGCATCTTGCTGTGGGATTGCGCAATATTTTTTAATAAATGAGACCACTTTAAAATGTAAACAGCTCACAGCTGACTTTTTGCAATGTGTGAGTGATTTTTCTATCACAGAGCTGTCATGCAGAAATAACTATCGCTCTAAGCGACGCTATACAGATGCTCATCTGCCGATAGCTGGCGTTAGTAATGAATCAGCCTCCACGTTCTGCCTCTGTTTCCTACAAAGGGCAGTGATGAAAAGTTGGGCACGCAGGAGTAACTGACAGATCCGAGACCGCAGTTATCAATATCTATCAGTTTGCATAAACGATTGCTGAGTCGATGTTTTATTTGGACACTTTTGCTCTGCAGACCTTCCTAAGTGCTGAGCGGCAGAATAAATAACAATTATAATAATGTATACAGCCCCATAGGCAAGATTAATCTGCCAGAATTAGAGACTCGCTTTTCCCTTTAGTCACTGTTATGTTTCATTACAAAACAAAATTAACCAATGATTACTTAATCACGACTCCGGCTTCAATTTACTGCATAAGAAGGGGGAAGAGCGGCCTGGTGGCGCGTTTAATAATCTCCCATCAGTGGTGTAAAAAAAATATTCTAAGCTTTTTGTAACTGCTAACATTAGAGGTTCAAAGAAAAAAGAGCCATTAGCAACTTCTGCTTTTAAATCGAAACAAAACCCAATGCAGCTGGCCCTGGAATCTAAAAGATTTCAGTGCCGCACATCTGGGGAATAAGAAATGGGGGTGCCTTCTGTGTGAATCCTCTGCCGAAAACTCAACTTTTCCTGGCGGCCCTCAGATAGGCTGGGGACGCTGTTGCTCCCGATTGCAGAGCTCAGAGGTGTTTGCCGAGCATTAAAATGCACATCAAATGGCTCTGATTGTACAAGCAGGGCTGTATTTACCATTAGGCCAGCCTAGGCCTGTGCCTAGGGTGGCCATTTGCAGGGGGGTGCTATGGAGTGTGCCGTTACTGCTAAAGTTTAAAAAAAAGAACCCTTACTGGCATCTTTATGTCCCCTTTTGAGCGCCCCCTCCTCGATCCACAGGAAAATGCAGTGTGTGTGTGTGTGGGGGGGGGGGGGGTCGAGAGTACAAGGGGCTAAACACAGTCGGCAGCCGAAGCCTCGCTCGGCTCCTAATGGGACCTGATTTCCCTGCCTCCAGGATGTGGTCATGAGCCTTCTGTGTGTCAGGAACAGGGCCGGCTCCAGGTTTGTGGTGAAGAGTCACGTCACCAAGGGACGTCCCAAATCTGTATGGCCCCTAACGATCATGTTATTTGGGCAAAAACTCTAGTTTTGGTCTACTTTGTGCACCAAGCCCCCTTTAAACCTGACCTCAGAGTCTAAACAAATCAAAATTCTCCTGATTTTGGATGCCCCTGTGTGTGAACCCCCCCCCCCCCCCTTTATTCATTACTTTCCTGGAACTGGTGAATGCACAGTGGGATCGCCAGTTTGAGTTAACGGCCAAATCAGGGGGATTCTTTCACAAACAGGGCATCCCAAATTGAGAAGCGGACCAAAACTCAGGGGTGGAATTGCTTGCATAGTGGGTATGCCAGCGATCCCAGGGGGTTTCATACAGTAGGGTATTACAAACTGGGATGCTCCAGGGATAGGAAATCAGATGGGGTGGGCAACTTAAAAGAAGAACAAAACCCAGCACTTCTTCCCCTGGAATCTAAATTGCCCCATTGCCCTGTTGTGTGGAACTCGAGGAGAAGTTGGGCACCACCGCTGGTCAAGCGCTATCACACACCACAAAGGTCGGTCCTGTCAGTGGGCCCCCCCCAGAGAGTGGGGGCCCCCGTCAGCTGACCCACCTTGCCGGGTGCCGACGCCGGCCCTGGTCAGGAACCTGGAAAGTCAGTAACCCTCCCCGCAAGCAGGGTGCAAGCAAAGAAGAAGTGCCTAGGGCAGTCTGGATACCAAATACAGCCATGTGTATGAGAGCTTGCGCATGTGTCATAGGGAAAGGTGAGTTTGTACTGGGCAGTCTGGGGGGTTTCACACAGCGGGGCAAGGAACAAAACCTGGGAAAGTCTAAATCCTGGGTTTTGTTCCACTGTAAGGGTTTAGGTCCCTGTTCAGGTATGTGCTAACTTACCCCCCCCCCCCCCTTCCTCCATGGGTACACTGTAAAATGAGATATTCAAATCTTACATTTCATGTAAATACGTTATTGATTTTAGGTAAAGCCACTGGCTTTGCTTTTATTACTGGGTGTGGTTAAGCTGGGAAGAGCGTGTCATAGCGCTTTATGGGTCATGAGCATGCTCTGCTGTGGTCAGAGACAGCTGCCAGAAACCTGTGGCTGTTAGATCACTTTTATTTGTGTATTCCTGGAGAAATACAATAGAAAAAGGGCAAACTTTGGAGCCCTGCTACAGCTTCTACTCTGTGCTGCAGGAAATAGAGGACAGGCACATGAGACAGGCATCAGATGAGCTGCTAACTGCCTTATTATTTCTGTTGCCTGGAATGTCCCTTTAAATCTTGGTCTTTTTTAGCGCCGTGCTTTACAGGGGCGTAGCTAGGAGGGGTCAGATGAGGCATTTGCCCCCCATGCTGTGGGGTAGAGGGGGGTAGAAGTCGCAGCGCCCGATGCTTTTATTGTTGCCCTTGGTATTGGCCGACCTGACTGCCGATTTCCCCAGCTGACTTTGACGCTGCACAGTATATTTGACATTTTCTCCACCCAAAAAAGATTGAAGCTATATTTTTTCGGGGAGCTGGTTGGCATTTCTTCATTACAGTTACAAGATATCACTGGTGGGGACGAGCTCTACAGTGCATTTAGGCTGTGTTTTTGTTGTTTAAATCACACATGTATAACTAAAAGAAGCCACGAAAAACAATTTTACTATAAAAAAACAGAAAAAAGTAATTTGGCAACATCTAGGTCCTGCATTTAAATTATTGAAAAGTCACATTGCAAGTTCTGTACAAATAAATGTGTGGAATATGAATTCTAAGCATAAAACACTTTAATCCATTTCTGCCCATTGTGCTCTAGGGGATTTTGACCTACAGCGCCACTTTCAACTGGCGCTACTTTAACCAGGGCGCCCGTCGCTGCAACCTCTTGGGCGCTAGGGTTATTTAAGACATTAGCTGGCGGCCGCTGCTGTTTTTCTGTTTCTTAAATGGGACGCTGAGGCATAAAAAGTGGACCAACAACTAATGCAACTATGAAGACTAAACACAGATCCAAGAGGAGTCACACCACAAAATATGGAAAATCACAAATCATTTTATTAGGATTCACATATAACAAACAACACTACGCTAATTAAAATCACCTAGAATGTGCAAAAAAACACATAACACACACAAAAATGAGGTGGAGGTGGGGGGAACAATCGCAAATATACACTCAAATAAATAATTAATCAATAAATAAATCTACACCCTGCCTCTAATCCGGATCAATAATTTAACTCAAGTGCATTAATGCCATCATCAATCTATCATAATGTTATACTCCACAAATTAAAGTGCATGTGCATCCTGATAAATCCTTACAATCAATATAAAGTGCAAAACATAAAAAAAAAAAAAAATATATACCGTAATTTTCCTGGAACTCTCTAGAAATTCCTGCAAAAATCACAGTTAAACATAGCGCAAACTGGTGAAAAGCTGCCTGGCAACCGAGGGTGACAAAATCTCGCTGGCAGTTTGAAGGGTTAAAAGAACCTATGCATGTTGGTTATTATTCAGTTCAAGGAACCTTTAAGCTTTCAGATTTACCTTTTTTTGTTTTCATATTTTCATTTTAAGAAAATGTGTTTTTATTATGCTTTTTTTATTCATTTTTTAGAGCAACCAGTAAATTCCTCAATGGTTTGTGTCCAGTAAACATTGCCCCTGACAAGTTTGGTTTGCCTAGAATCTTTTAGATTCCAGGGAGGTCGACGGTGGGATTTGGTCCACTTTAAGTAGCTAACGTCTGATTGCCAGTGGGGGTTTTAAGCGAGCAATTTACTAAGCTTTGATTTCTTAAATGAAAGAAAGACATTAATGAATTAATGGGGGGAATTAGAAATAGCAGGTCACATGCCCTTTGGTAGTTTGGAGGTGCTAACAAGACAAATAGTGGTTAATTTGGTTATAATTGCACATCATAAGAAGTTTTCTAGCAAGAGATAACCAGAGCATAAAGACGGGAATCAAAGTATAGCAAACAGTGCCTGCTCATGGCACTACAGAACATGTACTCAATAAAAAGAGTGCTATAATAAATGAACTCCCAAAACTATATTTATGCAAAATAAGTGACAGGTTTAATATATGTGTAATAGCACAATTATACAAAAATACAAAAGTTATATATGCATACAAAGAAAGAAATTCACAGTTTATATTCACAAAAGGGGGCCTGTGTCCTACAAGAAAGATGCAAAATCAAAAGGATGTAATTCAGTGATGAAGTCATAATGGGAACAGGACACCCAGGCAATTGATAAACAGTCACCAATGCATAAAGATCAGCAATATGGTCAACAAATTTAGATAATCAGAATAACCAGATGCAGTATACCTAGTAGGGATGACAGTCTGGACCCTCAGCGTTTCGGTAACACGCCTTCGTCAGGAGGGAGAGGTCTCTTATTGACCATATTGCTGATCTATATGCTATGGTGACTGTTTATCAATTGCCTCCTGGGTGTCCTGTGCCCGTTATGACCTACAAACCTGCTGTCACCACTCAGTGTGAATTGCATCCTTTTGCTTTTGTATCTTTCTTGTAGGACACAGACCCCCTTTTGTGTATATAAATGGGCAGGCTGATTCATTACTAGCGCCAGGTAGCGACAGATGAGCATCTGTAGAGCGGATTTCAGAGCGCCCGCTAGTAGTCGCTGTGCTCGGCCATGAATCATTGTTTCAAAGCGCCTCAGTCGCTGTCCGGCATTGATTAATATGATGTGTGAGTCGCAGTACTACGCTGTATGTGAGCGAACCGCAACGACAGCTCAGTGCAACTGATACAATCATCAAAAAAACAGCCACAAACATCGCCGGCGCACAAAATCATGTAATTGTAGCCCAGCGCCAGAGGCTGTGTGATTAAAGGCTGTTTTTGACATCAAAAATGTAATTTTCTTGCCCAGAATACACGTCAGAAGGTTTGTTTTTTTTTAGGGAAAAAAAAATTGGGATCAGGAAAGGGATTTAAGGATCGTCCATAGAAATGTATGGGAGAGCGCCAGGTAGCGACAGGTTAGACGTGGCGCTCTGCAAGGCTGAACGCCGGCGCTGTACGCTGAGGCTGGGATAATGATGAATCGGATGCTACATGGCGTTGTTCTAGTCGCTCACCAGATTCGGCTTCATAAATGTGTAATTGCGTGCCGTCTCCGGCGCTACCTGCCGCTGTACAGGCACTACCTGGCGCTATCCCTTGATGAATTAGGCCTTGTGACTATTTCTTATGTGAATTTCTTTATCTGTATTCATATATACCTTTTGTATTTTTGTATAATTGTGCTATTACACATATATTAAACCTGTCACTTATTTTGCATAAATATAGTTTTGGAAGTTCATTTATTATAGCACCTTTCTTATTGAGGTGCTAACAAGGCCAAAGGGTTTTCGTTTCTTTAGGAAAACATTGCGTCCCACAGAGATATAAGCACTGTACAGATTACGGGTTAGACATTGAGATAACTCTCAGCCTGTTTGTGAGGCTCAGATATTGCAGCACTTAGCAGTCTGTTCTGATAAAGCTGGCCAGGTAACAGCGCGCATTTCATAATACTGTTTTTCCAGATCTTAATCCCCTCCATAACCAGAGGGAGCGCATCTCTTTTGACTGCAATATGTTAAGCTCCCTGGGGCAGGGATAAGTCTTGAAATAACTCTGAATAGCATTTTCCTCATAAAAGATGGATGCGTCTAAGCTGCATACAGTCTAGTTTCCCTGCACAGCCTGATAGAGCATGATCCTTATAATGCCATTACTGCTAAATAAGGTTCGAGATGGTAGATGGAGCTTTTGGCTTTGTGTGTGTAGAAGCGGCCAAGTCACGTCAGCTGGAGAATAGCGGCTTCTTGTATAGCTGGCGGCTGGTGGGAGCTGAAACTAGTTGAACCAGAGCTTTATAACATACAGTAGGTGTGGAGGTAAATAGGCCGAGGCGGTGAGATCAGGACTTGTGGTCAGTGGAGTACAAACTAGTCGTAAGTAGGTGGAACTAACTTGTCATTGCTTTAGCGTAGATTCCAGATTACCTATGTTTCAGTTCTAAACATTTTAAGGGAGGACTCAAAGTAGCGGGAGTCCAACTTCCTGTAAGCCCCCATCTTGCCACTCTTCCCTGGTGCTTGGACAGGAACTTTAAACCAGTTTGTGGGTGATGGGCATGGTAAGAGTGGGGTTTAGGGGTGTGGCTTATTGTCACATGTGCCAGGGATCTTTGGTCCATTAAAGATGTTGGTGATTGAGCCAATGCTCAGCCAATCCATGGATCATATAAAGAGAGGTAGCCCAAACAGACATCCTGCATTCGGGCCTCAGTCTTCCCCATAATGTCAGCAAAGTTGAAATTATGAAGTTTTTTTTTTGGGGGGGGGGCAGTGGCCTCAAAGTGGGACAGTCCCTCTGAAGGTGAGATATCTGTCCAGTTTATTCAGTTCAGCTACTGAGTCAAGTTAAATGACTGTTTTGTTTCATTGGTGTGGCTCATATATGGCTTGGGTAGGCTCAAGTCAAGACTATCAAGCAATCAGTCTGAACAAGAGATGTGTCTATGCGAAGTGCCACAAGTTATAGCGTGTTTATGAAAGTGTGCACACTGAACCAGACCCTAGTGTATACTTTCAACTGTGCCTGTGCGTTACAACAGTGGTCCTCAACTCTGTCCTCAAGGCCCACCAACAGCTCATGTTTTGTGGATCTCCACATAGCTGCCTCTATAGCTCTGCTGCTGCATTAAATACTCCACCTGTGCATCTGTGTGGAGCAAAACCTGGCCTGTTGGTGGGCCTTAAGGACAGGGTTGGGGACCCCTGCATTACAAAACATGTGGATGCACGTGAGCACAAGACATGTCTCATGCACCCATCTGGTTTGTCTTCTTTCCTCTTTAACCATGTGTATCATGTATCCTGGCTTTCTTCTCAACCTTGGCTTCCTCCTGGAATAAAAACCAAAGCTGTCTTGTCCCTGACCACGTTATTTTGCCCTTAAAGTTAACCAAAATCCCCCTCCCACCCTGCCCCCCCCCCGCTTACTGACGCTGGAATAATTTGATGATCAGATGCTGACCTAGGCCATCCATTACCTAAGTGCAACAATTAAAGGAAATTAGTAGAGTTCAGCGCAGTGACTGCTAACGCCAATGTAGTACACAGCACAGCGCCAGATAAGACGGTAATGCCGGCGCCCTGAGGCTGGCGCTATAACCACAAAAATAATGCTAAAAGGAGCACATCATATCATAAATAAGGCCCTCAGTGTGATCTTTAAAGTGGACCAACACCCATGGCTGATCGGCCCGGGAATCTATAAGATTCCCAGGCCGATCAGATCCCTCCCCGCCGGGCATCTGAATTCGGGATGCCCCGCTGTGTGAAACCCAGCAGGATGCCTAGAAACCTTACCTTATCCCTGTTCCAACGGCACGTGCGTACGCCGCGGCTGCATCTCGCGCTTCTCTCTAGCAGGGCGCGCACCCGCGCCATCCGTTTGTGAATGCCGGCGCGGGCGCACTCCCTGTTAGAGGGAAGCACGAGATGCGGCCTCCAGCATGCTCAGAGCCGCTGTGGTTGTCCGTCGCTTGTTCGTACATACCACAGCGACTCTGAGCGCTCTGATTGGACGAGCGCTCGCGTAGGAGCGGGTGAGGTGAGTTTTTTAGGGCGATCTGGGGGGTTTCACGCAGCGGGTGTGAAAATCCTGGGTGTTGGTCCACTTTAAAATGGCATCACTGCTCATAAGGCTCAAGATTGTAGATAGAGCATTTGTATTTGTTCAGATAGAAACTGCTGGGCTGAGATAGCTAGAGAATAGTTGGCAGCTGCTTGTAAGGAGGGTTGTGCTAATTATTTGGTGAAGCCAGTGTGACTTGCAGCGTGGATTGCAACCTGCATCCTTGTGAGCTTTTAATTAGTTGGACAAAAAAAACTGTCACAAAAAGTATTTTCTACCTTTTTCCCCAAAAATTTACATGTACCACTAATGGAGCATTGATACATGTGAGGTGCATCATTTTGGTGAATTATTTAGCATGGCCCATAGGGTGCTTTTATTTCCAAGCTTTAAAAGAATATATTTGTACCTTATCTGTACAAACGCCACATCATAGGTACAGGTCATTTTTGGGGAAAAAGGGTAGCTGAAATTTTTTTTAGCACTTTTTGTGCAGGTCACAATCCACACCACAATGCACACCAGAAGTCAAAGTGGCTTCACCAAAGAATTAGCATGACCCCCATAGTATGCGGATCATGAGAGCTGAAGCTAGTTTAACTGGAGCCTTGTAAAATGCAGGAGATGTGGAGAGAAATAGGCAGAAGGCTGTGAAATCAGAACATTTTCTAGATGTAGCCATTTGTTTAGAAACTAGTCAAAGTTTGATGGAAGCCAGGTTGGAGCCTTCCTCAGATTAGTGGATGCTCCAGAAACCTACATTTTAGCACAGTTTAAATAAGAGTCTTTCGCTGTGGCTGGTGCACACTTACAATTCACGTTCGGCGGGTGCCAGGACCGCGGTGGCGCCGCTATCTATCCAATAAAGAAGCAGAGGACCGGCACTCCATTCATTAATATGAATGCTTGTATTGGGTAAATATTCCATGAAGTAACAAGCAGTAGATTCAAGTTCAATGATGGCATAGAAATAGTCCAATGTACCAACGTTTCGGGGGTCAGAAGCCCCCTTTATCAAGGTGGACTACCAAACCGTGCTTCTGGTGCCCTGAGCTTATATGTGCACAACATTCAAAAAATCCCGCCTGACGTCATAGTGACGTCAGCGGGGTATGCGCATCAGAAATAAACATAACATACAGCAATTAAACAATAAACAAGATAATGTATGTACCTGAGGGGCTCCAGACCTCTGGAGCTCCTTCCCCGCCATCCACCGCACGCTGAGGCTGTGTGCGGCGGTAGCCCCGTCTGCTAGGGGGGGTGAGGGGCGCCCTCGGCCAGGCTGTGGAATCTGCCTGGTAACTACTGACACGACGAGTGCCGCGGTCCTATTGGTCCGCGGTCACTGTCTGTGTCAATGACCCGGGCTGCAGACAAGGCGCTCACCGGGGCCGCAGCTCCATAAGAGGAGCTGTGGTAACCCGGGGTAACCTCACACGGGTCCGGAGGCGTCCCTTGGGTGGCGGGGAGAGCATTGCTCTAGGTTACAATGATTAATGGGTATGCACAGGACCGTACATTGTGCGGATTACATGTGAAATCACGCCAACGAATACAAAGTTAAAATAAAAAACAAACAAATTATGTATTGACTAAGGGCTGCGGACTAGAGGAGAGACCTACATGCTAATTACTCTAAAACAGGAGGGGATACAATCAAAGCAGGGATTAAAGGGAGCACAGAATGTGCCAGGCATGTTACCAGGCAGATTCCACAGCCTGGCCGAGGGCGCCCCTCACCCCCCCTAGCAGACGGGGCTACCGCCGCACACAGCCTCAGCGTGCGGTGGATGGCGGGGAAGGAGCTCCAGAGGTCTGGAGCCCCTCAGGTACATACATTATCTTGTTTATTGTTTAATTGCTGTATGTTATGTTTATTTCTGATGCGCATACCCCGCTGACGTCACTATGACGTCAGGCGGGATTTTTTGAATGTTGTGCACATATAAGCTCAGGGCACCAGAAGCACGGTTTGGTAGTCCACCTTGATAAAGGGGGCTTCTGACCCCCGAAACGTTGGTACATTGGACTATTTCTATGCCATCATTGAACTTGAATCTACTGCTTGTTACTTCATGGAATATTTACCCAATACAAGCATTCATATTAATGAATGGAGTGCCGGTCCTCTGCTTCTTTATTGGATAGATAGCGGCGCCACCGCGGTCCTGGCACCCGCCGAACGTGAATTGTAAGTGTGCACCAGCCACAGCGAAAGACTATTGTTGGCACCACGCCGGTTGCACCTACATATATGCATCAGTGTCATTAAGAACACATACCCTAATGGAAATTTTTCAGGATATTGATGGCCAGCCTGAGAATCGTGCTAAAACGCGGACCTTTAACAAGGAGGAGATAGAGACTATTCTTTTTCCGTCTAACCCTTCAGCGGCATTTGGCAAAGACACCACCACTGATTTAGTGAGAGAACTCAAACGCCTGAGAAAGAAACGTGTAGACCTTGAACTGCATGGGCAAACACTATCAGAATATTACCGCATTAAGAAAATTCCTCGGGGTTTTAGAATCAAAAATCAACCCACAATTGGGAGGAATAAACCGGAGTTTTGTGAGAGGTGGTGTGAGGTCTCCAACCAGAATTCCCTGAACTATATGATTCTGGTCATTGAGGAAGTGCGTGCACAACTCTGCCAGCTGAACCGTGAAATCCATACTCTTGAGATTCGTGTGCAGGGGGATCCTGCTGACACATCAACACCCGTGGTGGACTTAAAGGCCATTGAAACGGAAATATTAAAGTATACTGATCAGCTCAAGAGGTACAAACGTGAGAAATTCAAACTAGTCTGTCTGGACTATTCTGAAAATCGGGTGTATCCCTGGCTCTCTGGGAAAGACCCCGAACAGTCACGTGTCAGGAGACAAGCAGGCACTTACGCAAGACGCACCTACAATCGTATCCAGCCATACCACACCTCCGATAGCGACCCTGCATCTGAGAACTTATCCTCGGATAGTGAGCCTCAATCCAGGGGCCCAAAGAGGAGTATAAGGAATAAGAAATGGGATCCCCATTTTCGGATGACCTCTGGCCCAAACGACCCAGGAGGGGCGGCAAGGGCCGAAGACAACGGCTCCATGACCCTACGATCAGCCAGCAAGAGACCCCAGTGATGAACCTCTCGTCGCGACCACTTACTAATGACGAGGTAAGCCTGCTTAGCAGGGGACTTTCATTTTGCCCCTCGTCACGTTTTGATATATTTAAATTTGACATTGAACTATTCAAGCTGGAGAGGTCTCTTAAGCTAAAACAATTCTTCTCATCCAACCGCACTAACATGCAGCCCAGTATAACAATGGGCCCTAGCAGCTTTAAGCTTAAGAGCCAATTTATTCCCCCAGGCCACTTTGGGTCAATAGAAAGTTATATCAAGACTGTCCGGTCAGAAACAGTACGCATCATGCAGAACAAGAGATATCATCAGAATCTGACTAGAGGCGAACTTATGGCCCTTTCTACTCTAAAACAGGACACTACCATTATTATTAAACCCGCCGATAAGGGCGGGGCTATAGTGGTTATGGATTACGAATTATACCGCAGAAGCATTGCTGAAATGCTGGACGACCCCATAAGCTATGAAAAAATTCCAAACAACCCGATCTGGGGTATACAGAATGCAGTACAGCAATATGTCAACCTTGGGATAACCAATGGCTGGTTGAGCGAGGATACTGCAAGATACATTCAAATCCAGCATCCGATCACACCCGTGATCTATGGCTTACCTAAGGTCCACAAGGGATGTAACCCACTGAAATTTAGGCCCATTGTGGCTGGTACCGACTCGGCGACCCAACCACTAGCACAATGGCTAGACTATTATTTACAACCGTAAGTCCAGAGATTACCTTCTTACCTGAAAGACACGGGGGATTTCCTGGCGAAATTCAAAGCAGTCCAAATAGAGAGCAGTGATTTCTTGGCTACTATGGACATTTCTTCCCTGTATACTAATATACCTAATGAACAGGGACTAAAAGCGGTGAAACACTTCCTAACGAAAAATCCCCCGGAGATCCCATCTGAGTATCTCATCACCGGCTTGGACCTTGTGTTACACAATAATTATTTTCGGTTTGAGAAAACATTCTATAAACAGATCCTTGGCACCGCCATGGGCAGTGCCATAGCTCCAGCTTTCGCTAACCTCTTCATCGGTTTCCTGGAAGAAAGATACATCTACCCCTCTTCCCTATATAGGGACCATGTGAAATATTGGGGCCGCTACATTGATGATGTGGTGACTGTCTGGCATGGCAACCTATCTGAATTTAACATCTTCATGGAACACATTAATTCTATTTTCCCTACCATTATCTTTAATCCTGAGATATCAGCTACACGTGCTACTTTCTTAGACGTATCAATTGAGAAGGATGACAATGGTCTGATTACTACAGGCCTATACACTAAACCCACCGACAGGAATACCTTACTGAGGTATGATAGCGCACACCCAAAACCATTGGTGAACAGCCTCCCTATTTCCCAATTTCTAAGAGTACTTCGGATAAACTCCAATCCACTAACTAGGCAACATCAACTGCAGGACATGTTCAATAAATTTCTGACTCGTGGGTATCCCAAACCCATACTCATCAAGGCCCAAAAACGTGCCGAAGAAATTTGGAGTGGTGAACAACAAAGAAAGCCACCAAAAGATGAACGGATTCCATTCATAGTAACATTTAATCAGGCAGCAGCTACTATTGAACAGGTTACAAACAAATACACGTGTATATTGTCTGCAGATAACACTATGTGTCCAACGATCAAAAGACCACCGATGAAGGTCTATCGCCGTAACAGAAATCTAAGAGATTCACTAGTGTCCGCCGACCCAGTTGAAAAGTACTCAAAAAGACCATTACCACTTTCCACCCGTACAGGTTGTTTTAGGTGCAATAACTGTAATGTATGTAATTCCCTTATACTGGGTTCTGAATTTACCCATCCCCATACTGGACGGGGTTTCAGGATTCGTGGGGTATATTCCTGTCTCACTGAATACTGTGTATACCTGCTCAAATGCCCTTGCGGCCTCCTATATGTTGGCAAAACTATCGGTCCCTTCAAAAGAAGGTTCCAACAACATCGGAGTGACATACGCACCAGTATCAACAGACAGAAGAATGGTGATGACCTAGATTATGACAAACCAGTGGCGGTACATTTTGTGAAGCATAACCACCAGACCCACGAACTTCGCGGTATGGTCATCGAACATGTAGAAAGACCACGCCGCGGAGGAGACCGTCATTTACGACTATTGCAACGGGAAACGTATTGGATACATAAACTTGATACTGTACAACCAAGAGGCCTGAATACCTCGTTCGGGTTCACGTGCTACTTACCTCAACGTTGAAGGCTCTCTTGCTCTCTGTTTCCGCTTCTTTCTTTCCTCCTCCTCCTTCTTCCCCCCCCCCCCCCCCCCAATTTCTGGCTTTTTCCCCCCCTCCCCCCTTTCACTTCTCTGTCTTCGCTTTTTTTCCTTTCCCCCCCTCCCCCTTCCCCCCCCCCCCCCACTTCTGGCCTTCCCCCCCTCCCCTCCCTTTCCCCCTCTTTTATTCTCTTTTTCTCCCTCCTCTCCATCTCTCCTCCTGTGCCATCTTCCCCCTTCCCCCCTCTTCTCTTCCGGAGCCATCTCTCCCCTCTTTCCCTCCCCCTTTCTCGTCTTTCCCTTTCCTCCTCTCCCCTCCTTTCCCCTCCCCCCTTCCCCCCACCCTCTCTTCCCCCTTTTCCCCTCATCTTTCCCTCTCCTCTTCTTCCCTCCTTTCTTCTCCCCCTTCCCCCCTTTTCCTCCCCTTTTCCCCCCTCTTTCCCCCCCCCTCCCTTGCTTTTCCCCCTACCTTCGCTTTGTCCCCCCTTCTGCCCTATAAACGACGGAGTCCCATTCAGGTCCCTTTTGACCTGTATACACCGGCACAACATGTTTACTAGGCTGTAGTTCCCACACATATCCGCTGTCAGTTTCATATAACAGGTTTCTTTTTTACATATCACATGATCTCTTTTTTACATATCACATGAGCTGTGTCTCCTTATTCCCTGTTTTGACTGTACCCCCTGCTGCCTTAGATTAACTAGCATGTAGGTCTCTCACATGCTAATGGGGTCTCCTCTCATTATGCCTAACCTTTTTTACATAACACACATTCTGTGCTCCCTTTAATCCCTGCTTTGATTGTATCCCCTCCTGTTTTAGAGTAATTAGCATGTAGGTCTCTCCTCTAGTCCGCAGCCCTTAGTCAATACATAATTTGTTTGTTTTTTATTTTAACTTTGTATTCGTTGGCGTGATTTCACATGTAATCCGCACAATGTACGGTCCTGTGCATACCCATTAATCATTGTAACCTAGAGCAATGCTCTCCCCGCCACCCAAGGGACGCCTCCGGACCCGTGTGAGGTTACCCCGGGTTACCACAGCTCCTCTTATGGAGCTGCGGCCCCGGTGAGCGCCTTGTCTGCAGCCCGGGTCATTGACACAGACAGTGACCGCGGACCAATAGGACCGCGGCACTCGTCGTGTCAGTAGTTACCAGGCAGATTCCACAGCCTGGCCGAGGGCGCCCCTCACCCCCCCTAGCAGACGGGGCTACCGCCGCACACAGCCTCAGCGTGCGGTGGATGGCGGGGAAGGAGCTCCAGAGGTCTGGAGCCCCTCAGGTACATACATTATCTTGTTTATTGTTTAATTGCTGTATGTTATGTTTATTTCTGATGCGCATACCCCGCTGACGTCACTATGACGTCAGGCGGGATTTTTTGAATGTTGTGCACATATAAGCTCAGGGCACCAGAAGCACGGTTTGGTAGTCCACCTTGATAAAGGGGGCTTCTGACCCCCGAAACGTTGGTACATTGGACTATTTCTATGCCATCATTGAACTTGAATCTACTGCTTGTTACTTCATGGAATATTTACCCAATACAAGCATTCATATTAATGAATGGAGTGCCGGTCCTCTGCTTCTTTACAGTTTAAATAAGCCAAAAGAAAGGACTTATGTTTGGTATGACAAGTGTTGCTCAAATATGGTTCTGATTAATTAGTCATAGATGCCCAAGCCTCTCCTTAAAGTGCACCAAAAGCATCACCTGATTAGCTCTCCCTAAGGCATCCAGATTTGGGATGCCCCTCTGTGTGAAATTTTCTGAGTCCCCTGTAAAATTATCCTCTGCCAGATACAATGGTGCATGCGCGAGCCGTGTCCACTGTCAGCTATACCCCTATCCGGGCACATTCGTGACCGGTGTGGGCATGCACCCTGTTAGAGAGCAGCGGGGATGCGGCCGTCGGTGCAAACAGCTCCTTTTGGCTACACTCGGCTCTTAGCTGAGTCTTAGAGGCCGATTCATTAATAGCGGCAGGTAGCGACAGTTGAGCGACTGTAGCGGCATTTTCAGAGCGCCTGCTAGTAGTCGCTGTGCTTGGCCGTTGTTCGGTAGTTGATAGCGACTCAGTCGGTTTGCCGTAATGTTGAATATTGGGTGAGGAGTCGCTATTTGACAGGTTCCATGCTGTATGGGAGCGCATGATAGCGACTGGCCCTAGCGACCGGCTCCCACCATATTCATTAAAAAATCACGCTCAAAAAATTCTCGCGCTGTGAAATGCATGTTTAAACCCCAGAGCGCTGGCGGCGATGGGTTAAAAGTAGTTTTTTAACCCCCAAACAACCATATTTTTGGAAACCAAAAAAAACAAGTTTTTTAAATAATTTTGTAATATGAATACATTAATATCAGACCTGTAATATCAATTCTGTACATTTTTTTTTTTTTTACCTTAAAAAAATTATCTAAAATGGCAGAAGTGGTCACAGAATTTTTCACATTTAAAAAAAAAAAAAAAAAAATTAATTATTAATTATGAATATTTAAAGATTGTTCCATTGAAATGCATTGGAGAGCGCCAGGTAGCGAGAGGTCATACCTGTCGCTGTTCAAGGTCGGACGCTGGCGCTGTGGGCTGAGGCTGGAATAATGATGAATGAGTGGCTATATGGCGCTATCTCAGTCGCTAAGCAGGATTGGCTTGATAAATGTGTGATTGTGGTGGGGAGCCGGCGTTCTCGTGGTGGGGCCCGTCATTTACCGGCCGCTCACCAGTCGCTACCTGTCGCTATTCCTTCATAAATAAGGGCCTTAGCTGATATTGACATGTGCAGGTGAGCATGCTGATTGGACAAAGCCTTTGCATGTGCCGTAGGACTGGGGAAAGGTGAGTTTTACTGGACCACCTGGGGGTTTCACACACCGGGGCCAAGAACCAAAAGTCAAAATCATGAGTTTTGGTCCACTTTAAGTTCCAGCAATAGGTCTGGCTTTGTAGATTTTCATATAGCTGACTCTATAGCTCCATCTCAGCACTAATTACTTCACCTGTGCGCCTTTGCTGAGGTCCGCAAAACCTGATCTGTTGGTGGCCATCGAGGAGGTGGGTTAAGCTATGGCGGGAAGTTTGGGTTAGTTTGCCAGTCTCTTGAAATAAATGTATGCAGTCAAATACTGTTTGGCTTCATAAAACATGCTTATAAATCAAAAAGCAAATGTACTTTTGACTACATTGTCAGACCTGCTTTGGGGTATTTGTAGGAAGGTATCAAACACTTTACAAAAGTAGTGATGCATCTCACTGCGATTCAAGCATGCAAAGCTGAATGTCTTTCTGCAACAAAATAGCTCACAACATTGCAGACGTTTTTATTTTACATTCTTATGTAACATGCCAACAAGCAGTCTTTTGTGTTTTATTGTGTGGTTTCTATTAGGGTAACAGCATAGGCAGGGACTGTAAAAGCACTAATCTGGGTCTCTGGTATGAACTCCGTGCCTAGGGCCTTGATTCATAAAGAGTTGAAAAAAATCTCATGGTAATAAAAAATTCAATTCATAAGAAAAATGCCTGAGAATGCCTGTTAGTGAATCACCAGATAGGAATACAATGAAAGTAAAGGTAAAAAGGGGTAAAAAGTTCAATACTTTTCTCGGGAGTAAAAAAAGTGCCATTGACTTCCATTGTCTTCCTGTCTGGTGATTCACTAACAGTGACATTCTCAGGCTTTTTTCTTGTGAATTGAATTTTTTACTACCATGACTCTTAGTGAATCATGGACTTTGGCCTTGATTCCCAAAGAGTTGAAAAAACTCTCATGGTAGTAAAACATTCAATTCATGAGAAAAAAGCCTGAGAATTTCACTGTTAGTGAATCACCAGATAGGAATACAATGAAAGTCAATGGCACTTTTTACTACAGGTAAAAAGGGGTAAAACGTTCAATACCTTTTTCAAGAGTAAAAAAAGTGCCATTGACTTTCATTGTCTTCCTATCTGGTGATTCACTAACAGTGACATTCTCAGGCTTTTTTCTCACGAATTGAATTTTTTACTACCATGAGAGTTTTTTTCAACTCTTTGTGAATCAAGGCCTTTGTGTTTCAAAATTTTGAGAGTTTCCAAAGAAAGTATAAAGCAGGAAGTTTTTGGTTGCCTAAAACCAGGACGCCCATCAGGGGTTTTGGGGCGCCATACAACCACAATGTTTTTGTCTTCTTGTTAAAATCATCCTCTGATCCCAGTTGCAGTCCTATTCCATAGCAGAGGGAGAGCAAGAACCTGCAGTGATACTGGCATTGGGATCAGAGGAGGATTGCGGCAACAAGGTCTTTTTTTCTAATTATCCAAATCAAGTTTTGGTCTGGGGGAGCGGGTTGGGGGAATGGTGGCTAGCAGCACAGCTCTTTATGTTTTCCATAAATTCCCCCTGAAAGCCAAATTTCCCTAACTTTTTGTGAGTAGTGTCATCCATATAAGCGTACTCAGTGGCAGACTGGGGCCAAAAATCAGCCCAGGATTTTACCAGAACCCGGCCTGTCCATGACCAGCCAGTGGCATCTCTGCTGCTTCCTGGCCAGTCAACCAGTGTGTTCCAAGACTGAGGCTGTATCATTAGGGGGAGGACATGGGCTGGGGTTGCTTGTGTGAGGAAAGAGAGTGGTATAAGGGATAGGGGGCTGGGGGAGGCAGGTATTGGATTGCCCGGGTCTTCCTATGGCCAGTCTGCCTCTGAGCGCAGTAATCTCATTTGCTATTTTACTGGAGGTCTTTCAGGTGACCACAGCCTTGACCCTCCCAGACACGATGTTGCTATAGGATGTTTAGGCCGATTTTAATTATTTTTAATCTGCTAAGTATTTAAACTGTGATGATCAAATTACTTTAAATAGCACAAGCCCCTCCAATACACAATGAGTGTTTCAATATATATATATATATATATATATATATATATATATACAATAGTCACTCATTTTAACATTACTTAGTTGTTTCTTTTTTACAGAGTAACCCTGAATAAAGTGGCGGCAGATAAAGTGGCAAACGTTTCATAGTGATTGAAGTGTTAATGTGATTATGTTGGATAACTAAAGGGGGTTTATGCAGATGAATGCCTACATGTTGTATGATGAAACAATGAGCATATGGGTGACCAGCGTGGACCATCTGTTGAAGCAATGGAGTCAGAAGCCGATTGTTTTATACAATAGAACTTGAAAATCTCATATGAACAGAAAGTTGTGGGTAGTAATGGCTGGGTGACTCATAGCGAGTCCCAACAAAGCAGTTTAATTAGAGTTAATGCATATTGGTGTAAAAGTGCCACCTTAGAATGGAGGGTTGGTATAGAAACATAGAAAGTTGACGGCAGAAGGAGACCATACTGTCCATCTAGTCTGCCCTTATGTGTATACTGTATGTACTCTTTATCTTAGGATAGATGTGTGCTTATCCCAGGCATGTTTAAATTCAGTGACTGTCAATTTTGTCGACTTGTCGAATTTTGTTCCAAGCATCTACTACTCTTTCTGTAAAATAATATTTTCTAACATTGCTCCTGATCTTCCCCCCGACTAGCTTCAGGTTGTGCCCCTTGTTCTATCATTAAGTTTCTTCTTAAAACACTTCCCTCCTGAACCTTATTCAATCCTTTCACATATATAAAGGTCTCCATCATGTCCCCTCTCTCCCTCCTTTCCTTCAGACTGTACAAATTACCCATGGTTTCTCTTCATTTTTTCACAAGTGTTTCACATTTGGACTCATCAGTTCATAGCACCTGCTGCCCTTTTTCTGCCACCCCCCCCCTCCCATGTCCCTATGCTTTTGTGCATGGTTGAGTCCCTTGACCTTGTTTCTGTGACAAAATGATGACACTTTATCCTTTATTCTTCCATGTAGACCAAACTTCTGCAAAAGGTAGATGGGTGTACCTGGGTGCCACCGATTTCTGTCCATTGTTTGTGCTGCTTCAAAATACAGTAGCTTGAACAGCAGATTTTCAAACAATAGTCTGCTTTGAGGTCTTTGCCTGGGGGAGACCTTGCTGATTCGCCATCATTTTCTTGTGTCCCGTTGCTGTGCTCAGTCTTGCTATTTTGCATGACCTTTGACACAAAACTGTCTTAGAATCTCACCTTTGAAGCAGAGTTTGCCTGGTCCATATCCAGTTTTAAAGTCAGAAGTTAAAAAATACATTTCAGTAGCTTACCTTTTATTGAGTAGCTTGAGCATTGTGCTTCCTCTTCTGAACTGTCTCCTTAGTTAGGAAAATCACTTCCTCATTCTGCTTTCAGTTTCCACCCTGCTGACCTGATCCTCAATCAACCTTCAGTGGACCAAAAATGGAAATACCCCCCTCCCCAGTCCCTGCCCAGAAATCCTGATTGTCTGCCTCTCACTGCAGCTCTGACCCCCCACTCTCTTCTCTCCTTTGACACTTATCACAGTGTGCTTACATCAGATTTCTATGAACCTACAATTCTCTAAAACTTTCAAAGATAACTTAGGAACTACAGAGTCTTTGAAATAGGATTAAAGTTTAGGACAGTACAATGTGTAGCCCGAGACAAGTGACATCAGGCTTGTCTTTAGTATAAACCAAAATTGCAATGTATAAAAATATATACAGAATACCGCGCTGTGATTAAATAAATTAGTGAAATAATAATTGACTTAAAGTGTGTGTCCTCACCTAGTTAAAGTCGCGCTAAGCGACGAAACGCGTTGGGAGCCGGCGGTTTTGGATTTCAGCAGCGTGAGTTGGCTTAAGGCCTCACCTTTACATGCGCATTTTAATTTGAATCTTTGTGAGTGTTTTATCGGCTTTATTAAAAGAGATTGTAGCATACAGTATTGCGCTATGGTTCTTTTATTCCTTTTTGCATGGATATTCTGTGGGGATTTCTGTTAGCCATCTTGAATCTGAATGAGCTGACCCCAGGTGGAACCATTTGGAGGATTTCTCTGCTTGATTGATGATTTTGCGATCTGATCCAACCACATCTGGTAAGGGTACCTAAACTGGTGGTGGTGCACGATTGGATTTACATGGCACTTGGTGGATTTTCAAAATATTTGGAAGGACTTTAAAGAGGACTTCAACTTACAATTACTAGCTCTGTGTTCTTTGGGATTTATTATTGTCTTTAGTATAACTTTAAAGTGGACCAACACTCACCGCTGATCGGCCCAGGAATCTATAAGATTCCCGGGCTGATCAGCTCCCTGCCTGCGGGGCACCCTGATCGGGGGGTGCCCCGCTGTGTGAAACCCCCCAGCCAGGACGCCCGCAAATCCTACCTGTTCCTCGTTCCAACGGCGCATGCACGGGCCGCCGCCGCCGCCTCACGCGCATCCCTCTAGCAGGGCGCGCACCCGCGTCGGCCGTTTGTGAATGCCTGACGCGGGCGCGCTCCCTGTAAGAGGGACGTGCGAGAGGCGGCGGCGGGCGCTCTCACCTTGTCCAGCGACGGACCGGTTGGTGGAGCAGGGTGCCCTGCAGAAGTGGACCAACACCCAGGATAGTGAAAATCCTGGGTGTTGGTCCACTTTAAGTCTCCTATACAGTTTCTGCTTCAGTCAATAACCATGATTTTAAAACAGACTAGGGAGCAGCACTTCTTGAAATGAAATCCCAGTCTGCTTTAATAGCTTTGCCTGAGAGAGGCCTTGCTGACGCAATTTTACTACTATGTCTTGTTGCTATGCTCACTCCTGCCATAGTGTAGGACTTGTGACATCCCCTTTGTAGCAGAGTTTTACTGGTCCTCACCTAAACTCTTTTCCATATTCCTATTGCAGATCCACTCACTTGCTCCGTGTTCCAGCAGCTACCTCGGTCTGCGCGCTAAGCTGTTAGTTGTCCGGCCGATGTGCGTGAGCTCGGGTAGTGCCACGTTCATCCTACTCCTCCCGCATCCACGTTATCTCAACAGTGCTGCAGGCAGAGTGGCCCTCTGGAGGAAGGTTTGAATGGGCTAATGACCCCTTAGCTTGGACAATGGCAATTAGATCTTGTGTTTCTGGTGGGCTAATCAGTCCAGGGGTTGTGAGCCAATGAGACCTGTCATCCAATCCCCACACACATTCCCCAATAAAGGTGCCCCAGCCTCTATCGTGACGGTGATGAGGAGGTGTTAACAAAGATGTTATTCCTTCTTTCAGTAAGATTAGCAAGTTAAATGAACCCTGGATAGACTCTGCCAAGGTTTTCATACGTTTGCATAAGTTTAGTAATAAAGTTGTTTATTTCCTACTTTACTGCTTATTTTGTTAATCAATTTCTAGTCTCGTTTTTGGAAACTAATATTTGGGGATTTCCAAGATTTGGCTAATCATGAAACTATATGATATCAAATGGTGTGAATGTCTTGCTACTGTATGTACTGTCTGCCTCCCGGTAGTGCAATCTTTTCTCTTTCCAACAAGTCCCCAAATGTCTCCCTCCCCTGCTCTCATTCCCTTTTCCATATTTCTTCTGTCTTCCTCTCATTTCAATTCCCTCCGTATTTTTCTCTTTTCTACGTTTTGTCTATCTTTCTCTTTTTTCCACAATCCTTCAATTCCCCAAATTTTCCACAGTGCCCCCATCTTTGTCTCTTAACCACATTCTGTCTCACTCTCTTTCCTATTTTTCAACATTTCCTCAAGCTCTTTTCTTCATTCTCCCTCTCCTTCGCTCTCTCTCTCACTTTTATATTATCTCTATCCCTCCTTCATCCTCCTCCTTGGCTCTGGATCCAGGTTGAAGCTAGATATGGCTCAGATCTTGATGATTCGGTACATTTACCCCTATCCCCAAAATCCAGGTCAAATCATCTAACATGCCACCCGCCTGTGCCGGTAAACTGCTTAGGCACCTTACCAGTTCATTGAAAAAAAGGAGACTCTCCCTCCATGTCCCTCCCCTCCAGTGATGTCACATGGGGGTGCCGTTGGTCACATGGGGGGATTCCTCTGTGGTATAAAAGCCTCCCTGCCATGGCGGCCCGACAGGCAGTGCAATAGCGACTTCCTGGGATCGAAACAACAGCATAGTCAGAGCAGGAGGGAGGCCCTGACCCAGAGGATCTGAAAAGAGGGATCTGTCTGGTGAGGAACAGGAGAAGGAAGATGCCGAATGGAGAGTTTTTTTTAATTCATTATCATTTTTTAACAGTCTGTGCACTGGTAAGTAGTCTAAGGCACAAGCTACTGTATCGAACATTCAATAGTACCGAATGCTGAATATTGGGGACTTGATTCAAGACCGTTTTTTTTTTTCTTTTGCTTTTTTATTATGATGCTAAATTGCATTTACAGAAAAAAATCAAAAGAAAACGGACTCGATTTAATAAGAATTGAAAAAAAAAATTCACTTTATAAGAAAAAAAGTGAGAATTTAGTGAATCACCAGCTGGGAAAACAATGAAAGTCAATGGCACGTTTTACTCCTAAGAAAAGTAGAGAACTGTTTACTCCTTTCTACACTGTAGTAAAAGCTGCCATTGACTTTCATTGTCTTTTTATCTGGTGATTCAGTAACAGTGACATTCTCAAGCTTTTTTCTCAACTTAATTTTTTACTACCATGAGAATTTTTTTTCGAATCTTTACTCTTTACTCTCAAAAAAAGTGAGTAAAAAAAAAGGTATAGTCATGAAACAACTCTTATTTGGCCGGATTGTTCTGGCTCATCACTATACTTCACCCCCATCCGTTTTTTCGCCTTTCTCTTTATTATCCTCTGAGTGTGAATGTATGAGAGGATAATCCTAAAACCTTGCACAGGACCTGGCCTAAGGCCGGCCCTAACATCACCACTACACTTTCCATTATTTTGCTCGTTATTTTGCTTTTGTATCTTTCCTGTTATACTAAAGGGTGTCACGTGAGACAGATAGACGCTCTGTTCCAAATCAAACACCCGGCAGTAATGTACTGAAAAATAATAACCACTCTATTACAATATGCACGGTGTGAAAATAGCAATTATCTGTTTCAGCAAAAAAAATATATTATATTAATTTCACTATTAATTTTCTCCAGCAGAGTCATTTTTTTACCGCTCTGTTTTCTATCCTTCTTAATAAAAAACGGTTTTCTTATTTGTGGGTCTAACAAAGTTTCCACAGATTGCACACGCGACTGGTAATAAGAAGCATTAAAAAATAGCTTTCATTAGCTTCTATTGACTATCTGCATATTAACTGTCTTGCAGGCACATTAGCTTAACCTTCCCAATATGTTTAAAGGGAACTCGTTTCTAGGATAAGTCGGTTTCTGGTTTCCAAAGATTAAACAAAATTTTTCTACAAACAGACCTATTATGGGATGGCTATTAATGTGTTGAACCACTTAAAGCGCAACTACAGTCAATCTATGACCCCCCGTCCTGCCACCCTACCCTGGTGCTGTCAGGACAGGAAGTGACAAAAGGAAAAAACCCTTACCTTCTCCAAAGGTCAGCGCCGCTCCCCCCAATGCTCCAGATCCTGTTCATGTGAATGGCCTGTGGGAGCACACGCAGAGCGAGAGGGAGGCCGCTTTGCGTCATTCTCAGCGGCTAACGCAGGAGACCAGACAGACGGTACTGGCACGTGCAGAAAGTACGTTTTTTTTCTCTGTAAACCACCGTCGTGCCTCAGTGCCAGAGTAGGATGTCAGGGCAGGGGGGGCGGGAGTTTTAGATTGACTCTAGTTCTGCTTTAAATTCATTGTCCTGGCAAAAAAAAAATTAACAAAACTATACTCACCTTTTATGCACCAACAAACAATTTCTCCTATTCCAGTGCTTGGAAACTCACTTGATATTGGGTGGATAGTTGCGGTCTTGGAGGTCCTGAGCTCAGAACATGTGGTGATGTTATTTATTCATTAATAATAATTGATATTTATATGCAATGGTCTGTATGCTGGCGCACGCATTATCTGCATTGCTCTGATCTTTATTATTTTTGCAAAACGCTTATTGTGCATTATAATGTTTGGCACATTTTTTCACCTAGCACTTTGCACGGTCTTCACTTTTTAAGCACTTGGCACTTTATTATATATATCTCTTTTTCTTTTTTCACCATAAGCACTCCCTCCCACACATTTGGATTCTATAGCACTTTCTTGTTTCTGAAAAACGCCACCATACAGCCGCAGCAATACATTCATGTAGTGATAACATATCCATGATAAATATGAATTATAGCTCATAACAGGACAATTCTCTCCAGCATCCTTATTTGTGTATATGTTTTTAATCTAGTCTTTAATGTTGTGTGTCAATTTTTCAAGAATGATCTAATAAATTTATTTATTTATTTACATGTTTTGTGGTGTGTAGTAGTTATATATAGGGGCAGTTGGGGCCTAGGGCCCTTCATTTTTTGGTTATACACATGCATTTTTGCCCCATCTTACTAGCACCCAGTGTTTATTCTTTGGTTAATTTGTTGTGCATACCCGCACCTCTTTTTCTTATAACTGGAAACTCACTTGACTCTTCAATCCAGTCCAGCTCCATACATAGTGGTGTGTCAGGCCCAGCTATGGCTCAGCCATTGCATTGAGTAGAGCAGGAGTGGCCACTTCACTGTGATAGCAAGAGGACATGGGTCGTAATCCAGATAGACAGGAAATGGCTTTACTGGAACATGAGTGTAGTAAGAGAATGTCACCTTACATGGTGGTTAACGAAGACAGGGAAAAGAAGGAAGTACCATAGAGCATCTGGAAGTGCAGGAAATAACACAGCAGTAAATGCATAGAAACTACAGTTAAGCATTGGTCACAGTGCCATCTAGTGTCATACCTTTTCATAGCTGTAAATCTATCAGAAGTCACTAATCATATTTAAAGACAAGCAGAAGCTGTTGCAAAGTATTGCATCTCCAACAGAGGTCTGATGACACTGGACTGCATTGAGCATTTGGCTAAGTTTCTCAGTGCTAGAGTATCAGCTGCAGGGGATAAGGTAAGTATAGGTTTTTCATTTTAACATTTGCTCTGTCAGCTGTATACTGAACTTAAGCAAACCAATCAGGGATATAACTACAGGAGATACGGAGGTAACAGCAGCAATTAGGCCCATGAGGTCAGGGGGCCACTATAATTTGGCTCTTCTCCACCTTATTTGTACTTACATTGTATTATATCCAGAAACATAAAGCATTTTTAATGGCATCCCACGGAAGAGGGAAGCAGGGGATGTGGCCGCTAGCCTGCTTGGAGCCGCTGCCCTTAGATGCTGGTTTAGACACATGATGTCAGTGGCTCCGAGCATGCTGATTGGACTGAAGAGGTGAGTTGTTCTCGGCAATCTGGGGAGTTTGACACAGCGGGGCACCCCCGGTCGGAGTGCGGAGAATTGATTGGTACTTAGCAACTTCTGAGCTGATTGCCCAGTTTGAATCCTTAGGGTGTGCTCTAACAAGAAACTTTGGGCTGATTGGCCCCTTTAAAGTGGACCAACACCCAGGATTTTCACTATCCTGGGTTTTGGTCCACTTCCGCGGGCTGTGTGAAACCCCCCAGATCGCCCTAAAAAACTCACCTCACCCTGCTCCTACACGATCGCTCGTCCAATCAGAGCGCTCAGAGCCGCTGTGGTATGTACGGTCAAGCGACGGACAACCACAGCGGCTCTGAGCACGCTGGAGGCCGCATCTCATGCTTCCCTCTAACAGGGAGCGGCCGGCGCGGCTGCACGCCCTGCTAGAGAGAAGCGCGAGATACGGCCGCGGCTCGCGCATGCGCCGTTGGAATGGGGATAAGGTAAGGTTTCTGGGTGTCCTGGGTGTCCTGCGGGGTTTCACACAACGGGGCATCACGGTTTTGGATACCCCATGGGGAGGGATCTGATCGGCCCGGGAATCTTATAGATTGATTGATCCCCCCTGGGTGTTGGTCCACTTTAAATCAGCTTCCGGCAGCCACGCTGTTTGCAGCACCACCGGGGGGCACGAGCAGAGGAGCAGGGAGAGGAGGAGGCAGAGACCCTCAAGCTCATGCCGTCTGGAGACACAGTGGGACTGGACTCCAGGTAGGTGTACTGTGACAGTGGTGTTATTCCACACTCAGCACACACGGCCAGGTGTAAACTGCAGGACAGGCGTGAGTGTAGTAAATCACCCCTACTGTATTATATGCATCCAGAATTCTCATTATACAAACATAGACATCAGTACGAGTGAGGAAGTTCAGTCCACTAATTTGACATATCAATTGAATTATCTGTTGTGTTGATCGAACCCAAGTTAGGCCAAATTTTGAATAAAAGTTCAGGTTCGTGGGCCGAACCTAGTCCCAATTGAAATCAATGGGGACCTGAACTTTGGGGGGCGATTCTTCCAGCCCCCCACTTCTCACCCACCGGACAGAGGGGGAGCCACCTGTAAAGGGGTCCCCAGAGCATGCCAAAAAATAATGACCTGACCCCTGATCCGATACCTGGTTGGCGGCAGCGTTCCATTCCAAGTGGTGGCCATCTTTCTGTGGTGCTAGCCATGAACCATTTGAACAGAATGCCGCCACCAACCAAGGGCAGGATTGGGGCTTGGGTAAGTTGTACAGTACATGCAACTAAACCATCTAGGTAGGTGGTAACCACAGCACATATTTGGGGAGGGCCGAGCGCTGTGCTCACCCTCCCTTTGTTTTCTGCCTGAGAGACACCATCAGAGAGACTTGCAGGCTGATTCATTATTAGCGGCAGGTAGCGACAGATGAGCGTCTGTAGCAGGCATTTCGGAGCGCCCGCTAGTAGTCGCTGTGCTCGGCCATGGTTCACTAGTTCAGAGCCCCTCAGTTGCTGTGCAGCATTGTTGAATACATTGTGGGGCGGCGCTATATGAGTACAGCGCTGTATGGGAGCGAATGGTAGCGACTGGTCAGTGCAACCGACTCACACCATATTCATCAAAAAAACAGCCTCACACACCGCCGGCGCTCAAAAATGCTTTGCTGTAGCCCAGAGCACTGGAGGCTGTGTGAATAAAGTCCGTTTTTGAACTAGTAGCCACCAGTATCAAAGCGAAAACATATGGAATTACATTGTTAAAACATTGTGACATGAACACATTAATGCCAGACCTGTAATGTCAATTCTGCATAAATATATAAAAAATTAAAAATATTTTCAAAAAGGGCTTTTTCTATGCCAGGAGAGGTCACAACATTATTTGAGAATTAAAAAAAAAAAATAAAAATTAATAAAAACCCTGTTTAAAGAGAAATAACAGAACGTCCATAGAAATGTATGGGAGAGCGACAGGTACCGAGAGGTAATACGTGGCGCTCTGCAAGGCTGAATGCCGGTGCTGTACGCTGAGCCTGGGATAATGATGAATCGGATGCTACATGGCGTCATCCCAGTCGCTCAACAGAATCTGCTTGATAAATGTGGAATTGCGTGCTGTCCCTGCTTGAGAAATTGTCGCTACCTGTCATTTACAAGGCACTACCTGACGCTATCCCTTCATGAATAAGGGCCTAAGTCTAAGAGGCCGATTCAGTAATAACGCCAGGTACCGACAGATGTGCGACTGTAGCAGTATTTTCACAGCGGCCGCTAGTAGTCGCTGTGCTTGGCCGTTGTTCGGTTGTTGACAGCGACTCAGTCGGTGTGCAGTAATGTTGAATATTGGGTGAGGAGTCGCTATTTGACAGGTTCCGCGCTGTATGGGTGCGCATGATAGCGAATGGCCATAGCGACCGGCTCCCACCATATTCATTAACAAATCACAATCAAAAAATTCTTGCGCTGTAAAATGCATGTTTAAACCCCAGAGCGCTGGCGGAGATGGGTTAAAAGTATTTTTTTAACCCCCAAACAACCATATTTTTGGAAACCAAAAAAAACAAGTTTATAAAAACATTTTGTAATATGAATACATTAATATCAGACCTTTAATATCAATTCTGCACAATTTTTTTTTTTTTTTTACCTTAAAAAAAATATCTAACATGGCAGAAGTGGTCACAGAATTTTTCACATTTAAAAAAAAAAAAAAAAATTATTATCAATTAATTTTGAATATTTTAAGATTGTTCCACTGAAATGCATTGGAGAGCGCCAGGTAGCGAGAGGTCACACCTGTCGCTGTTCAAGGTCGGACGCTGGCGCTGTGGGCTGAGGCTGGAATAATGATGAATGAGTCGCTATATGGCGCTATCTCAGTCGCTAAGCAGGATTGGCTTGATAAATGTGTGATTGTGGTGGGGAGCCGGCGTTCTCGTGGCGGTGCCCGTCATTACCAGTCGCTCACCAGTCACTACCTGGCGCTATCCCTTGTTAAATAAGGGCCTAAATGTTTGTGCAGACATTGCTACTTCTTTACTTGTGTGTGCACGAGCAATGCAATACATGGACCAGTCTGTCTAAAGACATTGCAATAACTTAACTTGCTTGCACACACACAATGAAAAAAGCTTTACTTGCCTGCACAGTGTTCCAGTAAAAATGGGGTTTTAGGTAGAGGCCAATTGGACTCCCTGTTACATTGGGAGAGCTACAATCCAGCTGATCTGGCCACTGACCTGCAAATCAACAGCAAAAAAAAAAAATAGGATGTGCTCATCCAGTCAATATACTGTATAGCAGTCAGAGGTATAAAGGGGTGTGACCACACTCCATAGACAAAAAAGAAATGTAACCCTCTGCACACTCCTACTATTGGAAGACCTAGCTAACACGTGAATAAAAACATGGACTGTTAGTTAACATAGATTGCAATGAATGTAAATGCGAGGTAGCCACAACAATGCTATTGCATTTGCAGGTCAGTGGCCAGATCAGCTGGATTGTAGCTCTCCCAATGCAAAAGGGAGTTCAATTGGCCTCTACCTAAAACCCCATTTTTTTTATTGTAACACTGTGCAGGCAAGTAAAGCATGTTTCATT
This sequence comes from Gastrophryne carolinensis, assembly GCA_027917425.1. Lineage (NCBI taxonomy): Eukaryota > Metazoa > Chordata > Amphibia > Anura > Microhylidae > Gastrophryne > Gastrophryne carolinensis. The sequence continues at coordinate 450,184,363 of CM051237.1, forward strand.
GTGTGTGTGCAAGCAAGAAAAGTTATTGCACTGTCTTTAGACAGGCTGATTCATGGATTGTATTTCTTGTGCACACACAAGTAAAGAAGTAGCAATGTCTGCACAAACTTTTAGGCTTAGTAATGTTAGGGACGAGGTACAAATTGGACGGCCTTGTTGTGGCTACCTCACTTTTACATTCATTGCAATCTATGTTAACTAACAGTCCATGATTTTTAACAAGTGTTAGCTAGGTCTTCCAATAGTATGAGTGTGCAGAAGGTTACATTTCTTTTTTGTCTAAACACTGTTTGTCCCTCTAGTAGCTATATGGTCCATTTCCATGCCTGGAAATACACAAGTTGTACAGTAGCTTCTGGCTGCTGCCCTTTTTAGGTGAAGCTGAACCAGCTTTTCTGGGTTCGGGCCAAACGCCGACCACTGCCTGAAGTCCGTGTTTGTGTTTGGAAACCGAAATCGCAATGTTCGATATGAATCAGAACTTGGGGTTCAGGTTCACCCAACACTATTAGGAACACATATTCGGCAATGCCTCCGTAATTGGTACACATTAAACTTATGTAAAAAGGGATTAATAAAGTTCAAAGCTTGGTCACCAACAATCCACATCATACCAGGTGCTTCCTAGAAGATAAGGCCAAAGTTTCATGCATTTCAAGATGGATTCCTGGCAAAGTCCAACGGAGGAACTTGGCCAGAGGGCTCTCCTGCTCTCATCTGGCCAAACTCCTGTCACCCAACTGGCTGCTTCTTTACAAAGAAGTTAACTATGCAGGGAGCAAGGAAATATTTCTGCTTTCAGAACCCACCAGGTGACTTTCCCATAGAGGTCACAGCTAGAGATGAGCGAACCGGTTCGGACGAACCGGAATTCGCTCCGAATTTCAGGAAATATTCGATTCGGCACGAACCCGAATATTTTGTGGTTCGTGCCGATCGAATTTTTCCTGAAATTAAAAAAAAAAAAAATGGCGGCATGGTGGGAGCGGGCCGGCCGGATCCGCTGTCAGTGGAGCCGGCCGGCGGGCCGGTAAAGCCGGCTGGCCCGCTCCCACCATGCCGGCATTTAAAAAGAAAGAAAAAAAAGCATTTTTGCCGGCATGGTGGGAGCGGGCCGGCCGGCTCCGCTGTCAGCGGAACCGGTCGGCCCGCTCCGCTGTCAGCGGAACCGGCCGGCCCGCTCCCACCATGCCGGCATTTAAAAAAAAAGCAAACACTTACCTGCAGGTCCGGAGCGTGGAGGCCGGCGCCGCTCTCAGCTGTCATCTGAGGGCGCGTCATAAGAGGCGCCCTCTGATGACGCGCCCTCAGATTTTTTTTAAATGCCGGCATGGTGGGAGTGGGCCGGCCGGTTCCGCTGACAGCGGAGCCAGCCGGCCCGCTCCCACCATGCCGGCAAAAATGCTTTTTTTTTTTTTCTGTTTTTTAAATGCCGGCATGGTGGGAGCGGGCCGGCCGGCTTTACCGGCCCGCCGGCCGGCTCCCACCATGCCGGCATTTTTGCTGGGGAACTTCGTAAAAGTTCGATTCGGCCGAACCCGAATTTCTTTGTGAAATTCGGCGAATCGGCCGAATCGAACTTTTCAAAAGTTCGCTCATCTCTAGTCACAGCCACTGGATAATTATAGTAGAACTAACTTTTCCAAAGAACAAAAGATTTGGCTGTTTATCAGCTTGAAATAAGCCAACAAGTAGCGCTTTGGGTCGGCGGTGCGCTTGGCTGCTATGTAGCAATCTGTTTACTTTTTTGGAGCCAGAAAGAACCGGTGTCTTCTCGAAACAGGAACATATTAATGAGCTCAGATTAAAGTTTACCAAGGCTCTCGGACGCTTCCTCCAGGATTTAAACAAACAATTATTCCTCCTCTGCCATCTGCGGTGACGCACAGGAGGACGCTAGATGCCATTTTTTTAATTAAACCCTTGCAACATAATATTTTACACTTCGCTTCGGAAAAACTGCCTAAATCTGGCCGCATGACTGGTTCTGTGCAGCGGCCGGCTGCAATTATTGTGTCGGTGCACGTGCACATACCCAGTCTTGTGAGAGAGAAAACTTGCTAGTCTGTTTTTACAGCGGATAATAATGATTACTATAGCGTTGTGTATATAGCGGAACCAATATTCTGCTACACTTTACGATCTCTGCAAATGATTTGTGCTGCTGGAAGCAGAAATGAAAATGTTATATTTAAAGTGACTGTACACCCACCTGCGATAATAAGGCAGCAAGCAGCTCACCTGATACCTGTCCCATGTACCTCTCCTCTATTTCTTGCAGTGCTGGGTAGAAGGCTTGGCAGGGCTCCAAAGTTTGCCCGCATTTCAAATGTATATTTCCAGGCTCATGCAAAAAGGCGGTCTGCCACTCTGTCTCATGATGCTTTCAGCAAGTCACAGTGGTCCCACAGCTGTCTCTGCCCTCAGAAGAGCAAGCTCCTGACTCATAAAGCTGCACCATGACATACCCTTCCCAGCTCAGCTATGACCCAGAAACTGAGACAGCGGCATTGCTTAGAATATATAAGGTATTTATATATAATTGGAGATTTTGAGATGCTTTAAAATGGCTCATTTGACACAGTTCCCACAGGGAAAAGCAGGGAGAAAATTAGCGTGTGCCTGGATAGGGAAATGAAATGAAACCTGGGGTACTCTGTATCCCCACGAATCAAAGGGACGGGAGCACAACCAATCAAAAAGTCTACAAAAATATTTATTCAAGAAAAATTTCTTTCTGTACAAAAAACATTTAAAACCAACACATCAGACACATTAAGGACACATTAAGGGCCCCCATGCTGGCCCTGATCACCTTCTTTCCTCAAAGTAACCCACACAATATAAGGCTGTAGCCAATATCAAAACACATTATAATTCTATCCTCATTGTCAGTGCACAAGAATAAGCCTAAAATAGTGTCCAAAGAAATCACAAACAATCCCAAAAATCTGTGATCAAACCATATTCAATAAATCAAAAAAATCTATACATGAATTTTCTTTGTGCCGGCACAAAAGACAAAAAAAGGAAGGGGAACACACAGTGCCCCTAACCTCACGTGTTCCTAAGTAAAAGAGTACGTGAGTAATGCAAAACATAACATAACATCTAAATAGTTAAACATTATCTAAAGTGCACAGTGCTGAAAAATAATAACAAATAGTAGCAGGTGACTCATGGACATGAAACATAAACAATAAGCAAAGATACAGCTACAATGAGGAGATACCCAGCTGGCAAGTGAAGAAGCAATAACAGCCAGGGGAGGAAAGCCAGGGGCAGCTGGAGAAACACCTGCGCTTCGCAGTACAGAGCCTGCTTCTTGCTTGGGTGGAATCATACAAGTATCCAAACTCTGCCTTTATACTCACCCCACCATCCTGCGGCCATGAAGGGCGGCGCACACCTGCCACACCACGTGTGCGCACGCACCATGGCCGGCCGCCGCCGGACATGACGCAGCGGATGACGCGCCCATCTCCAAGGACGCAGCCATCCGCAGCAACAGCCTGGCCGCCGCCCGCCGACACGCCCACCCCCTGGATAGGGACTTTGCTTGATCAGCTAGTGCTTCCCCTAGTGGCCGCTTATGGATTAAAAATAAAATCTCTCATTCAGTTTGACCAAAACCTTTTGAACTGAGCATTAATAGACCTAATTTGGGATGTCACTGTCTGTGAAGGGATTTAATTTGCTGTATCCTCAACTAGATGGGGCATCTTCTGGTATACTCAATGCCCCCCCCAATCATCTGATATGCCTGGTGCAAGTATGTGCAGCCAGGGGAAGTGGACAACAGAAGGCATGGGGGAGAGCGTTCAATGTTCATTTGTTGCCATGCATTAATATGCTTGGCATCGGGATGCCCTGCTGTCCGAAACCCTCCAGGTCGCCCAGTCTAACTCACCTTTCCCCGGTCCTATGTTGCATGTGTGGCCTCTCATCCAATCAGCATGAGTCGACCCAAGTGGCGCTGGCAGCCGCATTCCTGCTGCCCTCTAACAGGGAGCGTGCCCACGCCGGCCATTCCCAAATGCCTGGTGCAGGCACAAGCCCTACTAAAGGTATAGCAGACTGCGGCCACTGCTTGTGTATGTGCTGTTGGGTCCAGGGTAAAGATGCGTTTACTGGGCGACCTGGGGGGTTCCACACAGCCGGGCATCCTGAATCTGGATCCATCCAGGGTCATCAGCCATGGGTTTTGGTCCTAAGAACTAAGAAATTACAAATTTGCTTACAGTTGTCCTTTAAATTCAAGTGGACTTTGTTGGGTTTAAAATGGAGAAAATGTCAGTAGCCGAGCATGACTCACCCATGCATGGCTTATGTGAAGGTCCCCTCAGAAAAGCATTTAGGGAATGAGAAAGATGAGTCAGCAGAAGGGAGAAAGTTAAATAGGGTTTTCAGGGTGTCAGTGTGGAGGCAGCAGCTAAGTTTGGAGTTGCATGCAGCCCAGATCAAACTGAGAGAGATCTATGTCCCAAATTAGGATGCCCCACAAACAAGGGCCTATCACCAGGAGAGTAAAACCTCAGTGATTTACTTTAACCATGCTATTTATTCTATGGTTGAAATTCGAACCTCTTTACCATCTGTTGGCGTGGCACTGGCCTCTGCCCGAATAATTTTTACCTTCCACACTTCTGCAACAATGTGTTTTTTCATGACTGTGCTAGCGTTCCATACGCCTTCAGCTGACACCCAACCCACCCACACTCCCAATTAATGGAGCCAACAACCACTTCTTTGGAATTGATGGAATTTTATCGGCCACAGCCTCAACATAAAAAACAGTAACGAATAACAATGCACTCCCGTTCTCCTCGATCCAGGTCTGAGATTCTACCATACCATAACTACCAACAGGAGGGGAGGGGAGGCGGCCCGAAGGCTCAACTACCTCCCGAATCTCAAACAGAAGCTGATTCGTGAGCCCGGCCGCATCCCTCCTAGGCCTAGTAGCTCAACGGGGCTAACTGCCAAGATCCACCTTACCCCCTCACATTTGTCCCTCCCCTTGCAATCAGTCACCTATCCTCCTGGCCCATTTCAGCCGAAACAGCCGCTTCCTTGTAAACCCACCCCCACTTTCCGTGCCATCTCAGACCCGAACCGAGCAGAGGAGACGCCAAAGCTGTGACAAGTAAAATAATACAGTAAACAATGTATGTACAACAATCCCCCGATACATACGCATTGACACATATACCCAATAATTATCCCACAAATTATACATAATCAAAAGCAACTTCAAGTATCCCTGACAAATGTCAATAAATATATATTAATCTTCTTTCTCTATTCTTATCGTTTGTTGAATTATATTTATTTTTTTTATATATATATATAACATAATACAACACCTATTCCAAACAAAACTGCCCCAAAACACCAACCAGCCTTCCGCTGTGACCAATCGACCATTCCATCACCCCCAATAAAGGGCGGGCAGGAGGGAAAGCACGTTCCAGCGAAGAGATCGGGGGCCAAAGGGGAGGGGGGAACCAGCCCCTTTATATTCCCCCCTCCCCCTCCCCTGAGGTCACTTCCCCTGATCTCTTCCCCCAATCCCATAGGCTGGTCAGCTTCCAGCAGGAAGTGCAGGCCAGTCATGGGGCTGTCGACCTTAATTTGCCTTCTCAACAAACTTTGTGTTTCTCTATAGATTTGGTGATGATCTGACCTCCACCAGGTCATGCTTCTCAAGATTCTCTGGTTAACTTGAACTAACTCAAAGTAGACAGCAGGGTGTAAAACAGGACTGGACACTGCAGATGTGGGGCAACTATGGACTCCTGAAGGCATGGATAAGCAATGATGGTGCAGTGTTCAAAAGCACTTGTGGCTGCAGGACACAGATGGACTTGCTGATAAAGGCACAGGTGGTAACAGTAGATGCAGTACACATAGATGTAGGCATGGAAGATGCAGTGCTCAAATAGATTTATGGCTGCAGGGCACATATGGACTTGCAGGCACAGTTCATCACAACAGATGCAGGTCGTGAATAACCCATGGGTGCAGAAATAGGTTGTCACAGCAGGTGCAGACTACAGATACACTGTTGAATGCAGATATGGCTGTGCACCATAGATACATGAATGGATGGACAGATAGATTTGTGGTTGCATGGCACAGATGGACTCACAGATGAAGGCACAATGGGTCACAGCAGATGCATGGTACAGATCAACCCACAGATGCACTTCCCGATGCAGGTATAGGTGGACAGGTAAGATGCAGTACACAGATAGACTTGTGGCTGCGAGGCACAGATGGACTCACAAAGGAAGGCACAGTTGGTCACTGGTCAAGGGGAGCCATTGCCTTTGCCTCAATTTCTGAGTTGTGGCTGAGCTGGGAAGGGCGTGTCATAGCTCAGCTTTATAAGTCATGTATGTGCTCTGCTTTGGACCACTGTAACTTTCTAGGCTCACTCAAGCAAGCAACAGAGTGACTGTTAGACCACGTTTTTGCATGGTCCTGGAGAAATGGCATTAAAAGGTGGGGCAAAAAAATAGAGGAGGGGCCCATGGGAAAGGCTTTAGTAAACTATCAACTTTTTAAGGGGCTCGAAGTGGGACAGCTTAAAGTGGACCAAAACCCAGGATTTTGACTATCCTGGGTTTTGATCCTTGCCCCCAGGTCACCCCGATCAGGGATGCCTTGCTGTGTGAAACCCCCCATGTCACCGAAACCAACTCACCTCTTCCCGGTCCTACGGCACATGTGTGGCTGCTCATCCAATCAGCGTGCTCGTAGCCGCTGATGTCACGTTGTCTAAGCCGAGCGGCTCCGAGTGCGCTGATGGCCGCATCCTCTGCTACCCTTTAACAGGAAGCGTGCCCGCTCCGGCCATTCACAGATGCCTGGTGCCGGCACGCTCCCTGAACCAGGAAAGAAGGTAAGTGTATGGGGCGACCTGGGGGGTTTCACACAGAGGGGCATCCTGATTTTGGATGCCCCGGGGGAGGGAATCAATCGGCCTGGGAATCTTATAGATTCTCGGGCGGATTGCTGTGGGTTTTGGTCCACTTTAAACCAGTTTGTGGGTTATGGGTGTGATGGGGAGTGGTTTAGGAGTGTGGCTTATTTACAGGCTTTTGAGGAACAAATATTCACAGCATTTTATGCTACTCATGCATGTAACTAGATGTAGCCCCGCCCCCAATCACATGATCTTCAGTCCATAAAAGATGTTGGTGATTGAGCCAATGCTCAGCCAATCAATGAATTCCACTACAGCCATTCAGCCAAAGAGTCAGAGCAATTGTAAACTAACCGGAAATCCTGCATTAGGGGGCGTTCTTCCTCAAAATGTCAGCAAAGTGGGACATTTAGGTGCCCCCAGACTTTTCTGAAGGACAAAGGAATAAAATGCAAAGAGGGACAGGCCCACTAAAAGAGGGACATCTGGTTTATTTAGGCATCAGTGATAAGCCAGAACAGGGTATATCCAGTTCTCAAGCTCTCCGGCATTATACTATATGGTAGTCTGGAATGCAATGGTGGCTTGCCATCCCCCTGCCTGACATGCCAGCAGACGGTTCGCTGGAACCCCGTGCCACATTACCCGACCTACCACCACCTGGGAAAAACCCAGTGGGTCAAGTGGGTCTGGGCCTGGCTGACAGTCAATCCAGTATGGGAGAAGGTGAGTATTTGGGACCTGGGTGTGGGGGACATCACCAATTGGGATGTGGGGGTTGTAAGGGGGCCCCCCGGACACAATCAGCAGTCCCACACCACCCATCAGGATGTGGGACCGCTTCAAACTTGTATAGACTTCAAACATATGTATATAATTTTATGATTTCTCTTTGTAAGCTTTAACAAAAATAAATCTGTAAAATAATGTGTTACAACATAAAACGGATTTAGGTTTAGAAAAACGAAGCAAACTGCAAATCTAATAATATACATAATAACCTCCCCATTGTGTTCTATGGAAGTGATTCAGGATTAAGCAGAGTAATAAATATGAAACAAAGCTAAACATATTGCTGTATGCAAAGTAATGGGTATTTCCTTGTTAGACCCGTCCAGTGAAATCCTATAAGGACACGCGGCAGGGTAATAATCTAAGGCTGCTGTTACATTTAAAAGAAGCAGAAAGCCTCTGTGAGTTGATGAGTAATTGCAGCTCTCCATTACAGATTATTACAATAATTACAATTATGATTTAGCAACAATCTCTAGCTTGGCTTATGGCCGCTTATCACCTCCCGGCTTATATGAAATGATCTGACGCACAGCAATCCGGCGTTAAAAAGCAATGCATTACAACTGAGTGAATCGCAAATAATGCTCATTACAGAGTCATTATTGATTAATATTCCTTTCTGAGGACGTATAATTGACTATTGATTCAACACAAAGAGGCAACACATTACACTCTACAGAGCAGAGAGTTACTGGGGCCTCCATAAGGATTTCTGAAGCAGATAAATGGACTTGCCTTAGAAAACAGAAACATGGTTCCTAATGTGTGGGACGTCCTGGGCCCATACAACGCGTCAGGCAGGCTGATTCATCACTAACGCCAGGTAGCGACAGATGAGCGTCTGTAGCAGGCATTTTCAGAGCGCCCGCTAGTAGTCGCTGTGCTCGGCCGTGGGTCGCTAGTTATTAGCGACTCAGTCGCTGTGCAGCAATGATGAATAAATTGTGATGAGTCACTATTTGACCAGTACAGCACTGTATGGGAGCGCATGTTAGCAACTGGTCAGTGCGACCGACTTACAACAAATTCATAAAAAAAACATCCTCACAAAACTCGGGCGCTGAAAAATGCTTCTCTGAAGCCCAGAGCGCCGGAGGCTGTGTGTTTAAAGTCTGTTTTTCAGCATCTATCCACTAGTAACAAAGCGAATTACATTGTAATAACATTGTAACATGAACACTTTAATGCCAGACCTTTAAAGTGGACCAACACCCAGGGGTGATCCCGAGCCGATCACCTCCCTCAACGCGGGGCATCCGAGATTGGGATGTCCCGCGGGGTGAAACCCCCCCCAAAAGCCCCAAAAAACCTTACCTTATCGGCGACGGATCAGCCGCCGCCGCCTCCCGCGCGCCCCTCTAGCAGTGCGCGCGCCCGCACCGGCCGTTTCTGAATGGCCGGCGCGGGCGCACGCCCTGTAAAAGGGACGCGCGGGAGGCGGCGGCGGCTTGTCCGTCGCCGAAAAGGTATGTTTTTTTTGGCTTTTGGGGGGTTTCACACAGCGGGGCATCCTGATTTCGGATGCCCCGCTGAAGTGGACCAACACCCAGGATAGTGAAAATCCTGGGTGTTGATACACTTTAATGTCATTTCTGCAGAAATATATAAAACATGAAAAATTTTTGAAAAAAATGCATTTTCAATGCCATAAGAGGTCACAACATTATTCGAGATTTAAAAAAAAAAAAATAAAAAAAAACAAAAACACATTTAAAAGAGAAGAAAAGGATCGTCCATTGAAATGTATGAGAGAGCGACAGTTAGCGAGAAGTAATACCTGGCGCTGTGCAATTGGACGCTACATGGCGTTATCCCAGTCGCTCAGCAGATTCTGCTTGATAAATGTGTCATTGCGTGTCATGTCCGGCGTTCACCTGTCGCTAACAAGGCACTACCTGACGCTATCCCTTCATAAAGAAGGGCCTATGTGATTCTGGTTGATCTCAAGGGGGACCTTCATAACATGTTGATATAAATACTTTATTTATTTCCTGCCCTCAGCTTTTATCTATATAGTTATAATAAATAAATAAATAAAGGGGGTGGGAGCAGCTCAATCACTATTATTTATACAAAATTGTTATTATTATTCAGGGCCTGGGAACTAATTTACCGCCCAGTTTAACCCTCTCATCAACTAAAAATCAAGCAACAAACATGTCTAGCTATGTGGAAAGACAGAGATTTGGTTGCATATATCTGCAGATACATGTGGAAGCCACACTGCCCCGACAAGGCACTCTGTGTTTAGTGTGGTCCCTACTCTTAATTCTGAGCCCCCAAAGTTGGGACATGCAATGCAGACAAATATCTGAGAGCTACTCACCTGGGAAGCTGCCAGCCTCCCTTTAGAACACTTCACAGGGAGAAATCCATATTGACTGAATTGCTCCCTGTTTGTGCTCATGGCAATTCAAATGATGAGAGGGTTAAACTGGGCGGTAAATTGGTTCCCAGGCCCTGAATAATAATGTTGATAATTTTGTATAAATAATATTGATGGAGCTGCTCCCACCCCCTTTGTTCAGTATATAGTTATAACCCTTACCATATGGGTTCATTTAGCACTCTATATTTCTAAATGTCACTTTCATTATAGCCAAATTCTCAGCACGTAGCACTTTATATATATTTTGTAACAACTGTTGTTTTGTGGTTTGTAGTTTTCTCTTGTATTATCAGCACTAGGTTAAAAGAATTAATCATTGTACTTTTGCACACAAAAAAAAAAAAATTCTATAAGCTTTGTAGGAGCAACACCTTCTTGAATTTCACTAGCTTGCAACATATGGTTTAGAGGTGTAATGAGATTTTGTGATACATGAGGAGGGCAGTGTGCAATAAGATCAATTCTTTTATTGTAGTTAATTGAGTTCCATTATCCTTGGCAGCCTTTGTGTGTGTTTTAATTGTTTTTAAATTGTCTGTTCTTGTGTGATGTTTTTTATGTATTTGATTGATTTTTGATTTATTAAAGATTTCCATAATTTTTGATATGTTACCCTGGTTGTGCGGCTTTCTGTTCATAAGGACCACATTGGGCTGATCTGGCGGTCCTACCTTTGTTGTATGGTTCCTGATGTGTCTTAAAGGCTGACAGCACCTACATTTGTGGCAGTCCTGGGTGGGCATAGCCTTGCCAAGGCCCCATAGCAGGGCCCCCCATCGGTGGCATCAACAACCCCCCCGACACTGTCCAACAACTCATAGGCTTGTGGTAGCAAGGAGATAGAGAGGCAATGGAGACTTACGGCCTTATTTATCAAGGGCTAGCGCCAGGTAGTGTCTGACGAGCGCCAGGTACCACCAGCTAACGGCGGCTACCGAATCAAGTACGCCCGGCGGCGGTCACAATGACGCATTTATCACGCTAAATGAGGCTAGCGCCGGCGAGAGCGTCAGCTAGCGCGGGATTCATCATGTAGCCGACTGCAACGAACAGCGCCGCTGCTAATCCCATCACAGCGACAGGTATGACCTGGCGCTCCCTGGCGTGGTCCAATGCATTTCAATGGAGCAATCTTTAAATAATCATAATTAATTGCTATTAATGTTTTTTTTTTTTTTTTTATTTTAATGTCAAAAATTCTGTGACCACTTCTGCAATGTTAGGATTTTTTTTTAGTAAAAAAAAAAAAAAAATGTGCAGAATTGATATTACAGGTCTGATATTCATGTATTCATATTACAAAATGTTTAGAAAAACTTGTATAATTTTTACATATAAAAAAAAAGGTTGTTTGGGGGTTAAAAACTACTTTACACACATCGCCGCCAGCGCTCTGGGGTTTAAACAAGGAATTCACAGCGCGAGAAATTTTTGAGCTTGATTTGTTAATGAATCTGCAGCAAGCCGTTCGCTCTGGCCATTTGCTGTCAGGCGCACCCATACAACGCAGAACCTGTGAAACAGCGACCCCTAACCCCGTATTCAACATTACCGCACACCGACTGAGTCGCTGTCAACAAGCAAACCCCGGCCAAGCACAGCGAATACTAGCTGGCGCTGTGAAAATCACGCTACTGGCGCTCATCTGTCGCTACCTGGCGCTATTAATGAATCGGCCTCCCCGGCCCGCAGGAACAGCCAATGAGAAGGAGAAAGCAGCATGGCTTGGTAAGTAAGTAAGGCTGCGTTCCACGGACCTGGGGGCACTTCCCCTATGGTATGTATGCCCCTGTGGGTAGGATAGAAATTTTCAACAAAAATACCCAGTGCAGGGGATTACGGTAAATGTTACATGTGCAAGTGCCCCTAACAAAACACAAATATAGGGTCATACTTAAACCGGACCAACAGCCTGGCACAGGTGGAAAAGAAAGGTAGCAGCCATATTGGAGCTTCCACTCCCAACTGACATAATTTACAATGCACAGTAACAGGAAGCACAGAAGCACTTCCTGTTTGCAGGTGGCCTACAAATGCATGAACACCATCTTGTTTTTAAAACTGACCCCAGCAGGAGGAGAAAAAAGGTAAATGAATTTTTATGTGCTGCAATCTAAATTGGCTTTCTGGCACCCGGGGCAAAGATTCAAAATGGCGCCCCCTCCTGTGTTCAGGCCCCCCTTTGGTGCCCCCCTGACCTGCTGCACCTGGCCCCTAGCTATGCCCCTGGAAGGATGCATATGAGCACTATTTGTTGTATTGGTCTGGTTTAAGTCATTTTTGACTGTTGTTCTGCTATAAAGCAGAACAAAACCCTGAACCCTGGGTGGCTGGCCTTCCCAGTTTTGAGATGCCCCACTGTTTGAAACACTCCCTTCCCGGGGTTGCCGAAAAACACACCTCTGCCCTAGGTAACATGGCAAAGTAAACATCGGAAGTCGCATACCCGCAAACACTTAGTCTAGACAATTCCTTTTAAGAGGGTTTATATTAGGTTTGGATCAGTCAGCAGTACACCTGTAGCGGGTGCGTGCCTAGCCGGGGGCACGTGGTCTGGGGAGCGAGGGGGGGTTCCTGGACCTAGGGTAGGGCATCCCAGGTTGGTGTGGCATGTGTGGGTGGAGGTGCACTTACTGGCTTCAGTCGTCGCTGATCTCCATTGATGACTCTTAGGTGAACTCAACATGGTCTTTATTGATAGGCTTCCATCCATGGTAACACAGCAAAGTTCAGTACAGGCATAATCCAAAGGTTACAGCAAACAGTACAATCCATTGGTTTCCTCCATGGCTAGCTCTCAGCTGCTCCACTACATTGTAACGCTTCCACCCAGTCTTGGCTTAGAACATTCTAGAAGGGTTGGTATCTCCCTTATTTAACCTCTGTATTGTTGCTACTACAACTAAGTTGCGAGTCTCCAACCAATGCCACCTGGCTAAGTCTCTATTTATTAAACTAAAGGGGAACACCAGACCAGTAAAGTATTGGTCAGGTCCATTCCTTAGACAACACTGTCATCATGGGATTTCATGACGCAATGGTCCCAAGAGATGCATCAGGTTTCTAACGGGCAGGCTGATTCATCATTGGCGGCAGGTAGCGACAGATGAGCGTCTGTAGCAGGCATTTTCAGAGCGCCTGCTAGTAGTCACTGTGCTCAGCCGTGGGTCGCTACTTTATAGCGACTCAGTCGCTGTTCAGTAATGTTGAATACATTGTGAGGAGTCGCTATTTGACAAGTACAGCGCTGTATGGGAGCGCATGTTAGCGACTGTTCATAGCGACCGACTCACACCATATTCAGCAAAAAACAGCCTCACAAATCTCTGGCGCTGAAAAATACTTGTTTGAAGCCCAGAGCGCAGGAGGCGGTGTGTTTAAAGTCTGTTTTTCAGCATCTATCAACTAGTAACAAAGCGAAAACATATGGAATTACATTGTAGCAACATTGTAACATGAACACTTTAATGGCAGACCTGTAATGTCATTTCTGAGGAAATATATAAAAAATAAAAAAATTATGAAAAAACTAATTTCAATGCCAGAAGAGGTCACAGAATTATTTGTGATTTTTTGGAAAAAAAAAAAACAAATACCCCGTTTAAAGAGAAGAAAAGGTTCATCCATTGAAATGTATGGGAGAGCGCCAGGTAGCGAGAGGTCATACCTGGCGCTGTGCAAGGCTGAACGCTGGCGCTGTTCACTGAGGCTGTGAAAATGATGAATCAGACGCTACATGGCGTTATCCCAGTCGCTAAACAGATTCTGCTTGATAAATGTGAAATTGCGTGCCGTGCCCGGCGTTCACCAGTCGCTACCTGTCGCTACCTCTCATTAACCAGCCACTACCTGACGCTATCCTTTCTTAAATAACCCCCTAAATCTATTTAAAGGTTTCTATCACTATCAGGGGCTTATTCCACTGACAGGGCTCTAATGGTTCCTACTTGTAGTGTTGCCCATGGTTTCCACCCGTCACACACCCTCCTGCTCAGAGAAGGCTTTCTAGGAAACTGGGGACAGGGTCCATCTAAGCAAAATCCGGGGGCTATGAAACTTCCTTCACATATCAGTGTAGATCTACATGACTGACTGATCTGTTTACAGGTTCTCTGACTGAATCCAAAAATACTTCTGGAAGTGGAAATCCAAATCCAATTTCCAAAGGTCTGGTTGGGAGCCTGTGAGAGACATGTGGAGGCTGATTCACTACTAATGTCAGGTATTGCCAGATGAGCATCTGTATAGCGGCGCTTAGAGCGTCCTCTAGTAGACGCTGTAAGCGGGTATCGGGCGCTGTAACATAGCGCCTCAGTCACTCTGCATTGATGAATGTCAGGGCAGGCGCCAGCACTGGGCGTACCTGGGCAGGTTCCCCTGAATCTTGGGAGGGCCCACCTCATTCCCTCTATCCAATGTTCCTTCTCTTTCTTTTTTCTCTCATTCCTACTATTCTTTCTTCCCTTCCATTTTTTTTCCTCTGATCCCTTCTCTCTTTCCTGCTTTCTTTTTTTTCTCTCTCATTCTTTCCCTGTTTCTGTCATTCATTCTATGCTTTTGATCTTTCTTTCTTCCCATTTATTTTTTGTATTTCTTTATTTCTTTTCATCTATTCTTTCTTTTCTCTGTCATTTTTGTCTTTCTATTCTTTGGAAGTATTTCCCATACTTGCAGCTTTATCACCACACCGCAAGGGGCCCACTGAGACTCTGTCTTCCAAGGGCCCGCATAAACCTGATGAATGTGATGTTTGTTGGGCGCTCTAACACCAGTACACACCACACCACACCAAAGGACACACACAGTGTCAGCGCTCTAAATCTGGTCGCTATAGCATAGAGCGCCAGACGCTGTGTGATTAAAGTCTGTTTTTGAACACATATCCACCTGTAACAAAGCGAAAACACATGGAATGACATTGTTTTATCACTGTGACATTAACACTTTAGTGCCAGACCTGTAATGACAATTCTGCATAAAAATATAAAAAGTCAAAAAAGTTTCTAAAAGTGTTTGTTTGCAGCCAGGAGACGTCACACAATGATTGGAGCAAAAAAAAAAAATGTCAAACACGCTGTTTAAACACAAGCAAAATGAACGTCCATTGGAATGTATGGGAGAGCGACACTGAGCGAAAGGTAATACCTGGCGTTCTGGAAGCTAGAGCGCCGGCGCTATACACTGAGCCGCCTGTAATAATACACCGGATGCTACACGGCGCTGTTAGAGTCACTCACCAGATTCGCTTTCATAACTGTGGTTTAGCGCACGGTGCCCGGCGTTCACCAGACGCTACCTGCCGCTATACATTCTTAAATAACCCCCATAGTCGCACTATTCTTTGTATCAAGCCCAGTTGTACTTTTTGATTGCAAGAAGTGAGTTTATTTTCTTTTAACCTCACAGATTTTCTCTTCTGATTTATTTATAAGCTTATCTGAGACAGAACTTGCCAAGAGAAGACGCATCCCTGATGAAATCGGAGCGCAGCGTGTGGGTATATGGAGGAGGGAGCGTGGCAAGCAGGATTTCATGAGAAGCCCATGGGAGGACATTAGAGAGGACGGCAAGACGGGGCAGTAACGTGCACATATCACAGCAGAGGAGGGATGACCGGCGTCCGCAGTCTGTATTGTGGAAGAAAATCACCTAACAGTGTCAGGCTGCTGTCAAAAGCATATGTCAGCTCTGGTGAGGAAATGCTGAGGCCCCATCAGTGGGAAAATGCTGGGAGCCAAGCAGCGAGCTTGCTGGAATCTGGTCTCTAGAGCTCAAATTTCCTGCAATATCAAGAAGTTCAGAAACTTCCTAAATTCTGATGTTCTGGTCTCTAGAGTGTTACATGCAGAACCACAGGGGTAGGAGCAGGGAGGTGTGGGTAGGGGACTCTTACCAATAGCAAAGCTGGGCAGATGCCAGGGTCCACAGCACATTGAAGGGCTCCCTTCACTTGTTTTTCAGGGTTCAGGAGCAGTACATTTGGGGGGCAGCCACAATGGGGGTGAGGAATGTGAAATGCAGAGTGTGACAGGGAAGTAATGTACTTTCCTGGCTCTTGCACTTAGGTCTCTCTCCTGCCTCAGACACTATAAGTGACAGTTTTTTGATGGCGTGTGGAGGATGGAGGCTGACAAATGTGGTGCTGGAGTCCGGTAAGTAGGCCTACACTCCACACTTCAGTTTTGACACTCTGAATATAAGGCTATGGGCAGGGCTGGCCCAAGACATTGTGCTGCCTGGGTCCAAGAGTGAAATGCTGCCCCCCCCCCCCCCCAAATAAAAAAAAAAAAAAGGAGAGGTGATTTTTACTAGGTAAACTGGGGGTTTTCACATAGCGCAGAATCTCAATTCGGGTTTTGTTCCACTTTAAGTGAACCAAAACCCAGGATTTTCATTATCCTGGGCTTTGATACTCACTTAGGAACAATCCGATTTGTGATGCCCCACTCTATAAAAACCCCCAAATCTCCCCACTGTCATGGCTGGGGGGGGGGGGGGGTCATGAGGGGGCATTAAGGTGCCAGCACCTTTATTTCACCTTTTTTATTTACTATAGTACAGTAAACAAATACTATGGCCCCTCCCCTTGCAAGTGGCTGGCCTAGGCACATGCCTAGGTTTGTCTAATGGTAAATACAGCCATGCAGGTGATGAACTGGTAGCTTTCATCCCATAAATTGAACAGATTAGTGATAGCACAGTTTAGTTTTGGAGCCATGCATGGGACCCAGTTGAACCTACAGCTGTTACAAGCAGGTACATTAGACCCAAACTTCTTGGCCTCTGCCACTTGGCTGGATATCCAGCATTGGGCACGGTCTCCCAGCTTGATAAATAGAAGAACATGGAACAAGCAAGCCCTATTCTGGAACACTGCACCTCTCCATTAAAGAAGGCCACCAACCAGTACTGTCCTTCTCCCAGGTGTTATTCCTCTGTGACAGGGCATCTTAATTTGGGATGCCCAGTGTGTAGCCCTGTAACTGGACAAGCTCAACCTCAACTGTTCCAATTACACTCTATACAGGTGACCAGCAAACATGGCCGCCCAGGATGCACAGTCACCGTAACCAAGCAGCCACCCACGGGCAGGTGTACAGCTCTGCCACCGATATCTTTTAATCTGGCACCTGGACAGTACAGACTATAACGGGCAACCCGTGCCCACGGCCCTTGGCAGGCTGGAAGCCACCAGGCACCGGGCTGTAACGTAACGACCGCCCACCTAGCTCTATGAACGCCAGATAAGTTGGAACCTCCTCTCTTCCACGGAAGCTTCCAGAAGCAACCGAACTGAAGGTATAGTGAACGTGTGGCAGCCTCTCCCGCTTACCTATCACAGTGTGAAGCAGCCGCCGGTGTGCGCTATTCCTCTCTCCAGACCCGACTAGCGCTCTGCCTCCAGCAGTCCCCGTCAAATAGCGACGGCTCCCCCTGCAGTGGCTCAGCCAACCAGCAAGGCTATTGGTGGAAGCCGTGCCTTCCCCAGCAGTGCGCGCACTCTCCTGTCGCTCGCCTCTGCCCCCATTTTATTGCATCCCATGATCCCACCATGCCGCGTGTGCGGCGCTTCTCTCGGCTCTGCCTCACACACGCATTACGGAAAAGTTCGTGAATGACCCGCGTTCATTCCTTCTACGCTACGCGTTTGCCTCCACAGTCACAATGTTCCTGCCTGCTGCTGCCGCCAAATATGTTCCCGCCGCTGCCAGCAACGTGCCGCCCCCCTTAAAGTGCCGCCTGGGACCATGGACCCACCGGGACCCATGGTAAGGCCGGCCCTGGCTATGGGACCTTGCACTCTGCTTATTTAATTTTTGGGTCAGTGGGATCCAATTATGCTCTACATATTTAATATATTTTATATATGAGTATATTGGGCATTGGGGTCCGTTTTTGTTTTGCTGTGACAAAGTTATTTGTCAAATGGCTCTTATTGCTGTGAATAGGGAGCGTGTGCTGCCTTATCCCCGGCAGCGTGCACATGCTCCCATTTGATTGGTGGGGCAGGAGCATGCACACTTCCGGGGATGCAGCAGCGCGTTCTCCATTCTAGTCAATAAATGCCATTTGCCGAAAGACGGCTCTCATTGTTCGAGCGCCTGCGCATGCGCATGGATAGAGGTAGAGGTGAGTGAAGAACGTCACACAGTGGGGAATCCCAATTCGAGAACAAAACAAAACCTGGGAAAATCAAATTCATGGGTCTTGTTCTGCTTTAACAAACGAAAAGAATAGCTGATGCTTCATAGTGGCGCTGTAGGTTTAGATCCCAGAGATCACAATGGGCAGAACCGTACTGAAGTGTCTCTTATAAATCATATTAGACACATTTATTTGTACAGAACTTGCTTTGGCGTCAATAATGTAGACGCAGGACTTAGATGTCAGCAAATGTCATTTGATTGTTTTCTTGTAAAATTGCTTTTCTCACCAGTGTGTACTTAGGAGCACAACTAGCAAGAACAACTACAATGCAGCCGAAACGCACAGTAAAGTTTGTCCCCTTTGTCCCCAGCAGTGATATTCTGTAACTGTATTGAATATACGCTGATTAGCGCCTGTTACATACTGTAAACAAGATGAGTGCGGATAGGCCAAAAACTCCCCACAGCCACACCAAAGACAAACTTCCGCACCACCTTCGAATTCCAAGACCATACAAATTTTTATTATTTATGTTGGGCAGACACAAAAGACACAATTACAATTCCATTAAAAAACATGTAACTACGGACACTTCGCCCTGATGAAGTGCCGAGGGCCAGCCATCACGGAACGTGTAGGAGGCAGGGGCACTGCATTGTTCACAATCGGTAAAGTTGCCTCACTCTTTTATGGCTTTGGTCCTCTCTGAGTTCTGCTCCGCTTAAGGGATATTCTTAAAGGGATAGCTGTTTTGAGCACAGGCACATTATAATGGATTAGTATGAGTATGGGATCAAGAATTAGGGAGGTAAATATTCATGAATTGAGAAATTAGATTTATAGGTGGTTATTGGCACTTTAACATTAGTATATTTTGCACATGATTATTTTTGCACATGCAGTTTGCACTTTTTGGGAGGATTTTTGATGTGTAATAGTACAGATTCAAGGCTGTATGGATATTTTTTTTATTACAATTTTTTGCTTGGATGTTATATAACAGTGTAGTGTCCTATACAATATATGGTGTCGGTTATATGTTTTTTAATGGAATTTTAATAGTGTCTTTTGTGTCTGCCCAACATAAATAATAAACATTTGTATGGTCTTGGAATTCTGTGGTGGTGCGGAAGTTTGTCTTTGGTGTGGCTGTGGGGAGTTTTTGAGCTATCCCCACTTGTTTACTATTGGTATCAGGGGCGGACTGGCCATAGAGCATACCGGGACAAATCCCGGTAGGCCGCTGCTTCCCATCTGGCCGCCAGGCTGCCACACCATGTCACTGCGGCTCACTGGCCACTGCTGCAAAGTCCCGTGGCCCCTCGCCCACCTTCTTGTCCCTGCGGCCCCTTGCCCGCCTCCTTTCCGGCTGGTAGCAGCTTCTTCTCTCCCCAGCTTGTGTGGGAACTTAAATGGTGCAGCCCTGTCCCCGCCCGGCGGATAAATGAAGTTGCACACAGGCCACACACCTCGCTGGCCGTGTCAGGCAAATGAAGCGGCCGGGGGGGGGCAGGAGAAAGGAGGCGATCGAAAGGCCGCAGGGACAAGGAGGTGGGTGAGCAGCGCGTCCAGCCTGGCAGGGCTCGTGGGAGGTGAGGAGGAGGCAAGAGGCGACTGCTGGAGGACATCTCTGGTAAGTAGAATATTCTTGCTTTTTTTTTTTTTAGCTCTTTCAGACTCTCGGCCACATGACTTTTAGAACCTCTCTGCCTGGGTTAACGCAAACTTCCCTCTGTGCCAAGGAGGGTCCAGGTTTGAGGCATACTAATCCTCTACTGGTAAACCTAGAAATGAAGAAATGATTCAATTTATTCCTAGGTCTATATCTAAGGATGTAAAATGGTTCCCCACTGAAGTGCCCCACATCCCCAC
Source organism: Gastrophryne carolinensis (assembly GCA_027917425.1). Taxonomy (NCBI): domain Eukaryota; kingdom Metazoa; phylum Chordata; class Amphibia; order Anura; family Microhylidae; genus Gastrophryne; species Gastrophryne carolinensis. The sequence goes on from CM051237.1 coordinate 450,204,498, forward strand.
ATCCCCTAATACTAGAGGACTGATACATATTTGTGCAGCAGTTGTGGGGTACCTTACTGAACAGAGATCTGGGTATAAAAGGTATATCTTTATTGCTGAGGTTGCCAGTGGTGGACAGAGGTAGGTTACTGTTTAGGCATACCTCCCAACTTCTGAAAATGTGAAAGCGGGACAAGCCACGCCCCCGACCACACCCACTGCCACACCCATGCCACACCCCGGCCACACCCCCGTCACACCCTCCAGCTCCGATCCTCCAGCAATGTCGGCTGCCTTCACCCCTGCATGCCAGCCTGTGTAAGTTTTTTTTCTATCCCCAACCCAGCCCCCCGCGCGCTCACCCGCAAGCCAGGAAGTCAGTATCTTCGCGCCGGCCAGTGTTTATACAGAAGACGCCGGCGTCGTTGCGGCCCTGGGCACACCGCCACAGCGCAGGGCGTCCCGTGGACATTTGCTAACGGTCCGGGACCGCGGGATTTTGTGGAAAAATCGGGACAATCCCGGGAAAATCGGGACAGTTGGGAGATATGGTTTAGGGTCCCTGTGGAACAGGACCCACTGTGGTGTAGGTTTTAGGTACAGAAATCTACATGTTCACATCTTGCTACAGCAGGAAAACTTGATGACTTTGTGTTTTAGGCCTTATCCTAGGGGTGGGTGCTCTGGTGATTCCTTAGATGAGGTTTTGCATCTTATCCTCTGCCTCTGGAGGGAATCAAAAGCCCCCTTGTCACCATCAATTGTCTGAAAGGGTCTTGGTGCACAAATGTAGTAAACATGGCAGTGGGCAGCTCCTGTTGACTGCCAGACTGTCCAGACCTTTCCTACGATTACATTTGCTGGATGTGGTAAAGGCATTGAAGTGCTCAGGACAATGTGGCTGCGTGTTGTTCCAGTTGGACAATGTGAGGGTTTTTTTTGGCCACTATAAGCTGGTTTATCAGGACAGCTATAGTCCAGATCTACACCTGTAAAGGCCTTACAACTGGATTCTGCTTCTTATCATTAACCCAGCCATTAACTGAAACAGAAGCAGATGTGTAGATTTAAAATAACACCCAATTGTGGAGCCGCGTTTTGCAGGGGGATCGCGGTACAGATATATTTTGGTCCTTGCCCCCACTCTGTGAAACCCACCAGGTCACAGAAACCAACTCACCTCTTCCCAATCACAAAGTTGCCCCGGCTGGTGACAACCCTTGTCAGCAGCGTAAGGCCACATCAATCGGTAGTGATAGCAACATTGCGGTGATGGGGCTTGCTAGAAGTGGCGCTGCCTGCATGTAATGTAACATGGAGCCGGGCACAGTACAGAAGGGCCGGTGTGACCAAAAAAGTCCCGGCCCGATTTTGAATCCCAGTCCGCCCCTGATTGGTATTGGTATTGCCCCTTATTTCAGCCTACCAGAATAGCTGGATGTTGGAGCGGGCCATGAATGTGTTGTGGACCCCAGGGGAGCAGATTCCTGGTGATTCCTTGGTATTGCCTTACCACGCCTGTTTACCTTTTAGCGTGATCTTTACTGGTGCGGCGGAATTATTGTGTGTATAATTAATCTGTTACATACAGCGCTAATCTTTTCAGTGTGGCAAAAATCATTAAATACATTCAGCGCCTGAAAGTTGTCGGTACAAAGTGACACTCACTGGTGCTATTCTAATCGGCATAAGGGTCCAATGGGTGCTGACACAGCCGGCCAATACATAGCGCCCCAGTCCATGGTGATTACTTAACATCGGGCTTTGTGACGTGCAGCGACATTCTGTACAAATAGCAAGATCAAAATAAAAATAGAAACCAGTGCTCCAAAGTGTATGCAAGCAAAATGACTCTAAGTGGTGCACTTCATAAATAAGTCCCCTAATAGAATTTTCTTACTAGCACAGAATGAAAAGTTTCAAGGAGCTTATTCAAGTGGATGTCCTGTAAAAATGACATGACTTCATCTTAAATATGCAGCGGGGACCATCCTGAATAAGCCATGAAAAGGGGCCGCCGATACTCACCTCTTCCACAATCTACGCCCGGCATGAACAGGCTAGCTCACGGCCCTGCACATAACTTAGCAACCGCTGGCACACCGAGTCTAATTGGCTGGTCTACGACTGCCATGGAAGGTTCCTGGAAGGGGCAGATTGGCCATAGGGCATACTGGGCAATACCTTTAGGCCGGTGCTTAGGAAGGCTGCGGCCGGTGAGTGACAGATGCGGGAGGGCAGGTGGTGGACGGTGAGTGGCAGAGCTGGGTGGCCGGTGAGCAGTGAAGCAGGTGGCGGCCTCCAGTGAGCGGGGGATCGGGTGGAGGCAGGCAGTGAGCGAGGGTGAGCAGGGCCAGGAGGCAATGGAAGGCCGCTTCCCCAGGCGGCATTGGCAGGCAGGGCGGCAGTATACTATAGCGTGATAGTAGCAGCCACTGCATACAGTGCAGCGGTCAGCGTCGGCTACCGGCTGTTAGAACCTTAAAATCATTGGTGGTGCAGTGGTTCGCTCTGCCCCACACTTGCAGTTACCCAGTGTGTGCTGCTCAATTAATCAAATAATTGGTGGCACAGTGGCCCCGCCCCCTAAACCCTGGATTGAATTGGAAGAAGCTGGCTTACAGCAGGGGTTAGAGGGCAGGGCCACTGTGACACCAATGAATGATTCATTGAGCAGCACAGTAATTGTGCATGGGGGGAATCGGGACCATTGTACCACCAATGAACTTCTTAGTAGACCTGCAGTGCGGTGCAAGAATGAGGGGGTCAGAGGCAGCATTAATGATCACGCAGCTTGGACTCAACGAGGCCCCAGTCTCCACTGAACCATAAATGAAAAAGGTAAGCTTTTCACAGGGTTAACAGGCATATGGGGCTGGGGGATCACTGTGTGTCTGTGCGCTGCCTATACCTGGGGCATCCCAATTTAGTCGGCTATGTAAAACCCCAGGAATCGCTAAAAAAAACCTCTGCTCCCCTGGGGTCCACAACAAATTCATGGCCCACGCCAACATCCAGCTATTATGGTAGGCTGAAATGAGGGACAGTTGGGAGGTATGTGGAGGTGTTCTGCAGCACTGATCCTTATTTTGGGGGGCGGGGCGCTCTGCTGCACTGCTTGTTATAGAGTGATTGGGGGGATTCTGCACACTGCCTGTTATGGGGGGGGGTATTATATTGGGCCGGACACATTGCAGAAGGGCCGTTGTGACCAAAAAAGTCCAGGCCTGTTTTTTAACCCCAGTCCGCCCCTGATAAGGGGTATACAATAGGATGCCCTGTTTTCTGAACTTCCGCTTTAAAACAAACGAGTCTGTCCAGGGGGATAAAAAACAAAAGTCATACTCAACGTTTGTCCTTTGCTACATGTCTGTTCTTCTCCAGTTCAGAAAACTCACCAGGTGCCAGGCTTGAGTCCCCTGGCATCCATGTCAGGCATAGGGGAGCAATGTCCACCCCTTGCATCAGTCACAGTGACTGCACATTGGAATTAAGGGAGCGTGTCATTGCCACACCTTGGCACATCCTCTATTAGACTGAACAGAGTGGGTGCTTGAGTTCCCACGACTCAGTGGCTCAGTGAATACCCTAGCTCAGCACTCGTGAGTTTTTCCAAATGAGAGTAGGACAGAACTGCTGTGGTGGAAAAAAGTTACGCATTGCCCTGAGGAAGTGATGGGTCAGGCCGTCACGGAACGTGTGGATCAACAGGGGCTGTGCTGCCTGGAGGCCTGCCAGCAATGTATGCTGCAGATACTATTTATTAACCCTCTCCTCTAGCACTTGGAAATACAATTATTTGGAATTAGGAAGATTGCTTTGAAATTGATGCACTTTATACAGTTTTTTTTATATTTTCTGCACATGCACTTTATTGTATTATTTAGGGTTAGGCAATTTTAGAGGGAGTAAAGGACTTATTAGATTTAGGATGGGCTATGGGAGATAACGGGCAGCGCTCCTCTGGATTGTGTCATATTGTGTTAATGTTTTTTAAAGGATTTTAAGATTGTCTATGTAGTCTGGCTTGGATAATAGTCTGCCTTGGATAGTAAAGATTTGTATGAAGTTCTATCCCCTTAGCAAGGCTTGTACCCGCACCAGGCATTTGTGAATGGCCAGCATGGGCATTCTGCCAGTTAGAGGGAGCGGATGCGAGCGTGCTGATTGGACGAGAGGGCTGAGCAGGCGCCGCAGAACCAGCGGAAGGTGAGTTAGATCGGGCAACCTGGGAGGTTTCACACAGCGGGGCATCCCTGATGGGGGGGGGGGCAAGGACAAAAACCCAGGACAAAATCCTAGGTTTGGGTCCACTTTAAATTTGACCCTAGTCATTTGAATATGCTGCTATTTACTCCGTATCTTCATGTACACAGCTAGTGTCTGCTCAGGAAATGAATCATGGGTAATCCTTTAGAATAGACATGAAGCCATTAACAGAATGATAGTGACAGGTCGCCTTTAAGGTTTTAAGAAAGCAGTTAAGGCTCAGGAGCCTCCCTTATCATTTTACGGCTGCAGGTGTTCAGAGAGGCTCCTTGTCAGTTTCTGCGTGTGTGATGATTGAGTCCAGAATCCCGGCGCCTGTCACCGCGTTTATTAGCATGTCAGACAGGTGGGACATGATGTTCCTTAGCTGTCACTCCGCCTGATGAGCAGCACGAGATGATGTTAATAGACCCTGTCTGTGCAAAGAAAAGCATTTCACTCTACTTAAACGGTTCTGTGACATGTATTCTGTCCGGGTGTTTGTAAAATATAATTGGTTTAAAGTGGACCCATGACTAGTGATGAGCCACAATGGGGACTATCTGGTTCGGAAACCCTCTGACAGATTAGTCCCCAGTATCAGGCATTCAGTATTGCTGAATGCCAGATACAACAGCTCCGGACAGCACAACGTGTTAACTGGTATAGGGCTCCCTGAGACCCCTTACCAGTTCCCAAACAGTTAAACCCATCCAACTTGTGAAATACATTTGGCCAAAGCCCCTGCCGATATTCCCTTCTTAGGGTGTAGAACTAGAAATGGAGATTTTCGTTTTTTGAAACGTCCTGGAACTTTTTTTTTGCTGTTCCTCTCTGTGAGATGGCAGGGGATCAGCCATTGCATAAGTGTGGTAATGACATCATTGCCACACACAAGAGTGGCAATGAATGGAGGAGGCGGAGCTTTACAGCTAAAACAGGCGCCATTATCTGGGATTAGAGTCAAGCAGGAGCAGTGAAAATTGGCAAAAGGTGCTCTTAATGGGGACGCTAGTTAAAAATGTGGGTTTTGGTCCGCTTTAAATAAATCAAGTATATTCTTTTATCTGTCTCCTACCGGGTGGCATCCTCTATTCATGCCTGCCAAGTGGGGGGGCTCCCTCCTGCTTCCAGATTCCCAGGAAATCTTCCTCCTTGTCCCCTCCCTCCATTAACATCATTAGTCACATGGGGGAGATTCCACAGAGGCTCCTCCTCTGTAGTGTAAAAGCCTTCCTGCCCCAGTGGGTCAGGATTGGCTTGGTGGGATGCCGAGGAAGGGCAGCGGTGTGCTTAAAGTGGACCAAAACCCAGCTGGATCGTCCCAGGAAAATTGAGATGCCCTACTGTGTGAAACCCCCCAGGTTGCCCGCTACACTTACCTTAATCGTGGTCCAACGGCGCATGCACGGGCTGTGGCCGCATCCCTGCTATCCCTCTAGCAGGGCGCGTGGCCACGCCAGCCATTTGTGTTTGATGGAAGCGCGAGATGCGGCCGCCAGCGTGCTCGGAGCCGCTGAGCTAAGACGTGTAAATCACTCTGGGTTGACTGCGGCTACATCCCCAACAAGGCACTTTAATATTATATTTCACTATACAAAATGTGTTTTTTATTAGGACCCCCCAGACAAAACTTAGCATGAGGCCCCAGAAATAACAAGCCCATCCATGGGGAAGGGTTAGGGGAGACCTGCGTCCCTACCACTGCAGGTGCCGGGAGGACGGATGCAATAGCAACTCCCCGCCAGCAGCAGACCAGCACTCGCCAGATTAGGAGGGAGCCCCGACCCAACAGACCTCCACAGTGGGTGTTTCTTTTAAATTATTTTAAACCGGACCTTCAACCAGTATGTTTCCCCCACCCTGTACATACAGATTGCCCACATTAAAAATCACCCTACCAGTATGCCCCGACCCGGAAGGACCTCCACAGTGAGTGTTTTTTAAAATTATTTTAAACCAGACCTTCAACCTGTATGTTTCCCCCACCCTGTACATACAGATTGCATTGCCCACATAAAAATTCATCCTACCTGCATCTACTGCATTTTCTGAGTCTTTAAACACACATGGAGTCTCAGGCTACCTGCAGGCAGGAAGTGTCTTCTGACTGTGCCGTTCTGCATTCTGGGATTTCTGTCCTTTTCCTGACCCCAGCTCTGCTCTGTCTGAGCAAAGCACAGCTATAACCCAGTCCCCTGCACTTCCCTCCTCCTCTTCTCAGTATGTGATGCTTCTGAGGCAAGTTGGCGGCGCCCGTATCCTAGAGTCCTGAACAGAGTCGCAGCCCAGCGGGGGAAAGAATAATAAGTAAGTGACTAAATGCTGGGAAATAATTTTTTAAGGGTTTGGGCTTTTAATTAAATTATACTGAAGGACCGGATTAAAACTTTTTGTCTTCCCCTCGCTTGATTATCTGATGTCTCCTTGGTGGTAGATCACAGGGAGATCCCTGACGCATTGACAGCTTTAGCAGATCATCTGGGGTTGAGGCGCCATGCGAGGATTATGCGCCTGATGTGGTGCTGCGTGATAAGAAGCCCTGTGTATCTCCCTTTGTGTCTGGGTGTCAGTTTTTGGTGTTATACCCTGATATACACACAGTGGACCTGTCTGGCCTATAAGTAACCCATCACTGTGATATGACCGGCGGGAGTATGAGATGCAAACATTATTGCTGGCTGCTCTGGCCTCCACCCCTCCGTCAGCGCCTCCTAGTAGGTGAGAGCAGAGGGGGATTAATATCGCCAGGGTTTGTAGGTGGGGCCGTGCCATGTATGGGGTCACTGCTTTTTCTACTCATCCCTGTGTATGTTCTAACCTAGATTGCTGTTCCTCCCCTGTATTGTGTTTTTGTTTTCATGCTATGTGCAAAATCTCAATAAAGAAAAATGAAACTAAAACTTTTTGCCTTTAAACTATTGGTTAACTAGTGAGGGGTCCAAGTGACTCCTGAACCAGTTCACAGGCTATTGATGGCTGACATGCCACCACCATTGGTGGCTGATACCAATGCCCTTATTCATCAAGCGATAGCGCCAGGTAGTGTCTGACGAGCGCCAGGTAGCGGCAGCTAACGGCGACTACCGACTCAAGTACGCCCGCGGCGGTCACAATGACGCATTTATCAAGCAAAATGAGGCTAGCGCCGGCGAGAGCGACGGCTAGCGCGGCATTCATCATGAAGCCGCCTGGACCGAACAGCGCCGCTGCAAATTCCCTCACAGCGCCAGGTATGAGCTGTCGCTCCCTGGCGATGTCCAATGCATTTCAATGGAGCAAGCTATAATTAATCATAATTAATTGGTATTATTTTTTTAAATTTTTTTTTTAATGTCAAAAAATCGGAGAACACTTCTGCAATGTTAGGAATTATTTTTAAGTCAAAAAAAAAAAACAAAAAAAAAGTGCAGAATTGATCTAACAGGTCTGAGATTAATGTATTCATATAACAAAATGATTCTAAAAACATGTATAATGTTACATTAAAAAAATATGGTTGTTTAGGGGTTAAAAACTAGTTAATACAGATCGCCGCCAGCGCTCTGGGGTTTAAACAAGGAATGGACAGCGACAGCACATTCGGAGCGTGATTTTTTGATGAATATGAAGCTAGCCGTTCGCTCTGGCCATTCGTTGTCAGGCGCTCACATACAACGCTGGACCTGTGAAACAGCGACCCCCCAGCCCGTATTCAACATTACCGCACACCGACTGAGTCGCTGTCATCAAGCTAACGCCGGCCAAGCACAGCGAATACTGGCTGGCGCTGAAAAAATCACGCTACAGTCGCTCATCTGTCGCTACCTGGCGCTATTGATGAATCGGCCTCCCAATGTATCACCTCACCGCCTTTAGCGGTGAAGGAGCCACTTTTGTTTTTTAGAGTCTATAGCCATGTGGTGGAAAGAGCTTCGAGAGTTATTTAAAGAGAACTTTTTGAGAGTTATATAAAGATCTTCGAGAGTTATATAAAGAGAACTTTTTGAGAGTTATATAAAGATCTTTGAGAGTTATATAAAGATAACTTTTTGAGAGTTATATAAAGATCTTTGAGAGTTATATGAAGATAACTTTTTAAGAGTTATATAAAGATCTTCGAGAGTTATTTAAAGAGAACTTTTTGAGAGTTATATAAAGATCTTCGAGAGTTATATAAAGAGAACTTTTTAAGAGTTATATAAAGATCTTCGAGAGTTATATGAAGAGAACTTTTTAAGAGTTATATAAAGATCTTCGAGAGTTATATGAAGAGAACTTTTTAAAAGTTATATAAAGATCTTCGAGAGTTATATGAAGAGAACTTTTTAAGAGTTATATAAAGATCTTCGAGAGTTATATGAAGAGAACTTTTTAAGAGTTATATAAAGATCTTCGAGAGTTATATGAAGAGAACTTTTTAAGAGTTATATAAAGATCTTCGAGTGTTATATGAAGAGAACTTTTTAAGAGTTATATAAAGATTCTTCGAGAGTTATATGAAGAGAACTTTTGAAGAGTTATATAAAGATCTTCGAGAGTTATATAAAGCGAACGTTTTGTTCTGTGGCATAGAGTTATTTCTGTGTTTATGGGTTTTTATTTTTCTTATATGTGATAGTATTTTGTTGCTATTTTTTGATGTTTCTTCACAGATTATTTAGTCACCATTGCGCTCTGTCCCTTGTCGTTCTGAGGCGGCAGACGGTCGGCTGAGTTACTGCGAAATGATAGAGAGGCAGATATCTGGCTTGTTGGAGAGACTTGATTATGGGCAGCTGGCGGATAGCAGGGTGTTTGGTGGATCTCAGGTTTAATCTTTGCTAATAACGTTGGTGAGAAAACGCTCATGGGGCTGATTAGCCCGAGTAAGTTCCGGGGACGGCAAGCTGAATTGTTTTTCGTGGTATTCGTTCTCTTTAGGGGGGTTTCAGTTGCCAAAAGCACCGCTTAAATTCAACAAGAAACTGCAACGATTGCCATCTGTTATTAACTCCTGCAGTAGCCAATATTTTATTATCGTTTTAATATAATATTATTACTGTTTATTTATAACTGAGAATATCTTAGTATTATACTGTTTAACACACAGGGTATAATGGGCCAGATGTGACAGAGATGCAGCAAATACACATTAAAACCGATAATTGTGAGCTTACTATTTAAAGGCGAACTTCAGTTAAAAAAATCTATGGGAGTTATTTTAGAACGGATAGCGGCAGGTAGCGCCTCGTAGCGGCAGGCAGCGTCTGGTGAACGCCGGGTACTCTAGAGCGACTCTAACAGCATCCTGTAGCGTCACATGTATTATTACAGGCGGCTCAGCGTATAGCGCCGGTGCTCTAGCTTCCAGTGCACCAGGTATTACCTTTCGCTCAGTGTCACTCTCCCATACATTTCAATGGCATTTTCTTGTGCATTTTTATTTTTTGCTCAAATCATTGTGTGACCTCTCCTGGCTGCAAACAAACACTTTTAGAAACGTTTTTGACTTTTTATATTTTTATGTAGAATTGGCACTTTAGTGCTAGGTCTGGCACTAAAGTGTTAATGTCACAGTGTTAAAACAATGTCATTCTATGTGTTTTCGCTTTGTTACTGGTGGATATGTGTTCAAAAACAGACTTTAATCACACAGTGTCTGGCGCTCTATGCTATAGTGCCCAGCTTTAGAGCGCCAACGCTGTGTTTATGTCCTTTTTTATGGTGTGGAGCGCCGAGTGCCTGACGCTCTGAGCTGGCGCTACCTTTAGCTCCCTGCAGCGCTGTACTGGTGTAAGAGCGCCCAACATACATCACATTCATACCGGACAGGTTACTACAGCAAATGAGGCTGTTACAGCGCCCGATACCCGCTTACAGCATCTACTAGCAGTCGCTCTAAGCACCGTTATACAGATGCTGATCTGTCGATACCTGGCGTTAGTAATGAATCAGCCTCCACGTTTAGACTTTCGCAATCAGGGATGTAATATATTTGATAGGGCTTAAAGCGGAACAAAACCCAGCAGCGGCTGGCCTGGAATATAAAAGAATCCAGTGCCGGCCACTGGCTTTTCCCCGGGGCATCTTGAATCGGGCTGCAGCGCTGGCCATTTCTTACTACTTCCCCACTCTATTGGAGCATGCGCAGGCTCTCATCCAATGAGAGCCATATGCTATGTCTATGTCATTTGGCAGGCGGCTCTCTTTGTATACAGTGGAAAACACATGCTGCCGCATCCCCTGCATCCCCAGCGACATGTGCGCGCTCCTGCCTCGCTCATTCAGATAGGCTAGGGTGGGAGCATGTACACAGCAGGGGATGCGGTGAATCTCCATTGTACTCCCAATTCAACTCAATAAGTTCAGCCTGTCGAGTTACAGCAGATTGCTTTCAGAGTCTGTGCATGCGCCATTGGAGCCTGGACAGGTGAGTTTTACAGAGCGAACAGTAGGGTCTTACCCATACCAATTCGGGATGCCCTGGGGGCACGTAGTGAAAAACCCCAGAAAAGTCAAATTCCTGGGTTTTGTTCTGCTTGAAATCCATTCAGATGTTGTGGGGTAGCAGGGAGATTCTATACTATTGAACTGCATAGGGGCAGCTGTTTTGCCACAATTTAGACAGGCCTGCTTGTGATAAACCCAGTCCTACAGTCTGCATAAAGCCAGCACCTGTAATGACTCAACACTGCTCCGAAAGCTCTTAAAACATTTGAAACACTTTTTCAGATACCCTCCATCATTCTATGTCTCACATTCTCTCCATCATCCTCTCCTTTTCACATTGGCTCCATTGTTTTTCACATTCCCGCTATCATTCTTTTTTTCTAACGTTCCCTCCTTCGTTATCAGTTTATTATTTGGAAAATGGCAAAAAGTAATCGCCATGTGGAGGTTTTGGTCCACTTTATCCAAAGCCCAGACCTTAAATAAGCGATGGGAGTGCCTAGAAGTAAGTGTCCCAGCAATCCATTTATTCAAAATACATTAATATGCACCACAATCTAGTGTGATTGACAGGAACTCGAGCATAGGCCGCAGAACGCAGATGAAGTAAGAAAACTGGGGATCCCTGGGGTTTAAAGTGGACCAACACCCACCAGGATTGGCCAGGGAATCTATAAGATTCTCGGGCCGATCCAATCCCTCACCATGGGGCATCCAAAATCGGGATGCCCTGTTGTGTGAAACCCCCCAGGACACACACGAACCTTACCTGAATCGGGCCGCGGACACTCTAGCAGGGTGTGTGCCCGCTCTGGCCATTTGTGAATCTCGCGCTTCACTCTAGCAGGGCGCGCGCCCGCGCCGGTCATTCACAATTGGCCGGCGCGGGCACGTGCCCTGCTAGAGATTAGCGCAAGATGCGGCCACCAGCGTGCTCGGAGCCACTGAGCTAAGACGTCGCTTTGACGCGCACGACAGTCAAAATCCTGGGTGTTGGTCCACTTTAAAGCTGAACAAAACCTGGGAATTTGAAGCGGGTTGCCGCGCTGTGTAAGACCCCCCAAAGAAACCCGTCCAATCTCCAATGGCGCAAATACTTGTATAATGAGAGACGCCTGCTCTATGTTATTTAGCAGGGGGCTCTCATTTACTAGAATGGGGAGCGTGTGCTGCCGCATCCTCCTATCTGAATGGCTGGGGCGGGAGCGCGTGCATGATGCCGGGGATGCATGGAATGCTACAGCACGCATTCTCCATTGTACACAATGAGAGCCAAGTCAAAGCAGGCAGGTCTCATTGGACGAGAGCCTGCACATTGGAGCAGGAAAGTTGAGTTTTTATGGACACCCTGGGGGGTTTCACACTAAATCTAAAGGATTCCAGGGCCAGCCACTGGCTTTTAAACCTAAAACCTAGGAGGGTGAAACTCCTGGATTTTGGTCCGCCTTAAATACCTAGAGATGAAGCCTGCAAAGGCGAGCATAAACCACAGAAGTGTTATTATAACGCAATTAGCGTCAGCATTTTATACTGGGAAATAGTTATGGAAGACGGATGGTCCGGCCATGACATATAATGATTGAGGGCCACAAAGTGTTAAGTGATTTCTTCAACATGAAATGACTTTTTCGGTAACGGTCTCGGCGTTGTTATATCACGCGGCAGAGGGGAGCTTTGAATCCTCATTTTTACTCTACAAGAGTCGCCTACGTCTAATAGAAAATATGACAAACTTACTTTCGATCATTTATAATGCAGCAACGCAGGAGAAAACGCAGGAGAAATGTGGCCGCCGCCAGGAGGGGAAGGGGGCCGGAGTATCGATCTATCACATCGCTTTATAGAGCAGCCAACAGCTTTATAAGAGACTGAGCAGCAGTTATCTGCAGCTGAAAGTAGTGAGACGGTTATGCAAAATTATGCAGATTGTGTGTGCGGTGAATATAAATTATCCACTGCACATTGTGTCATCTTCTGCAGATGGCCTGTAGCCTCCCCCACCCCACATCTAACGGCCATAGAGATGCAGTGCAGGTGCAGTGCAAGCAGTGTTTCATTTCTTTCATATAAAGTGGACTTATCAACAGGAATTTCACTATCCTGGTGATAGGTCTCGATTAATGATGGGCGAACACGAACTGCAAAGTTCAGGTTCATACCGAACTTTGCTAGTTCAGGTTCCCAAACCCGAACATGGACTTCAGCCAGAGGTGCGAGTTCGGCGTCCGGCCTGCTGAGAAGCCCATCAACCCGCTTCGCCTAAAGGTGCAACAGCGTGAAGCTGCTGCAACTCACCTGAGCCCTGCAATCCGTTTCCTGGAAACTCAGGTGAGTTTTTACAGCAGCACACTTCCTGCTGCATACTCTTTTAATAAAAGTTTGGCCGATCTTTGGGGGATTTGCTCATTCCTAGGCTCTGTTCCTGGTTTTGGATATGGTATGATCCACTGTGTGAAACCCTTCAGATTGCCCTCTACACTTACCTTTCCAATGTTCCCTCAGTGCATGTGAAGGCTCTGGTCCAATAGGCGTTTCATGCCTTACATGTTAATGTACGACATAAAGTTTTAAATGGAGAGGGAGTGGCTGCATGCCGAGTCTCCCTGCGGTCTGCAGCACACTCCTGCTGCAGTCTATTTGAATTGGTGGGGTGCATCGAAACAGGAGATGTGGCCCCCGGCCTGATATTGTGGCGTGGAAGCGCCAAAAATGTAGGTGATTGCGGAACTGGACAGGGGGTTCACACAGAGGGGCATCTTTCAGTCTGCAGGGCGAGTGTTTCAGGTCATAGGTCCACTTTAAGACCAGGTGTAAAACGGGCACTACTTTTTTTAGAAAGTATTGTTCACTTGCATTGTCTTCCTAGGGGTGATTCAGCACTTCTATGTTTTTTACCTAAAGTGAACTTTTTAGAGATGGTGCTAAAACAACCCCAACATGCTCCCCAGGACCATGTTTTATCACCTCTCCTGTTCTCTCCCTCTGCCAACTTCGGATAGGAGAAAAACTAGAAAGCCAAACAGACTATATATGGACAGCTAAAGAGATCACAACTGTTAGCAAATCTGTTGGTACTTCTGTTTATTCAGTAACAATCAGGAACTTAAACGTGAACAGAAAACACCAGCAACACATTTCAACATGGAGCAAAGGAAACAGCTCCTTTCTGTTAGCAGGTTAAACACACCATGCTTACAGTCATGTGATCTGCCTTAGACCTCCTGTTTTTTTTTTAACTACTTTTATCAATAGCATAACCAGCAGACAGTCATATAGAGGATGTAGTTGTTGCATTAAAGCTCATTTATTTGGATGACATTATCTTCTCTTGATCAGTGATGGAACACCCTGGCAACATGTGAGGGCGGTGTTACAGAAGCTGTGAGAGAATAATCTGTATGCCAAATTATCCAAGTGTCTATTTGAGGTCTCCAAAGTTCCTTTCCTGGGTTATTTGGTGTCAAGTCAGGGACTGGTTATGGATCCCTCCAAGCTTTCGTCCGTCTTGGAGTGGGAACAACCAAAAACCCTGAAAGCTCTACAGAGATTCCTTGGTTTCGCCAATATTTACAGGCGATTCATTAAAGGTTTCTCTTCCATTGTGGCTCCTCAGACTGACCTGACCCGGAAAGGTGCTTTTGTGGAGAATTGGCCTCCCATGGCAATTAAGGCCTTCCAGACCTTAAAAGAGGCCTTCACCTCAGCCCCAATACCGATTCATCCTGATGTCAGTCGGCCGTTCTTTGTCGAAGTGGATGCCTCTGAACTCGGGGTAGGAGGTGTTCTCTCTCAATATTCCGGCTCCCCCGAGAGATTACACCCATGTGCCTACTTCTCGCGGAAGTTTAGCTCAGCAGAACAAAACTATGACGTGGGTAATTGGGAATTATTGGGCATAAAGTTGACCTTTGAAGAATGGCGGCATCGGTTAGAGGGTCCCTACACCCGATTACGGTTTATACTGATCATAAGAATCTGAAATATATCGAATTCGCCAAAAGGCTGAATTCCCAACAGGCCCGGTGGGCGCTCTTTATCTCCCGCTTTGATTTTGTCATCACCTTCAAACCGGGAGTAAAGAACACCAAGGCTGATGCGTTATCTCGCAATTTTGGAGAATGTAAGGGCAGATTTGATGAGAAGGAAACCATTTTGCCCTTGCGGTGTGTTGTTGGAATTCTGCTCCCTGATTTATCAAAGTCACTATAATCATTTCAGGCTGATGCACCACCGGGTAAACCTTCGGGATGCCGGTTTGTCCCACCACAATTATGTCTCTCTGTATTGCGGGAGTTCCATGATGCCAAGACTTCTGGGCACTTAGGTTATCGCAAGACATTAGCCCTTGCCAAATGCCATGTGTGGTGGTCCACGATTAGGCGTGACGTTATCGCCTTTGTTGAGGCCTGTCCCGTCTGTGCTCAAAGTAAGGGGTCTCATAAAGCCCCAGCAGGGCTATTAATGTCCCTGGAAATTCCTGAGGAGCCTTGGACCCATGTGTCAATGGATTTTATTGTTGATTTACCACGGTCTCAGAATAATACGGTAATCTGAGTGGTGGCCGACCGATTTAGTAAAATGGCGCACTTTATTCCTTTGACTAAGCTCCCGAATTATCTCAGTTGTTCATAAAACATGTGTTTCGTATTCACGGTATACCTCAGAATATTGTCTCTGACTGAGGAGTGCAATTCGTCTTGCGGTTCTGGAAGGAATTTTGTGCGCGTCTGGGAATTAAAATCTCGTTATAGTCGGCATATCACCCACAATCTAATGGCCAGACGGAGAGAGTTAACCAGTTGGAACAGTATTTGCGATGTTTTATCTCTGATTGTCAGGAACAGTGGTCAGAGTTTCTTGAATTTGCTGAATTTGCTTATAACAATGCGCCTAGTGAATCGAAGAATATATAGCCATTCTTTTGTAATTATGGTAAGAATCCCAAAGCATCTTCTCTCTCCGGTCTCTGGAGGAATGGCTTTGAGAGAGAATGACTATTTGGTCTAAGGTGAAAGAAAACTTTAAGGGAGCCACCGAGAGACATAAGGTATTTGCTGACCGTCATAGGTCACAGGAACCTCCTTTTCAGGTGGGGGATCTGGTTTGGGTTTCTACCCGGAATATTGCGCTTCGCCAACCATCACCTAAGTTGGGCCCTAAATTCATCGGTCCTTTCCCGATCATCCAAAAATTATGCAATGTAACTTTTAAAGTGGAACTTCCATCTTCCATGAAAATTCCTAACGCGTTTCATGTTTCGTTATTAAAGTCCGCCGCAAATGTGCAGGTATCATCACCTCCACCCGTCATTGTGGAAGATGAACCCGAATATGAGATTAATAAGATTCTTCATTCGCGAATTTTACATAACTCTTTGCAGTATTTGATTGATTGGAGGGGACTGAGGAGAGATGTTGGGTACAAGCCCAAAATGTGCATGCTAGTACTCTGATCGCTACAATCCTGATAAACCTAGTAAGGGTCCTGAGGCCCCTCGTGAAGGGGTGGGTAGTGTCATGGCTAACTCACCTCTCCTCCGATCCCGCGCCGTCCCCGGGTGACTGGCCAGGACGCGTCCAGCTCTCGGGCGCGGCCCGACTCCTGTCAACGTGCTCGCACGTATCTCCTATGTCCTCTGTCGGCGCTGCTCCCGCAGGAGGCAGAATTAAAAGGGCCAATGAGCCCGGGGTGTTTGGGCTATAACGCCTTTTTTTTGAGTAGGGCCAATGAGCCCAAAAGGGGGGTTCCTAGGGCTATACGCTCTTTCTCTTTAGCCAATAAAGTTTTAGGATCGTTAATGCACCAATCATGTACACTTTCCCCCTTATCCAATCCTGTCTTGAATCCTATGAAAGCGCTATCCCTGCAGTGCTTCAGTGCCCGTGATAGCATTAAGCTGAGTTTGCCTTGGATTGTGTTTTGCCTGTTCGATATTGTTGCCGACCTTGCTTCGTTTGACCATTCTTGCTTGCCGCCTGGCCTGACCCTGCCTGAACCCCGACCACGCCTCTGTCTCTTTCTCTGTACTGCGAACCCGTGACCTCCCGGATTGACCTTTGGCCTGACCTCAACCATTCTTTTGCCTACTCCTTTGGTGCTGTGATATTATTGGACTGCCTTCCCGTGTATGAACCAGCCTGTCTACATTGCCCTGTCGGGCTCTTGGTTCATCTGCCTTCACTCTCCCGTAAGCCCACATCGTTTGTGCTATCAAGTCCTGGGGGCAACCATGTCCGGCGAGGCGTATAAAGCGTCCCGGCAAACGGGGCTTGTCTAAAGGTGAAGCTAGCAGCGGAGATTGGGGGTTGTGGGCTTACTACGAAGGCGGGTGTCCCACAGGGCCTTGCAGTCGCATTTGATGCCAAGACTGTGGCTCTGGTTCAGGAGGTGTTCTGACCATATAAGAAAGGCGCTTAGCTGGGTTCCTTTGTTTGGCCTTTCTGATCTCTTGACTGGTAGTTGACTTGGTTCTTCTGTACCTTCCTTGGTGGTTTCAGACCTTATCCAGACTTCAGTGCTTTTTTTTCAGTATCGGTAACTTATGATTCTTGTTCTTTTTGCTTTAGTTGAATTGCTAGCAAAACCTCATGAAATTTGAGTGATACAGAGTTCTCATCAATCACTATATCTTTTCTGATTGTTACTTTGTTAGTCTCTGGGTTAAGGATCCTCTATGCCTTATGAGTTTCACTATAGCCAACCAGGACCCCTTCTTTTGCACGAGAATCCCAAACGGAATGCTTTCCTTTGGAAACATGCACAAATGTTTTGCTTCCAGATATCCTGGGGTACTTCAAGTCAGGCTTCTTGCAGTTTCATAGTGCATAGGTAAATCTGCATCAAACAGCATACTTTTTTTACAGAGCAAGCGGTTATTTCTCTCTGCAACACAATTTTGTTCTGGGTTATATGGAATGGTAGTCTGAAACACAATTCCTTTTTCAAAATGGTTTGTACCTTGCCACTTGTATATTCAGTTCATTATCTGCACGCAGGTGTGTGTATCAAATCCAGTAGCTGTGCAGATCTAGTGCTGCTGTTTTTTGGACCTCTAAGACAGCTGGTGCATTTCATCACTTGACTGCAATGGTAAATTGCAATTCTATCTGCAAGCTTGTTTATCTGGCTTCCTTACTGCTTCTGGGTGTCTAAGACTTTCTGGGTGCTCCTGTTGAACTATTTGTGCCCAAGAATAAAGTTAAGTGAACCCTGAACTGCAAAGTTTGGGTTCATACCGAAATTTGCGAGTTCGGGCTCCCAAACCCGAAAATAGCCTTTAGCCAGAAGTCCATGTTCAAGTTCAGCATTTAGCCTGAAGCCGGAAAGCTGGTTGACAGGCTGCCGGCATGTATTTTCAGAATGAAATAAGGCTGTTACTCATTGGAATCAGCAGTCTCCTCCACATATTTGCCGGAGGAAATTTACTTTTCAAATTGCCACTTCTGCACAAAAACAAATAAGCATCCCATTTTGATGACCATAAATCAAGCGGAAGCCGGAGCGCGACTTGACGCTCAAAAAAACGTGCACAAATTAATTTGCGCATGACCATGAAGTGAATGTATTATCTTTTCTGTTTCCTGTTTGTTGTTTCCCACAATGCAGTATTATCAGACGAGACCTGTGCTACTCCAGCCATGTTGTTACAATAGCACTCTTCATATTTTATTGTCCTCAGCTGAGATTATGATCTAAACTGACAGCCGCATGATTGCCAGCTTTATCAAAATACTGGGGAATACCATTATGCCAAAGCAAATGTCCTATTCATTATTCAACAGTCAGTAATTCGGAGGATCTCATGAGGTAGGAGGATGATGGATGGACATGGTAAACTTCATGGGAACCTATTTATGATTTATAAAGTCATAGAGCGAGTCATACTGTCCTCCCGGACCTGACACTATGCACACAATTTATACACGCCAAGATCTAAAATTAATTTATTGGGGCACCGCTGAGCACAGCTTGTCACCCTGTCTCTCAATGGGCTGGGTAATGTCTCTATTCTGTTTTCTGTCACATTTATCATAATGGTATACAGGTATTAGCTTGAATATTAACCACTTGTGGTCAAAGCTCCCCAAGTCCCCCAATCTAACCAAATAGATTTGCAGAGGCTTGGCTCATTTTGCGAGTGCCTCTCTCTTTTAAAGTCATCCTATACCCAGAAAGGAAGTTTATGTCATCACCTTCAGTGCCAAGTCCTGTGCCCGAAACAGCCTGTGTTTCTTTTTCTACTCTAATATTCATAAAAACAGGAACTGGATGCAGTCTGATGTTCGAAGGGCAGCCGTATGGCTCCCTGGCCATGCAGCAACGCCCCCTGTTGCTTTCCAGTGATTATACATTCAGTCCAGCATTGAGGGTCAGTCATATCAGTTATAATAACTGCAATAAATCTGTGGCGGTTTAGCTTGTAACTGAATTCATCATCAATGGAGAGCACCAGGTGGAACTGTTGCACAACCAGGGAGCCATATGGCCACCATTTGGCAGGCATTTGGGATGCCCAGCTGTGCAAAACCCTGCCACTAGCCCAAAAACACTAACCTTTTTGGTGACCCCACAGTGTGTTTGCGGGCCACAGTCACATCCCAGTCATTCAAAGAATGAGAGTGCACCACAGCCCGCAGGGAGAATGGAAATACAGATGCTCCCCTTTCTCTATGTCTCGCTGTGTGTAAACTGCTTTAAAGTGGACCAAAACCTGTGGACCAAAACCTGGGATTTTCACTATCCTGGGTTTTGGTCCATCACTCTTGGGATGCCCCACTGCATGAAACCCCACCAGTCGACAGCTTTTATTACCTTTCCTACTAGCACATGGCGCAGGTGCCGCTCTCCTCTGGAGAAGCTGACTAGGATACTAGCCACACTCGGGGTTGGTGCTCAGCACCCCTTATATCTCACCATGGCAGCCATTCAGATATGGCGGGTGTGCCTGTGCACAGCTCAAGAAATATGTGAGTGATGCCGTCTCGTTGGTTAAGAATTACGGCGACTAGCTGGGTATCACACCGCAGGGTATGCCAAACTGGGGAGCTCCATGGGTGGTTGTTTGGTGGTGGATCCAGTAAAGGTCCACTTTAATATACATGCACTGTGGGACCAGCAGAAAGGTGTGCTTTGAGGGCTTCCAAAATTGGGGTTCCCTAGGGACAAGGACTTATCACCAGGAGACTAAAACACTTGGTGATAGGTCTACTTTAAAGTCATTTTCCAGGAAAAAATGTTTTTAAAAAGCTATACACCACAAGCAAAAACAGCTGCAGTCCAAGGATAAAGCAAAATAACTTCTTTATTCCACAGCTGAGCAGCAATTTTCAGGACCCCTGGAACTTGGGGGGGGGACATTCTGCACACTGTCTGTTATAGATTGATTGGGGGAGGGGGGATCCTGCACACTACCTGTAATAGGGAGATTGGAGGGAAATTGGGGGGGGGGGGGCGGTTCTGCACACTGCATGTTATGGGATGATTGGGGATGATTCTGCACACTGCCTGTTATAGGATGATTGGGGGGGGGGGATTTGCACACTGCCTTTTATGGGGTGATTTGGGATGATTCTGCACACTGCCTTTTATGGGGTGATTAGAGGGTTTTTTGCACACTGCCTGTTATGGGGTGATTAGGGGGATTCTACACACTGCCTGTTATGGGGTGATTAGCGGGATTCTACACACTGCCTGTTATTGGGTGATTGGGGGAACTTCTGCACACTGTCTGTAATGGGATAATTAAGTGGGATTCTGTATTCAGCTTGGTATGGGAGGGTGAGATTCTGCACACTCCCTGTAATAGTGTGATCGGGGGGGGGGGGGATACTGCACACTGCCAATTATTGGGGGTGGGGTATTTTACCAGGCCAGACACACTGCAGATGGGCTGGGGTAACCAAAGAAGTCCTGGGACATTTTTGAACCCCAGTCCGCCCACACACTCTCACTGCAGTCCCTATTCTACCCTGCATTGTGCTTATCTAACAAACATAACTGGGGTGATGGCTTATCCACGACCCTGGTGCAGAAGAAGCGCATTCAGTTCTGCAGTCTGATTATTATTCCATCAGAAGACGGATACCAGAGAGCAGTGCATTCTGTGAGGCTGATATTCATCCAACCGCACAGACGGGTTTTCTACGCTAAAAAGAAATCCATAAATGAAACAGATTCCGCCAGCACCAGCAAATGGGTCCTGGAGATAAATATTATGTCTCACTGATAGGGTATAAGGGCAGAAGCAATACAATCTCTGTATCATCATCAATTCATTCCATCTCCACGAGAGCTTCTCCACGTGTTAATACATTATATTTATTATTACATTATATTATACGTATGATGTGATTATTTTTTACTTTTTGTAAAAAAGAAAAAAAAAACAGGTGCAGGAAAACCCCCCAAACACTTTCCTCAGTAATTGTTTTCTTTCCCAACTCTTCCTCTTCTTTATTCAGTGGAGCTGCCCCTGTTTGTTCTTGTGATCATTCCAGCTAGAGGTCTAGCAATGCTTATCTTACAGAGGACCAAATCTCAACCAGTCTGTTTTACACTGCAGGGCATCCCAAATTTGGATGCCCATAGGACAGGGAATTACTGGCTCCAGCGCTGGGCAATTCCCTGTCCTAGTGGCATTCTGATTTGGAATCTCAGGCCTCTAGTGGCATCCACACCCTGCACGCCTGCTTTGCTTGCCAGGCTTGAATGTCTGCCACCAGGGCCACACAGACCAGAGGATACGAGGATGATCCAAGACTGTGGGAGCTTTGCCACAGCTGTGGCAGGGCCAGATTAAGTTTGGAGAAGGCCCCTGGGCAAAAAGTGTGGTGGCGGCTTACTGTAACTTTTCTCTTAAACCGCACCTTCAGCATGATTTCCTGAAAAGCCCAAATCCTTAAAGAACTATTCCCCAGCATCTAAAATTAATATATTTTAAGTTTTTAGTCACTTACTTATTATTCTTTCCCCCACCGGGCTGCAACTCTGTTCAGGACTCTAGGATAAGGGCGTCGCCATCTTGATTCAGAAGCATCACACATACTGAGAAGATGGAGAGAGCCGGATAAAGCACAGGGGGGTGGGGTTATAACTGTGCTTTGCACAGACATAGCAGGGCTGGGGTTAGGGAAAGGACAGCAATTCCAGAATGCAGAGCGACACAGTCAGAAGACACTTCCTGTTTGCAGGCTGCCTGAAGCCCCCATGAGCCGCCATCTTGGATGTTTAAAGGCTTAGAAAATGCAGTAGATGCAGGTAGGATGGTTTTTAATGTGAGCAATCTGTATGTACAGGGTGTGGGAAACATATAACATAGGCTCTTATTCAGGGTGAAGGTCCGGATTAATGTGAGCAATCTGTATGTACAAGGTGTGGGAAACATATAACATAGGCTCTTATTCAGGGTGAAGGTCCGCTTTAAAGTCCAGTCATAACACAACCGCTCAAACAGTCCCATAACATCTATGCCTCACTACAAATTTTCACAACATATAAATACTGATTATCAACTGTATTAAAGTGGACCAAAATGTAGTGGAGAGAATGAAGTGGAATGTATAAGATTTCCAGGCCCTCTCCCTGAGGCATCCAAAATCGGGACACCCCGCTATGTTAAACCCCCAGGTCATCCATAGACTCACCTTCTTTCCCAGTTCAACAGCACATGCACGAGCAGCGTCCGCATCCCCGTTATCCCTCTAGCAAGGCGCGTGCCCACACCATGCATTTGTGTAAGGCTGGCGCGGGCACACTCCTTGTTAGAGGGTAGCGAGGGATGCGGCTGGCAGTGCACTCAGAAACGCTGTCCTTAGACGAAGGGGCGGGAGTGGATCTGAGCGCACTGATTGGACGAGAGGCGACACATGCACTGTAGGACCGGGACGAGGACAGTTTGTCCACTTTAATCACGAAAAGTATAAAATACACAATCACCACAAACATGCACAGGACATTTAAAAACACAACCAAAGACAAGGGGCAGGGAAACATATAAGATAGACTCTTATTCAGAGTGAAGGTCCATTTTAATAACAAAAAATAGCTGATGCCCCCCTGTGCATTACTCCAATTCAAAAGGAGAAATCTTACCATTCTCCTCTGTCCCCTCCCCCCGCCTCCCTCCAGTAAGATCGAGCCCTGTGATTTTCCGGATACCTGGCCATAGGCAACCACGTGATCGCACTGGTGTAAACCTGAATACAGATGCTTTAGCTCTACAATAGTGTTCAACTGAGACAGGATGGTCTGATTCCTTTTCTTTTCTATGTGTTCTATTCTATATCTATATTGTTCTATCGTTGTTTCATTTATGATCTTCCCATCTATTTGCCATCCTTCCTTTTTTCTTTCTTCTTTCTTTTTCTTTTCAATTTCATTTCTCTTTTATTCTCTTAAATTAGTTATCAGTTCAATCTCTATTTTCACTTTTGATTCAATAATTAGATGTATGAGCGATCTTTCTTTTGTTAACGTTTTTTTATGACATCCCTGTTGTGATGAGTTATTATAAATCGTGATGAGACCAAAGCGGAGACAATACACTTCGGAAGCCCTCCGGCCAGATCGTCCCCAGTATCTGAAATTCACTTCAACCGAATGCTGGAAACAATAGCTCTGGCCACTCTTGGACCCCCTTCCCAGTTCCCAAAATGTTAAGAAAATACAGTTTTACAATTAAAAAAAGAACTCATCTTTGCCAGGTCTACCCTAATCTGTCCCCCAGTGGGCGGCATCCTCTCTGCAGGTCTGGTCAGAGGGTTCCCTCCTAGTCCGGCAGGCACTGGTCTGCTGCTGGTGGGGAGCTGCTCATTAGCCTCCCCCTTTATGTTCCTTGGCACCACCGGGGCAGGGAGGCTTATATACCACAGAGGAGGAGCCTTCCTGGGAAATCTCCCACCATGACCCTCTCCTCCATTGATGCCATAAGTCACATGGGGGGTGTCAGGTCTGAAGTTCCTCCACAGCTTGAGTGCTATATGCTGCTTCCACCCATTCAGCTAGTGGATCAGCATTAAATCTGTCTTCTGAATTCTGAACTTTCTACCTGGACTCTGTCTTTGGACTTCGGAATCTGAACTTGAATCTGAACCTGTATCTTGTATGTATGCACTCTGATTCCACATGTATATATTTGTACAGCAGCCTGTTTGATGTTTTTGTTGTTCACTGGTTGTCACAATTAAACACAGTTTGCTGCATATTCATAGTCTCTCTGTCTCGCAGTTCTCGAATTTCTGGTCACTCTTTAATAGAGGATTTCTCCATTGAGGAGGATTCCACAAAGGTTCCTCTGTGTAGTATAAAAACCTCCCTACCATACCCAGCATTAGCATGTGTCCCTCCTCACTGCAGCTGCCGGCAGGACTGCTGCAATAGCTCCCTGCCAGCAGCAGACCATCGCCAGCCAGGCCGGAGGACATGCAGATAGCATGCTGCGCGGCGGGGATAGATGAAGAACTACATGGTTTTTATTTTAAAACTTTTAAACTTTTTTTGGAAACTGATGAGGGGTCTAAGTCCCAGAGAAGTGATAGCCTAGATCTAGGGCCTTATTTAAGAAGTGCTGACGCCATATAGTACCAGGTGAACGCCGGGCGCAGTATATGAAAACCATATATATGAAAGTCAATCTGGTGAGCACCTTTAATAGTGCCATGTAGGGTCACATGTATCACTAACGGCGGCTCAGTGTAAAGTGCAGGTGCTCTATGTTCAGTAGCGCCACATAGCACCTGTCGCTCAGTTGCTCTCTCCCATACACTTCAATGGTGTTTATGTTAGTTGTGTAGAAATCATGTTTGGATTGCATTTTTCTGTATTTTTTCAAATAAAATGAGTGTGTTGGCTCCTGGGCAGCAACAAAAGACTTTAGTGTTTATCCTCACACTACGTTTAGGCTGCAAAATTGTATTTTGCGTTCCGCCATTGCAGTGCCAGTGCTCCAGTGTGTTAACAATGTCATTCCACATGGTTTCGCTCTGTGACTGGGGTTTATATTGTGAGAAACATACTATTTTTGAATAGCATCCGGCGCTCGGCACCAGAGCGTCCCGTTTTAGAGTGCCGACGCTGGTGTTGTGTATGGGCTTCAGCACTGGCCGCTTTTCCCTGGTGCTACCTATCGTTCACTGCAGTGTTGTCCTGTTGTTATATGTGGCGTCACCTTGGCCAGCTTTTCCTCGGGGCGCTACATGAAACAATTGGTATTGGCATTGGTACACGCTGCAGTGAAAGAGGGAGAGCGCTTCTACAGCGTCCTCCAGACATCACATTTATCAATGCAGGACAGGATACTACAGCGTCACTTGTCCAGCGGCAAAGCTAGGTCTCAGCGACAGAGCTCGGTTTGCTGCGTCCACTGGACACTCACTGAGCGCAGCCACATAGATGCACAAATAGCAATAAGTGGCGCTAGTCTTAAATCAGCCTCCACGTGATTTTTCCCAGATCCAGGTTGAATTTAGCATTTTTTTATAAGCCGGATTTATGCACTTGTCTTGTCTTTGACTACAATGCATTGCATTATGTAACATAATGTAACTTTGTATTGAATAGTAAAAAAAATTATAGAAACATTGAAAACTACATTTTGGCAATCCCTCTACCTCTACACGCAATAAAAAAATATTTGTACAGTATATTAAAATGCTGTGCAGCCGATAGCCTAGAATGAGTTTATAAGAGAAGTTCTCTTTCGAATAGGGCTGATGGAGAGCTCACCACCTAAGGCCAGAAGCTCTCCTACAAGAGTCATCTGCACACTGTAAATGTTTCAGTTAAATTGTCTCTACTATAATCTGTAAGTAAAGTGCAGTAGAAACGCTATAGTGCATCAGCATTCTGGAGCATTTTCTGCGGTAATGAGCTGCAAATGGGATCAAATTATTGCTCCTCTGCAATAATGCAACAATTAAGCATGTCAGAATTAATGGCATACACAGACTTGAAATATCTGTTATGTCTGGCAGAAACATATCCAGTGCAGACACACACACATATCTATGGCTCAGAAGACAATGTAATTTGGGATTCCCAGGGTGTGGATTCTAAACGGCAGTCTGATGTTCTTCCATGAACCCTCTAAGAATAGAATAGATGGATTTCTGTCGCAGACTTCCTCCCAGGACACAGGCTCAGGATCATGGACGTACATACCATAGAGGTAAGGGAGGCAACTGCTACCAGGCCCTTAGCAGAATGGAGTCCATTGCAAGCTGGACTGGGACTGCAGCAGTATGCAGTGTTGATGCATGGTCTACAAGGAGAATCTAGAGCCATAGTCATAGATTCTGCAGGGTGGACCTAAGATGGAAGCACATTGTTTTCCGGAGTTCCCTATACAAAGAGGGCTGGGGGCGAAACAAGCACCCAAAGAATAAACAGACCACACTGGGTCCCACTGTCACTAACCCAGGCCCCAGAGCACTCTACCAGCTACACTACCTAGAGATTCAAACAGATCAATGACTGACTGATCTACTCACAAACCAAGGCTGCCGTCCCTGCAGTTCACTGCAGATAATTTACTGCGGGGGTGGGGGGCTAAGTCTTTTTTGGATATAGGACATATAGTTGGGCCCTGTGAAACCTATGTACGCCCCTGCTCAGGATTCACTAGTCTGTGGTAGGCCAGGCCGAGATAGCAACTGAAAGGTAACCAATACCAGATCCCGGAACCTGTAAAAACTAGGTAAAGACACTGCTTAGAGAGGAATTACCTCCCTAGATTCTATGAGTTTCTAGGGAAGGTGGTCTCTCTCTTCATGGGGTACCCCAAACTGGGATGCCCCACTTTGTAATATCTCGAGGGTTGCCTGATCCACTTGCCTTTTTCCCCCTCGAGCTCACGCCGGCGCCTCTGCCACACCCCCGCTCTACCCTTAGCTGGGGCACATACATGCAGCAGGCATCTCCGAATAGGTGCCGCAGGCACAGGCAGAATGAGATGCGCCCGGTGGTGCACTCTTCACTAAGAAAATCTGAATGAAATGCAGTGTGGTGATTGGCTGAGTGGGTCAGGCAATCCCAGGGGTTACACACAACGGGGCATCCCAAATCAGGAAGACCCAGACAGGAGGAATACTGTAAAAGCAAAGATAGTGAAAATCTTGGGTTTTGTTCCTCTTATAAGTGGACCTCTAACAATTATGGCATACTACTGCATAATGCACCCCAGGCAATTTGAATTGGGATGCTAGTCTGCTATTGAGTAAAGAGAAATGACTGACATCTAATTTCCTTCACCTGTTTGACAGTCGGTCAATTGTGGTGAAGGAACATGGAAGGGTGAACAGGAAGTCCAATATTCATCATTTCCTGGGTCTTTATAGTAGACTGGCATTCTAAAAGCAGGTGACGGACAAGCAGGGTACAGGAAACATGGCTAGCTGCAGTAAAGTGAGACATGCTACATACATAAACAAGGTGGATGGTGGAACAGGATGATCGCAGGAAAAGGCCGGATACAAGAACACAGCTGGACACAGGAATATGACTGGACATGGGAAAACAACTGGACACAGGAATATGACTGGACATGGGAAAACAACTGGACACAGGGACATGGCTGGACATGGGAAAACAACGGGACACAGGAATATGGCTGGACATGGGAAGACAACTGGACACAGGAATATGGCTGGACACGGAAAGACAACAGGGCACATGAATATGGCTGGACATGGAAAGACAACTGGACACAGGAATATGGCTGGACATGAAAAGACAACTGGACACAGGAATATGGCTGGACACGGAAAGACAACAGGGCACAGGAATATGGCTGGACATGGAAAGACAACTGGACACAGGAATATGGCTGGACATGGAAAGACAACTGGACACAGGAATATGGCTGGACATGGGAAGACAACTGGACACAGGAATATGGCTGGACATGGAAAGACAACTGGACACAGGAATATGGCTGGACATGGGAAGACAACTGGACACAGGAACATGGCTGAACATGGAAAGACAACTGGACACAGGAATATGGCTGGACATGAAAAGACAACTGGACACAGGAATATGGCTGGACATGAAAAGACAAATGGACACAGGAACATGGCTGGACATGGGAAGACAACTGGACACAGGAATATGGCTGGACATGGAAAGACAACTGGACACAGGAATATGGCTGGACATGGAAAGACAACTGGACACAGGAATATGGCTGGACATGAAAAGACAACTGGACACAGGAATATGGCTGTACATGAAAAGACAACTGGATACAGGAATATGGCTGGACATGAAAAGACAACTGGACACAGGAATATGACTGTACATGAAAAGACAACTGGACACAGGAATATGGCTGGACATGAAAAGACAACTGGACACAGGAATATGACTGTACATGAAAAGACAACTGGACACAGGAATATGGCTGGACATGAAAAGACAACTGGACACAGGAATATGACTGTACATGAAAAGACAACTGGATACAGGAAAATGGCTGGACATGAAAAGACAACTGGACACAGGAACATGGCTGGACATGGGAAGACAACTGGACACATGAATATGACTGGAAATGGAAAGACAATTGGACACAGGAACATGGCTGGACACAGAAAGACAACAGGGCACAGGAATATGACTGGAAATGGAAAGACAATTGGACACAGGAACATGGCTGAACATGGAAAGACAACTGGACACGGGAATATGACTGGAAATGGAAAGACAATTGGACACAGGAACATGGCTGGACACAGAAAGACAACAGGGCACAGGAATATGACTATACATGGGAAAACAACTGGACACAGGAACATGGCTGGACATAGGAAGATAACTGGACACAGGGATATGACTGGACATGGAAAGACAACTGGACACAGGAATATGGCTGAACATGGAAAGACAACTGGACACAGGAACATAGCTGAACATGGAAAGACAACTGGACACAGGAACATGGATTGATGTGGGTCCTGCAACTAGCTGCTGTTTGATGGGATCTAAAAAAGAGATGAGTATCAGGGCACTGTTTTGTGTGGGCGGTGAGTATGAGGGAGAAGGGCAACTAGTCATTTCTTAGGCACACAGCAGAGAGCAAGCGTAAGCGCTGGAACTGGGATCCCCTTAGCAGAGTATAGAAGATCCAGACCAGGCACAATCTGCTGAAGGAAAGTTGAAATATATTTTCTATTTAATTGCCTAGCTGTAACCTTGAAATAAATTAAAGCAGTAAATAGGGTCCTCGAGAGCAATATTTTCAATATGACGCTCAAGAACACGCTGACGCAACCTCAACTGAACAGGAAAGTTCAGTTAAGGTTGAAAAGTAAAGTAAGGAGCTATTATCTCATGGAAAGGGTAATAGATGCCTATGTGGGGCTTGTGTAGAGTGATAGTTAGCAGCTGCTTACATAGGATTCTAGAAACATAGGAAACACTCATCAGTGTTCGGTGAAACCGGATTAATGAGGTTTTAGTTAAACCAGACCTTCAAAAACTGTTCCTCAGCATCTAAAATTAATATGTTTTAAGTTTTTAGTTGCTTACTTTTTATTCTTTCCTGCTATGGGCTTTAACTCTGTTCAGGACTCTAAGATACGGGCGCCGCCATCTTGCCTCAGAAGCATCACATACTGAGAAGAGAAGAGCAGGGAAAAGTGCAAGGGGGTGGGGTTATAGCTGTGATTTGCAGAGCAGAGCTGGGGTCAGGAAAAGGACAGCAATCCCAGAATGCAGAGTGTCAGAAGACACTTCCTTTCTGCAGGCAGTGGGAGACTCCATAAGTCACCATCTTGGATGTTTAAAGGCTCAGAATACGCACTAGGTACAGGTAGGATAATATTTAATGTGGGCAAACTGTATGTACAGGGTGGGGGCATACAAGATACGCTCTTATTTAGGGCGAAGGTCCGGTTTAACGCAATGCAGCTGGTAAAATGACAGAAGATGGCAGGTGGTGCTAAAAATGGGACTCAGATTAGGTCAAAGAGATAACTGGCAGGAAATTGAGGGAAAAGCTAGGCAAACAAAAACTATATAGAACTGGTTCCTCACACATGACGAGCATGGGCTAGCATGTGAGCCTTGTGGGAGGTCATAGGTTAGAGCTGTTGGTAGCTCGGTGAGGTCCAGAAATACACTCTGACTCTTATTTAGAGCTGTTTTCAGGTCTTTGCGGCAGACAGAGCACCCCAAAAAAGAAAATGAGCCTCTTCTAGTTGGGTTAGGTTGGGTAAGAGTCCCTGCGGAACTGTACCCTCCAAGGTCTAGACGGTGATGGAAAACGAAGGTATCATTCATTAAAGTGGATCAAAACCCAGGATCCTGGGTTTTGGTCCTTTCCCCTGTGACACCCTGATTGGGGTTGCCCCACTGCGTGAGAACCCCCCAGACCGCCGAAGCCAACTCACCTCTTCCAATCAGCGTGCTCGGAGCCTGTGGCAAAGGCCAGCCCCCCCACCATCCCTCGCTTCCCTCTAACAGGGTGCGCAGGACCATTGACGAATGCCTGGTGCGGGCACGTGCCCTGCTAGAGGGATAGCAGGGATGTGGCCGCAGCTCGTGCATGCGTCGTTGGACCGGGAAACAAGGTAGGCGTATGGGGCGACTTAGGGGGTTTCAAAGAGCGAGACATCCCGATTTTGGATGCCACGGGGGGAGGGAGACGATCAGCTCGGGAATATCATGGATTCCTGGGCCAATCGTGGTGGGTTTTGGTCCACTTTAACTTCACAAAAGTATTCAGCTGTACCCCAAACTTTAGAGCCCCATAGTAGCTACAAAAGCTAGCAGTTACACCTATGCTCAGACCAATGCTGCCCTACATACGCACTGAACACCCAGCATTCTCTGAGTATATGAACAGAGGCGTAAAAGCAGCACTAGATGTTTTCTGATTCAGGAATAAACAGATCCCTCTCGGCCATCCTTAGCGTTACAGTAAAGCTGGAAGAAAATAGAAGTAGGACAGCTGGAATTTAATCCAAATGTGTTCCGCGTTGTTGCAGCGATGCCTCCAGCGCTGCAGACCTGCCGGGGGCAAAGGGAGCCATATGGCCTGTTCTTGGAAAAGGAATCCGCAATGGGGTGAGATAAGTTCAGTTCACAGCGTGTTCACCACCGCCCAGTACCAGCGCACTCACCGTGTAGCCTGACATTGATTCTACTTCCTATACAAGCTTATCAGCTCATTAGCCAGAATTGCTTCAAATTGTTACCAGAGGCAGCAATACAAATGCTGCTGCTCCCAAATTATCTGCTGGACTATGAAACTTCATCTCTGACTCTCAGTTGTGCTTTTATATCTGCTTTATATCAACTTTATGTCCACTTTATATCCTCTATAGAACTGCTTTTTACCTGCTTTACATCTTCTATATGCCGGTATCTGTTTTACATATGCTTTATATCTGCTTTGCATAGTTAGTACGGTTGAAAAAAGACATTTGTTCACCAAGTG
Organism: Gastrophryne carolinensis; assembly: GCA_027917425.1. NCBI lineage: Eukaryota > Metazoa > Chordata > Amphibia > Anura > Microhylidae > Gastrophryne > Gastrophryne carolinensis. The sequence goes on from CM051237.1 coordinate 450,235,570, forward strand.
TTGTGGAAAGTTATTTTTATGTATTAGTTTTTTTATTTTTACCTGATAATAGCTAATAGTAACTGACTAACTGTTACTTTCTGCTAGAAAAGCATCTAATCCTTCTTGAAGCTGTCAGCTGTTGATGCAGTGACAAGCTGTGGGAGCCTATTCCACAGATTTATAGTTCTTATGGTAAAAAATTATTGTTGCCTCCGGATATTGAGTCATTTTTTTTCCAGACGGAGAGAATGCCCCCTTGTCTTTAGAGAGGATTTTAGTTGAAATAATTGTTCCCCATATTTTTTGTATTGGCCATTTATATATTTAAACAAGTTAATCATGTCCCCCTCGGTCGTCTCCTCTCAAGGCTCAACAGATTTAATTGCCATAATCTTTCTTTTTTAGGATATTTCATTCCTCTTATTAGTTTGGTGGCTCTCCTCTGCACCCTTTCCATAGTCTATATAGTTTCTATAAATGGGTGCCCAGAACTGGACGGCATATTCCAGGTGAGGGCGCACCAGTGCCTTGTAAAGAGGCTAAATTACATCCCTATCCCGTGATTCCAGGCCTCTATTAATGCATGATAATATCTTGGTGGCTTTAGAAGCAGCTGATTGGCATTGCATGCTGATATTTAGCCTGTGATCTCCAAGTACCCCCAGATCCTTCTCAGCTAGTGACTCTCCCAGTTTTACTCCCCCAAGGACATATGTGGCCCTAAGGTTATTAGACCCGAAATGCATCACTTTACATTTGAACACTGAACTTAATTTGCCAAGTGGATGCCCAGACACTCAGAGTGTTCATGTCAGCCTGAAGCTTGTGCTACATATCTTGACATAATCCGAAAAAATACAGACAGTTGTCTTAATGCCATCTTCTATATAATTTATAAACAAATTGAATAATAGTGGGCCCAGCACTGAACCCTGGGGTACACCACTTACAACCAGGGACCATTCAGAGTAGGTATCATTAACAAATCTCTGCACACGATCCTTCAGCCAGTTTTCAATCCAGTTACAAACTGCGTTTTCTAATCCTGAAGATCTCAATTTCCCCAATAAGAGTCTATGGGGGACAGTGTCAAATGCTTTTGCAAAATCCAGAAAAACTATATCCACAGCCGCCCTCTGTCCAGGCTTCTACTCACCTCCTCATAGAAGTAAAAACGTGCTGGTTTATATATAATATTATGGATAGTTACATAATCCTCAAGCAATATTACCAAAATAGATTTTAAGCTTACAGGTCTGTAATTACCCGGAGAAGACCTAGAACCCTTTTTAAAAATGGGCACTACATTTGCCTTGCGCCAATTCCTTGGTACTATACCAGTTGCTAGTGAGTCTTTATATCATCTACCGTATTTTTTGCCCTATAAGATGCACTTATTTTTTGACAAAAGTGGGGCGAAAATGTCTGTGCGTCTCATTGGGCGAATGTGAAAAGAAAAAAGGAAGAAAGTCAACTCACCTTCCGCTTGCGCGGACCACATCATCCTCGCTGTATCTGCCGCCTTCTCAGCAGCACCTGCACACACAGACATCCGCTTCATACAGCCGGGTGCCAGCGTGTGTAGGTGTGTGTAGGTGCTGCGGAGAAGGAGCAGCAGATACAGCTGCCTCAGCCGCTTCTTCTCCAGGGCGCCAGCACACACAGAGTGAACATCGGGCTTGGTACAGCAGTGGGCGTCGCCGATGCTCGAGAGTCGTACTCACCCACCTGCTGTACGGGCCGGGTGTCTGTGTGCCCAGGCGGCGGCAAATAGAGCGAAGACTGTGGGGACAGCGGGAAGGATGGAAAGGTGAGTTTACTTTTTTTTCCTTTCCTTTTGTGGGGATGGGAGGGGGGAATGCCACACTGCCTATATGGGGAATGGGAGAGGGATGAATGCCACACTGCCTATATGGGATATGGGAGGGGGGAATGCCACACTGCCTATATGGGGAATGGGAGGGGGGAATGCCACACTGCCTATATGGGGAATGGGAGAGGGGAATGCCACACTGCCTATATGGGGAATGGGAGAGGGATGAATGCCACACTGCCTATATGGGATATGGGAGGGGGGAATGCCACACTGCCTATATGGGGAATGGGAGAGGGATGAATGCCACACTGCCTATATGGGGAATGGGAGAGGGATGAATGCCACACTGCCTATATGGGGAATGGGAGAGGGATGAATGCCACACTGCCTATATGGGGAATGGGAGAGGGATGAATGCCACACTGCCTATATGGGAATGGGGAATGCCACACTGCCTATATGGGGAATGGGAGGAATGCCACACTGCCTATATGGGAATGGGGAATGCCACACTGCCTATATGGGGAATGGGAGGAATGCCACACTGCCTATATGGGGAATGGGAGGGGGGAATGCCACACTGCCTATATGGGGAATGGGAGGGGGGATGCCACACTGCTTATATGGGATATGGGAGGGGGGAATGCCACACTGCCTATATGGGGAACGGGAGGAATGCCACACTGCCTATATGGGGAATGGGAGGGGGGAATGCCACACTGCCTATATGGGGAATGGGAGGGGGGATGCCACACTGCTTATATGGGATATGGGAGGGGGGAATGCCACACTGCCTATATGGGGAACGGGAGGGGGGATGCCACACTGCCTATATGGGAATGGGAGGGGGGATGAATGCGATGCTGCATATATGGGAGTGGGAGGGGGATGAATGCCACACTGCCTATATGGGGATGGGAGGGGGGATGAATGCAATGCTGCCTATATGGGAATGGGAGAGGGGATGAATGCCACACTGCCTATATGGGGAATTGGAGGGGGGATGAATGCCACATTGCCTATATGGGAATGGGAGGGGGGATGAATGCCACCCTGCCTATATGGAGAATGAGAGAGGGGATGCCACACTTCCTATATGGGAATGGGAGGGGGGATGAATGCCACACTGCCTATATGGGGAATGGGAGGAGGGGAATGCCACACTTCCTATATGGGAATGGGAGGGGGGATGAATGCCACACTGCCTATATGGGAATGGGAGGGGGGATTAATGCCACACTGCCTATATGGGAATGGGAGGGGGGATGAATGCCACACTGCCTATATGGGAATGGGAGGGGGGATGAATGCCACACTGCCTATATGGGAATGGGAGGGGGGATGAATGCCACACTGCCTATATGGGGAATGGGATGGGGCGGCATCCCACGCTGCCTATATGGGAATAGGAGGGAGGATGCCCCACTGCCTATATGAGGAATGAAAGGGGGATGCCACACTGCCTATATGGGAAAAAGGAGGGGGATGAATGCCACACTGCCTATATGGGAAATAGGGGGGGATGAATGCCACACTGCCTATATGGGAATGGGAGGAGGATGCCACACTGCCTATATGGGGAATGGGAAGGGGGATGCCACACTGCCTATATGGGGAATGGGAGGAGGGGAATGCCACACTGCCTACATGGGGAATGGGAGGAGGGGAATACCACACTGCCTACATGGGGAATGGGATGGGGGCAATGCCACACTGTCTATGGGGAAAGTGAGGGGGGAATGCCACACTGGCCATGGGGGATGGGGAGAATTCCCCTCTGCCTGTAATGGGGGGATTCTTCACCTTGCCTATTAGTTGGCTCTTGGGGATGGTGTTTTAGAACATTTGGTTCAAAATATTTATTTTCTTATTTTCCTCCTCCAAATCCTAGGTGCGTCCTATGGGTAGGTGCGTCTTATATGGTGAAAATGTGGTATATATCTGATTTGTATCTGATTTACAATCTTTTTACATCTGCTTTACATGCACTTTATATCTGCTTTACATGCACTTTATATCTGCTTTACACCATCTATATATCTGCTTTACAATCTCTTTATATCTGCCTTACATCATCTATATATCTGTTTTACAACCTCTTTACATCCTGCATATAGTGTACTGTATCTGCCAGGGCTCATACAGTAAAATGTTTTTTTCTGTCAATTGGATGCAGCTAGACATACAAAGACTGAAACGGCAGAGATATATTGTTCTTCCTTTCTATAAATGACGCCAAGTGAGCACAAATATAAATAAGGTGAAGAAGCAATAATGATGGGCCCCCTGACCTTCTGGGCCCCCGATGCGGTTGCACTCCCTGCACCCCCCCCCCCTCCATAGTTACACCCCTGGCTTTACATCATCTATTTATCTGCTTTGTACCTGCTTTATATCCTTTACATATCTGGCTTTACAGCTGTTTTCCTTCTCTTTATATCTGCTTAACATTCTATTTTTCATCTGCTTTACATGCATTTTATATCCACATGTCGATGTCTTTACATCAGCTTTACAGGTATTTTATATCTGCTTTACATCCTCAATATATCTGTTTTACATCCACATAACATTCTCTATATATCTGTTTTTACCCCCTCTTTACATTTTTCTTTATACAGTATCTGCTTTACATCCTCTATATATCTGCGTTATAACCTCTATATACAGTATCTGCTTTACATCCTCTATATATCTGCATTATAACCTCTATATACAGTATCTGCTTTACATCCTCTATATATCTGCATTATAACCTCTATATACAGTATCTGCTTTACATTGTCTATATATCTGCATTATAACCTCTATATACAGTATCTGCTTTACATCCTATATATATCTGCATTATAACCTCTATATACAGTATCTGCTTTACAGTCTCTATATATTATAAATTCTATATACAGTAACTGCTTTATATCCTCTATATATCTGCGTTATAACCTCTGTAAACAGTATCTGCTTTACAGTCTCTTTATATCTGCGTTATAACCTCTATATACAGTACCTGCTTTATATCCTCTATATATCTGCGTTATAACCTCTGTAAACAGTATCTGCTTTACATTCTCTTTTTATCTGCGTTAGAACCTCTATATACAGTATCTGCTTTACATTGTCTATATATCTGTGTTATAACCTCTATATACAGTATCTGCTTTACATCCTCTATATATCTGCGTTATAAGCTATATATACAGTGGCTCCTTTACATCCTCTATATATATGCGTTATAACCTCTATATACACTATCTGCTTGACATCGTCTATATATCTGCGTTATAACCTCTGTATACAGTATCTGTTTTACATCCTTTATATATCTGCATTAAAACCTCTATATACAGTATATGCTTTACCTCCTCTATATATCTGCGTTAGAACCTCTATATACAGTATCTGCTTTACATTGTCTATATATCTGCGTTATAACCTCTATATACAGTATCTGCTTTACATCCTATACATATCTGCGTTATAACCTCTATATACAGTGTCTGTTCTACAGTCTATATATCTGCGTTATAACCTCTATATACAGTATCTGTTTTAAATCCTCTAAATATCTGCGTTATAAGCTATATATACAGTGGCTCCTTTACATCCTCTATATATCTGCGTTATAACCTCTATATACAGTATCTGCTTCACACCGTCTATATATCTGCGTTATAACCTCAATATACAGTATCTGCTTTACATCCTATATATATCTGCATTATAAACTCTATATACAGTATCTGCTTTACATCCTCTGTATATCTGCATTATAACCTCAATATACAGTATCTGCTTTACATCCTATATATATCTGCATTATAAACTCTATATACAGTATCTGCTTTACATCCTCTGTATATCTGCATTATAAACTCTATATACAGTATCTGCTTTACATCCTCTGTATATCTGCATTATAAACTCTATATACAGTATCAGCTTTATGTACTTTATATATCTGTGTTATAACCTCTATATACAGTATCTGATTTACATACTTTATATATCTGCGTTGAAACCTCTATATACAGTATCTGCTTTACATACTCTGTATATCTGTGTTAGAACCTCCATATACAGTGTCTGCTTTACACAGGCCTCACCTAACCCCCATGTTGGGCTTATTACTGGGGAGTAGGGTTCTTCACTGTTGGTGTTCAGCTCAAACCTTCATCCCACGTTGGACCTCCGCTGCAAGTATTTGTGTACCCCTACTCTACAGTATATCTCACAGTATCTGCTTTACATATGCATATGTCCTTTCCAACCTCTTTACATTAACTTTATACTTGCTTTACACCCTTTGTAGATCTGCTTTACATCCTCTCTATATCTTCTTTACATATGCATATATTCTTTACATCTTCTTTAGGGCTCCCATAAATGCTAGTGTTGATTAATGTAAAGCAAGCTTAGAACCACAGTAATGTATTTTTACTTTATTAAGCTTGTGAAGATTAAAGGATGCCTTTTTTTCACCTTTAATCGCCTTTCATCATCCAGCGAGTTCTCAGCTTGTGCTCCTTCTCTCTAGGGAGGTAATCCAGGAGAATTTGGAAAGCTCGTGGCTTCATGCTGCCGAGCTTATTCACTTATGTGGCGAGCTCATCAGCACAGCTAGCTGGTAAGCTCTCCCACCCAGAAGAAGAAAATATATTTTTAGTTTTATTAAAATATATATATATATATATATATATATATATATATATATATATATATTTTTTTTTTTTTTTTTAATTTTATTCCTATATATCCTGTGCACCTGATTGGCCATTTAAATTGGACCTTCAGCCTGATTTAATGAAAAGCCCAAACCATTAAATAATGATTCCCGAGCATCTAAAATTAATATATTTTAAGTTTTTAGTCACATTATTCTTTCCCCCACTGGTCCGGTTTAAGTAAATCCATTCTTCAGGGGAGGTCCAAAGGTTTTCAAATTCGGTTTCGTGTACAGATTACATACCTCCCAAGTGTCGCGATTTCGCCGGGACCTCCCCGTTTTGCTTCCGCATGTGCCACTGCTGCGCAGCTTGTCAAAGTGTCCCGGCGATGGCACGACAATATGTGCACCGGTGTTGCAGTGCCCGGGCTGATGGCACGGCTGGCGGCCAGGCACATTCTGCTTCTGTGTGGAGTGAGGCCCAATCATGGCCCTGACACTCAGGAACAGGGGCGCAGCAAACGGCCTTCTCAGAGGCTCTCTGGGAGCACATGGTTAGTGACCTACTGCCCCCCCCATCCCAACATGAGCCTCCACCTCGTCATCAGCTAGGTCCTGTCAGGAGGGATGAGAGACATGATTCCAGCCATGAGACCATGATCCACGAGCATGCCTGCCTATTCTCCATGCACTGCAGGCTAGAAGGTAAGCTCGCTGCCCCACCCTGCCCCCCTGTCCACATTACTCCATCCTGGCTCTGCGAACAAATGTTTTATTTTATTTAATACCTTCACTTTACATCTGAGAGGGTGATGCTGGTGAGCTGTGGGAACAGCGGAAAAGGTAAGTTGTGTGGGTGATCCTGGGGGTTTCACACAACAGGACATCCCATTGGGATGCCTCAGGAAAATAGTGAAAATCCTAGAGATAGGTCCACTGGTTGGATGCCTCTCACTGGCTGTAATAGAGGGATGCCCCTCACTGGTTGTAATGAGGGATGCCCCACACTGGTTGTAATGGAGAGATGCCCCTCACTGATTGGATGCCCCTCACTGGCTATATTGGCGACATGCCCCTCACTGGTTGGATGCCCCTCACTGGCTGTAATGGAGAGATGCCCCTCACTGGTTGTAATGAGGGATGCCCCACACTGGTTGTAATGAGGGATGCCCCACACTGGTTGGATGCCCCTCACTGGCTGTAATGGAGAGATGCCCCTCACTGGTTGGATGCCCCTCACTGGCTGTAATGGAGAGATGCCCCTCACTGGTTGGATGCCCCTCACAAGTTGTAATGAGGGATGCCCCACACTGGTTGTAATGGAGGGATGTCCCTCACTGGTTGTAATGAGGGATTACCCTCAATGGTTGTAATGAGGGATGCCCATCACTGATTGGATGCCCCTCACTGGCTATATTGGAGACATGCCCCTCACTGGCTGTAATGGAGAGATGCCCCTCACTGGTTGGATGCCCCTCACAAGTTGTAATGAGGGATGCCCCACACTGGTTGTAATGGAGCGATGCCCCTCACTGGTTGTAATGAGGGATGCCCCACACTGGTTGTAATGGAGAGATGCCCCTCACTGATTGGACGCCCCTCACTGGCTATATTGGCGACATGCCCCTCACTGGTTGGATGCCCCTCACTGGCTGTAATGGAGAAATGCCCCTCACTGGTTGGATTCCCCTCACTGGTTGTAATGAGGGATGCCCCACACTGGTTGTAATGGAGGGATGTCCCTCACTGGTTGTAATGAGGGATTCCCCTCAAAGGTTGTAATGAGGGATGCCCATCACTGGCTGAAATGGAGGGATGCCCCTCTCACTACAGCCCCTGGCTGTAATGTGTTTGTGGAGGCCTTGCCTGTATTATTATTTATTTAATTCTTAGGTGGTGTTTCCCTTGCTAGGGGCATGGCTGGGGGCATGGGATAAGTATAAAAAATGTCTTCTTGTGCCCTTCTTTCGGTCTTTCAAAATTTGGGAGGCATACAGATAAGAAACAACTACCTCCTATAGGGTATTCACTAAAGTGTGGAGAGCTCTCTAAATAATATGGCTTGACATAAAAGGCAGCAAGCTTCTCCATATGCATATCTGGTCGGGCCCAAAGCCTACCACTACTCATAGGCTGGTCAGGCCAGTAAATTTCCAGACTGATTCCAGTCAGTTCCCCCCTGAGAAGTTTGAGGTCTGAACAGCAAGACTGTTTGGAAATCAAACTCTATTCATCCAAACCATTTTCTTGGAAAATTCCCAATACTTTTTACAAATGAAACTGCTGGCATTATTTACTGGTTAGTCTAAACTTATGAAACCCGAAATAGCCTGGTGAGTTTCATTGAAGCTTTTCTCCATTCAAATGATACATTGGCTCCAGGCGTATCAGACTTTAATTGTGTCTCGGTGTCCCACCGCCTAATCTAGGGCAGCAATAATACTCTCGACAACTCAAGAATAAAACTTCAATGGCATCAGCTTGCGCTCCATGTTGGGAACCTGCGCATGACAAATGGGTTTAATATCAGTATATTATTTGCATTTCTCTGCCACCGAGAGATTTAATTCTGCAGAATTAAAAACTGGCACCACGTTGCATATGAAGAGAGGTAACAGCGTGACTTGGCGTTCAGCAGCTCTGGCGGCTTCATTATTAGTACATTCTTGTGCTCAGCATAGACAGTTTCATCAAAATGTCAGGAGTAATGGTGCCTAGAAGTGACGTACACACAGCCATTGTAACTGCACTTTCATTTCATCCTCTCCCGAATCTCTTTCCCTCTCACCGCTTCTGAGAAAAGGTGCTTCTGAAGGCTCATCACTAAACCTTAAAAAGGAACATCTGACCTAAGCTTGAAAGTGGCCGCCCCGCCATCGGGCCCTGGTTACCTTTTTGATGTTGCCGCCGCCTGATGGCTACATACGGCTGCTTCAGGGCCCGAGTCTCCCCCTGCCGTTGGCTTAGCCGCCTCTAAATGAAAGCATGGCTTTAGCCATGCTCTTCAAAGAGAAGTCTTGCGGCTTCTCAGAACTTCCCCTTGTGCGAGATCGGGGGACGTGCGCAGTGCTTGATGGGATGCAGATGGCACTGCCCGTCAGGAGGTCATCCGGAATTCGAGGGAAGCAGAAGATATATGAGGTGACTAAAAATAGCCCAAATGTAAATGCAGAGGGGGGGGGGCAGAAATCCAGTGAGGTTTAGGGGAGTTTTTAACCTACCCCGATTTCCCTCTTCAAAGTGGACCAAAAGCCACGGCGATCTAATCCCTTCCCGCGGGGCATCCAAAAACGTGATGCCCCACTGTATGAAACCCCCCAGGTCACCCTATACTCTTCTTTCTTCTTCCAACGGCATATGTGCGAGTCCGCACAAGGCATTTATGAATGGCCAGCGTGGGCATGCTCCCTTTTAGAGGGACGCGGGGGATGCGGCCGTCATCGCGCTCGGAGCCGCTGGCCTTAGAAGAAAGCTTAGACGACGTGACGTCAGCGGCTCAGAGCACGCTGATTGGACAAGAGCCTGCGCATGCGTCACAGGACCGGGAAGAAGTGAATTGGCTTCAGAGATCTTACGGGTTTCACACAGCGGGGCACCCCTGATCAGATAGTCAAAATCCTGGGTTTTGGTCCACTTTAAATGTCTTAATTTCTAGATTTTTTTTGTAAATATCTGGAATTAAATTTTTTCATCCTAAATAAAACTTTAAATATTGATCTCAGAGTCTTTTAGGGGGCAAGTACTATAGATATATGTGCTAATAACCTGATGTCATACTTTGGCTCCTGGTTGAGGTTCTGATAGATGAGAGGAGCCTTTGGAACCGTATGGCCAGAGTAAACACACAACAGTGAATTCAGGTCCTGGAACCAGGGCTTCCATCAGGAATTTTTGGGCCCCATGCAATCACAATGTCTGGGTCTCTCTGTCAAGCCCTGCCCATGGACTTCTAGATATGAGATGATTCTGAATTTGGGGGAGCAAGCCTGGTTTTCCTGGGGGTCAGTTCAAACTATAATAAGAAACCAGGGATGCCTTGGCGGCTTCAGGAGCTCCAGGTCTTTCCCAGGGAGCAATCAAGGACTTGAAAAGCGGAGGTAATGGTGAACGTGGTCAGAGACAAGCCAAGGTCAGGGATAAACAAAGCTGAGATCATACATGAAAAGAGCAGTCCAAGGGGTGATCCAAGAGGGAGGGTCCGTAGGCAAGCAGGATCGAAACCAGGAATCAAAATAAGTCCAAAGTGTTATTCCAAGACGCATATTCGACGCATATTTGAGAAGGAAGCCAAGGTCAAGTCTAAAGGCAACCTGAGATTGCCGGTCTACCGGTATATTTGTCTCTGATTTTCCTAAATAGTGTATGCGGAAGACACTGTTCAAAATAATTGTGCACAACAGAGTTTCAATACTGCGGGGTTTCACACAGAAGGGCACCCCAAACCGCAATGCCCCAGAGGGGAGGACCAAAACCCAGGATAGTAAAAATCTTGTGGCTTGGTCCACTTTTACAAAGTGACATGGTAACATAGGAGTAGTGATAGGCGAATCTCCGGTTCAGCAACTTTGGCCAAACTTCCCGCCAATGTTTGGTTCAGGGAAATCAATGGGTACCCGAACTTGGGGGCCCAAAAATGGATATAAAATGGGTGTAGCAAGGGCTAGAGGGCTGCACATCGAGGGTAACACAAGGGAAATTGCCCTGCACTAGATGGGGTAGAGAAAGTGGTCAAAATAATAACAGAAAATTAAATAAATAACAAAAATTTAAAAAGTTAAAAATTACATTTTTTACGGGTTTCAGAGGATAAATAGGAGTGAAGGGACCAGGGCACTGTACAAAATAGGGTAGGGATAGTACTAATATTATGTATCCTAGTATAATAGTAAGAGAAAAAAAATAATAAGAAGAAGCACCCCATAGCAGACTGTATGGCAGAAAACCCCCCATCATTCTCATAGCAGACTGTGCGACAGAACAACCCCCATCACCCCCATAGCAAACTGTGTGCAGAACAACACCCATCACCCCCATAGCAAACTGTGTGCAGAACAACCCCCATAACAGACTGTGCAGCAGATAAACCCCCATAGCAAACTGTGTGCAGAACAACCCCCATAACAGACTGTGCAGCAGAACAACCCCCATCACCCCCATAGCATACTGTGTGCAGAACAACCCCCATAACAGACTGTGCAGCAGATAAACCCCCATCACCCCCATAGCATACTGTGTGGCAAAGCCCCCCATCACCCCCCCATAGCAAACTGTATGCAGAACAACCCCCATCATCCCCATAGCAGACTGTGGGGCAGCACAACCCCCATCATCCTCATAGCAGACTGTGGGGCAGAACAACCCCCATCATCCCCATAATAGACTGTGCAGCAGATAAACCCCCATCACCCCATAGCATACTGTGTGGCAAAGCCCCCCATCACCCCCATAGCAAACTGTATGCAGAACAACCCCCATCATCCCAATAGCAGACTCTGCGACAGAACAACCCCCATAGCAGACTGTGTGCAGAACAACCCCCATCATCCCCATAGCAAACTGGGTGGCAGAACAACCCCCATCATCCTTATAGCCAGGACTCAGAGGCCACACCTTCAGGGCAAGAGGTGTGAGAATGGTTGTTTCTTGGGATTGTATTCTCGGCTGACGCTGAATCAAGCTTCATACCATCCATGAGTTTAATTGGAAAACAAAAAGTTACATTTATATGATACTTTAATCCTATTTGCATAGTAATTTGCCATGATGTGTTTATACAGATGTTCTGTTATAATAAAAATATAAGGCTCTTTCACTCCAAAACAGCATTATAGAAGCTTAACAGATGTTTTCAGATTCAAGGGGGATTTTACTATTTGGCTAAGGGGACATAAATGGCTGAAATGGGGATAAAGGAAGAAGGGGTATGAAGTTCCAACAGGACCAAACAGTGAAAAAAGAAATAGCAATAATTAGCACAGAGCGTAAGTGCAACCCCTTCAAGCTGCTCCCAAAGTGCATGCACCGGTCCAGCGACAACGACACTCGTGCCCACCACCTTCAGGTGTCTGCTTAGCGGATACTAATGCAGATTCAGCTTTCTCATGAGATAAGCATGTATTACTCTTGGACCATCAATTCTCACCAGATCATACCATATAGCCAGCTCTTTTGGGCTTCCACACTTAATTCTCAGCAATTATATAGTTTTTGGGACAATAAAATGTAAGAGAGCACAAATACATCTAGTGCAACTCGGTAATAATAATTTAACTACAACAGGAATTTAACAGGAAAAATTATACACTCACATGTTCCAAATTACATCAAGGCCGGAAATAAATAATAGAGAAACACCTCCGATTCTTCCACTACGGCTGCTCGTGGGAAAGGGGTGCTGTTACTCTGCAATCCAATATGAATCCAAATAGGGAAGTCTCACGCCGCCGCCCTGCCTAACGCGTTTCACTGCCTACCGCAGCTTTCTTTTTTTTAAGTGAAAAAAGAAAAGTGATTCCTGGTTTGGGAACTCATACTATGGCCTTGATTCATCAAGAGTTGAAAAAAAGTTCTCATGGTAGTAAAAAATTCATCCAGATAGGAAGACAATGAAAGTCACTTTTTACTACAGTGTAAAAAGAAGTAAAAAGTTCACTACTTTTCTCAGGAGTAAAAAAGTGCAGCTGACTTCCATTGTCTTCCTAACTATTGATTAATCAAGTGACATTCTCAAGCTTTTTGCTCATGAAATTAATTTTTTACTACCATGAGAAATTTTTTCAACTCTTGATGAATCGATGCCTATATGTTGTTTATTCATACGCTTTCATATTCAATTTCTTGAAAAAAATAACGTACAAAGAATAAGATAAATTTGATGCCAGTAGAGTAGAGCAATGTTCCCAGCACACATTATACAGAAAGTACTCCAGCTATGCAGCCAGGGCCGAGCTGCCACATGAAACAGGCATGAAGGGTGTTAAGGAATTTCCTTCCCCAGTTAATTGCCTCCATCCCGTTACATCTTTCATAGAGTCCCTTATTTATGATGCGCATCCATGTTCCTGGAAATGCTTACACTATCAGTGCATGAAATAGATTCAATTGATTTGACCTTGTGTATGGTTACTGCATAGATATGAGGAGCATAATGTCTGCTGAATATCGGATCGCTCCTCCATGCTCATCTCTAAAATTGCTGCCTTCCGATGGCTGCTGGGTAAACTGCCACAGTAACACCTTCTGCTACACTGCCCCCATGTTTCCATGTTTCATTATCACTGATCATTGAATCACAAAGAATGTTTTCTACTGATCAACAGAAGTGGACTCTTTAAAATGAAAAACTCTCATAATGCACAAAAAACCCTCCCATCAACAATCTGAAATAAAGGTAAAAATACATGAAATCAATGTAACCTTCTTTTCCTATGTTAGAAGCAGCATCATACATGAAACAACCCTGAACTCATTTGTATGTTCTAAAGTCTGCCAATACAAGTGTGACGGTTTTAGACATTCGGCCCCTATTCACACCTATGCAGATACAGTTGCAGATCAGGTGTAACAGATGGAGTTTCTGTTCCAGTTTGGCTACCGTCACACCTGTCTGGATACTGCACCTGAGCTGGAACAGAAATGGCAACATGCATTGTGCAAGTTTGAACGGGGGCTCACAGAAAAATGGGCAGCATATTAATTACTATATTTGGGTCAATTTATGAAACACAGAGAGGCCGATTCATTAATAGCGGCAGGTAGCGCCAGATGAGCGACTGTAGCGTGATTTTTTCAGCGCCAGCCAGTATTCGCTGTGCTTGGCCGGCGTTAGCTTGATGACAGCGACTCAGTCGGTGTGCGGTAATGTTGAATACGGGCTGGGGGGTCGCTGTTTCACAGGTTCAGCGTTGTATGTGAGCGCCTGACAACGAATGGCCAGAGCGAACGGCTAGCTTCATATTCATTAACAAATCACGCTCCGAATGTGCTGTCGCTGTCCATTCCTTGTTTAAACCCCAGAGCGCTGGCGGCGATGGGTATTAACTAGTTTTTAACCCCTAAACAACCATATTTTTTGAATGTAACATTATACATGTTTTTAGAATCATTTTGTAATATGAATACATTAATCTCATACCTGTTAGATCAATTCTGCACAAATTTTTTAAAAATTTTTTTTTTACTTAAAAATAAATCCTAACATTGCAGAAGTGGTCTCCGAATTTTTGACATTAAAAAAAAAAAAAAAAAAATTAATACCAATTAATTATGATTAATTTTAGATTGCTCCATTGAAATGCATTGGACATCGCCAGGGAGCGACAGCTCATACCTGGCGCTGTGAGGGAATTTGCAGCAGCGCTGTTCGGTCCAGGCGGCTTCATGATGAATGCCGCGCTAGCCGTCGCTCTCGCCGGCGCTAGCCTCATTTTGCTTGATAAATGCGTCATTGTGACCGCCGCCGGGCGTACTTGAGTCGGTAGTCGCCGTTAGCTGCCGCTACCTGGCGCTCGTCAGACACTACCTGGCGCTAGCCCGTGATAAATAAGGGCCTTAGACACTTAGGTGGAGCGCAGCAATTCCTCAAGCACCTAGGCAAATAATTTATGGCTGCGTGCGCACCCTGAGCTCACGTGCAAATTGCACTAAATGGCCAATAAACAGGAGATATGCTATTTGAGCCTTCCGCAAGGCACAAGCTTATTTGGCTGGATAAGCTAAGGTTTAGTCTACCCGGGGTGACAGAACCTGTCACTCTGGATGTCCATTTCTTTCCATTAAAAGAAAAAAACAAGCCTGGCTGGATATTTCTTGATGTCGGTGTATAAGTGACCCCTCCCCCACCATTCAGCATATTTATATGGATTTTTTCACAATAGTGATACTTTAACTGCTCCCAATGGTCCCCCATGTTTCTCCCTTTTCCTTTGCTGTTTCTCCATAATGATTTGATATCTCCAGCTTCTGAGTTTTCTGCGAAGCTCTATTCAATATTTTGGAGTTTATTCTATGGAGAACCTGTGTTCTCCATTTTTTGGGGGGTGTATTTCTGGGGGGGATATTCTGATTCCAGTTAACCCTTATGATTTTTGGGCCCAATGCTTTGTCCCAGATGTTCACTTTACCCCTTCTTTCCCTGTTTGGTTTGCATATTAATGCTTAATAATTTAACTATAATTTTTTAATTGATTTTGTTTTTGCTAAACTTTGTGGTGTAATATCTACATTTTTGTTGTTTGTACCTCAATTTCTGTGTTTTTTGAACACTGTGTTGGGAAAGGTATGAAAACCAGGGCTTGGGTGTGCGGGGATAGGCATCAACAGTAGGATGTCCCTGCTGAACTTGACCCGAACCCTGTCCCTATTGAAATCTATGGGGACTAGAATTTTGGGACCTAAAAATGGCCACATGACAAGTGTGCAGCAGCAGGAAGCTGCTGTACAACTTACCTGAGCCCCGCGATCCAGTCGGCGGTCAGCATTCTTTCCTCATCCATCGCTGTCCTCTGTCAAACTGTCGACAGCTAGGACTTCAAAAATATGTCTGTCCCCAACAGTGAGGACACTTTACATTGTAAGCTGCTGCCAGTGTCCTCACTCATGGGGGCGGCCACCTTCTCGAAGTCCCGGCCGTGGCCATTTTAACAGAAGAGAACGCTGACCACGGCTGGATTGCAGGGCTCAGGCAAGTTGAACAGTCGCTTCCTGCTGCTGCATACTCTGCATTAGGTTAATCAACCAGTTCTTCTGGTTCGGCTGAATGCCGAAATGAAATTGGAACCTGAACCGCAAAGTTTAGGTTCGTACCAAACCCTGCAAGATCGGGTCCCCAAACCCGAACACAGACTTCAGCCAGAAGTCCATGTTTGGGTTTGGGAACTCAAAATCGCAAAATTTTGTATGAACCTGAACTTTGCGGATAAGGCTCATCCAACGCTATTATCAATGACTTACTGGCTGCTGAATAGTTGCTCAGGGTATTATAAGAAAGCATGGAGAAATTCTCCACAATAATGCCAGAATTGGCTCTAGCCTTAGTCCAAATCTAATGTAAAACACCGCACTTGTTTTAGGGGATCTCCATCATTGTATATACTGTACATGTTGTAAAAGAGTTGAAGAGGGCCCCACCCACACAGGTAATTTGGAAGTTTAAATTAAAAAAATTATTCACCTTGACCCCACTAACCACCTGTTTCCAGGACACTCCATCCATGGCTTCTGCTGCTGCCAAGCCACTGAGAATCATGAGTTCCAGCCTTGTCTCCCAATTATTGAAGCATTGAAGAAGCCGAAGCTGAGACTCAGTGCTTAGATCTCATTGCAGGACTGTACATCTAGCCAGATTAGCAGTGGGGAGAAAGGACGGGGCAGGGGGTAATAAAATAAGGGTTAGCAGACACTGTAGGTCAGTTTTCAATTGGACTTTTTTTTTTATTGAATTAGCATAGGGTTGCCATCAAGACAGAACAAGCACCATGTATGGTGCCCGGCTATGAAGGGATCCCGCCATCAGCTCCTGGAGAGCAATGGGTTGGGTGGAGAGCGACAAATCACTGTCTTTATAGGGGAACAGCACAGACTTTCTTTATAGGCTGTGGGATGGGGATACCAGTGCTCCCTGTGCCCCTCTTCTCCAACGCTTACCTGGTCCCTGCAATCTAGTGCATTCCTCCAGCATTTTAGCCCTGTTGGTCACAGTGCAAAGATCAGCATCCCCTGTGCTAAAGTGCCAATGGACACTGGGACCAAGTAATGCATTTTTAACCCCCCTGTCCTAGCAGGGAAAGAGCTTGGAGGGGAGGAGGAGATGGGCTGGTATTATAACTGGCCTTCTGCCGTCTGGGTGGACCCTGGCACGAGGTTGTTTGAGTAATTAATATATCAGGGGCCCTGAGTTTCTCAGAAGTTTGTTGGCTTTTTCATACAATTTGGGGACAGATTTTTCAGGGACCAGAAAACACAACCCAGATTTCTCCTCCAGATCCCAGTTTTAGATAAATTTGGATAGAAGGAATCTGACCTGAACAGATTCATATTGAAGCAACACTATTGTTTGGAACTGATGCCTCCTGCTTTCAAAAAAGGGCACTTGCAATTTATCGGACAACAGCTTCATCCATTAAAGTGGAGGTCCAGCCCGGAATACTGATCGCACCACCTCGAGAACATGCACATTGATAGTATTTTTTTTTATTTTCTGACAGCTAAAATGATGGATTGCTTAGTGCGGTCTCCATTATTAGAATCATTACTGTAACTCCTATAAAGCGGTGGTGAAGGACATCCTTGCTGTGATAATGGTCACATGAACAGGTCTTGTAGAAGGTCAATGGAGAAGGAGACATATATCTTCATATTTAAATATAAGAACATAACAAAGGTTCTTACAGTAATAAGTCAAACTCTACAATTCCAGTGTCCTTCTGGGCTAATGAAACATTCAGGTCAATGAGGGGACAGCTGAATGTCCTTAAATATCCACTGCCATTCTTTGTGGAAGAATGTCTTGTTCAATTGTTGAAAATATTAAACATATTTAATAAAATATAGTGCGAAAGTCATTGCTGGCTCACACTGGTCCATTGGGGAACAGGGAATCATCCACTTGGCCCCTGAACTGGGGAGCTTCTGAATCCTCCCACAGGGGAACAGGAAAATCTCTGAACTTTGGGGCCTTATCCCAATGGTTAGCCTTGGGCGTTTAGATGGAGAAATCACACAGGATTCTGACATTCTAGGGGAACGCTTTCTCCTGTTGGGCAAGGTTTTCTTTTTAAAGTGGACCAAAACCAAGGATTTTGACTATCCTGGGTTTTGGCCTTTGTGTAGGTCGCCCAATCTCACTTAACTTTCCCCGGTCCTACGGCGCGTGTGCAGCCCTCTCATCCAATCAGCGCGTTCGGATCCACTCCAGCTCCTTCGTCCAGGAGCTCGTCTAATGCAAGCAATCCTGTGCACGCGCCCTGCTAAAGGGATGGCGGGGATGCGGTCGCTGCTCGCACATGTGTCGCTGGACTGGGAACGAAGGTGAGTTTTCAGGCAACATGGCTTGACACAACATGGAGGCTTGACACAGCGTGAATCCCGAATCTGGATGCCTCAGGGGGAGTGAATATGCCTGCCATGGAGTCTCATAGAATACAGGGTGGGTTTTGGGCCACTTTAAATGGTGCGATTTGATCTGGAGGGTGGGACAGGGGAGACGGAGGGAAGGATTAGTCTTGAGAGGATAGGGGTGCCACCTGTTCACCCCGGCCAGATATTTTTTTTATGAGTGGTGCATCTTACAGTCTTGTGCAAACAGGGCCACTCACTTTATTGGCAAAATACTTACCTGATGCCGGCGGTGGGGATCTGCACCTAAAGTCCCAGCTTCAGATTCTCTGCAGATTTCCTGCCCCCCCCTCCCCCGGTGAGCTGTTTTATATGTTATTGCCCAAACTGGACATAACACTGGGTAGGGAGAGGTGGGGGGAATTTTACCAAATACTTGGATTTCCTCTTTAACTATTTAACTTGTGCACCACAATGAACAGAAAGTGGCAGTGTCAGAAGCATAGGTGTGGCAACTGCCAATATTCCGGCCTAATACCCCATCTGCAGCAATGGAATCCTCAATCTAGCATCAACTGATGGCTGGGAAGGGGAGCATTAAAATGCAAGCAATTGGACTTTTCTTTCTATAGCTGTAACGTCAGTGCCCCCTGCAGGTGGGGCAATCACAATAACACAGATTCTGGCAGGGAACTCGTTCTGTGCAAAAATCAAGGAACAAGATGTACTATAGGACCAGGGAAAGGTGAGTACATCCCACCTGCATATGGGTGGTGCATCCCAAATCATGATGCCTCCAGGGCAGAGCTTAGATTGTAAGCTCACTAGAACAGGCCCCCTCACTCCTTACGGTATGTATCCTGTTATCAATGTATATTTGTTGCATTCTGACATTGTTTTACCCTCTCTGAATTTTCTACCTTGTACAGCATCACGGAGGATGGTGGCGATTTATAAATAATATTAAAAGAACCCCTCTGTTCCAAAACTAAATCAGTTGTGTAGGATTGAAATATAAAAAAACTAAATAAAAATTCAAAATAATTCAAAAAACAGAACAATATAGTGTGTGCCTTGGTGGACAGCTCGCCAAACATTAGTGAATACCGGCCAAATGAGGGGGTGAATGTAAATGTGCCACAATTTAGCGAATAATCCCGTCAGCGAACACGCTTTGTTTTTTGGAAAGCCGGGGTGAGATTTGTAAAAGGCCAAACATATGTTAAACAGCAATAATTACCACAATGCTGCCGGATCTCCGATCGCTCATGACTATACAATGTTACAAGCGGCACAAAAATGTATTCGTCTGCCATTTAGGCCCAGCGTGACCTACATGGTTAATGGCTGATTAGCGCACTCACCGCTGCTCCCCCGCGGCCGCGCTGAATGGGTAATGAGAGCAGCTCTCCCGTAGTTTCCATACTACTGAAAGTCAGAGGTGAAAGTGTTTAGAACAAGAAAAGACACAATCAACAAGCGGCACACCTCCTCGCCCCCACAAGCCGCACAGCCCCCGCGTGTCAGCTCAAGCTGCCGCCTGCCTGCTGGCCCCTCGTATCAGTAGCTATTGATGGATTGTAAGCTCTTGGGAGCGGACGCCGCATTGTAGCCGCTAAATGTTTCACCTCTCATTTTACATCATTGCAACTCAATATACCATGTCGTTTAAAAAGAATTTTCCACACTCACACTGTATAATATCACTATATATATAAACACACATCGGGTTAAATAAGTATTGAACACTTCACCAATTCTCTCAATAAATATGAAACTAAAGATTATATTGATATAACATTCTTGTTAGATATCAGTAACAACCCATACAACCCACAAATGCAAAGGAATCAGACCATAGGTTCCATAAATTTAGTTACCCTATTTTTCGCCATATAAGACGCACCTAGGATTTGGAGAAGGAAAATAAGAAAAATAATAATCTGAACCAAATAATAGGCAAGGTGCAGAATCTGCAATTACAGTGGCATCCCCCCTCCTATTCCCAATAGGCAGTATGGCATTCTCCCAATCTCATAGGCATGGTGGCATCCCCCCATAGGCAGTGTGGCATTTCCCCCTCCCATTCCCATAGACAGCTTGGCATTTCCCCCATCCCATTCCCCATAGGTAGTGTGGCAATCCCCCCATTTCTATAGGCTGTGTGGCCTTCCCACCTTCCCATTCCCATAGGCAGTGTGGCATTCCCCGCTCCCATTCCCATAGGCAGTGTGGCATTCCCCCTCATCCCATTCCCCATAGGCAGCGTGGCATTCCCCCCAATCCCATTCCCCATAGGCAGCGTGGCTTTCCCCCCAATCCCATTCCCCATAGGCAGTGTGGCATTCCCCCCATCCCATTCCCCATGGGCAGTGTGGCACCCCCCTTCTGTTGGCACCCCAGACTTCTTTTGATTCAGGAGTTGATTCTGCTTCTTCTGTCCAACCCTCGCCCGTCCATCCAGCTGGGGATGAGACTGGTGGGATTGATGGTGGCTTTCTTCGAGGCGGTTCCCTTTCCTCAGTTTCACACAAGGACGCTCCAGCTCCATCTTTTAGCGGCTTGGGACAGGTGTCCACTGTCATTGGATCAGTCTTTTCTGATGTCCCCGCGGGTTCGGCATTCCCTTCGGTGATGGCTGGAACCAAGCAATCTGTGCAAGTCTGTTTCGCATCAAAGCATTAGGATAACTCAAAACTCAGGTACGTGTGACTGTCCCCTGTGTACTGTACAATATTAGGAAAGATACCATTTTGTGATTACTCACCTGTAAAATGGGTATTATAAGTATGTCACACACCCCGCTTCAGAATAGTCAATACACTTGGGTTATACTGACCTGTAGAGGGCGATCTTGCAGAGATGTAATGAAAAAAAGGGACCCTCCCGGTCCATAAATACCTGGGACCTCCCACTCATTCCCCAGTATTAACCCTTTCGCTGCCAGCCTACCTGCAGCATTTGCCACTCCCTGTTGCCAGACGATGTTTCACCATTTTGCGCTACACATATTCAACTGTCATTTTTGAAGGGATTTCCAGGGATTTCCCAGGAAAATTATATATTGTTTTTTTCAACAGAGTCTGGGCTTTAACATGAAATGTCTTGTTTGTATTTTTTAGGTGTATTCTCAATTTTTTGGGGTGAAATGTGTGAAAAAAAATAAAAAAAAAACATTTTTTTACAATTTGTAGAGTTTTTTTGTAATAAAAAATGTAAGTTTGTCAATAAAATCTTATTGCGTGAGAAACCCCAATTTCTCCCGGTTACAGCGATACCACATATGTATAGGTAGACACCCTTTCCTGCCCAGAAGCCTTTTATAGCTGCTGGATGACAAATGGTTAATTAAAAAAAAAAATGACATAGGGTCCCCCTTCCCGGGGAGGGGGACCCCATTTTGTTTTTGGATTTTGAAGGGTTAAAAACGTGGGGTCCCCCTTACCCAAAGTAACCAGCCCGGGACCAGCTATGGGGGCTTGTAGGCACAGAGTGGGGGGGCCAGCTTTGGTGGCCCCCCCACCCTGCAGCCTACGAGCCCACATAGCCTATGTGGGCCCGGGCTCTTCTGCCCCCCCCTGGCCTTTGGGGAGGCAGGTAATGGGGGTGCGGGGGTTAATGGCAAGCCACCCGCTAGGGCAGGTGACTTGCCACCCCCCCAGCCTTGTGAACTGGTATAAGGGGTCTCATGGACCCCTTACCAGCTCACAAAGAGTTAATGTGAAAAAAAAACACCACACAATAATAAAAAGTATTTTATTAGAAAAAAAAAAAAAATTTTTTTACTGTACTTACCTTCGATTGCAAGCTCTTGTCCCTCGCCGCTCAGCTGACAGATGCCGGTGATCGGCATCCAGAGAAGGAGAAGGCAGGAGATCAGAGGATCTCCTGCCACCTCCTTCCAGGGCACCGATCACCGGCATCTGAGAAGCTGAGAAGGCTGAAGCCTGAGATCGGGGCCGGGATGACTTCATAAGCCCTGCCCCCAAGGGGGCGGGGCTTAGAGGCATGATGGCGGCCGCCATCGTGAAGAAGAGAGGAGAGAGCCTCCCAGGCTCTCTCCTGAAGATCGGTAAGTCCTGGGGGGGGATCGGAGGCCCCCCAGGTGAAGAGGAGGGACAGCGGGAGCCAGCGCACACACAGGTAAGTGAATGTCATTTTTATTTTTTTTTTTTTTTACAGTTAGAAGCTGCTGCTGCAGAAGCGGGGGGGGGGGCGGCCTATTCCGGGGGCTCTCCTGGAGCCATCCGACCCCCCACGGGGGATCGGATGGCACCAAATTAAAGAGGAGACCCGGCCGGATCCAACAAGGGGTCAGGTGAGTATTTGTTGTTTTTACTTTTTAAACTACAAGCGAGGAAAGTCAAGCACGTAACACCTACGGGCTTGGCACTTAAGGCCCAGCCAAGCCAGCACGTAGGTGTTACGTGCTTGGCAACAAAAGGGTTAAGACAGCAGTAAGGAAAAAGGGACCAGGAAGAGCCAATTATAACCAGTAACAGTAAAAAAAAAAAAGGTTCACCATATAAAGGATCCAGAATACCAAAGGGCGGGGTGAAGCGGGGTGTGTGACATACTTATAATACCCATTTTACAGGTGAATCACAAAATGGTATTATTCTAAGTATGTCACACACCCCGCTTCAAAATAGTCATTACACTTGGACATCCAATAGCAGTGTCCATAAAGGGTGGGATCCAAACAAAACAATAACGCACAACTTAAACCACTGCAGCTTGCAGAACTTTGCGGCCAAAAACAGCATTCGCTGAGGCCCGCACATCAACCTTATAAAACTTGGAAAAAGTGTGAACGGAAGACCAAGTAGCAGCCTTTCAAACTTGTTCAACAGAGGCCTGGTGCTGAAAAGCCCAGGAAGCCCCAACAGCATGAGTAGAATGAGCAGTAACACGAAAAGGAGGAACCTTCCCCTTGGCAGAATAGGCCCCAACAATGGCCTGGCGAATACATCTACTAATGGAAGACTTGGCGGGCGCCAAACCTTTCCTAGGCCCGGAAGGCACCACAAAAAAAGCGTCAGTCTTACGAAAGGAAGAAGTAGTCACCAAATAGTACTTCACACAGCGAACCACATCTAAGGAATGCAAGACCCTCTCCTTGTCATTGCTGGGCTTAGGACACAAGGAGGGAAGAACAACGTCCTGATTAAGATGAAAGGCAGAAACCACTTTAGGAAGGAAATCTGGCTTGAAGCGGGAAACAACTTTGTCCTGATGCCTCTCAAAGTAAGGGGCCTGAATGGACAAGGCCGCCAACTCTGAGACACGTCGAACTGAGGTGATAGTGACCAGAAAAGCAACCTTCTGAGTAAGCATAGAAAGAGGAATATCCTGCAACGGCTCAAAAGGAGGACCCTGAAGAGCAGAAAGAACCAAGTTCAAGTCCCAAACTGAGAGCAGAGGCTTCCTAGGAGGTCGCACATGCGTAACCCCCTGGAAAAAGGTCTTAACCAAAGGATGAAGAGCAAAAGGCCTTTGAAAGAAAACCGCCAGGGCAGAACCTGCCCTTTCAAAGTACTAAGCTGGAACCCCAAGTCCAGACTGTGTTGCAGAAAATCCAAAATCCTAGGAATAGAAAACACCCTGCAAGGCAAGGCCCTAGCCTCACACCAATCAATATAAGACCTCCAAGTCCTATAATAGATGGTAGAGGAAGACCGCTTCCTAGCATTAACAAGAGTCTGAATCACAGCATCAGAAAGACCTTCCTCCCTTAAGATGGAGGTTTCAGCAGCCACACCGTCAAAGCCAGCGTTGGTAAATTGGGGTAAAGTAGTTGACCTTGCGTGAGCAGATCCGGCAGAAGGGGCAGATCTAACTGATCCACCGCCAGCCGAACGATGTCTGCGAACCAAACCTGCCTTGGCCATCTTGGAGCCACCAGAATTGCTGGCGCCCCTTCTAGTGCCAACCTGCGCACCACCATGCCCACCATAGGGAACGGAGGGAACAGGTACAGGAACCCCAGATCCCTCCAGCTCAGAGACATGGCATCCACTGCCAGAGCCAGAGGATCCCGCAAGAGAGACACAAACGCCGGAAGCTTGTGATTGTGACGAGAGGCAATGAGATCCACCTCCGGAGTCCCCCACTGGTGGCAAAGAGACCGAAAAACCTTGGGATTGAGAGACCATTCCCCCAGGCGAGACGACCACCTGCTCAGTGAGTCCGCCTCCGTGTTCTCCACACCCGAAATTTACACCGCCAAAATGCATGGGACATTGCTCTCCGCCCAGGCAAGAATCAAGGACACTTCCCTGAGGGAACTCCTGCTGCGAGTTCCTCCCTGGTGATTGATGTAGGCGACCGCCGTCCGATTGTCCACCCGAACTTGAACCGGTAAGCCCTGCAACTGAAGAGTCAAGTGAGACAGAACCAACCTGACGGCTCTCAGCTCCAAAACATTGATGGGATCGTGAGCCCCCTGAGGCCCCCACAGTCCCTGAAACTGAAGATCCTTCCAGAAATCCCCCCCCCCCAACCTGACAGGCTGGCATCCGTGGTGACTGTCTCCCAACGAGGGGTCAGAAAGCACCTGCCCCTCATCAGATTGCTTGGTTCCAGCCATCACCGAAGGGAATGCCGAACCCGCGGGGACATCAGAAAAGACTGATCCAATGACAGTGGACACCTGTCCCAAGCCGCTAAAAGATGGAGCTGGAGCGTCCTTGTGTGAAACTGAGCAAAGGGAACCGCCTCGAAGGAAGCCACCATCAATCCCACCAGTCTCATCCCCAGCCGGATGGACGGGCGAGGGTTGGACAGAAGAAGCGGAATCAACTCCTGAATCAAAAGAACCTTGGGTCGAGGGAGGAACACCCTGGTCTGAGAAGTATCCAGAGACATTCCCAGAAAAGACACCACCCTGGACGGGGAGAGGGAAGACTTGGGATAGTTGATCACCCAGCCGAATCTCTCCAGAGTGGATACCACAGCTCTGGTGTCTAGCTCCGCTTGGCTGTGAGAGGATACCATAATGAGAAGGCCGTCCAGATATGGTACAATGCGAATACCCTGGGCTCTGAGGAGGGCCATCACCCCTGCCAGCACTTTGGTGAAAAACCCTTGGAGCCGAGGTAAGACAGAACGAAAGGGCCACAAACTGAAAATGCCGATTTTCCACCACAAACCTGAGAAATCTCTGGTGTGCCGGGAAGATAGGAAGATGCAGATAAGCATCCTTGATGTCTATGGACGTCATGAAGTCCTCCTGACGAAGAGAATTGATGGCTGAGCGCAGTGTTTCCATGCGGAACTTCCGGGGAAGGATAAACCTGTTGAGGAGCTTCAGATCCAAGATGGGACGAACGGAGCCGTCCTTCTTGGGCACCGTGAACAGATTGGAGTAGTAGTCCAGGCCCCTTTCCAAGGAAGGCACCGGACAAATGACAGCCATGTCCAGAAGATTTTTTACTGCCTCCCGGAGCCCCTGCGCGGCCAGAGGGTCCGAAGGCACCCAAGACCTGAAGAATCTGGGAGGGGGCCGGATCTCGAACTCCAGCTTGTAACCGGAAGACACCACTTCCAGAATCCATCTGTCTGAGACCTCCTGGTCCCAGACCTGGAAGAAGTGTCGCAGCCGTCCCCCCACCCGCAAGGGTGAGGGCGCCCCCTCACTGCTGAGCTGGCTTGGCAGCTGGATTGGGTTTGGAACCCCAGGCGTGACCTGGAAGGGCACGTCCTCTGCCCCTGTTCCAGGAATCACCTCTGGAGGAAGAGTAGGCCAATCCCCTGCCAGCTCTGGCCCCACAAAAGGAAAGGTTAAAGAAGGTGGCCCCCCGAAAGGGACAATGCTGCTTCTTTCGCTGAGGTAACTTGCCTCCTTTCGCGACCGAATCCAATTTTTCTCCAAAAAGCCGCAACCCCACGAAGGGAAGAGCCGTAAGCGACTTCTTAACAACAAAATCAGCCGCCCACTGGCGCAACCAAACTGACCGCCGAATAGCCACAAGCAAGGCCGAAGTTCTACTACACATCACCATGGTGTCATCCAGGGCGGCTAACACAAAGGACATGAACAACTCGCACCTCTTAAGGGCGGTGAACTCATCACTAGCCTGGTCAAGCCTGGAAGTAGTCAACAGGTCCCTAACAACCGACCTGGTAGCTACCGCCAAAAGTGGCGCAAGGCCGAACCGACACTGGCACTGGCAAAGCCGTGACAAGCCATCTGATCAATGCGCTTGTCCTCACCATCTTTTAAGGTGGTGGAGTCAGGAGAATGCAAAACAGAAGAATTAGACAACCCCAACACGGGGGCATCAACCTCAGGAGGGGACGACCAGCGCTTCACCGCGTCCACCGGGAAGGGATATTTCTTATCCCAGCCCTGAGGAACACCCGGAAGCCGAGTAGGCCTCTCCCATTCCTTAAGAATAATGCCATCAAAATGCTTTTGATTTGGGAATACCAAGCGCGGCTTAGAAGTCCCAAAGAACTCCCCCTTCTGCGGAGGAGTCTCCTCTGGGGGAGAAATAGCCAGAACTTCGAAAAGATGAGCCAGGACCTTAGGGGTATCCATGGTAACCCCCTGTCCCTGCTCGGAATCAGCGCCCACAAATTGATGATCATCAGAACCATCGGACTCCTCAAATAACTCCCCTTCCTCTAGCGGGGAATAATCAGACCAGTCCAGTGAATCAAACTCATCAAAATCCAAGGCCGGCGCGGCTGGAGACAAGTGCTTCCTCTTAGCCGGGGCCTTTCTGGCCACAGCGCTAGAAAATAATTTCTGGCACACACAGCAGATTGCGACTCCCCACCCGTGACAACATCACCTGGGGTACGGATCAGACGGGGAGGGGTAGGCGATAAGGCTGGCGACGCTGACCCAGACGCCTGGGACCCGGACTGCCGCGTTATAGCCTGCTGCGCACATGGTATACAAAGAAATACATCCTCCGCCGTAAGGGATACCCCACACCCCATACACTGCCGGGATTGCCCCGAGGGGAGCCCAAGCCCGGTATCCTGGGAAGCCTCCATATGGTGATTTTATTGGTAGTCGCAATGACCAAGGGAATTACGCAATATAAGCAACCCGGGATGCCCCTACTATGTCCCAAGTGGGAGGATTTATTGGGAGCCCTAACCAAAAAACCCAGGGACCCAGGACCAGGAGGATCCCTTTAATATCAAATAAAGGTCCACCTGAAAGACATAAGGCAAGGGCTGATCAACACACACGCACACAATCAGGCCCACCAAATAATATATATATATATATATATATATATATATATATACACATCCATAACAAGCAGATAAAATGAAATAATGTAAAATATGGAGCCCACAGGGCGCTTACTATAATGGCGCCGACAGCAGAGCACGATGCGAAGCAGAGAGCAGATGAGGAAGAAGGAGGGCGGGCCGTCGCAGTTCGTGCGTCGCGCCCGGCCCCGCCCCCCTCCCCTGACAGAACGCGGCTCCCGGCCAGTGGGCTCCACAGCGGCGGCAGCAGCACAGGGGGCGGGCCGTAGGAGCGCGCCGAGCGCCCAGCCTCGCCCCCCCCACACGGAACCTGAGGGGAAGAAGCTCCCCCAAGAAAACGCTGCCAGAAATGGCTGGTGCCGGCTGTGAACAGATAAGCATGCAACAGTAAATAACACACACACACACCTCAATAACATCCACAGAGATAATTCACAAGGGAGAAGGTGTGCGCTCCCCCCCTCAATAATGGAGCAATGGGTGACCGGGAGAGGGGGAACCCCACTTAGAAGTGGAGGGGCCAGGGATGGGGCATCCCACTCCGAGATCACAAACCCGGACAGCCGCCTACCCCCTAGTATGGGGTCTCACGGCGGAGCAGAGCTCCTGAGCACCGTAAGGTGCCGTCTACCTGTGCCCGGACCAGCAGCCTAGGCTGGGGGGCAAGGGATACTTAAATAAAAGTGGGTCCAGGCAGGAATAGACCAACTAGAGGGCCGGGAGCTACCCCGGCTACCTGCAAGGAGGAGACATCCATCTTCTGACTTGCTCGCCATCTGCAGAGATGAAAGACTGGGGAATGAGTGGGAGGTGCCAGGTATTTATGAACCAGGAGGGGCTCCCTTTTTTTCATTACATCTCTGCAAGATCGCCCTCTACAGGCCAGTATAACCCAAGTGTAATGACTATTCTGAAGCGGGGTGTGTGACATAATTTGAATAGATTAAGAAGGGGCAGTTACTAACTAGTGGAGTACAGGGGGAGAGTTACAATCTATTAGAGAATAAAGGAGGATACAGAAGGGGGGGATATTATCTATTAGGTTATAAGGGAGGGGAAGGGGTATGAGGAGGATACAGAAGCAAGGTAATTATCTATTGCGGTATAAGTATAGGGAGAGGGGGTAACAATATTTTGGGGTATTAGGAGTACACAGATATAGGGTAACTATCTATTAAATTATATGAAATATAAGAAATTGTAAGACATATGGATAGAGGGGGTAGCTAACTATTTATTGGAGCATAAGATGTATTGGGGGGGGTAACTATCTATTGGAATATGAGAAGTATAGAGAGAGGAGGTAACTAACTTTTGGGGTATGAGAAGTATAGAGAGAGGGGTTAATTATCTATTGGGGTATGAGGAGTATAGAGAGAGGGGGTAACTATCTATTGGGATATGAGAACTATAGAGAGAGAGGATAACTATCTATTGGAGTATAAGACATATAGAGAGAGGGGGTAACTATCTATTGGGGTATGAGGAGTATAGAGAGAGGGGGTAACTATCTATTGGAGTATAAGACATATAGAGAGAGAGGATAACTATCTTTTGGGGTATAAGGCGTATAGAAAGGGGGAATAACTATCTACTGGGGTATAAGGAGTATAGAGAGAGGGGATAATTATTTATTGGTGTAAAGTATAGAGAGAGGGGGTATAGAGAGAGGGGGTAACTATATATTTGGGGTACAAGCTGTATAGAGGGAGGGGATAACTATCTATTGGGGTATAAGGAGTATATAGAGGGGGGGTAACTATCTTTTGGGGTATAAGGAGTATACAGAGAGGAGGTAACTATATAATTGGGTATACAGAGTCTAGAGAGGGGGTAACTATCTATTTGGGGATATAGAAGGATACAGAAAAGTTATTAACAATTGGGCATTCACTCAGGACCAGGTTCCACCTCTCTCATCCCTTAAGGATCTTCTCTATGTGCTTTTCATTCATCTTTATTGTGTCAATCTCGTTAATTGAGGACAACATGCAGGATTAATGAAATATGCACAATGCTCCCACTAAAGGATGGATCTATTCAGCCATGGCTTTGATGAATAGGTCCATTTAAATGTTGGCTCTGTAAATTAAAGTGGTTCTAATGAGCAACCTTGACATGTACTGGCCCCAGAACAATCTGTTGCAATAAATAAAGGCTCCTAACATAATATATAGAAATATATTGCGACACAAGGGGGTTGCCCACTGTCAGAATTAAAGAATGATGTTTAAATTATTGCCACACAGGGTAAATTATTGCCAGAGACACTGACACGGGGTAATCAATGTTTGAAGAAGGCTTACAATTTACTAGGCTTCATCTCTGTCCCTGAGCTACTGACTATTGAAGGTAACCTGAGGCTCACAGAAGCTGACAATGGCGACTTCCACGTGCAATATTTTCAGTATTACAAATAAGTGGGGACTTTTATATTCTTCCAATAACATTTCTAATGGGACTTTTACATCACTAAAAGCAGACCTCCGTCAAAGAAAGAGATTGCTCCCCTTCTTATAATCAATGGCATAAGCAGTTTGTTAGAGTGTAACCCCATGCAGATGTTGTGGAATGAAATGAAGATGATTCGTTCTTGAATTACACAGCGACGGCCATCTTGCCACACACTTGGTAATCCTACTTACACATGAGAGTTATGGGGTGCTGTGCCAGCAGCAATTCACACCAAATTTAGAGAGGTATATGCCTCAGATACAAGGAGAAGCTGGGATCATCTATCCTCCCCTTGACACACAAACATGTGTCCCACACAGTCTGGTGCAAGAAAGGTTGAGATACCATATTTTTCGCCCTATAAGACGCACCTGCCCATAAGATGCACTGGAGGAGGAAAATATGAAAAATAATATTTTTAACCAAATAATAGGCAAGGTGCATAGGCAGTGTGGCATTCCCCCAATGCCATAAGCAGTGTAGCATTCCCCCCTCCCATTCCCATAGACAGCTTGGCATTACCTCATCCCATTCCCCATAGGTAGCGTGGCACCCCCCCCCCCCCCAATTCCCAAAGGCTGGGTGGCATCCCCCTCCCATTCCCATAGGCAGTGTGGCATTCCCCCCTCTCATTCCCACAGGCAGTGTGGCATTCCCCCCATCCCAAAGGTAGTGTGGCATTCCCCCCTCTCATTCCCATAGGCAGTGTGGCATTCCCCCCATCCCATTCCCCATAGGCAGTGTGGCATTCCCCCCTCTCATTCCCATTGGCAGTGTGGCATTCCCCCCCATCCCATTCCCCATAGGCAGTGTGGCATTCCCCCCTCCCATTCCCATAATTCCCATAGGCAGTGTGGCATTTCCCCCATCTCATTCCCACAGGCAGTGTGGCATTCCCCCCATCCCATAGGCAGTGTGGCATTCCCCCCTCTCATTCCCATAGGCAGTGTGGCATTTCCCTCCTCCCATTCCCCATAGGCAGTGTGGCATTCCCCCCTTTCATTCCCATAGGCAGTGTGGCATTCCCCCCATCCCATTCCCCATAGGCAGTGTGGCATTCCCCCCATCCCATTCCCCATAGGCAGTGTGGCATTTCCCCCATCTCATTCTCACAGGCAGTGTGGCATTCCTCCCTCTCATTCCCATAGGCAGTGTGGCATTCCCCCCTCTCATTCTTACAGGCAGTGTGGCATTCCTCCCTCTCATTCCCATAGGCAGTGTGGCATTCCCCCCATCTCATTCACATAGGCAGTGTGGCATTCCCCCCTCTCATTCTCACAGGCAGTGTGGCATTCCTCCCTCTCATTCTCACAGGCAGTGTGGCATTCCTCCCTCTCATTCCCATAGGCAGTGTGGCATTCCCCCCATCTCATTCCCATAGGCAGTGTGGCATTCCCCCCTCTCATTCCCATAGGCAGTGTGGTATTCCCCCCATCCCATTCCCATAGGCAGCGTGGCATCCCCCCCATCCCATTCCCCATAGGCAGTGTGGCATTCCCCCCTCCCATTCCCATAGGCAGTGTGGCATTCCCCCCTCCCATTCCCATAGGCAGTGTGGCATTCCCCCCTCCCATTCCCATAGGCAGTGTGGCATCCCCCCTCCCATTACCATAGGCAGTGTGGCATTCCCCCCCATCCAATTCTGGCCTCCCGCAGTCCTGCCAGCAACGTGGGAGCACCCATAACATGTAAGTTTACTTTTTTTCCCCTTTTTTACATTCACCCGATAAGACGCACAGACATACACACACACACACACACACACACACACACACACACACACACACACACACACAAACTTTTGGGGAAAATAAGTGTGTCTTATAGGATGAAACATACGGTAGGTCCACCTCCCAATGCTAAAACGGTGGTCATGAATAAATAAAATTCAGAAGCTGGGCTACAGAAATGGGGCTAAGTCTCAAAAACAACAGCTTTATTCAGCAGCACACCAGGATGAGCCATCTGCTTGGCAAATAAGCAAATTGTAGCTTGAATTTACACATAGACTGGACAATCCCTTTAACTTTAAAAATAGACTGGCCTTGATATATCAAAGTCAATATATATAAAAATATATGTTACATTTAAAGTTTAGATAAACCCTCCCTGTCAGGACAAGAGGGGGGGGGTGCTAGTCTGCAGGTAACCTAATACACTTTCTCCCAGCCACTCCCTGCACTGTTCTGGGCAACAGGAGACCAGAAAATTGCTGCACACACCTACTCCAAAAGGAGGCACTGCAGCATGAAGCCATTTTCTGGTCCCCCTCTTATGACTATCAGCATTGTGGGGCTCACTGGCTTTGGAAAGGAGTGAATAAACTCAAAAAGCTTAGGGCCAGGAAAGGAGAGCTCTGGAAGTATAAGAGTGCTATAACCAGAGGGCTGCAGCACACAGAACTCCATGGGATTGAGTCTACAGGCTGGGAGGCAGGTGCCATTATTTTTGAACTGGACTATTTTCATTTCTGACCATGTAAAGACTCTGCTTTAATCTCAGCTTGTAAGACAACAACATGTAGAAATTTACCGAGCTAATCTTGGCAGCATGATGGTGCAGAGGGCTTCTTTACTGTATCAGTAGAAGAGAGGAGCTGGGAGGGGAAGATGAAACACACAGAGAATGGGGCTAATTATCACCTTCATACATTTGATCCTGTTGTATCCATACTGTGACTTTGATGTATTTTAGTGGTAATCATCTTCCCCTCGCAGCTTTTGTCTTTGATTTCAGGTCCTTGAATGTCTCTTTCCTCAGTAATATGTTTAGAGCGCTAATAACTAAAAAGTAAAAGTTTCCGGGCTCCAGACAGCAACAGCCAACTTCACATCAAAAATTCTATAAGATGTCTAAGAAACTTTACAGCAACACACTTGCTCTCATTGTTATTAAAGGGCAGTCCAGGCAAGGGCAATATGTCAGCAAGCAGCTCACCTGATGCTTGTACCATGTGCCCCTCCTCCATTTCCCGCTGGGCAGAGTAAAATTTGCCCTGTGATGGATCAGTATAATGGGACAATGAGGCGAGGGTGAAATCCATCCCCACTTCTCAAAGAATAAGAAATAAAATCTAAGTTCATATTCCAAAGACAAGATGGTGTTGTAAGAGAACAACACACCCTGAGAAGACACATGACTTAATTAGTTACCTACTGCGCCTGTGTCGAATGCGCTGACCAGATAAGGATGGACCAAACTGTACACTTTATTAGAGACATTGCCCTTAATAGCATGACTGTATTATGTTAATAGCTGATATGCTTGATTACATAGGTTCCTGTTTTGTATGTTTGTATAAACAAAGCATGCCTGCGAGAAGGGGGCAGAAGTGCTTTTCTGAGGTGTATGCTGGTAATTAACACTGCGTGTATGGATTTTATATCTTGTAACCATTAACTAACTAGGAACTGGGGTGAGGTGAGAGATCTTCGGGATGGCACACAACACCCACATCAGCCATCCCTCCAATTTCATACCTACAGGACCAGGTACAAAAGCGGTCTAACAGCCACCTTGTCTCTTGGTGCTCTCTATGGGAGTGAGTATGGCAAGACACAGTAGTCCCACAGCTCTGACCACAGCACAGCATGCGCACTGATGCCCCCCCCCCGGGGCTTCTACAAAACTCACACACATCCCCAGCATCTCTAGGCTGAGGCACACTCCTGTTCCCAGTCATTTTGACAGGCTGGGGACAGGAGAGCTCCCCAGTCTATAGAGAACTTGGGATGCATCCGCTCCTGGTCCCTATCTCCGAACTCTGTCTAAACAGAGCCATGGGGCATTAATATGCATGGTATACAGCGCTGATTGGAGGATACCCTTCGCATGCAACGTGTGATCGGGGAAAGGTAAGATTTTATGGTAAAATCAGGGACTTGTACATAGCGGGGCAACCCAAATCGGGATGCCCCCGGGGCAAGGATCAAAACCCAGGATAGTGAAAATCCATGGTTTTGTTCCGCTCTAAATGAGTCAGTTAGCTGCTTGATGGAAGCAAACTGTGATTATAGCCTTTCACTAACTGAAAGGGTGTTAACCTGACAAAAGCCTCAGGATTGTATTGGTGGTCAGGATCAGGAGGAGGCACTGGAGGCAGAGGAAGAAGAAATTCCTCTTCCTTTCAGTGACCAGAGCAAAGAGACAGCATGGGACTGACACGGAATCAGGTAAGTTGCCAGGCAAGATGACTAGTCTCTTCAATGTGTATTAGCTTAGCCCAAAATATGTTTTTTCTATATTCAAGGTCAGCCTTATGTTGAAAGGTGCAAGACCGCAAGAGGGCTTGCTGCACCCTCTATTGGACCCCTCCCCCCTCCAAAGATGTTTCTAGGCCAGGAGAGCAGTGCAGTCACCCTGGATGCCAGAAAGGCAGGGCTGGGCTGACTGCTCAATCTTGCCTTCTGCCTAAGCACGGCACCCCATGTATTGTGTAAGAGGGAGAAGGGAGGCACAGGACTGACAGGAATAGAGCACAGCAGTAAGGCATGTCGTCATACTCACTCTATCTACTGCATTCTGCTTCCCATACTCCACGGATAAGACTAGGGACAGGCTGTTATAGTATGCCTTTCTGCAGATAATAGGGAGCCTTGGCGAGTATAAGAGCCCGTTTCTCAGCCTGCACAGGTCAGTGCCACACCTCCCATAAAATGCAATGATTTATGTTTTAGAGGGATCCACATACTTAGGTCTGGGGGGGCTGTCTAATAATTATTGGGTTTGTGGTGGGATCCTGGCTAGTGGCTACTATAGTGGGGGTCGGGGGATTCTGCTTCCTTTATCGTAAGGGCCATGTATTTTTAAAAACTGCCCTGAACCTCCCAAAAAATAATTCTGGGAGAGGAAAGCAAGGCTCCCCAATGATTACTAAAAGCAATCTGTTAGAGCCTGAGGTGAGGTGCCCCTTCTCCTTTGGCCCCTCTGAACCCAACATTGCTGGTCCATTTAGAGAAAAAAATGAAAACATTGCCGAATAATTAGAGGTTGGTGCCCGTTCCATCAGCATAAACCCAAAGACAGGCCCTGACTATTATAAAAATAAAAAACAATTATTACAAATAATATTAATAATAACACTAACAAAGGGAGAATCCAGGATAAGATCAAAGAACTAGGTCCACAAGAAATGGTTGAAGGACGTCCCCCAAGAGCTGAGCAGGGAAAGCACCACTAAAAATGACAATATTAAAGTAGACCAATCACCAGGATTTTCACTAACATGGTTATTGGTTCTTGTTCGGGAGACATCCCGAATTGGGATGCCCCGCTGTGTGAAACCCCCCAGATCGCCTACTCCACTCAGCTTTCTGCTGTTCCCACAGCCGCTCAGCTAATCAGTGCTTCATGCTGTGCATACTAATGCATGGCATAAAGCTTTTGTTTTAGACTGCACATCGGTATAGGGAAACGGGTGTCCACATCCCTGGCTCCACTGTGGAGTGTGCAATCCCACCTGCCCGGTCTACCTGAATGTCTGGGCGCGGAAGAGCGTGTAGGGATGTCGGGAATGTAGCAGCGGCCCAAAACCGCGGCGAGGGACCAGCGGAAAGGTAAGGGGTTTGCAGGCAATATGAGGGCATTCATACACTGAGACATTGTTGACCGGTGTGAAGTCTTTTAGACTCCAGGAATGGTGTCTGCAGTGATTGGTCCACTTTAAGCAATTTATGTGTTTCTAGATATAAAGACTTAGGACCTTATTCATGAAGGGATAGCGCCAGGTAGTGCTTTGCAAGCGACAGGCAGCGCCAGGTAGCGGCAGGTGAACGCCGGACATGGCACATAATTACACATTTATGAAGCCGAATCCGGTGAGCGACTGGAACAACGCCATGCAGCGTCCGATTCATCATTATCCAAGGCTCAGTGTACAGTGCCGGAGTTCAGCCTTGCAGAGCGCCACGTCTTACCTGTCGTTACCTGGCACTCTCCTATACATTTCTATGGACGATCCTTAAATCCCTTTCCTAATCCCAATTTTTAAAATTTTTTTAAAAATAAAATCTCAAAACTTTCTGACATGTATCCTGGCCAAGAAAATGACATTTTTGCAAACTTTTTGGATTAATATTTTTATGCAGAATCGTCTTTTATTAAAGTGTTCATGTTACAATGTTATAACAATGTAATTCCATATGTTTCCGCTTTGTTACTGGTGGATACATGTTCAAAAACAACCCCAACTTTGGGGTCTCAGAAATAAGAGTAGGGACCACACTAAACACAGAGTGCCTTGTCGGGGCAGTGTGGCTTCCACATGTATCTGCAGATATGTGCAACCAATGTGTCTTTCCACATAGCTAGACATGTTTGGTGCTTAATACTTAGGCCCTTATTTAACAAGGGATAGCGCCAGGTAGCGAATGGTGAGCGAACGGTAATGACGCTCACCGCCACGAGAACGCCGGCTCCCCTCCGCAATCACACATTTATCAAGCCGATCCTGCTTAGCGACTGACAGAGCGCCAGATAGCGAATCATTCATCATTATTCCAGCCTCACCCCACAGTGCCAGCGAGCGACCTTGAACAGGGACAGGTATGACCTCTCGCTACCTGGCGCTCTCCAATGCATTTCAATGGAGCAATCTTTAAATATTCTTAATTAATTGCTATTAATGTTTTTTTTTTTTTGTTTTTTTTTTAAATGTCAAAAATTCTGTGACCACTTCTGCCATGTTATATATTTTTTTTAAGGTAAAAAAAATAAAAAAACAAATTTGTGCAGAATTGATATTACAGGTCTGATATTAATGTATTCATATTACAAAATGTTTTGAAAAACATGTTTTTTTTTTTTTTCAAAAAATATGGTTGTTTGGGGGTTAAAAAACTACTTTTAACCCATCGCCGCCAGCGCTCTGGGGTTTAAACAAGCATTTCACAGCGCGAGAATTTTTTGAGCGTGATTTGTTAATGAATATGCTGGGAGCCGTTCGCTATGGCCATTCGCTGTCATGCGCTCACATACAGCGCGGAACCTGTCAAACAGCGACTCCTAACCCCGTATTCAACATTACCGCACGCCGACGGGGTCGCTGTCAACAGCCGAACAACGGCCAAGCACAGCGAATACTAGCGTGCGCTGTGAAAATAACGCTACTGTCGTTCATCTGTCGCTACCTGGCGCTATTAATGAATCGGCCTCCCCGATGATGAGAGGGTTAAACTGGGTGGTAAATTGGTTCCCAGGCCCTGAATAATAATGTTGATAATTTTGTATAAATAATATTGATGGAGCTGCTCCCACCCCCTTTGCCCATGTTCAAAAACAGACTTTAATCACACAGCTTCTGGCGCTATGGGCTAAAACTACATGATTTTGAGCTCCGGTGATGTTTGAGGCTATTTTTTTGAGGAATGTGGTGTGAGTCTGGCGCTACCGTTCGCTCTCCTAGAAAGCGTAATATTGCGACTCACTCATCATATTCATCAATACTGGCCAGCGACTGAGGCACTCTGAAACAAAGAACCATGGCCGAGCACAGTGACTACTAGCGGTCGCTCTGAAATCTGCTCTACAGACGCTCATCTGTCGCTTTGTGGCGTTAGTAAAGAATCAGCCTGATAGACACCAAAACATAACTGTTAATAACAATTGTATGCAGAGGCAATAAATAATATTCATCCAATTTCCTATGGCTGTTATATACCCAAATTACAAGTATAAAATTAAGTGCAGTGCAATAGCAGCAAAGCTGATGAACACAGAAAAACTATGAACAAATCAGTGACGTAGCTAAATGTGACGGGGCCCTGGTACGAACATTAAATGGGGCCCTGTCATGGCTCATACAAGGGCCCTTTTTCCTGTTAATTTAACTCAGTTGAATACAACTAGAAAACTAAAGGCTTGAACAGTTGAGACAAATATTACATTATACTGTAGGATTTCAATTCTCATAAATTAGATGGAGGAGCAACTTAATAGGACCCCCTGACCTTCTGGGCCCGGAACAGTCGCACTGCCTGCACCCCATAAAGTTACACCCCTGGCAAATTCTTGCTGTTATACCAACAATAGCAATACACAATTCTCCTTCCTCACAGCTACAAAACAACAAAAGAAACATTAAAGTGGACCAAAACCCATGGTTCACGTCCCCAGGGCCGCCTGATTCCCTCCCAAATCAGGTTCCCCCACTGTGTGAAACTCCCTGAGAACCTTGAAAAAACCTCGCCTTTTTCCTGATCCAACAACTTATGTGCGTGCCATGGGCCCCATCAGCTATACCTTTAGCAGGATGCGCGCCCGCACCAGGCATTTGTGATTGGACTGTTAGAGGGTAGCAGGGATGCGGCTGCCGGCGTGCTTGTCTCTGCTCACCTCCTTTCACCTAGACTCAGCCCTCACCCCATATAGCCGATATTGACAAGCACAGCCAAGCACGCTGATTGGATGAGCGACCTGGGGTGGTTTCACACAGCGGGGCATCCCAAATTGGGATAGTCGAATTTACCGGTTTTGGTCCACTTTAATGAGCAATGGATACATGTCTTTTACATATAACACAAGGCGTCCGGCACCCAGTACATGTACCAACATGCTGCTTGACCAGGGCCGGTGACAGCACCCGGCAAGGTGGGGCAGCTGCCGGGGGCCCCCAGCATCAACGGTGCTTGACCGGCAGCAGACTAGGAGTGGCTGTGCAACTTCTGTTCCCTGCTGGGCGGGGACAACAGTAATAAGGTTCCGCTGCTGCTTGTGCTGTCCCCACCAGGGAGAGAGGAAGGGGCCTTCACACCATGTGACAGTAGCGCCGGTGGGCTGCGGGCGATCAAACAGCAGGCAGCAACAAGAAGACCCGGAGTGCCTGCCGGGAGGGAGAGCACTGTAGAGGTAAGTTGTTTTTTTTTAAGAAGGTCTTTTCTTTTGATCCTTAGGGGGCATCCAGATTTGGGACGCCCCTCAGTGATGTGCCGCAGCTCTTCACCACAAAGGGGCCCGCTGAGACCATGCCGCCCAAATGCCCACGTAAACCTGGAGCCGGCCCTGTGCGTGACCATACAGTTGCTATCTGGTAAATACTAGAATGTGTATATACAGATTAAATGATAATTCTAATGTACAAATTAGATATCACAGATATGACGATGCGATTAATCTATTCATTAGAAGCTGGTGACATCACAGGAAATGCCCTCTTTATTCACTCGAGATTACTGTCATAAATAATCTAGTAGCTCCATATAATAGAGGCCACCAAATATAATGCAACCTTTCCTCTAACTGGAAACCTATGACATATCATCATAATCTATCCACAGACTAGTGAGTTAAAAAATACAAAAGATGTGTATACATAAATAATGGATCTGATATATATTTTATAATAAAACCTGTATATTTGAGATCACTAAAATCACAGATAACACATTCTGTCCATACAATGGGGTTTAGCAGTGATACGTCAAACACACCCAAGTTCAGGTGGAATGGTTAAACCCCATTTGCCCCACTATTCAGGATATAGGTCTTTCTGAAACTGAATCCCATTGAGATCTAAATGATAAGGGGGGTGAATCCTATGGGCTCGATTCAACAAAGGTAGAAAAAGGATTTTTCGTGTGTTTTGTGCTTAAAAAGTTGCGATTTTGCGATAGTTATTTTTACGAGTGATTCAGCTACCTGGAACCATTGTAAAACATGAGTCACTTGAATTAAATTCGATTGCGATTGTAAAAGTGCGAAATAAATTAATGGATCGAAAAATGTACTACTGCATTTTGCGATTCGAAAATTTTACTACTGATTCAGGTGGACTTGATGAGTCACACACATGATATAAATTAGAGTGTTTCACACTAGTTTTTTTATGCAGCTTTCAGCAGCCGAAAACTCATTTTGCTCTTTCTCACAATGGAGCCCTTCTACTTTCTTTGCAATGGTAGTAAACTCTAATGGTAGTAAAAAATTAAATTCATAAGAAAAAAGCCTGAGAATTCCACTGTTTGTGAATCACTAGTTAGGAAGACAATGAAAGTCAATGGCACTTTTTTACTCCTGAAAAAAATAAGTAGTAAAAAGTTCCATAAGAACAGGGGAAGGTACATGGGAGTGGTTGACCTTTCGGTTTTTACACTGCGGGGTACCAAAACCCAGAATAGTCAAAATCCTGGGTTTTGGTCCACGTTATAGTGTAAGCATAAGAATGGCGTACCATGAGGTTAAAGGTAGCAAAGAGCTGCACCCTGCACCCAAGGACACGTGGTGCTATGTGAGCAAGAATTGTATAGAAAACAATGGCCAAATTTCTGCATTAAAGGAAACTTTTTTAATACAGGTCCCTGGCAATCCAACCAACCCCCCCCCCCCCCAAAAAAAAAACCAACATACATTACATGCCTCTTACAAATATTACTGTTTAATTAGTACTTCCACTACAGCATACCTTGCCTCTTTATTACATGTATCCACAATATCCGCCATGTATCCGCCATGTACATACGGCTACACAGGCAACTTAAAAAAATTAATTAATAAAATTAATTAATTAAAAAAATTATGCATTTACATTTACCCATAAAAAACCTAACAACACCATGCAGCAATCAGAAAACTATACTAAACAATTGAAAAAAAATTTGAGTACATTTTCCAATAATTTTCGCTTGCGACAGCCTTTTTACGAGCATTTTGAAAATTTTACGAGTGATTCGAAAATTTTACGATTGCATTTTCGAGTGCATGTATTTAATTCAACCCCTTTTCTGAAACACTCAAAAAAGTTAAAAATTTACACTTGCGATAGAATTTTTTGAGCGACATGAATTTATTTCTACCTTTGTTGAATTGAGCCCTTTGTGTTTGAGGGGTCATAGAAACTGGTACCAAACATGACGGCTGGTATCTGCAGGGCTTGGAGGCCTCCCATCCTGGTGATATACCTGCCCCTATGACCTTCAGCAAACGTCTGATGCCCTGGAAGAATAGCAGACCCATCCATGCCCTTCAGAAAAAGAAAAAAAGTGGCACCCATACCCCTGGTGCATAGGATTTGATATCCAGCTTTAGAAGCTGTTCACCTACATTTGCCCAACTTTTCTGGATTTGTGTCTTCACACAAGTCAGTCTACCACAGAGTGAAGACCTAAGTTCACCCTAGAGACTAGCGACATTATTCATAGTATAGTATCGCCACACAGCAG
Source organism: Gastrophryne carolinensis (assembly GCA_027917425.1). Taxonomy (NCBI): domain Eukaryota; kingdom Metazoa; phylum Chordata; class Amphibia; order Anura; family Microhylidae; genus Gastrophryne; species Gastrophryne carolinensis. Next base: position 450,276,929 of record CM051237.1, read on the forward strand.
AGGTGAAAGCCATTAACAATAATGCAACCTTTACATAAGGAGATCAGTGACATCATCATCATCTATTCATATTTAAACAGCAATTCTCTCACTAATGCCACTTATCTTTCCAGCGGAGATTATAGTGAGTTTACAATGTCATATATTGTTACAGTAGAGAGGCCCTGGACTCTCATTGAGGCATTGATAGGAGATAGGATGTAACAGTTACAACAATAGAAACACTTTGAATATGAGAATGAATCATTTTTTTGATGCAGATCTGTATTTTAAAGCTAAAAGAGGGACAGAGAGGAACAACGAGGGACACAAGGCCATGGATTCAAAAGAGGGACAGTCCCTCCAAATCAGGGACAGTTGGGAGGTATGACACCAGGGCCAGCGTCAGCATCCGGCAAAGCGGGGCAGCTGCCGGGGGTCCCACTGACAAGGCTGGCCTTTGGGGTTTGCGACGGCACTTGACCGGCGGCAGACTGGGGCGTCTCAATTTAGATTCCAGAGAAGGAAGTGCTGGGTTTTGTTCTGCTTTTAATTTGCCCATCTCAGCTGATTTCCTATCCCTGGAGCATCCCAATCTGTGATCCGTGGCATACCAACTATGCAAGCAATTCCACCCCTGGGTTTTGGTCCGCTTTACAGGAGCATCTCAATTTGGAATTCCCCTGTTTGTGAAAGAACTCCCTGGTTTGGCCGTTAACTCAAACTGGAGATCCCACAGTGCATTCACCAGTTCGAAGAAAGCAATGAACAAAGGGGGGGGGGTCACACACAGGGGCATCCAAAATCAGGAGAATCTAGATTCATTTAGACTCCGAGGTCAGGTTTATGCTTAGGGGGCATCCAGATTTGGGACGTCTCTCGGTGATGTGATGTGACTCTTCACCACAAAGGGGGCCATGCCGCCCAAGGGCCCATATAAAACTGGAGCCGGCCCTGTATGACACTGTTCCCAGACTCCTCTCCCTCACATAAAGTTTTATTATGTGTGATGTTCTTGATATGACTTTGGGTATCATTGAATTATTTGTGATGTCACTGTTTATCATGTACGCTAGTCTTTACTGCATGGTGATTCTATTTTATTTATTCTGCTGTGTGAGTTCCAGGGTCTCTCAACTGTATGCATTAAAAAAAAAAAATAAACATTGTTGGGGACAGGGTTAAATTTGAAATAATTTTCCCTGCCAAAAATGTCTTAGCATTGCCAACCAGGCAAACCAAGCATAGGTGTTTGTAATTCCAGGGCTCAAGGGCTGCTCAGCTGATTAACTTATACTTACTTTCTCCATGAGGGCTCCTACAAAGGCTCCAGCGGCATTTAGAAAGGATGGAAACACTCCATGATGAGCCACTGGGGAGCGACATTTATACTTAAAGGCGGGTCCTCTCTGTGCCTCGCTGTGACACACGCTCTGCCTTTTGGATGTCATCACTATTCAGTTGCCCACCGGGTCATTCCCTGGCCTTTTCTTAATTGGGTTCCAGACAATGTCATTGTATTTTGATACTGTTACAGGCAATGTCATTGTAGTTTGGATGGTATTACAGGCTGCCATTGTGTTGATTGATTAAGTCACAGACAATGGCATTGTTCTAATTGATTGTGTTACAGATGTCTATTGTGTTGCTGATTGCGTCACCGGCAGAGTTGAGGGATTGTGTGCCCTGCTGCTATTGGTCGGTGTGTGTGTCATGCAATGGAGACTTGTGTATATAAGGCCTAGTGGGGCACTAATAAAGCCACTTCACCTTCACCCTCAATACTGAAGTTCTGTCTCTTATTGGGGGAAACGCTATATTACAATTCACTAGCCCTTGTAAGGGCTGTTCCTGTTTCCTCACGGACGACTCTGGAACTCCAGCAGCACCTCTTACGATTGGGAAAAGGACGTCTCGGGCGGTGAAGCCCTCCGGCGATAAGGGTTATCGCTACACTCGCTGTCACTTATGATGTCACCAAAGGGACAGGGCCCAGATGGGTGGCACTAGAAAAATCCCCTCTAGGCCCCTCCCCTTTTGTGATGTCATAAGTGACGTTGGGGAAATTCCAGAGAGGTCCGCCTCTTAGAATAAAAGCCACTCCTTGGAGACTCTTCATGGAGTCCCCAGCCAGGAGTTGGGATGAACAGGAGGGGAACCTGTGTAACCCCTTCATACAAATGGCGGCACAGCCGTCAGCTTCTGACAGCCCGCACCACCACATTTACAGGCTGGAGGAGGCCCCGAAGAGCCCCGAAGAAAGAAGAGACTGGTGGGACCCCTAAACCAGTTTACCATGGTGCCGGTAAAATGACACATTACCCACACGCCCATTTGAGGCATCGGGGGTGCGAAAGAGCCCGGTGCCCGCTGGTGGTCCCTCCCTTACTGTGATGTCAACAATGATGTCAGGGAGATTCCATGGAGGACACGCCTCCAAGTATAAAAGCCGCCTACCCCGGCCCCCACTTCAGTCCCTTGCCGGCCCCCTTCATCCAAATGGCGGTGCAGCCGTCAGCTTCTGACAGCCGGCGCCGCCACAACTACACACTGGAGGGGGCCCTGAAGAGCCCCGAAGAAGTAAGAGGAGACGGCGTCGGACTCAGAAGACCCACTGGACCCAAGGAAGATGGGATGGGTGAGTAGAAGTTAAATTAAAAACAATTAAAATATTTTGGTGTGGTGTCTTATTTTTTTTCATTTGGGGTGAGCTAGTAAGGGGTCCAGTGGACTGTTATACCAGTTCACCATAGTAAGGAGACGGCATGACACCTGCCAGGCTTGGAGGCCCGTAAGTGGTAAGTATTGGGCCACCCGGTTTCTTATTTTAACGACGGAGATGCGCAGTGGGGCAGCCCAGGTCCTGCAGACCTGTAGCTAACTAGTAACGCTGATATATGTCTATTAAATCCATTGTTTTTAATGTGAAATCAAATAAACCATGTAAAAATTATTTTTAAATATGATTGATGTGGTCAAATGATTGGGCTAAAGTTAATAGGACCAAGCCTTAGGGCCCCAAAATAAGACATTTTTTAGTAATGCTGAACTATTGTTTTCATCAAACCTATTTCAGCTCATACAGAGGAGACAGTCTTCACAGTCCTTTCCATCACTCTGCCCGATGCACACATCACATTGCACTGTAAGCTATCTGTCAGCTATTTACATTCCAATAGTAGGCTCATGGCTGCTTAAAGAGGAAGAGCTCACCTGATTATCACTTGTTCCTCTCACTGGGGGCATTCCAAATTGGGATGCCCCACTGTGTGTATGCCTTTAGGGTAGAGTAGCCCATTCAACCAATCGGCACGCTTGCGTTAATTTGGCTCTGCTGACGGCTAAGCAGCTGCTCCGCACCAAAGGGAGCCGAGTGCTAGTGTTGAGCCGGGTGACACAGTGAGGGGTCCAGGACAAGGTGAGTGAAATGGGGCTCCTGGGGGGTTTTACACAGTGGGGCAAGGATGCCCCAAGGAGTAGAACTCAGATGACCCTGGAGTCTTTTAGACTTTAGGGCCTCCGATTTTCCTCTTTAACATTGTATCACAGCTGATTACAATATAAACAATTAAGATAAATCAGCTGTAACAATGTAAATCAAAGTAACACAGGAGAAGAGAAAGATAATGCATCCCAATATTTTAAACTCCAATCCCAATATATAGCTCTGTGAGCTAAACAATTAAGATACATCAGCTGTAACAATGCCAATCAAAGTAACACAGGAGAAGAGAAAGATCATGCATCCCAATATTTTAAACTCCAATCCCAATATATAGCTCTGTGAGCTAAACAATTAAGATACATCAGCTGTAACAATGTAAATCAAAGTAACACAGGAGAAGAGAAAGATCATGTATCCCATTATTTTAAACTCCCATTCCTATATATAGCTCTGTGAGCTAAACAATTAAGATACATCAGCTGTAACAATGTAAATCAAAGTAACACAGGAGAAGAGAAAGATCATGCATCCCAATATTTTAAACTCCAATCCCAATATATAGCTCTGTGAGCTAAACAATTAAGATACATCAGCTGTAACAATGTAAAACAAAGTAACACAGGAGAAGAGAAAGATCATGTATCCCAATATTTTAAACTCCCATTGCAATATATAGCTCTCTGAGCTCCGTCGCCTCTGTTGTTTGAAAAAGCCTTGCCATAAACATCCACAAATTAAAGTAAAGAGAGGCCACACCATATATAAGTCAACCATATAATGTCCAACAAAACCATCAATGAGTCTGAGTTTCCATCATCATTCCAAAAACACCACACAAGACATTGGACAATCTGATGGTCACCATCACAGCTATAATCCATAAGATTGCATTTTAATGAATGTGTACTTACATCCAATCATCATCATGGCCACGGCAAAGATCTTCTCTCCATCTGTCGTTGGCGCAATATTTCCAAAGCCAACACTAGTGAGGCTGGTCATTGTAAAATACAGCGAAGAGATATAAACAGAATCCTTGCTTGGTCCACCTTCCCACCTGCCAGATCCAGAAATGTTAAACCGATAAGGAGATCCAATGGCCATTCCTAACTGGGAGAGCCAGCTTCCGTTCCTGATGGTGTTGGTGTCCTCATTAATAACTTCATAATCTCCAATGCTGTACCAGATGCAAGCCAACCAATGAGCTGCCAAGCCAAACACACAGACTAGAAGGACCAGGACCGCCGCTCCATACTCAATGTAGTGATCCAGTTTCCGAGCCACTCGTCCCAACCTTAAGAGCCTCACCACTTTTAAGGAGCTGAACAGGCTGCTGATACCCTAAAAAGTAGAGAAAATAGGGAAATTGTTATAGTGCTTGGTAAACTTCATAGCTAATTTGTCCTAAAATACTGAGGGGGTTATTCATCAAGTGATAGCGCCAGGTAGCGCTTCATAGCGGCAGGCAGCGTCTGGTGAACGCCGGACACTGTACGCAAAAACACATTTATGAAGGCGATTCTGGTGGGCGACTCTAACAGCGCCATGTAGCGTCACATGTATTATTACAGGTGGCTCAGCGTATAGTGCCGGCGCTCTAGCTTCCAGAGTGCCAGGTATTACCTGTCGCTACCTGTCGCTCTCCTATACATTTCAATGGACGATCCTTTTCTTTTGAAAACCTTTTTAATTTTTTATATTTTTATGAAGAATTGTCATTACAGGTCTGACATCAAAGTATTAATGTCACCATATTACAACAATGTCATTTCATGTGTTTTCGCTTTGTTACCGGTGGATATATGTTCAAAAACACAATCACACAGCGTCTGGCGCTCTATGCTACAGCGACCAGATCCAGAGCGCCGACGCTGTGTGTGTCTGTTTTTTGTTGTTGAATATGGTGTCGCTGAGAGTCGGTTGCAATGAGCTGGCGCTGCCTTTCACTCGCTGCAACGCTGTACTGGTTTTAGAGCACCCAACATACATCTCATTCATCAATGCCAGCCAGGTTACTACTGGAACAGGCTTTAGGTGTGCTTCCTGCTGACTTACAGTATTGCCATTGCCTGGACTGTCCCTTGTGTTTATTCCACAGTGTTCCTAAGCATTTACATTTTCAGTAGTGACCTGACAGAGTAACTAGATGGCAGTGACACAGGGGCGTAAATATAGGGGGTGCAAGGGGCGACCACACCAGCATCCAGGAAGCCGGGGGGGGGGCATCATTGTTGCTCCTCCACCTTATTTATCATATTTGTGCTCACTTGGAATCATTTAGAGAAATTAAGCTCCATTTGTTTTTGATGTTTCAGTCTTTAGTTTTCTAGCAGCATCTAGAAGTTAAATGGCCATGGAAGGGCCCCATTTAATGTTCGCACCAGGGCCCATCACCTTTAGTTACACCACTGCAGTGACAATTTATTGGGTTTATGTTTTAATTCTTTAGGCAAGATAAGTAGGTCTTGTTTTTGTAAGCTTTTCTGTGATAGGAGGGAAGCGCCCTGCTAGGACGCTGTCACCACCATTTTGGTCCAGTGCAGAGGGACTTCTGATAGCCGAGACCTGTGTGTTCTTGTAAGAACTTAGGGAGCCGAAGGGGCAGGCTCACTATAAAAGGGGAAGGGCCAGGAAGTGCTTGAAGTGGGAGCCATAAGGAGACATTGGAAGTGAGGGCTGCGGACACAGGGCCTGCGCTAATAGGCCTCAGAATAGCCTTGAGGGACTTCACCACCTGCCGGGAAAAGGCAAGTGTCTCTAAATCTGGTTAGAAACAGAGGTCTTGGTCCACACACATCTGCAGAAGTCTGCTGAAGCTGCACCACCAAATGCCTAGGTGCCTCTGTGGTGCAGTCCTAACTCTAATCTATGAGAGCCCCCGTTTGGGACATACAATGCAATAGATAAATTGGGAGCAGCTTACCTGAGGTCGCCCTATAACCTTGAGTGCAGCCCATGGGGTGGAAGGTCAAAGACCTTGCAGTACAGCCTAGACCCCGCACTCCATGTGCTTGCAAACCAAGGGATTTTACATTGAGGGGCATCCCAAATCTGGATGCCAATAGCAAAATCTTTTAAAGGGGGTCAACTCATTTTATGGGTTTCATTTAACTTTAAGCAACATACAGCCAGCAGGGCACTTTCTAGGGGAGAGTGAACAGCGCGAACGCCCTGGGGGCCAAGGCCATTGGGGGCGCCTTTATTCCAGCCATCCTGTTTTCTGCAGGGTCACTGATAGTAGTGTAGGCCATAATACAGGCCCCTCACCCACCAATACTGGGCTTAGCAATGGGGTGGGGGCACTGCCTGCTGCTATGGTAGAGGCACAGCATGGCACATACCAGTTTGGGACAGAAGCAGCACCATAGGATGGCCGAGGAGGGGGCAGATTTTTTTCAATCCTACACTGAGTGCTATTTTGCTTAAAAATTGCCCTGACAGCCATTCTATTTGCTATGACCTATTCCTACAGATAGCAGGGAGATGCTGGGGGGTTATTTAAGAAACGCTAACGCCATGTAGTACCACATAGCGTCAGATGAACGCCGGGCGCAGTATGTGAAAACCATATATATAAAAGTCAATCTGCTGAGCGCCTCTAATAGCGTCATGTAGCGTCACATGTATCACTAGCGGTGGCTCAGTGTAAAGCGCCGGCGCTGTATGTTCAGCAGCGCCATGTAGCATCTGTCGCTCAGCAGCATTATATCATACATCCCAATGGTGTTTTTTTTTGCTTGTGTATAAATAGCATTTTAATTTTTTTCTTTCTCAATTTTAGGATCAAATCATTGCATAATCTCTCCTGCCCAGAAACCAAACTTATAACTAATATTGTTAAATTTTGATTTTTTTTTTATACAGAATTGTATGTGCAGGTCGCCATTGCAGTGTCATTGTTACAGTGTTAAAACAATGTCATTCCATATGTTTTCGCTATGGTTCTGGTGGATATGTGTTGAGAAACAGACTTTTTTCATATAGCGTCTGGCGCTCGACGCTAGACACCCAGTTTTAAAGTGGACCAACACCCAGGATTTTCACTATCCTGGGTGTTGGTCCACTTCAGCGGGGCATCCGAGATCAGGATGCCCCGCTGTGTGAAACCCCCCCAAAAGCCCCAAAAAACGTACCTTTTCGGGGACGGACAAGCGACAGACAAGCCGCCGCCGCCTGCGCGTCCCTCTTACAGGGCGCGCGCCCATTCACAAACGGCCGGCGCGGGCGCGCGCACTGCTAGAGGGGCACGTGGGAGGCGGCGGCGGCTGATCCATCGGCGATAAGGTAAGTTTTTTTTGGGGGGGGGGGGTTGGGGGGGGTTTCACCCCGCCGGATATCCCGATCTCGGATGCCCCGCGGTGAGGGAGGTGATCGGCCCGGGAATCTTATAGATTCCCGGGCCGATCACCCTTGGGCATGGTCCACTTTAAAGCACCGGTGCTGGTTGTCTTTTTGATTTTCTTAAATATGGGCTTCAGCACTGAGTGCCGGATACACTTAACTGGCGCTACCTATCGTTCGCTGCAGCGTTGTCCTGTTGTTATATGTGGCGCTGCTCGGGCGGCTTTTCCTCGGGGCACTACAGATGCATTGATTCAGGGAGAAGCTTCTACAGCGCCCTCCAGACATCACATTTATCACTGCTGGACAGGATACTACAGCGTCACTTGTGCAGCCGCTAAGCTAGGTTATAGCGACAGACACCCGCTTGCAGCGGACGCTCAAATGGCAATACCGCTGCAATGCCGCTACATAGATGCTCAAATGGCAATACGTGGTGCTAGTCTTAAATCAGCCTCCAGGTTGTTTTTTTTTATTGGTTTTAACCCTTTTTGCTCCCGCACAAGAAAATGGCCTGGAGTCCAGCTCTTGAATTTTAATTTTGGGGGGTCAGCAGATTTAAAAGATCCAGATTCGTCACTATAGAGCCCTGCGCAGCCCTAGGAAAGAGAAGATTAAATGTTTGACGTCTGCTTTTCATGAAACTCCTGCTCCTCCACAGGGACCCCAGGATGATGTAAATACTGAATATTCTATATACTTATCATGACGCCATCTTTAATATTTAATGGATGATCTGAGCCTGGTGGTTCTGGTGTCAGAGATAAATGTTCTCATGCTAAAGTATGTTAAATGCATGTGATGAGCATATATAACAGAGGAGCGAGCCACTTCAGGGAGAGCCCCATGTTAATATACTGTAGTGAGCTGAAGGAGACCAAAACAGCCCCCTATTCAAGGCTACAAGGTAAAGATCCCGAGAAAACTTTTACATGACGCATACAAACCAAGGGGGTTTAAGAAGGGATAGCGCCAGGTAGCGTCTCTGGTGAACGCCGGGCGCTGTAGGCAAAACCCCATTTATGAAAGCGAATCTGGTGAGCGACTCTAACAGCGCCATGTAGCGTCCAATGTATTATTACAGGCGGCTCAGCGTATAGCGCTGGCGCTTTAGGTTCCAGAGGGCCAGGTATTACCTTTCGCTCAGTGTCGCTCTCCCATACATTTTAATGGCTGTTCATTTGCTTGTGTTTAAACAGCGTGTTTGACTTTTTTTCTTGCTCCAATCATTGTGTGACGTCTCCTGGCTGCAAACAAACACTTTTGACTTTTTATATTTTTATGCAGAATTGTCATTACAGGTCTGGCACTAAAGTGTTAATGTCACAGTGTTACAACAATGTCATTCCATGTGTTTTCGCTTTGTTACTGGTGGATATGTGTTGAAAAACAGACTTTAATCACGCAGCGTCTGGCTCTCTATGCTATAGCGCCCAGATTTAGAGCGCCGACGCTCTGTGTGTGTCCTTTTTTGATAAGTATAGCGTGGAGTGCCGAGAGTCAGTCGCACTGAGCTGGCGCTACCTCTCGCTCCCTGCAGCTCTGTACTGGTGTTAGAGCGCCCAACATACATCACATTCATCAATGCAGGCCAGGTTACTACAGCGACTGAGGCGCTATGTTACAACGCCCGATACATGTTTACAGCGTCTACTAGCGGTCGCTCTAAGCGCCGCTATACAGACACTCATCTGCCAATACCTGGCGTTGGTAATGAATCAGCCTCCACATTCACACCTAGCTGCCAATAAGCTACCTCAATAGCAGAGGTGTTTTCTGGGCTGCAGCTCATTTCCCCTTAAAAAGGAATCCTTGAATTGCTCGTACACATTCGGCACTGGCACTGGTTAGGACTATATTAATGAGAGAGTCTAATTTAGGATTATAAGACCTTTCATTCGATATCAAACATGGCATACATATATTGGCCAAAGCCTGATAATCCACATAGTATCAGACTCTGTATGATATGTATTTGATGTTTAGGTTCATTTAACCAAGCAATTATTGGGGATCATAAATTTCCTGGTCACAATCTGATCATATTTATATATTTATAGAATATTTATCTAATCTCACAGAGGAAGGTTGTGGGCAGTACAATGCAGACACACCCAGAAGGCTGGAAATGCTGGCCACACCCCCTAGTGTTGGTAGATTAGGAAGCTGCTTGGAGGGCTATTGAGTCGATGGATGGACCCCCTACCTGATGCTAAGGCACTTATTCATGAAGGAATAGCGTCAGGTAGTGCCTTGTAAATGGCAGGTAGCGACAGGTGAACGCCGGACACGGCACGCAATTACACATTTATCAAGCAGAATCTGTTGAGCGACTGGGATAACGCCATGTAGCGTCCGATTCATCATTATATCAGCCTCAGCGTACAGCACAGGCGTTCAGCCTTGCAGAGCGCCACGTATTACCTCTCGCTACCTGTCGCTCTCCCATTTTAATGGACATTCTTTTATTTCTCTTTAAACAGGGGGTTTTTATTTTTTTTTTAAATCTCAAATAATGTTGTGACCTATTCTGGCCTAAAAAAAGACATTATTGCAAATATTTTTCATGTTTTTCATATTTATGCAGAATTGACATGACAGGTCTGGCATTATTGTGTTCATGTCACAATGTTATTACAATGTAATTCCATATGTCTTCGCTTTATTACTGGTGGATACATGTTAAAAAACAACCTTTCATCACACAGCCTATGGCACTCTGGGCTGCAGTGAAGCATTTTTGAGCGCCGGAGGTGTGTAAGGCTGTTTTTTTTATGAATATGTTGCGAGCCGGTCGCACTGATCAGTCGCTAACATGCACTCCAATACAGCGCTGTACTGGTCATATAGCGACTCCCCAAAATGTATTCATCATTGCTGCAAAGCGACTGAGTCGCTATGAACTAGTGTCCCACGGCCGAGCACAGCGACTACTAGCGGGCGCTCTGAAAATTCCTGCTACAGACGCTCATCTGTCGCTACCTGGCGTTAGTGATGAATCAGCCTGTCCGTATCTCTCGCTCTCTCCCTTTCTATTATAACATTAATTGTACTGTAACTAACCCATAGCTTACTTTATCTTATCATGTAACAACTGCCTGTAATATCTAAGGTTATCTGGGGAAACTTCATGAACATATTGGGTTAGTGTGTTTTTTTTTTATATATATATATATATATATATATATTTCCCAACTTATCAGGGTGGGAAAGGGGGACAATTTTTAAATGAAGCCACATCCCCTCATTGATTGATGGATAGGAGATAGGATGTAACAGTTACAACACTATAAACATTTTGAATGGGCAAATTATTCATGTATTGATGTAGACCTGCATGTTACACCTCAAAGAGTAACAAAGGAGAACAACGAGGGACAGGGGGACATGGACATGGAGGGACAGTCCCTCCAAATCAGGAACACTTGGGAGGTAAGCATATATATCATACCTCTCAATTGTCCCTGATTTGGAGGGACTGTCCCTCTTTTGACTCAAAGTCCCTCATTCCTTGTGTTCTTATTTGTCCCTTTCTAAGATGTAACGTGTAGATCTGCAGCAATAAATTATGCATTTGCCTATTTAAAGTGTTTATATTGTTTTAACTGTTACAATCTATCTCCTATCCATCCCTCAATGAGGGGGAGTGGCCTAATTTAACAAATGTCCCTCTTTTCCACCCTGAAAAGTTGGTAGGTATGATTTTATATATATACACACACACACACACACACACACACACACACACACACACTATACATAATATATATATATATATATATATACATACGTTTAGCAATAAGGGAGTACTCCAGAGGTTGTGTAACCACCTTCTAATAGCCCCAACCCCTAATATAGTGGGTGTGATATGATATATCATGCAAAAAAAAGGATATCCTACTTTTTTTTCTATACTATAGCAGTACCACCAGCTCCCCCTGCAGGTGGGCACCCTAGGCACAGGCCTAATGAGATATATACAGCCCTGCTAACAGGAATATCTTGCATGCATGCAGTTGCATTTACATGGTAACAATAAATCTCATTCTGATAAATAAAGCCAGGCTGCCAGCAGCAAGTGTTTATATTGTTTTAACTGTTACAATCTATCCATCCCTCAATGAGGGGGCGTGGCCAAATTTAACAAATGTCCCTCTTTTCCGCCCTGAAAAGTTGGTAGGTATGATTTTATATATATATATATATATATACACACACACACACACACATTATATATACATAAATATATATATATATATATATATATATATATATATATATATATATATATATATATATTATACGTTTAGCAATAAGGGAGTACTCCAGAGGTTGTGTAACCACCTTCTAATAGCCCCAGACCCTAATACAGTGGGTGTGATATGAGATATCCTTTGTTGTTTCCTATACAATAGCAGTACCACCAGCTCCCCCTGCAGGTGGCCACCATAGGCACAGGCTTAATGAGATATATACAGCCCTGCTTTCATGCTAAGAGGAATATCTCGCATGTATGCAGTTGCATTTACATGGTAACAATAAATCTCATTATGTCATATAAAGCCAGGCTGCCAGCAGCAAGTGATGCATCATTTGCTCAAGTGGATCATAGACTAGAAAAAGAACAATAGAATAGAAAACCTTCTACACTATTCTATGTAATCTGTCTGCTGACCCCTCTATAGACAGGAAACTTTATAAAGAATGATCCCCCCTCTGCTGCCAAACAGCCGGCAGCAACACCTGTCAGCACAATGTTCTGCCATTTGGCAGCTCTAAGTCTGACAGAGACCTGATTACCCGCAGAAAGCTGATCCATCTGTTAACCGGGAGGTGACTGATTGGAACATAGACAATATATGCGCAGACTATTATCACCCGGACCATCTATCTAGCTAATGAGCGGTGCGGGATAACAAGGGACACTTGTCACGGTGCTGGGGTTGGGGTGCCTATCCTGATTTATAAATGACCGCACGCAGCAATGACATGGCGTATCACTGACTGCGCACACTGCCTGATATCACGTAACAAATCATCCTCCTCAATGTCCTCCTCCTGGTGCTGGGAGAACACTGGGGCCCATTATACAACATGCCAGAATCTTCTATATTCCGGTCACCCCTTACAGGACCACAATCATTAAAGCAGACCTTCACCCTGAATAAGAATTATAAAATAAAAAAGTTAAAATATATTAATTTTAGATGTTGGGGAATCATTTTTTAAAGTAGACTGAAACCCAGCTGGATTGGCCCGTGAATAAGGGTATTAGATTCCCGGGCCGATCCATTCCCTCCCCGCCGGGCATCCAAAATCGGGATGCCCCGCCGTGTGAAACCCCCCAGGTCGCCCCCGCTACACTTACCTTAATCCCGGTCCAATGACACATGCGCGTGCCACGGCCACATCCCAGCTATCCCTCTAGCAGGGCGCGTGCCCTGTCCGGCTATTTATGAATGGCCGGCTCGGATGCGCTCCCTGTTAGAGGGAAGCGCGCCGGGTTAGACGTCCATAGCTCAGCGGCTCCAAGCGCGCTGATTGGACAAGTGGCCGCACATGCGCTGTAGGACCGCGGTGAGGTGAGTTGATCCGGGAGGTCGGGGGGGGTTTTGGTTGGGTGCCCCGGGGGAGAGGACCAAAACCCGGGATAGTCAAAATCATGGGCTTTGGTCCACTTTAAGGGTTTGGGCTTTTCATTAAATCATGCTGAATTTCCAGTTTAATGTGTACCAAAACCCAACCTCGAGTCCATGAGACTTACATACTTGTACTCATTCCCCCCCCGGGCCAGATTCAGCATGCCCCGCTGGTGAAACCCCCCAGGTCGCCCAGAAACTCACCTTCTTTCCCGGTCAAACGGCTCATGCACGAGCAGTAACCGCATGAACCCAGGATTTTCACTATCCTGGGTTTTGGTCCTTGTCCTCGCTGCTGGGATGCGGTTGCTGCTCGTGCATGAGCCATTTGACCGGGAAAGAAGGTGAGTTAAAGGAATAGAATTGAAAGCAGAGCAAACTTTGGAGCCCTTCTACGGCTTCTATTCTGCGCTGAAGTAAATGGAGGAGAGACACATGGAACAGGCATCAGGTGAGCTGCTTTCAGCCTTGTTAGTGCCGTTGGGTTTACAGACACTTTAACAAACCACAAGCCTACCTGCAACCACATTTATCAGTACCATATGATTTATATGTATTCCAACCCAACCTGCGTCCGGTTTCAAAGCTTACCTGTAGTTGGGCTGTCTATGTCCTTTTATCCCTTGTTAGAAAGTCATGGGTGGATTACTCCTGCCTAGCCCGTCCCTGTACTTGTTTAGGGCTTCATGCATCATTTCTCATCAGGCCGTGTTATGACTTTATTTATGCCGCCACAAAGCAGCTTCATCCACACAAAGGATAACCCGCCTGTGCCTGCGAAGCGGCAATGCATTAAGCTGTAAATTACACCGCAGTAGACCCAAACTCTCCCCGTCAGCCCTTTATTATTTCTCACATCTGAATGTGGCGCGCGTCTCGCCTTCTATATTCTCTTTTATGGTGGACAGCTTGTTACTGGGCTGAGAGTGTTCTGGGCAAGGCGAACACTTTCTACTGCCGCCATTTATAATGTATATGAAGTTTTATACCAGGAAGAGCTTTAGGCCAAATTTCTTCTCTGCAATAATAAGTAACTTCAGACACAATGCACCATTCAGTAACAAATAGAGTTTTGGATTTTTTTTATTTTCTAGAACATGGATTCACTTAAAGTGCACCTTAACCCAGACCCCAGCATCTCTTAGACACTAGCTCCAGGTAAATACCCACCCCTGGGGCACCCTGATATGGGACGCCTCGCTGTGTGAAACACCACCAGTTGCAGAATATTCTTACCTTGCCAGCAAACCCAAAATGCATGTGTGGTCAGTGACGGCATCTCTCTCATCTTTCTAGGTATGTCCATGGTGGCTCCAGCTCTAACAGAATGGTTTGCGTGGCCGCACACAGTCACAGAGATGCCGGGGGTGTAGCACACCGATCGTAAGTGCAGCTAAGCTCCCATTCAGTTTGTATAATGCCAAAGAAGCTGGCTGGAGCAGAGCCCCACCTAAGCTGTGGGAACGTCAGCTAGCTATATATATATATATATATATATATATATATATATATATATATATGGCCTGCAGAGCTTTACACAGATGGTTACGGACCAAAATTCAAGATAGTGACAAAAACGACTCCAGATGGTTTCTCATTTTGTGGGTTGGCTCGGGGCTGCTTCCTGGTGGGCGGGTAGGCTCAGGAAGGCTTCTTGGTGGGCGGGTAGGCTCAGGAAGGCTTCTTGGTGGGCGGGTTTGCAGGTGAGCAGGCAGGTTCCAGACGGCTTTTATGTGGATGGACAGCATCCAGGTGGCTACTTGGTGGGCTCTGGACGGCTTCTTAGTGGGCTAGAGGGCTCCAGACAGCTTCTTAGTGGGCAGATGGGCACTGTCCAGCTTCTTGGTGGGCCTAGCTGGCTCCAGGCAGCTTCCTGGTGGGTTGATGGGCTCTGCCAGGCTTCTTGGTGGGCAGAAGGGCTCCAGACAGCTTCTTGGCAGGCAGGCAAGCTCCAGATGGTCTCTTGGTTGGCAGATGGGCTCTGCCCAGATTCTTGGTGGGCCAGCGGTGGGCCAAGTTGGCTCCAGGCGGCTTCCTGGAGGGTGAAAGGGCTCTGCCCAGCTTCTTGGCGGGCAGAAGGGATCCAGACAGCTTTCCAGCAGGTGGATGGGCACTGCCCAGCTTCTTGGAGGGCCGCCGGGCCTAGCTGGCTCCAGACAGCTTCCTGGCTGGTGAATGGGATCTTCCTGGCTTCTTGGGGGTCCGGCGGGCTCCAGACATCTTCCTGGTGGGTTGATGGGCTCTGCCCGGGTTCTTGGAAGGCAGAATGGCTCCAGACAGCTTCTCAGCGGGCAGATGGGCTCTGCCCAGCTTCTTGGGTGGCAGACAAGCTCCAGACGGCCTCTTGGCGGGCAGATGGGCTCTGCCCAGCTTCTTGGCTGGCTGGTGGAATGCAACATGTGCGCTGAAGAACAAAGCTCAGTGCCAGTCATGGTGCCGGACTGTAATTGCCACTCGGTGGAATGCATGCATTTCATCTGGCATGGGAACTACCGGAAGTGAGCAGGTGGCAGCAATGACTTGGTGCGGTGACAATTGGGACCCTTGCATTCACAATTTAAAGAGGAACATCGGAGGCCCTGGAGTTTCCAGGGCCCCCTGAGTTCCAGTCCTTGGGGCATCCCAAATCTGGATGCCCCGTTGTGTGAAACCCCCTTCCGAAGCCCTCGCCGCATATTCCAGCTGCATCAGGAGCAGAAGGAAGATGAGTGAAACAGGGCAACCTGGGGGGGGGGGTACATACAGCGGGGCATCCCAATTCGGGATGCCTCCACAGAGAGGAACAACGCACAGGAAAGTCAAATTCATGTGTGTTGTTCATCTTTAAGGTAAGACCTGGCTACAGCAGGTGAGTTTTTTTACCCACAAATCCCAAGAAGCCCCCAAAAAGGTCAGATTTGTGTTGAATCAATTCCTGCTTCCTGAAATTCTAAGTGAATTCTGATTCGGACAAATTGGTTCACTGATCTCTATTCACAAAATCTAACATGGGAGTAAAACTTTTATAAGCATTGTATAGTATTTGGATCTGAACTGTACATTGTATCTGAAATATTAGGTCAATTTATATTACTTCTCAATCTAGGAATTTCCCATTGCAGGAAATTACTGATGGTTTACAGCCATATATATCCATAATGATATAATGTTTGCCCTGGTTGACTTTCCTCTTTATATATATATTTCAGGAAAGCAATAATAACACAGGAGCAGGTGTAACACAGTTGACATAATCTGCCTTTGGTACAATGTATCCGGTGCTGTTTGAGGTACTTAGGTATAAAAGAATAAAGCTGAGATTATCTGTGTGGGAGGTTATGGAATAGATGAAGCCAATGTTAATCCCTTGTGGAATTGTCATGGAGAAGATCCTAGCAACACTATATCACAAGCCTGGCTGTACATGATACTGAGACATAGGACTGATATATGGACCTGACATAGCTGTGCAGATATGTAAATAGAGCAGGGATCTGATCACATAGGTACTTAGGGAGTGATGTATAATGTTCACTGCTTCACACAACTTTCTTCCCTGCATTTTCCGTGTGAGCTGCGAGAGGTGAAAAGCGCAAGAATGGAGTTAAAATTGAAGCGGCGAACACAAGTGACAACTGACTTTGGGCCGGCATTTTGCTGTGTTTGTGCTGCAATACGCTGCTCAAGATTAGCGGTATTTACTATGAAAAATGGTTTGGCAAACGCTCGCTAACTGGTGAGTTAGATTTGGTTTAGAAAAATCATGAAATCTTGCTGAAAGAACATTTTTACAGTATATATCAGCATAGGAGGGGGTCTCAGAATACATGTGGGGTATCTTGGTTGTTTTAAAAGCTTTAGAAGAAAAGCTTTCTGGCGTTCCCACTCAAAAAATAAGTGAAAGATGCGAATCTCACTCGAAACATCGATTCCTATGGAGTTCGCTGCTAAAAGCTGGCGAATGTAAAAGGTTCGCCAGAATGTTCTGTGCTACAACGACCTTGGAGTAAATCCAATAGACACTGGCATCACTGGGCAAACATGCCACAGTGCGCTTGGTAAAGCGGGAAAAACATGGCAAATGCCCGGCAAATTGTTTAGTAATCACCTCTTAATAAGGATCAAGAATTTCCTGGCATCGAGACAAGCAAGAGGTTAAGAGGGGGTAAAACAAACATTGACTCATTAAACCTCACACTTCGCTATAGAACTAATATGGTGAGAAACATCTCACAAGGTGGAATTATACTTTGATGAGGCTAAGAAAGATGTTTTAAGGTTCCACGTGCTGGAGATGTCATGAAGATGAGGATTCTTTTATCCACCTGTTGCCATGAGATGGTCACCTGCTGGGATGGGGCGACCACACTCTTGAGAAATGTTTAAGGGGAGGTCTCTAACGACCCTGTATTGCTAGTGTTGCACGATACTAATTTGAAGGTGGATTAGACATATATAGACAAAATCTACATTCAAGGACCCCAGTTTTGGATGTTCTGCTATGCTACCTATCAAGCAAAGCCCAAAACTGGGCAGAAATATTGGTACCGGGTGCTAACACTGGCAGAAGCCACTCTGGCCCCCCCTGTGACCAATTGGGTTTGGTGAGTGCACACTTCCCTGGCTGTCAAACCCAGTTGGCAAGTGGCCACCTAAGATCGTGTGGGGCGAGATACTGGAAGAAGAGCTTGCAGAGTAATACTGTCATATGAGTTTTGCACAGCGGCTGGTTGAAATTTTTGTAGATTACCCATATTCCCACAAGAGGTTACAGTGACATTTACAACATGTCAGTAGGGCTTCACAGATAGGGGATTAAAAGCATGACCCGCCCACAAGCTACTGAGCCCCCCCAAATGAGCCAGTCAACGAGTACGTTCTTGCCTTATTAGCTAATAGTGTTGACAGGTCACAGGCATGGGTGGAAATTGACACACTTTTCAGTACTTGTAGAACCCTTATTATTGTAGAGGAAGATACTGTGTCAGGGATGGGTATGACCTCCACAGCCATGATGCTGGGGCTATAAGTTTTGCAGGGGCAAAGCGTGGGCTGTCTTATCTGGGGGGTGGGGGGACAATGAGAACAGGTAAGGACATGGGAGGCAAGGCACTGAGGCTGAGAGAATTCAGTCACTGGGTCTAGGTGAGATGCCAACCCAAAGCAATACGGCTCACTATGCTAGTTATGGTCAGTCCACTCTGACATTTGTAGAAGTGCTGAAATTGTCACCAAGTACAATATAGGCTTTTAAGACCACCAAAGAATGACCTGGTTCATTGTTACCACCCCCATGTTACCTGTAAAGAGGATAATCTGTGTATAAAGTGATCAAGGGAATAAAAAATGCTTGTCTTAAACAAAAGGGACAATTCTCTTTGAAACGTCCCCTGGTTGTTCTCCATTAATGTGCAGAATAGTGTTATATTCTAGTATCCAGCTTGACACTCACATCCATGACTTCCAGGGAAACTGATGCAGAGCCAAAGAGGGGAAAGCCAATGTTTAACACAAGATGTAGAAAAATGAATTAAAATGAAAAAAAGCCATTAAGGGAACTGTCACTTGCAATTGTCTCTGTTATTTTTACCAAGCAGCAAGACCGAGAGATCAGACTAGGACTCAAAATCCATTTCTTTCAATGAACGGGGGCAGAATAGAGGCCGAGATTGTAATGCTGCTGCCTTGCAGTTCATGGAAATTTGCTGCCAAGAGTCATAGAACATACTGACTGAGAGAAACATGGCAGCACCATAGAATTATATCAGAATAATCACCCACAATTTAGAAACCAATCCAATTAGACTGTACAGGGACACCCGGATGGGTTTGGGTTTGCTTTAGGGAAGATGAGAGGATGACCTTTAGACAGGGCCACATTTGGAAAGGGGGTCTTCATAGGTTTGATGGAAGGGTAGGCAATGTTCCAGTGGAAGGCCAAGCCCTTGTTGCCTTCAGGTCAATTTGAGGATAAAAAATGTACTTTATTTCTTTATTTACTGGCACAGTTATTTAAAAGCGGACCAACACTCGTGCATTGCGACCCCCCGACACCCCCATCCCCATAAATCTTACCTTTCCCTTGGTCCCTTGTCAGGAATCCAGCGCAGTGATTGGCAGCCGCTGACACGTGGCTTCCGGCACTGGATTCCCAATGGAGGACCGAGGGAAAAGTAAGATTTCTCAATGCCCCCCCCCCCCCTCTGTCATATAGCAGCAGTTGGTCCACTTTAAATGGCAATTCACAGTTGACCCTCCTGGCACTCAAGATCTTTTCCCCAGTCCCTTCCAGCTTGGGGTCCTCACTTCAAGGCACACAGGAAGCGCTCAGCACAGCCTTTCTGCGGGTACAGCACTGGCCAGTCAGTCCAAAGTGTCTCCAGTTTGTCAGTCCAGTGAGATTCTCTAGTCTCAGTCTGAACCTGTACTCCGAGGCCCCAGGGGGTGCACACATCAGCCCTTCTCCCTGTCCCATTCCCTGAGGGGATTCTCTCTGCTTCTTTCTCTTCTAATGTCCAATCCCCACTAGGGATGAGCAAAGCCCCCAAAGATCAGGTCCGTCAAGTTCGTCTAGGGAGGAAAGTATGCAGCAGGAAGCGCTGCTGTAAAACTTACCTCAGCTCCACGATCCCCTCACTGTCACTGGCAGGGTCATGATTGAATGGTCCCCAGCCAGGGCCACAGAAAGGTCGCCACTGCTATCCTTGAGTGAAACTGCTAGTTCCAGGTGGCAGTGCTGGCACTAGGAGTGTCCTCACTCATGGGGAGCGGTGGCCTTTCTTTGGCCACGGCTGGGGAGCATTTCAACATGATGCCACTGCTGACCAGGGACTGCAGATTGGGACTCAGGTAAGTTACAGCAGCTTCCTGCTGCTGCAGCCTCAAGTGATGCAGGTTGATGGGCTGCTAAGAAAGTTTTTGGGCCAGACACTGAACTCAAACATGGACTTCTGGCTGAAGTTTGTGTTCGGGAACCCCTCATGTTTCACCACACCTTGCTTAGATATGCCCAGCCTTATAAAAAGGACAGGAACCAACCATCTAGTTCTGACCATTTTTCCCTTCATGTTGCTTTTTGCCGACACAGGGTAGGTTAAATACACAGCGGTACCAGCAAGCCCGCAAAAACAGGGTGAAATTGGAGAAATGGCGGAAAACTCGCAGAAAGACTGGAAGAGAATGAGGGGCATTTACTCAGTCGCTCATTGACACTGAAGGCAGCAACATGGCATGGTGAAAGAGGGACATTGGACGGACATAGATGAAAAGCCTTTTTACCTGTCCAGGTTCGCCTGGATGGGCGAAGCCGCAAAGGTCCTGTAGGAGACTGGTGGGACTATGGACTGATGGAAGACACAACCTGCACTCCAGTCCGGGAAAGGGAGTTATTGAAGCAGAAAAGGGTTTAATACAAATGAAAAAAGATGGCAGTTGCTAAACCAATTTATAAATGACCTGATGTACATAGGCAAGATAAATAGAAACGGACAGTATTTAAAGGAGCCCCAGCATTCAAACCTTGTCCGCCGGCAACCAATCCTATAACCTGTCTTGGGCTTGCTTGCGCACATTTGCAAATTCTGTGGGGACGGCATGTCAAGGAGTTTCTGTGTAAATGCGGTTATTCTCTAATCTATTAAATTCTAGAATTTGGGATGTACACAGCAATGGAAAATAGGGAGCTAGCTTACCCAAGGTGGCCATATACATCTAGTGCTGCCTCCATGTGCGAATGCTGGGTGAGGTGTTTACTGAGTGCATGCAAACATTCAATTTCTTGCTGGCACAATGAATGAAAGCAAGCAATGTCTGTCTGCTAGTTTTACAGTATGTAGCATTTCCTTTAATGGTTAAAACCAGGGCTCAAGTGGTGAGTGGCCAGGTTTCTGAGTTTTTTTGGACTGGGTATTGGAAAGCCACCGGCCACTGCTGACAGGTGGCCTGCTGTCTCACCCCTGCTGGTTTAAATGTCAGTGAGACCCTTTACCAATTCTCATGAACCCCTGAAGCAGCACAGGATTTGTGCCGCAGGACAGGGGCTGGCTAATCGGCCTCCAAGCCCTGGGTTACCATTAGTGATGAGACAGAGTGGGGACAAGACATTCCAGAACACTTCTGTCTGCATGCAGTACTGTACTGATGCCAATAGCCTGGTCACCACAACATTTGAATTGGAATAGGGGCCCCTTGGACCCGTTTTCAGTTCACAAACAGTTAAATTAAAAAAATAACTTACCATTGATGCTTACTCCTCCATCTGTCCCGCCACCTGGCGGTGCCATCACTGCAGGTCTGTTGGGTCAGGGGCTTCCCCCGGGTCCTGACGGGCTGTGATCTTCTCGATGCCAGTGAGCTGCTATTGCAGCCACCTCGCCAGCATCTGTAGTAAGGACACAGGTCCCCCCCTCCTCCTCTTGGCGTCCCACCAAGCTAATCCCATCCTACCTATGCAGGGAGACTTTTATACCATCCCAAAATTGGGGGTCGGCATGCCGGATACTTTGACCCAGATGTTGTCGGCATCCAGGATGGGGCAAACTGGAGCAGATTAGCAAGTTCCGGGTTAAATCTAGCCCATAACTAGTTACCAGACCTTAGTCCAGGTGCATCGGGCTGGTAGCCTGGAGGGAGGGGGTTTTGCTTTTTTTTTTAATTAAAGTAAATAAAAAATAAGAAACTCCTGCATGTGTTTTTCACAAAAAAGATTCAAGTGTACCATCAAAAACAGAATTACGCCAAAATTTACACCGATTTTTTCAGGTGTATTTTTTTGCAATATTAACACATTATTTTTACTTAAATAAAGATAAAGTAAAAAGTGTGTTAAAAAAAAGATAATGTTTCCCTTTGCTCAATCACACAAACCTGTAGAAAAGAAAAATGTGCTCTTTTTTCCTGAAATTTTGTTTTAACAACCTGTGCTGGATTAGACTTGTCTTATCTGATAATATGTTATATTATATGTACCTAGGAGCAGTTTGTACATACACACGTATAACCTACAGCAAGACTTCTGTTATTGAATTGCAAATTACCCAGTTTGTATTTTTCTGATTATAAAATCAATAAAATATTGAAATATAAAAATGAAACATAATAGTATACAGTACATTTATCTGTTTAGAGTCAGCGCAGCTTTTTCTATTCAGCACCAAGGACAGCGGCAAATCACTGCCATTCTTAAAGAGGACAAACCACCCTCTCTCTGCTCAGCTCAGCCATGGAATTTACCAGGTCCACTACCCTGGAAAGACCTGGACTAGATTAGGGCTAGAAACACATTTTATCCATTTCTATTTTGTGTTTATTAGGGCCTGATAGCACACCAGAGCTATGGACTCCTCTCTCAGTTGGCGGCATTGATAGGACCCACCAGATAATGGTGTGGAATGTAGTTTGCACAGGGGCCTCCTCTGCCATGGGCATGGTAGCAGCTGCCTCTATGGTATGTTTCCCCTCGACCAGAAATCGGGCTGTAAAATGCGTGTTGGCAGACGCGCCGTGTGTGTTTTATTCAATGCATTGCAATTTCCTTAGGTGTTACCTGGTGCACCAGTGTACTGGTGTGAGCGAACTAAGCAATAGTGCATCTGTATAAAAAAAAAAATATATATATATATATATATATATATACTCATTTATTACTGTCATATTAGAATTACCAAGCACCTAAAAGGACTTATATATATACTAATTTATTACTGTCATATTTGAATTACCAAGCACCTAAGAGGACTTACATTAATAATAATATAGTGACTGGAATCTTAAATATTATTTTTGTTATTTCTAGAATAATCATTTATATGTATATATAAGTTATACTAAAGAATGTTGTCCCGTTGCCTCGGGCTACACGTTGCACTGTCCCAAACTTCAATCTGTTTTCAAAAAGACCCTGTAGTTGTAGTTCCTAAGTTTTTTGTAAAAGTATTTGAGCATTGGAGATGAAGAGAAAAAATTAGGAGAAACAGTGAGTGCGGCAACAGTGATGTGATGTAAGCACACTGTGTGCTTTACAAATTCATAATGGGCGGTCTCTAACACACATGTGCCCGAGACCTCTTTATATCATAGTAAAAAAATATAACTGCATTTTTCTGCCTCTAGTTATTATTGGCAGCACATAGTGTGATCAGATAAGGGGGTGAGAGATGCTGCAGGAGATCAGAGAGGAGGGAGGAGGGGGGTTCATAGCTACAGAGAGAGGCAGCCACTAAAGACGTCTGGACAGGAAATGGGGGTATTTCCTTTCTTAGTTCTTAGAATGTTGATTGGTGGACCACATCGGCGGGGTGGGGAAGGAAATCAGAATGATGAAGTGATTTTCCTCACTAAGGACAGGAGAGGAAGGACAGACCTGGATCCACTCAATGAATGTTTTTTGACTTGCCAATTTGTGCAACCCAGGCAGGAGAAGTTCATTTTATTACAGAATCTGGCCTGAGCAATGGTAAGGACCTCAATCTACTGTGGATGCTCGGCGCAGGCCACGCCCACCCTCTACATGGAGCCGGGTGGTAGCGTGTGTCTGCGCACCCCTGGGAGAAGCAGTGGCGGCGGCGGCAGCTGCAAGGACAGCGGGCAGGGTAAATGAAGCCTCCCCACTGTCCTTGCAGCCGCCTCCCGTCGCTCCTCAATGTTCTGGCCTCTGGCCCATCCAGCAGCACAGGAGCACCGGTACATGTGAGTATACTTTTTTTTTGCTTTTTTTTTTTACCAGGGCATTGGGAGGGGCAATGCCACACTGCCTATGGAGAATGGGAGGGGAGGGGGGCGCCACTCTGCCTATGGGGATTGGGAGGGAGGAATGGCACACTGCATATGGGGAATGGGAGGGGAGGGGGATACCACTCTGCCTGTGGGAAATGGGAGGGAGGAATGCCACACTGCATATGGGGAATGGGATAGGGGGGATGCCACACTGCCTATGGGGAATGGGAGGGAGGAATGGCACACTGCATATGGGGAATGGGAGGAGGGATACCACACTGTCTATGGGAATGGGATAGGGGGGATGCCACACTGCCTATAAGAATAGGATAGGGGGGATGCCACACTGCCTATGGGAATTTGAGGAGGGATACCACACTGCCTATGGGAATGGGAGGAGGGATACCACACTGCCTATGGGAATGGGAGGAGGGATACCACACTGCCTATGGGAATGGGATAGGGGGGATGCCGCACTGCCTATAAGAATAGGATAGGGGGGATGCCACACTGCCTATGGGAATGGGATTTGGGGAATGCCACAATGCCTATGGGAATGTTCTGTTGTGGTTAGAGACAGCTGTGGGATGACTGTGGTTTGCCGTGCTCACTTATGCTGAGTGCCAAGGGACATAGTTGCTGTAAGACCAATTTATGGTGTGTACTTGGGGAAATAATATTAAAAGGACATTGGAGACTTGCTATGGCTTCTATCCAGCTCTGCAGGAAATGGAGGAGGGACACATGGGACAGGCATCAGTTGAGCTGCTTGATGCCTTATTATTACTATTGGGTTAACTGTTCCTTTTAAATGGAACTACACCTGGGAATGTTCCTCCTGTGAGTTAGCCCCCCAGGCTGCCGTAAAATCTCACCTTCCTGGCATTCCCGCATGCTTGATTTTGCAAGGCTCCCTTCGACTCTGCTAGTGGCTAAGCAATCAAAGGGAGCTAAGTGCACCACCGGCCACAGCTCCTGCTTAGTCTCTAGCTGTGGGTGTGCCCCCGTCGTCCATACAGAAAGGCCTGGCACAGGTACACGCACAGCTAGAAATGCAGCCTCGAGATCCTGCGAGAGGTCCGGGAGCAGGTAAGTGAAATGAGGATCTGGGGGGTTTCACACAGTGGGGCATCCAAATTAAGGTTGCCCCATGGAACTTGGACGGCAATGAAGTCTTTTAGACTCCAGGACCTTCGTTGTTCTGCTTTAAGAGAAAAATTACAATATCGGGGCAGTGTCTGACTGTGGTAACTTAGGCCCACCAGTAAAACTGACACTGGTTTACATTCCGAGCCCATTACTCCAAACTGTGTGTGTGCACTTGGTATGTCACAAATAATTTTTACAGAGTTTAGGTTTTGGTGATGAAGGCCCTCAAAAGGGCCCGGGTCCATGGACCCAGGTAGCTCCCATCATCTTTGTTGCCCAGGGGCCTCAACCACGTGTAATCCGGCGCTGAGTATAACTTTTTTTACACTATGCATGGTTTTACCTCTTCTCGCTCAGGCTTTCCATTCCCCATCCAGGCCATTAAACCCCAAAGCAAATTGCTTCTTTCCTCCTGCCCAAAGCCATTCCAAACCATTATCACCCAGCCAAAAATGAAAAATAAATTATCAAATTTTAAAGTCACTCAGCGAGATAATATTAGGAAGAGGGGGCAGCGCAACCTGAACTGAGCATCACCAGGACGCAGATTCCGGCACAAGCACAGGAAAATGTTTACTCCTCAAGCTGCCGGTGACAAGATCTCTCCCTAATCTGCAGTATTTTCTAAAGAGTCTGCTGAACACAATAATTTGGGGCACTTTAGCTGAATTGGCCATTTGAAAATAACAGGCACATTTGCTGTAATGGTAATTGAAAAAGAATGATAAAAGCAAGTCCTCCTTGGCTATCTGACAGGACCTTTGCCAGAAAAAAAGAACTGCAATCCTGTTTAATAATAAAGCCCCCAGCCTTGACATTAAAGCGTGTTTTAAAAGGGTATAAAAGGGAAGGTAGGATGCCTCTGGACATTTTATTTATATATGTTATTTTATTTCACAATTAAAGTGGAATTGCAGTTAAAAATGAATTGAGGCCTGCATTAACCCTCACCCCCTTGGGTATCCTGGTTGTTCTTGGATCTTTGGTCATAAAAGATGTTGGTTATGGAGCCAGTTTGCTCAGCCAATACAGGTGTCCCCTGAGTTTTCGGGGGGGGGCCTTATATTTGGACAGCGCCACTAAAAGTGGGACATTCGGTCAGTTTAAAGCGGACCAAAACTCACTGAAATTGTTAAATACTTTTGACCAAGCCCCTGCCAATACTCTCTTCTTAGGGTGTAGAGCTAGAAATGGCTATTTTTCCTTATCAAATCGCCCTGGAACACATTATTCTTATTTTGCTGTCGATCTCTGTAAGATGGCAGGAGATCAGTCATTGCATAAGTGTGACAAATAGGCAAAAATTACTATTCATAGGGGGGGGCAATTCAGGGGATGCTAGTTAAAAATGTGGGTTTTGGTCCGCTTTAAGTATAGGGCACCATATAAAAGCACTAAAACATAGTATGCCTGGCCCTAGAGTCTCACAGACTCTTGGACTGGGCAATTCCCTGCCTTATGGGCATCTTAATGCCTTGCAGTGTGGAAACCTTGGCATCACATAGCACGCCTGGCAAACTTAAATGCCTGTTGGTAGAAGGAGTGGGGATGCTGCGAGGTAGAGGCACCCTGTGGCATTCCCACTTGCTCTATGGCAACCCCAAGGCAGACATTTAAGTGTGAGTGATGGGTGTGGAGTGCGAAGATGCTGAGCACATGTGTGTCATAGAAACCTGCATGAGTTGAGTGTATGGTGATGTTTTACACTGCAGAACATCCCAAATTATGACGGGGGGGCTGGTCATGGGGTTTTGGTCCCCTGCATGGTAGAGGCACCCTGTGGCATTCCCACTCGCTCTGCATGCACCCCAAGGAAGACATTTAATTGTTAGTGACGGGTGTGTAGTGCGAGGATGCTGAGCAAGGGCTGCACATATGTCATAGAAACCTGCATTGAGTTGAGTGTATGGTGATGTTGGGGGGTTTTACACTGCAGGGCATCCTAAATCATGATGAGGGGCTGGTCATGGAATTTTGGTCCTTTTTAAGAAAAATCACTAGACAAAATCTCTACAGAGCAGCATACGTATGTTTTATCAGAAAATTGGTTGGTCTTCTTTTACTCACAGGACTCCTCCCAATGGTAATTCATGACAAATCAATATGGTAAAAGAGAGCAGCAGCAGACAAGAGGAATTCAGGTACTGGCAGGAGACATGAGACACCAGGTGATGTATCAGTTTGCCAGTGGGAGGGCAACTGTTATATTTGACTTTGTTTACCATTAGTCCCTTTGGTTCCAGATTTAACATTCTGAGAATCCAATCTTTTGGATTAGACACAGAGGGTTTCGACTTTAGATATATCAAAGTTGATTTATTTTAATACTTACAGAGGCAGCAGCACTGAGTGCATTAAAACTGGGGCTGGGAGGTTTTTACCTTGCATTGCAGCCTCTCTACCTCCTGCTGCGCAATTTATAAAGCCAACTGCATGTTCTTATACCGTAAAAGCCAGCCAGCTCCCTGGCACGGGCCACATTGTAACAGCCAGGCTGTGGCTGATGTTACAGTTTTAACAACAGTGAGCCTGTTGTGATACGTTATATAGCGGTCACCAGCCAGCTATTATAAGTGAAATCGCTCACAGCTGACTCACAGCTTTCTGCAATGTGTAAGTGATTTCTCCATCACAATTGTGAGTTTACAATAAAGAATGCTGCATCCTTTATTGTAAACTCACAATTGTGATGGAGAAATCACTTACACATTGCAGAAAGCTGTGAGTCAGCTGTGAGCGATTTCACTTATAATAGCTGGCTGGTGACCGCTATATAATGTATCAAACAAATTTACCACTCATGTGATCCCATTGGTTTAATTTATTATTCCGTTTTGTATTATAAATATAGTAAAAAAATGTATAAACATTACTGACCTCATCCACATTTTCAAAGGCGTTGATGACATCATATGGCAAACAAGACAAAAGATCGATGACAAACCAGGTCTTCAAGTAGTTCATTCGTATGAGCTTTGGATCAGAAATGACTTCTCCCGCTGGCCCAACAAAGGTGGTGTGAAAGTTGAGCACAATGTCCACCAGAAATATGACGTCCACGATGCTGTCCACCACCAGCCAGGCAACGTTGTTCTGTTTGGTTTTAAATGAGACGTTGTATGGGACCAAAATGGCGGTGTAGAACGTTAATATCAAGATGACCCAGTCCCAGGTGGTTTTAAAGACACAGTAATGGAGAATAATGTGAGGAGGGGTCTTCGGGGCTTCTTGTTTGTATTGTGGAAGAATTTCGGAGCCGAGCTGCAGCACCTAAAAGACATGAAGAACAGCGGTATTGAGAGATGCAGCAAAGCAATCCAACATATATCTTGCATGCTGTCCATTACCGGTGACCAGTATGCCCCCCCCCCGACCAAGCCACATGATGATTGTCATAAGGTGTGGAGGCCTTTCCAGGGCCAGAAACGTGTTTTTTTTTTTTTAAAACAGGAATTTATTTTGGCCTATGCTACGCCTAATTCAGGAATATTCACCGGATTACCACAATCCTTTTTAAATGCTATTGGGAGGGTAGGTTGACCAACACCCTAACAAGAAACAGTGTCCATATGCAAAAGGCAAAAGAAAATTTTACAGAAATGTGCAGAGCTGGGGGTGTTTTGAAAAATAGAGGCCTGCAGGTCCAGCTGAGAGCTCCATGCACCCCCTATAGAGAACGCACACCTCAAAGGCCCCACATGGCACCAGCCATTCAGTTACAGCAGGCTTGGGCACACACAGACAAAGAAGGATCTAAGAGAAACCATTGCTGAGGTTTCACACAACGGGGCATCCCCTATAGACGCTAGGTACACAGAGAGGCATCCCCTATAGACGCTAGGTACACAACGGGGCATCCACTATAGACGCTAGGTACACAACGGAGCATCCACTATAGACACTAGGTACACAACAGAGCATCCACTATAGACGCTAGGTACACAACGGAGCATCCACTATAGACGCTAGGTACACAACGGAGCATCCACTATAGACGCTAGGTACACAACGGAGCATCCACTATAGACGCTAGGTACACAACGGAGCATCCACTATAGACGCTAGGTACACAGAGAGGCATCCCCTATAGACGGTAGGTACCCAACGGAGCATCCACTATAGACGCTAGGTACACAACGGAGCATCCACTATAGATGCTAGGTACACAGAGAGGCATCCCCTATAGACGGTAGGTACTCAACGGAGCATCCACTATAGACGCTAGGTACACAACGGAGCATCCACTATAGACGCTAGGTACACAGAGAGGCATCCCCTATAGACGGTAGGTACCCAACGGAGCATCCACTATAGACGCTAGGTACACAACGGAGCATCCACTATAGACGCTAGGTACACAGAGAGGCATCCCCTATAGACGGTAGGTACCCAACGGAGCATCCACTATAGACGCTAGGTACACAGAGAGGCATCCCCTATAGACGGTAGGTACCCAACGGAGCATCCACTATAGACGCTAGGTACACAACGGAGCATCCACTATAGACGCTAGGTACACAATAGAGCATCCACTATAGACGCTAGGTACACAACGGAGCATCCACTATAGACGCTAGGTACACAACGGAGCATCCACTATAGACGGTAGGTACACAACGGAGCATCCACTATAGACGCTAGGTACACAACGGAGCATCCACTATAGACGCTAGGTACACAGAGAGGCATCCCCTATAGACGGTAGGTACACAACGGAGCATCCACTATAGACGCTAGGTACACAACGGAGCATCCACTATAGATGCTAGGTACACAACGGAGCATCCACTATAGACGCTAGGTACACAACGGAGCATCCACTAGAGACGCTAGGTACACAATGATGCATCCCCTATAGACGCTAGGTACACAACGGGGCATCCACTATAGATGCTAGGTACACAACGGAGCATCCACTATAGACGCTAGGTACACAACAGGGCATCCCCTATAGACGCTAGGTACACAATGATGCATCCCCTATAGACGCTAGGTACACAACGGGGCATCCACTATAGATGCTAGGTACACAACGGAGCATCCACTATAGACGCTAGGTACACAACAGGGCATCCCCTATAGACGGTAGGTACACAACGGAGCATCCACTATAGACGCTAGGTACACAACGTAGCATCCACTATAGATGCTAGGTACACAACGGAGCATCCACTATAGACGCTAGGTACACAACAGGGCATCCCCTATAGACGCTAGGTACACAATGATGCATCCCCTATAGACGCTAGGTACACAACGGAGCATCCACTATAGACGCTAGGTACACAACAGGACATCCCCTATAGACACTAGGTACACAATGATGCATCCCCTATAGACGCTAGGTACACAACAGAGCATCCACTATAGACGCTAGGTACACCATGGGGCATCCCCTATAGACGCTAGGTACACAACGAGACATCCCCTATAGATGCCAGGTACACAACGGGGGCATCCCCTATAGACGCTAGGTACACAACGAGGCATCCCCCATAGACGCTAGGTACACAACGGAGCATCCCCTATAGACGCTAGGTACACAACGAGGCATCCCCCATAGACGCTAGGTACACAACGGAGCATCCCCTATAGACACTAGGTACACAACGAGGCATCCACTATAGACTCTAGGTTCACAACGGGGCATCCCCTATAGACGCTAGGTACACAACGGAGCATCCACTATAGACGCTAGGTACACAACGGGGCATCCACTATAGACACTAGGTACACAACGGGGCATCCACTATAGACGCTAGGTACACAACGGGGCATCCACTATAGACGCTAGGTACACAACGGGGCATCCACTATAGACGCTAGGTACACAACAGAGCATCCACTATAGACGCTAGGTACACAACGGAGCATCCACTATAGATGCTAGGTACACAGAGAGGCATCCCCTATAGATGGTAGGTACACAACGGAGCATCCACTATAGACGCTAGGTACACAACGGAGCATCCACTATAGACGCTAGGTACACAACGGAGCATCCACTATAGACGTTAGGTACACAACGGAGCATCCACTATAGATGCTAGGTACACAGAGAGGCATCCCCTATAGATGGTAGGTACACAACAGAGCATTCACTATAGACGCTAGGTACACAACGGAGCATCCAGTATAGACGCTAGGTACACAACGGAGCATCCACTATAGACGTTAGGTACACAACGGAGCATCCACTATAGATGCTAGGTACACAGAGAGGCATCCCCTATAGATGGTAGGTACACAACGGAGCATTCACTATAGACGCTAGGTACACAACGGAGCATCCAGTATAGACGCTAGGTACACAACGGAGCATCCACTATAGATGCTAGGTACACAACGGGGCATCCCCTATAGACGCTAGGTACACAACAAGGCATCCACTATAGACGCCAGGTACACAAAAAGGCATCCACTATAGACGCTAGGTACACAACGGGGCATCCACTATAGACGCCAGGTACACAACGGGGCATCCACTATAGACGCTAGGTACACAACGAGGCATCCACTATAGACGCTAGGTACACAATGGGGCATCCCCTATAGACGCAAGGTACACAACGGGTCATCCCCTATAGACGCTAGGTACACAACGCAGCATCCACTATAGACGCTAGGTACACAACGAGACATCCCCTATAGACGCAAGGTACACAACGAGGCATCCCCTATAGACGCAAGGTACACAACGGGTCATCCCCTATAGACGCTAGGTACACAACGCAGCATCCACTATAGACGCTAGGTACACAATGGGGCATCCCCTATAGACACTAGGTACACAACGGGGCATCCCCTATAGACGCTAGGTACACAACGGGGCATCCCCATAGATGCTAGGTACGCCAGAGGCATCCCCTTATAGACGCTAGGTACACAACGGGGCATCCTCTATAGACACTAGGTACACAACGGAGCATCCCCTATAGACGCTAGGTACACAACGAGGCATCCACTATATACGCTAGGTACACAACGGAGCATCCCCTATAGACGCTAGGTGCACAACGAGGCATCCACTATAGACGCCAGGTACACAACGAGGCATCCCCTATAGACGCTAGGTACACAACGGAGCATCCCCTATAGACACTAGGTGCACAACGAGGCATCTACTATAGACGCTAGGTACACAACGGAGCATCCCCTATAGACACTAGGTGCACAACGAGGCATCCCCTATAGACGCTAGGTACACAACGGAGCATCCACTATAGACGCTAGGTACACAACGAGGCATCCACTATAGACGCCAGGTACACAACGAGGCATCCCCTATAGACGCTAGGTACACAACGGAGCATCCCCTATAGACGCTAGGTACACCCGAGGCAGGCCCTTATAGACGCTAGGTACACAACGGGCATCCCCTATAGACGCTAGGTACACAACGGGGCATCCCCTATAGACGCTAGGTACACAACGGAGCATCCCCTATAGACACTAGGTACACAACGAGGCATCCACTATATACGCTAGGTACACAACGGAGCATCCCCTATAGACGCTAGGTGCACAACGAGGCATCCACTATAGACGCCAGGTACACAACGAGGCATCCCCTATAGACGCTAGGTACACAACGGAGCATCCCTTATAGATGCTAGGTACACAACGAGGCATCCCCTATAGACGCTAGGTACACAACTGGGCATCCCCTATAGACGCTAGGTACACAACGGGGCATCCCCCATAGACGCTAGGTACACAACGGAGCATCCCCTATAGACGCTAGGTACACAACAGAGCATCCACTATAGACGCTAGGTACACAACGAGGCCTCCCCTATAGACTCCAGGTACACAACGGGGCATCCACTATAGACGCTAGGTACACAACGGGGCATCCCCTATAGACGCTATGTACACAACGGGGCATCCACTATAGACACTAGGTCCCATTCTAATCCACTTTAGGAATTGATAACAACTCCCCGCTAGCCAATCAATGTTTATTTACGCCATCTGCTGGCTACTGGTGGTAATTATAAAATGTTTGTAAATCTTCACACTTATTTAAAATGTGTTTCACCAGTGTCATGATGCAACATATGGTATATAAATCTGTTTATATTCTTATACGACAGGAAACTATCTTTAGCAATTGTTTTCAGGCAAAAAGCATGTAAGCAACATAAACAGCATCTGTATTGCTGGAGGAATATAAAACGGATTGTGAGACAGGCAGAAGCTGTGCCGGGAGTCCTCAGAGGCCTGAACACTTGTCACGTCCCTGCGTTCTGCATTAATGGAATGTCTATGTGAAGACAAGGCCCATCAGATAGGCCACGCGGGGGCCCCTGAGAATTCACCGGATAACACATGTAAGTCAGAAGATGTGACATTTTAAATGTTGAACTATGCTGGATGGGTCTACAGGGTGAGAGGCCTCATCACTGCAGCTCAAAGCACATAGTTATCTGTATAAATGGAAATCATGTAATATAGTGCACCAGACAGGAGGTCAAATACATCTGACATATCGGTGTTATCCGGTCCATTGTCAGCCCTGGCTACAGACAGGGCTGGATTGAGTGTGGGCCCCTGGGCATAAAATCTGGTGGAAGCCCCAGATACAGTATTTTTTTTTCCTTTAAAATAATAGACGAGTTGAGTAACTGATTGGTGGTTGTCTGGCACCCGCCTACTTACTGGAACGTCAGATGGAGTCCCTTGTGCCCCCCTTGTGCGGGTGCGTGCTGCTCGGGAACTCCAGCTTTGCCATTCTGGGTGGGGGGTAGTGTAGTCGCCCGGCTGCTCCAGCAGAAAACAGTTCCCTGCATTGAGCTAACAGCGGCTGTGCTTGGTGGCTTATGTGCAGTGACAGCTCTGCACCCATCACTGTAGTGTTGATGACGGCGGCTTTGCTGCTCTAGACTCTCCATCCTGCCCTGTGGTGGCTTTGGCTGCAGGTTGGCAAAAACAAAAAAGGCTTGCCCAGGCGCGCCCTTACTGCGGCCGATAACTTTGTTGTCGGCATACCAAAGACTGAAAAGCCTCCTGGAACAGACCATAACCCAAAGGTTGGTGGAGGCCCGCTTTGCAGGGCAAGTGGTGGAGGCCCCGGGGCGTGTGCCCCTTGCGCCCCTCTCATAATCCGGCCCTGGCTGCAGATATCTGCCATCATTATCAGTCATGATGAGCAGTTTGTGCTGCCAGTCTATCAGGACTCCAGGATAAGACAGTTTCTCAGCCCATCAGTATTTTATTATTTAACATAATAAAAAATGGACCAACACCCTTGAAACCCAGCCAGCGAGTTTAAAAGGCTCCAGGGCCCGGTTGAAAGCTCTACCCATGGGCATCCTGATTTGGGGGTGGGGGGAATGCTACACTACCTATATGGGAATGGGAGGGGGGATGCCATACTGGCTATGGGAATGGGAGGGGGATGCCATACTGCCTATGGGAATGGGAGGGGGGCAATGCCACACCGGCTATGGGAATGGGGGGGAATGCCAGACTGCCTATATGGGGAATGGGATGGGGCGGATGCCACACTGCCTATATGGGGAATGGGATGGGGCCGATGCCACACTGCCTATGGGAATGGGGGGGGGGTGCCACACTGCCTATGGGAATGGGGGGGTGCCACACTGCCTACGGGAATGGGGGGGATGCCACACTGCCTATGGGAATGGGGGGGATGCCACACTGCCTATGGGAATGGGGGGGGATGCCACACTGCCTATGGGAATGTTTTTCATATTAGACATGTATATATTTATACAAGTTAATCATGTCCCCTCCCCCCCCCCCCCAATGTTTCCTGTTAGTGTTGTTATGACAATTGAGCGAAGGCTTTAATTAAAAAAAAAAAGGAAAAAGGCTGTTTTTGGGCACTGTGCTGGGGATAGATGATAACCTTCTTTTCTGCATAAAGGATCACATTAAAGGGATATTCCAAGCAATAGGTTTAATTAGGATGCTTTCTGCTCTCACTACTGCTGACTGTCAGGTGCTGCATCTGTGATCCAGCCTTCACTGAGCCTGCTTAATATTTCTCAATAACTCCCAGTGAAGTCAGTCCCTTCTACAGAGCCTCAATATGAGAGTTCCTTCAGAAGTCAATTCATTTAGGGGACCCCGAAAAACAAGTCAGCAGAAGAGAGCAAGTTCTATAGGGATTATCAGGGAATGCAAAGTGCTGGTGAATGAAAGAGGGGGCCTGACAGCCAACGTGGGGCAAGCAGAAAGCAGCCTAATGTAACCCTTGGCCTGGAATGTCCCTTTAACAATCTTGTTAGTTGGTAACGGAGCACAGTGGGTATCCAGCCATGCCAGAAGCAGGAAAGTAGACTCACAGCATGGACTACATTAAACATTTATGCTGTAAATTCCTGCCCTGAGGAAGTGACGCTGTGACATCACGAAACGCGTTGGCGGTGGGCGGGGGGGCCCCCTGGTTGTGAGGCTACTACTCTGGACACGTGAGGTTTTGCTGCCATTTTTGTTATATATGTATATGTCTACTTTGTTCCTACCTGGCTGGTCCTCTTGATCATTTATCTGCAATTTTGCACATAGAAGGTTTTTTTGCACTAGGCACTTTGCACTTTAATATAGATATTTGGTATATTTGATATATAGGACACAATTCTTTCTATATAGTTTGTATGCACATTCTTTATTATATAGTTTCCAGCCAGGTCAAAGCTGACCTAAAGGTGTATTATCATTGGATATGTTGTGGATACCAGTGCCTCTCAACAATCATGTTCCATCTGGGTGTCCCCCCCCCCCCCTCCCCTTCTTCCCTTTGTGAGGACATGTGTATTATATGTTTTTTAAATTGTTTTTAATATGTCCATGTATCATCAGGTATTTAAAAAATCAAATTTATTTTGGAGATAGTTGGTAGTGCCATGTTTTCCTCTTTGGGGGAGGCAGGGGGTTGTGGGACCCCCTCTCTTTGAATTTGTACGTTGGTAACGGAGCACAGTGGGTATCCAGCCATGCCAGAAGCAGGAAAGTAGACTCACAGCATGGACTACATTAAACATTTATGCTGTTCATTCATATACATGGCAACAAATGCTTTTTGGAGGAAAGCCTGTGCATTCACTGTGGCATCATAAGCATAGCAGGGTTTTACATAGTGAGGCCTCCAAAATCGGGATGGCCTGGAAAGGAGGAACACAAATCTCAGCTCTTGTCCCTCCTCCCCGGGAGATCCTGATTTAGGATGTCCCGCCCTGGGAACCCCCCTGGCTTGTACATCTTGTGAGACGAGGTCTGCCTGAATGACCTGCATATTACGCATACCTACCACTGGCCGCTATCTTTCCTGCATGCGTACCCGCGGCAGTCATGTGATGTGCAGGGGCCGGAGAAATGATGGGGATGTTGCTGGCTGCTCATGATTGAGCCATGGGATGTTTCACTTAGCAGGGTATCCCAATTCAGGAGCCCCAGGGAAACAGTCTAATCTGACCCTGGAGACTTTTTGACTCGGGTGACATGGTTACATGGGTTTTGGTCCTCTTTATCTAATTATTTGTATTATTATTATTATTATTATTATTTGTATTAAAGAGCAGCTATAAAATTAGGACTATTTAGCTCGAATTAGTCCTATTTAATGGCAAACAACATAATGCCTATGGGAATGATTGGGGCAATGCCACACTGCCTATGGGAATGGGAGGGGGAATGCCACACTGCCTATGGGGAATGGAAGGGGGGGAATGCCACACTGCCTATGGGAATGGGAGGGGGGAATGCCACACTGCCTATGGGAATGGGAGGGGGGAATGCCACACTGCCTATGGGAATGGGGGGGGGATTCCTGCACATTACGCATACCTACCACTGGCCGCTATCTTTCCTGCATGCGTACCCGCGGTAGTCATGTGATGTGCAGGGGACGGAGGAATGATGGGGATGTTGCTGGCTGCTCATGATTGAGCCATGGGATGTTTCCCTTAGCAGGGTATCCCAATTCAGGAACCCCCAGGGAAACAGTCTAATCTGACCCTGGAGACTTTTTGACTCGGGCAACTGGTTACATGGGTTTTGGTCCTCTTTATCTAATTATTTGTATTAAAGAACAGCTGTAGAATTAGGACTATTTAGCTCGAATAAGTCCTATTTAATAACAAACTCAACATAAACTAAAAGCTATCAAAATTCTGCAGGATTCTTCATCAGGTGTAATACATATATGCAGCTACATATCGATACAATAATCTAGAGGCACAATTGTTTTTCTACTGACCCACATGAATAATGGCAAAAGCAGTAAAGTTTGTGACATGTGGGATGAAAGGAGAATTTTAATCGGGGCGGACTCGTCATAGGGAGATCCGGGACAATGCATTGCTTTGGGGCCAGTTGGACTGCTGCTTTTAAAGTGGACCAAACCAACTGTGATTGGCCCAGGAATCTTTAAGATTCGATCAATTCCCCCCCCCGGGCATCCAAAATCGGGATGCCCCGCTGTGTGAAATCCCCCAGGTTTTCCCCATACACTTACATTGTTTCCCAGTCCTACGGTGCATGCGCAAGCCGCGGCTGCATCCCAACTATCCCTCGAGCAGGGCACGTGCCCGCGCCAGGCATTTGTGAATGACGCTTCCTGTTAGAGGGTAGTGGGGGATGTGTGCGTCAGCGTGCTCAGAGTCGCTGGCCTTAGAAGAAGTCTTAGACGATGTGACCTCAGCTGCTCAGAGTGCGCCGATTGGACGAGTGGCCGCGCATGCGCCGTAGGACCGGGAAGAGGCCAGTTGGCTTCGGCGATCTGGGGGGGGGGGGTGTTCACACAGCAGGGCACTCCCTATTGGGGTGCCCCGGGGGAAAGAACCAAAACCCAGGATAGTAAAAATTCTGGGTTGTGGTCCACTTTAACACCCTCATTCATTCCCTGTCACACTAGTCTCGCTCTCTGCCCCCTGTACCGAGGCCCACTGTACCCACAAGCCAGGGAACCCCAACGCCTATTGCTATAGCCCCAGCATCATGGTCGGGGGGGGGGGGGGCTCAGCAGGGATTTCTCATGCCAGCCAGGGGCTGGTAAAATCCAGGGCTGGTTTTTGGCCCCAGTCTGCCACTGCCTACCAGTAAAACAGTAAAAGAAAAGCACAAGCTGGAAGCTATATTTTTCATTTGGGGTGTATATAATGTGACTTTCACTATCCAGCATGTTTATATGGATTTTTAATACTGGATGATATTGTGATAGAGCTCCTTTAAACCACATCAGCCATCGGTGCCTGATGGAGAATCTAGCCCACCATATAAAATCCAGCAGTAGGTAGAATAGTTTTCCATCACAGTGAGCGCAGTACGAGCGGCGAGTTAGTCAGCTGTGTCTGAGCAATGTGCGTCCATGAATGCAAATGTCTGTGTAATCAGCGCTGTCTGAAAGCAGGGAGAGCGAATATTAAACAAGCGGCGCTGTGAACGACGAATGTTCCAGCTGTTGCCCCCAGCCCACAATTATCTGGTCTATCTATATTACTGACTTCCGCCTAATAGTGCTGCGCATCATGATAAATAGGAGACACAGAGGCAGATACATGGATGCAGCAAATAACAAAGTCGCTTCTTCTATAGCTGGTGGAATAATACTAAAGGTTTTGTGCTGCACATCTCAGTACTGGGCTGTAGCGGCAACCGCAGCATAGACGCGCCCGCAGCATAGACGCACCCGCAGCATAGACGCACCCGCAGCATAGACACACCGCAGCATAGACGCACCCGCAGCATAGACGCACCCGCAGCATAGACGCACCCGCAGCATAGACGCACCCGCAGCATAGACACACTGCAGCATAGAGGCACCCGCAGCATAGACGCACCCGCAGCATAGACGCACCAGCAGCATAGAGGCACCCGCAGCATAGACGCACCCGCAGCATAGACACACCGCAGCATAGACGCACCCGCAGCATAGACGCACCCGCAGCATAGACGCATAGACGCACCGCAGCATAGACACACCGCAGCATAGACGCACCCGCAGCATAGACGCACCGCAGCATAGACACACCCGCAGCATAGACACACCGCAGCATAGACACACCGCAGCATAGACACACCCGCAGCATAGACGCACCCGCAGCATAGACGCACCCGCAGCATAGACGCACCCGCAGCATAGACGCACCCGCAGCATAGACGCACCGCAGCATGGACGCACCGCAGCATGGACGCACCGCAGCATAGACACACCGCAGCATAGACGCACCGCAGCATAGACACACCCGCAGCATAGACACACCGCAGCATAGACACACCCGCAGCATAGACACACCCGCAGCATAGACACACCCGCAGCATGGACGCACCGCAGCATGGACGCACCGCAGCATAGACGCACCCGCAGCATAGACGCACCCGCAGCATAGACACACTGCAGCATAGAGGCACCCGCAGCATAGACACACCAGCAGCATAGACACACTGCAGCATAGAGGCACCCGCAGCATAGACGCACCCGCAGCATAGACACACCAGCAGCATAGAGGCACCCGCAGCATAGACACACCAGCAGCATAGAGGCACCCGCAGCATAGACGCACCCGCAGCATAGACACACCGCAGCATAGACACACCGCAGCATAGACACACCGCAGCATAGACGCACCCGCAGCATAGAGGCATCCGCAGCATAGACACACCCGCAGCATAGACGCACCCGCAGCATAGACACACCGCAGCATAGACGCACCGCAGCATAGACGCACCGCAGCATAGACGCACCGCAGCATAGACACACCGCAGCATAGACACACCCGCAGCATAGACGCACCGCAGCATAGACGCACCGCAGCATAGACGCACCGCAGCATAGACGCACCGCAGCATAGACACACCGCAGCATAGACACACCCGCAGCATAGACACACCGCAGCATAGACACACCCGCAGCATAGACACACCGCAGCATAGACACACCCGCAGCATAGACACACCCGCAGCATAGACACACCGCAGCATAGACACACCCGCAGCATAGACACACCGCAGCATAGACACACCCGCAGCATAGACGCACCCGCAGCATAGACGCACCGCAGCATAGACACACCCGCAGCATAGACACACCGCAGCATAGACACACCCGCAGCATAGACACACCCGCAGCATAGACGCACCGCAGCATGGACGCACCGCAGCATAGACACACCCGCAGCATAGACGCACCGCAGCATGGACGCACCGCAGCATAGACGCACCCGCAGCATAGACGCACCCGCAGCATAGACGCACCCGCAGCATAGACGCACCGCAGCATGGACGCACCGCAGCATAGACGCACCCGCAGCATAGACGCACCCGCAGCATAGACACACTGCAGCATAGAGGCACCCGCAGCATAGACGCACCCGCAGCATAGACACACCCGCAGCATAGACGCACCCGCAGCATAGACACACCAGCAGCATAGAGGCACCCGCAGCATAGACACACCAGCAGCATAGACGCACCCGCAGCATAGACACACCGCAGCATAGACACACCGCAGCATAGACACACCCGCAGCATAGAGGCATCCGCAGCATAGACACACCCGCAGCATAGACACACCCGCAGCATAGACGCACCCGCAGCATAGACGCACCCACAGCATAGACGCACCCGCAGCATAGACGCACCCGCAGCATAGACGCACCCGCAGCATAGACACACTGCAGCATAGAGGCACCCGCAGCATAGACGCACCCGCAGCATAGACGCACCAGCAGCATAGAGGCACCCGCAGCATAGACGCACCCGCAGCATAGACACACCGCAGCATAGACGCACCCGCAGCATAGACGCACCCGCAGCATAGACGCATAGACGCACCGCAGCATAGACACACCGCAGCATAGACGCACCCGCAGCATAGACGCACCGCAGCATAGACACACCCGCAGCATAGACACACCGCAGCATAGACACACCGCAGCATAGACACACCCGCAGCATAGACGCACCCGCAGCATAGACGCACCCGCAGCATAGACGCACCCGCAGCATAGACGCACCCGCAGCATAGACGCACCCGCAGCATAGACGCACCGCAGCATGGACGCACCGCAGCATAGACACACCGCAGCATAGACGCACCCGCAGCATAGACGCACCGCAGCATAGACACACCCGCAGCATAGACACACCGCAGCATAGACACACCCGCAGCATAGACACACCCGCAGCATGGACGCACCGCAGCATGGACGCACCGCAGCATAGACGCACCCGCAGCATAGACGCACCCGCAGCATAGACACACTGCAGCATAGAGGCACCCGCAGCATAGACACACCAGCAGCATAGACACACTGCAGCATAGAGGCACCCGCAGCATAGACGCACCCGCAGCATAGACACACCAGCAGCATAGAGGCACCCGCAGCATAGACACACCAGCAGCATAGAGGCACCCGCAGCATAGACGCACCCGCAGCATAGACACACCGCAGCATAGACACACCGCAGCATAGACACACCGCAGCATAGACGCACCCGCAGCATAGAGGCATCCGCAGCATAGACACACCCGCAGCATAGACGCACCCGCAGCATAGACACACCGCAGCATAGACGCACCGCAGCATAGACGCACCGCAGCATAGACACACCGCAGCATAGACACACCCGCAGCATAGACGCACCGCAGCATAGACGCACCGCAGCATAGACGCACCGCAGCATAGACGCACCGCAGCATAGACACACCGCAGCATAGACACACCGCAGCATAGACACACCCGCAGCATAGACACACCGCAGCATAGACACACCCGCAGCATAGACACACCGCAGCATAGACACACCCGCAGCATAGACACACCCGCAGCATAGACACACCGCAGCATAGACACACCCGCAGCATAGACACACCGCAGCATAGACACACCCGCAGCATAGACGCACCCGCAGCATAGACGCACCGCAGCATAGACACACCCGCAGCATAGACACACCGCAGCATAGACACACCCGCAGCATAGACACACCCGCAGCATAGACGCACCGCAGCATGGACGCACCGCAGCATAGACACACCCGCAGCATAGACGCACCGCAGCATGGACGCACCGCAGCATAGACGCACCCGCAGCATAGACGCACCCGCAGCATAGACGCACCCGCAGCATAGACGCACCGCAGCATGGACGCACCGCAGCATAGACGCACCCGCAGCATAGACGCACCCGCAGCATAGACACACTGCAGCATAGAGGCACCCGCAGCATAGACGCACCCGCAGCATAGACACACCCGCAGCATAGACGCACCCGCAGCATAGACACACCAGCAGCATAGAGGCACCCGCAGCATAGACACACCAGCAGCATAGACGCACCCGCAGCATAGACACACCGCAGCATAGACACACCGCAGCATAGACACACCCGCAGCATAGAGGCATCCGCAGCATAGACACACCCGCAGCATAGACACACCCGCAGCATAGACGCACCCGCAGCATAGACGCACCCACAGCATAGACGCACCCGCAGCATAGACGCACCCGCAGCATAGACGCACCCGCAGCATAGACGCACCGCAGCATAGACACACCGCAGCATAGACGCACCCGCAGCATAGACGCACCCGCAGCATAGACGCACCGCAGCATAGAGGCACCCGCAGCATAGACGCACCCGCAGCATAGACGCACCCGCAGCATAGATGCACCGCAGCATAGACGCACCCGCAGCATAGACACACCCGCAGCATAGACACACCGCAGCATAGACGCACCCGCAGCATAGACACACCGCAGCATAGACGCACCCGCAGCATAGACACACCGCAGCATAGACGCACCCGCAGCATAGACGCAGCATAGGCGCACTGCAGCATAGACACACCGCAGCATAGACACACCGCAGCATAGACACACCGCAGCATAGGCGCACTGCAGCATAGACGCACACGCAGCATAGACACACCCGCAGCATAGACACACCGCAGCATAGACGCACCCGCAGCATAGACACACCGCAGCATAGACGCACCCGCAGCATAGACGCAGCATAGACACACCGCAGCATAGACGCACCCGCAGCATAGGCGCACTGCAGCATAGACGCACACGCAGCATAGACACACCCGCAGCATAGACACACCGCAGCATAGACGCACCCGCAGCATAGACACACCGCAGCATAGAGGCACCGCAACATAGACACACCCGCAGCATAGGCGCACCGCAGCATAGGCGCACCGCAGCATAGACGCACACGCAGCATAGACGCACCGCAGCATAGACGCACCGCAGCATAGACGCACCGCAGCATAGACGCACCCGCAGCATAGACACACCGCAGCATAGACACACCGCAGCATAGACGCACCCGCAGCATAGACACACCCGCAGCATAGACACACCCGCAGCATAGACGCACCGCAGCATAGACGCACCCGCAGCATAGACACACCCGCAGCATAGACACACCGCAGCATAGACGCACCAGCAGCATAGACACACCGCAGCATAGACACACCGCAGCATAGACGCACCCGCAGCATAGACACACCGCAGCATAGACGCACCCGCAGCATAGACACACCGCAGCATAGACGCACCCACGGCATAGACGCACCCGCAGCATAGACACACCGCAGCATAGACGCACCCGCAGCATAGACACACCGCAGCATAGACGCACCCGCAGCATAGACGCACCCGCAGCATAGATACACCGCAGCATAGACGCACCCGCAGCATAGACACACCCGCAGCATAGACACACCGCAGCATAGACGCACCCGCAGCATAGACACACCGCAGCATAGACGCACCCGCAGCATAGACACACCGCAGCATAGACGCACCCGCAGCATAGACACACCGCAGCATAGACACACCGCAGCATAGACGCACCCGCAGCATAGACACACCGCAGCATAGACGCACCGCAGCATAGACGCACCCGCAGCATAGACGCACCCGCAGCATAGACGCACCCGCAGCATAGACGCACCGCAGCATAGACGCACCGCAGCATAGACACACCGCAGCATAGACGCACCCGCAGCATAGACACACCGCAGCATAGACGCACCCGCAGCATAGACGCAGCATAGACACACCGCAGCATAGACGCACCCGCAGCATAGACACACCCGCAGCATAGACGCACCGCAGCATAGACACACCGCAGCATAGACACACCGCAGCATAGACACACCGCAGCATAGACGCACCCGCAGCATAGACGCACCCGCAGCATAGACGCACCGCAGCATAGACGCACCCGCAGCATAGACACACCGCAGCATAGACGCACCCGCAGCATAGACACACCGCAGCATAGACGCACCCGCAGCATAGACAC
The DNA here is from genome assembly GCA_027917425.1 of Gastrophryne carolinensis. Lineage (NCBI taxonomy): Eukaryota > Metazoa > Chordata > Amphibia > Anura > Microhylidae > Gastrophryne > Gastrophryne carolinensis. Next base: position 450,321,463 of record CM051237.1, read on the forward strand.
ACCCGCAGCATAGAGGCACTGCAGCATAGACACACCGCAGCATAGAGGCACCCGCAGCATAGACGCACCCGCAGCATAGACACACCCGCAGCATAGAGGCACCGCAGCATAGACACACCGCAGCATAGAGGCACCCGCAGCATAGACACACCGCAGCATAGAGGCACCCGCAGCATAGAGGCACCCGCAGCATAGACACACCCGCAGCATAGAGGCACCGCAGCATAGAGGCACCCGCAGCATAGACGCACCCGCAGCATAGACGCACCGCAGCATAGACACACCGCAGCATAGAGGCACCCGCAGCATAGAGGCACCCGCAGCATAGACACACCCGCAGCATAGAGGCACCGCAGCATAGACACACCGCAGCATAGAGGCACCCGCAGCATAGACGCACCGCAGCATAGACGCACCGCAGCATAGACGCACCGCAGCATAGACGCACCGCAGCATAGACGCACCCGCAGCATAGACGCACCCGCAGCATAGACGCACCCGCAGCGCACCGCAGCTTAGACGCACCGCAGCATAGACGCACCCGCAGCATAGACACACCGCAGCATAGACGCACCCGCAGCAGAGACGCACCGCAGCATAGACACACCCGCAGCATAGACACACCGCAGCATAGACGCACCCGCAGCATAGACACACCGCAGCATAGACGCACCCGCAGCATAGACACACCGCAGCAGAGACGCACCGCAGCATAGACACACCCGCAGCATAGACACACCGCAGCATAGACGCACCCGCAGCATAGACGCACCCGCAGCATAGACGCACCCGCAGCACAGACGCACCTGCAGCATAGACACACCGCAGCATAGACACACCGCAGCATAGACGCACCCGCAGCATAGACACACCGCAGCATAGACACACCGCAGCATAGACGCACCCGCAGCATAGAGGCACCGCAGCATAGACGCACCCGCAGCATAGACGCACCGCAGCATAGACACACCGCAGCATAGACACACCCGCAGCATAGAGGCACCGCAGCATAGACACACCCGCAGCATAGAGGCACCGCAGCATAGACGCACCCGCAGCATAGACGCACCGCAGCATAGACACACCGCAGCATAGACGCACCCGCAGCATAGAGGCACCGCAGCATAGACGCACCGCAGCATAGACGCACCCGCAGCATAGACGCACCGCAGCATAGACGCACCCGCAGCATAGACACACCGCAGCATAGAGGCACCTGCAGCATAGAGGCACCTGCAGCATAGACACACCGCGGCATAGAGGCACCTGCAGCATAGACGCACCCGCAGCATAGACGCACCCGCGGCATAGACGCACCCGCAGCATGGACACACCCGCAGCATAGAGGCACTGATATCAGCACAGGAGCTCATACAGGCCAGGGGGGAGGCAAACACAAGACCAGGCTCTGACTGGCCCACAGGGGAATTCCCTGGTAGGTCCCTGAACTTAAAGTGGACCAAAACCCAGGATTTTGACTATCGTGGGTTTTGGTTCTTTCCCCTGGGGCACCCCGATCGGGCTTGTCCCGCTGTGTGAAACCCCCCAGATCGACGATGCCAACTCACCTCTTCTGCGCCCTATGGCACATGTGCGGCCGCTCATCCAGTCAGCGCACTCAGAGATGCTAAGCCTTCGTCTAAGGTCAGCAGCTTCAAGCGTGCTGGCGGCCGCATCCCCCGCTACCGTCTAACAGAGAGAGTGCCCGCACCAGCCACTCACAAATGCATGACGCGGGCACGCACCCTGCTGGAGGCATAGTGGGGATGTGGCGGTGGCTCACGCATGCGCCGTTGTACCGGAAAACAAGGCAAGTGTATGAGGCGACCTGGGTGATTTTATACAGTGGGGCATCCCGATTTTGGATGCCCCAGGGGGAGGGAATCGATCGGCCTGGGAATCTTATAGATTTCCGGGATGATTGCATGGGTTTTGGTCCACTTTAAACCGGACATTCAGCATCATTTGAAGAAAATCCCAAAGACTTAAAAAAAACTATTCCCCAGCATCTAAAATGAATATATTTTGCATTTTCAGTCACTTACTTATTATTCTTTCCCCCACTGGGCTGCAACTCTGTTCAGGACTCTAGGATACGGGCGGCACCATCTTGCCTCAGAAGCATCACATACTGAGGAGAGGGGGGCAAAAGTGCAGGGGGCGGGGTTATAGCTGTGCTTTGCACAGACAGAGCAGAGCTGGGATGAGGTAAAAGACAGCAATCCCAGAATGCAGAGCGACAGAAGACACTTCCTGTCTGCAGGCAGCATGAGACTCCATGAGTCGCCATCTTGGATGTTTAAAGGCTCAGAAATTCAGGATGTCCAAAGGAGATGCCAGCGGCCGGCCCTATAATCTTTTGGATTCCAGGCCATCCGCTGCTAGGTTTTGTTTCACTTTAAAATGGACCTCCAGTCAAAAAATACGTTTTGTAAATTGCTCCCCTAAACCCTAAAAAGGGTTTCAAGCAGAACTTCAGAACTATAACCCTGCCACTCTACACTGGTGCTAAGGCAGGATGGGAAGGTTCCAAACAAAAAAAAAAACCCTTACCTTATCCATGGGCCAGCGCCCCTCGCAGTGCTCCGGATCAGGGGGGACCACCATCTTTGTCAAAAGCACAGAGCCGCATCCCCCAGGTACCTGTTCAAGTGAATAAGCGGTGGGATAGGAAAAGTATACCCACATTTACCAGTAAAAAAACTAATACCTGCACAACTAGACCAGTGGTCGGTAAATTAAAAAAAATATATGTAAGGGCCAAAACCAAGGATAGTCAAAATCCTGGGTTTTGGTCCACCTTAAGGGATGTTGTCAGGAAGCTCTTAAAACAGAACAAATCCCTTGTGGCCAGCTACATATAGGCAATAGGCAAATTTCTGCAGGTCTAGATTACACCTCAAAGAGGGACTAATGAGAACAACGAGGGGCAGGGGGACATGGACTCAAAAGAGGGACAGTCCCTCCAAATGAGGGACACTTGGAAGGTATGCAGCTAGGGTCTACCAACCAATTCATCTTCCTGTGAGCCCCAAATTAAAATGAAATATTCACCTTTTCCTCATGGTGCTCTGTATTACAGGGGAGCCTGATATTTCCTATTGAAGGAGGATAGGCTGCTTCTGTTGGATGGACCTCCACTAGGAAAGGTGAGTATCGCTATAAGGCAGGGTGGGGGAAGGTTAGTTTAGTATCCATGTGGACTTTCCCTGTCACAGAGTTGTATGTGAGGGTTAAGATCTGCTTTAAAGTTGAACAAAACCGTTGCGCTACAGTCTAGAAACATAGAAGGTTGACGGCAGAAGGAGACAATATGGTCCATCTAGTCTGCCATTATGTGTATACTGTATGTGCTCTGTATGTTCTCTGTATCTTATGTATATACTGTATGTTCTCTTTATCTTATGTGTATACTGTATGTTCTCTTTATCTTATGTGTAAACTGTATGTTCTCTTTATCTTATGTGTATACTGTATGTTCTCTTTATCTTATGTATATACTGTATGTTCTCTTTATCTTATGTGTATACTGTATGTTCTCTTTATCTTATGTGTATACTGTATGTTCTCTTTATCTTATGTATATACTGTATGTTCTCTTTATCTTATGTGTATCCTGTATGTTCTCTTTATCTTATGTGTATACTGTATGTTCTCTTTATCTTATGTGTATCCTGTATGTTCTCTGTATCTTATGTGTATACTGTATGTTCTCTTTATCTTATGTGTATCCTGTATGTTCTCTTTATCTTATGTGTATCCTGTATGTTCTCTTTATCTTATGTGTATCCTGTATGTTCTCTTTATCTTATGTGTATACTGTATGTTCTCTTTATCTTATGTGTATCCTGTATGTTCTCTTTATCTTATGTGTATACTGTATGTTCTCTTTATCTTATGTGTATCCTGTATGTTCTCTTTATCTTATGTGTATCCTGTATGTTCTCTTTATCTTATGTGTATACTGTATGTTCTCTTTATCTTATGTGTATCCTGTATGTTCTCTTTATCTTATGTGTATACTGTATGTGCTCTTTATCTTATGTATATACTGTATGTTCTCTTTATCTTATGTGTATACTGTATGTGCTCTTTATCTTATGCGTATACTGTATGTTCTCTTTATCTTATGTGTATCCTGTATGTTCTCTTTATCTTATGTGTATACTGTATGTGCTCTTTATCTTATGTATATACTGTATGTTCTCTTTATCTTATGTGTATACTGTATGTGCTCTTTATCTTATGCGTATACTGTATGTGCTCTTTATCTTATGTGTATACTGTATGTTCTCTTTGTCTTAGGATAGATGTGTGCTTATCCCAGGAATGTTTAAATTCATTGACTGTTGATTTTTCAACTACCTCTGCTGGAAGTTTGTTCCAAGCATCTACTACTCTTTCTGTAAAATAATATTTTCTAACATTGCTCCTGATCTTCCCCCCGACTAGCTTCAGGTTGTGCCCCCTTGTTCTATCATTAAGCTTCTTCTTAAAAACACTTCCCTCCTGAACCTTATTCAATCCTTTCACATATATAAAGGTCTCAATCATGTCCCCTCTCCCTTCTTTCCTCCAGACTGTACAAATTAAGTTCTTTAAGTCTCTCCTGATAAGTTTTAAGTTTAAGTCCTTCCACCATTTTTGTTGCCGGCCTTTGGACACGTTCTATTTGAATAATGTCTTTTTGCAGGTAAGGTCTCCAGAACTGCACACAGTATTCTAGCTGTGGCCTCACCAGGGCTCTATACAGCGGCATCACAACCTCCCTCTTCCTACTGGTGATGCCTCGAGCTATGCAGCCGAGCATCCTGCTTGCTTTTCCCACTGCCTGGCTACACTGTCCACTCATCTTGCAGCTATCAGTAATCAGTATCCCTAAATCTCTCTCCTCCGAGGTCCTGGATAACACAGTGCTGCCCATACGGTGCATTAAACTCTAGTTTCCACAGGTTTGACCATCTATCCAGTAAAGCCAAATCATTTTCCATGTTGCAGACACCTCCAGGAATATCCATCTTATGTCACTGTCGAATATCACTTAAGACTCCAGGTCTGTTAGTATTGACATTGGAAGAAGTGGGCAGCCCTAGCTCCTGTCTTCCAGCTTTTGTACAATCTAGGCAGATACTCTTCTTGAAAGTGGGCCCGATCTGGGTCACCCCAACCCCCCCCCCCCCCCCACCCCCCTTCTGATGCTGGTAAGCCCTACATTTAAGAGATACTCACCTTTTTCTTACAGAGCTCCATCTGCCCAGGGAAATGCTGCACAGAATTGCGGCAGCCAAACTTCGACCAATAGGGGGCGTGCAGAGCTGCAGCTGTTTCCAGGTCCCCCTGTTGGAGTAAAAGGTAAGTATCTCATAACTGCGGGGCTTACCATGAGGGATGGATTCTGTTAGATGAGGGTGTGGAAAGATGGGCACTGTCATGCAGACACACTAGAAGAAAGACCTCACCAATGTGGACTATGATATGAGAGGCAGCATTCTGGAAACCTGACATCTTTTTACAAACCTCAGATCAGACCACAAAAACCCTCATCTCAAAATAACAACTTACCGGGATAGGGATTTAACCCCCTTAAAGCAGACCAAAAACGTGTTAGTCTAAAACCCCAGGTCTGGACCATTCTCCCTCTCCAGGGCATCCTAATATGGGATGCCTCTCACTGTGAACCCCCCTGATTCCCCCAGTATACTTACCAATTTGGCAAGCCCACAGCGCATATACGAGGCTCGATGGCTTCCCTAGAACTCACCCTAGATCCCACCCTAGATCCCACCCTAGATCCCACCCTAGATACACCCTAGATCCCACCCTAGATCCACCCTAGATCCACTTTCAAGTTTTGGAATTTCACAACACCTTCAATGGGACAGAGGTACAAAGATAAAGCACAGAGGAGCTGCTAATTAGTAGTAGCTGTGCTTCACTGCACTTTCTCCTGTAAGCTCATACCAATAAGGGAGTTAGTCCCAGCCCTGGAGTCTAAAAGACAGGACTGGACCATTCCGTCTCTCCAGAGCATCCCAATATGGCCGATTTACCCAGCTTACTTACCAATTTGGCAATACCACAGCGCATACACGGGTCCCGATAGCTTCCCCAGAACCCCTTGGCTAATGCACCCTCCTGCACCAGGCTTATCGAAACAGCCAGGGTAGGCACGTAGTGTTAGAGGGAAAACATGATGGGATGTGCCTGGTGCACCGGTTATTCTGAATAAATTGCCGGACGACAGATACTGTTGTCATCCGAGAATCTATTTTGATTGGATGAGAGCCCGCACATGTGTCTGATCACCGGAGAGGGAAGATTACCTGGGGAAGCAGGGCACATACAGGATGTCCCAGTAAAGCTGACCAAAATCCAGGTGAGTGAAATAATTAGGTTTTGATCCACTTTTTGGAATTTCACCTTCAATGGGACAGAGGTACAAAAGTAAAGCACTGGGGAGCTGCTAATTAGTAGAAGCTGTGCTTCACTGCACTTTCTCCTGTCAGCTCATACTAACAAGAGAGTTAGTCCCAGCTCTGGAGTCTAAAAGGACTGGACCATTCCCTCCCTCCAGGGCATCCCACATTTTAGGGAGCAAGTGATGGCATGTGCCTGGTGCTCCATTCATTCTGAGTAAATTGCCAGATGACAGAAACTGGTATCATCTGAGAATCTATTTTGATTGGAGGAGAGCCTGCACATGTGTCGTCTGATCATTAGAGAGGGAATACCTGGGGAAGCAGGGAACATACAAGATGCCCCAGTAAAGCTGACCAGAACCCAGGTGAGTGAAATAATTGGGTTTTGATCCACTTTCAAGTTTTGGAATTTCAATGCACAGAGGTACAAAGGTAAAGCACAGGGGAACTGCTAATTAGTAGTAGCTGTGCTTCACTGCACTTTCTCCTGTCAGCTCATACCAACAAAATAAATACATCTACGTTTTAGACTGTGACCAAAAACTCATTACTCCCAGCCTTGGAGTCTAAAAGGACTGGACCATTCCCTCTCTCTAGGGCATCCCAATATGGGATGCCTCTCTCTGTAAACCCGCCCCATTCACCCAGTATAGTTACCAATTTGGCAATCCCACAGCACCTTCCCGCACAGGCTTATCCAAATGGCCAGCGTGGGCATGCAGCGTTAGAGGGAGCACATGATGGGTTTATAAAAGGAGGCAATAGGTGAGTAACAATTTACCCCCTCTGAAGCTGTGGGAGCACGGCGGAGCGAGCGGGGGCAGCAGTGTGACCACTTGGGGTGCATTCAGCTGTACATGGCGGTATTTGATTTACCTTTGTTCTTTGTGATGTTTGATTGATATGATTGTTTTGCAAGCCCTTGTTCCACATCTATTGTGTTTTGGAGATAGCTGTTAGGATTTATATGTATATCAGTGACGGTTTGGTAAATTGCACTTAGCACTTTAGTCTTTATTGATTGTTAGGGATAATAGTTTATTTATGTGGTTAAGCACTTTAGGGATTTGACACTTACATATATTTATACACGTGTGCTTTAAGATTATTTAATGTCTTTTATCAAGGTTAAAAAAAATTATTTAAAGGGGTAGTAGAGGTTAGCTTGCCCAATATTTGTAGATTTTCTTTGTTATATAATTATTGTAGTGTATTTTTCCGCCAGTATTTTTATTTTGTATATACATATACATAGATATATTTATTGTGTATTGGAATAACCATATTGTATGGATTGATTTCTATTGTTCCACCATATTTCCTTATCTTTACCCAGTGGTCATAATTTGGTGTTTTTTAAACGTCTTGTGTATCTGTGTTGTATGTTAAATCTAATAAAAAGTTTTAGACTGTGACCAAAAACTCGTTAGTCCCAGCCCTGGAGTCTAAAAGTCTCCAGGACTGGACAATTCCCTCTCTCCAGGGCATCCCAATATGGGATGCCTATCTCTGTGAACCCGCCCCATTCACCCATTATACTTACCAATTTGGCAATCCCGAAGTGCCTTCCCGCAACAGGCTTTTCTAAATGGGCAGTGTGGGCATGCAGCGTTAGAGGGAGCACATGATGGGATGTGCCTGGTGCACCGTTCATTCTGAGTAAATTGTCGGATGATAGAAACTATTTCGAATGGCTGGTGTCGTCCGGGAATCTATTTTGATTGGAGTAGAGTCCGCACATATGGAGGGAAGAATACCTGGGGAAGGCGGGCACATACAAGATGTCCCAGTAAACCTGACCAAAACCCATTTTAGTGAAATAATTAGCTTTTGATCTACTTTCAAGTTTTGAACACCTTCAATGGGATAGAGGTACAAAAGTAAAGCACTGGGGAGCTGCTAATTAGTAGTAGCTGTGCTTCACTGCACTTTCTCCTGTCAGCTCATACCAACAAGAGAAATAAACCTAAGTTTTAGACTGTGACCAAAACTCGTTATTCCCAGCCCTCTCTCCAGGGCATCCCAATATGGGATGCCTCTCTCTGTGAACCCGCCTGAAGAAGGGCCACAGCAAGAACAGGTGGGCCCGCTGAACTACCCAAAAAAAGAAAAAAAAAGAACAGCTGTATTGTCACGTACCATGGGGGAATTATCTCTATTACTAAAGGGCTTATAATCTTTGCACCCCAGAAGAATAGAGTGCTGAGGGCCCCATTATCTGCAAGGGCCCAAAGCATGTGATTCATTGCACCACAGCTCTTTACATAGAACAATCATCATTACTATTGCCTAGTGCAGGGGTCCCCAACAGGAGCAAGGGCCCACCAACAGGTCATGTGTTACAGATCTTCACACAGATGCAAAGGCATACCTCCCAACTTTTCGGGGGAGGAAAGAGGGACAATATGTAAATGAAGCCACACACCCTCATTGAGGGATGGATAGGAGATGCATTGTAAAAGTTACAACACTGTAAACACTTTGAATAGGAGAATGAATCATTTATTGCTGCAGATCTTCGTGTTACACCTCAAAGAGGGACAAATGAGAACAACAAGGGGCAGGGGACATGGACTCAAAAGAGGGACAGTTCCTCCAAATCTGGGACACTTGGGAGGTATGGCAAAGAGGAAGTCATCGGTGCTCAGACAGAGCTATAGAGGCAGCTATGTGGAGATCCACAAACTATAACCTGTTGGTGGACCTTGAGGGGAGGGTTGGGGAGCGCTGGTATGTTGCACCCTCTTATTGCAAATGTCACCAGCAGAGCTGTAAGTGATCAGGTTGTACACAGGAGCCCAATGATACAGCTACCATTAATTGAATTAGGATGCTCAAGGCAGGGGACACCTTTGAGGATGTGGCAGTCAAAGATCCCACTGGTGATACCCCTGTGGGCCAGTCTGAGCCTCTATGCAGAAGTTAAAAAGCATTTTTTAAATCTATGCTATATACCAAATTTACATGTGATATAGATTAACATGTTCATCTATATCACGTGGGGTTTCATTCATTTTACTGTGACTGTAAGGGGGTTAATTTTACCATCACTGAATTTCTTCAGAAAGAAGAGAATAGCATTACTACTTCCGGTACTAATACTAGTATTAATACTTCCTGTATTACTGGTGATACCCCTGTGGGCCAGTCTGAGCCTCTATGCAGAAGTTAAAGCGAACCTTCACTCTGAATAAGAGTCTATCTTATATGTTTCTCCCATCCTGTACATACAGATTGCTCACATTAAAAATCATCCTACCTGCATCTACTGCATGTTATGAGCCTTTAAACATCCAAGATGGCGGCTTATGGAAGCCGCCATCTTATCAGGCAGCCTGCAAACAGGAAGTGCGTCCTGACTGTGCTGCTCTGCATTCTGGGACTGCTGACCCTTACCTGACCCCAGCTCTGCTCTGTCCGAGCAAAGCACAGCTATAACCCGCCCCCCTGTACCTTATCCCACTCTCCTCTCCTCAGTAAGTGTGATGCTTCTGAGTCAAGATGGCGGCGTCCGTATCCTAAATTCCTGAACAGAGTTGCAGCCCAGTGGGGGAAAGAATAATAAGTTAGTGACTAAAAACGTAAAATATATTAATTTTAGATGCTGGGGAACCGTTATTTAAGAGTTTGGGCTTTTCATTAAATCACGCTGGAGGTCCGGTTTAAAAAGCATTTTTAAAATCTATGCTATATACCAAATTTACATGTGATATAGATTAACGTGGGTTCATCTATATCACGTGGGGTTTCATTCATTTTACTGTGACTGTAAGGGGGTTAATTTTACCATCACGGAATTTCTTCAGAAAGAAGAGAATAGTATTACTACTTCCGGTACTAATACTAGTATTAATACTTCCTGTATTACTGGTGATACCCTTGTGGGCCAGTCTGAGCCTCTGAGCAGGGGTTAAAAAGCATTTTTAAAATCTATGCTATATACCAAATTTGCATGTGATATAGATTAACATGGGGTCATCTATATCACGTGGGGTTTTAATCATTTTACTGTGACTGTAAGGGGGTTTAAATTTACCAAAATTTAAAAATGTCAAAAACAAACCTAGACACACACGGGCCTGTCTGACCTGTTCAAGAACTTCTAGCTGTGCCATTGTAGGGAATAATAGAAGGCTGGACCAAGCCTTACTCTTAGCTCACACTCAGCACAAAATTGAGTTCCAGTAAGACTTAAACCGGACCTTCAGCATCAATTAATAAAAAGCCCTTAAAAAACTATTCCCTAGCATCTAAAAATTATATATTTTAAGTTATTTTTATTATTCTTTTCCCCACTTCAGGCCTTCAGGATACGGGGGTCGCCATCTTTCTTCAGAAGCATCACATACTGAGGAGAGGGGGGCAAAAGTGCAAGGGGCGGGGTTATAGCTGTGCTTTGCACAGACAGAGCAGAGCTGGGGTCAGGAAAAGGACAGCAAGCCCAGAATGCAGAGCGGCATAGTCAGAAGGCACTCCCTGTCTGCAGGCAGCTTAAGACTCCATGTGCCACCATCTTGGATGTTTAAAGAAAACGCACTAGGTACAGGTAGGATGATTTTTAATGTGGGCAATCTGTATGTACAGGGTGGGGGAAACATATAAGATAGGCTCTTATTCAGGGTGAAGGTCCGGATTAAGGTGAGCAATCTGTATGTACAGGGTGGGGAAACATATAAGATAGACTCTTATTCAGGGTGAAGGTCCGGATTAAGGTGAGCAATCTGTATGTACAGGGTGGGGGAAACATATAAGATAGACTCTTATTCAGGGTGAAGGTCCGGATTAAGGTGAGCAATCTGTATGTACAGGGTGGGGAAACATATAAGATAGGCTCTTATTCAGGTTGAAGGTCCGGATTAAGGTGAGCAATCTGTATGTACAGGGTGGGGAAACATATAAGATAGGCTCTTATTCAGGGTGAAGGTCCGGATTAAGGTGAGCAATCTGTATGTACAGGGTGGGGAAACATATAAGATAGGCTCTTATTCAGGATGAAGGTCCGGTGTAAGCCACCCGAATGGACCCTGAGAGGACAGTGAGTGACTAGCAGAAGCAGGGTGCAGCAGCAATTACATTAAAGAGGATCAAAACCCTAGAGTCTAAAAAGTCCAGGGCTGACTGATTTTGTGTTCCAGAAGCATCTCCATTTGTGTAAAAACCACACAGGCCATCTGATATCTAGCCGCACACCTCGCTTGCACATGCGCCATGGGACCATGGAAAAGGTAAGATGGCAGGCAGGGGGTGGGGTGGGCTAAAAAGGAACAACACCCAGAATTTTCACTCTCTCGGGTATTGTTCCTCTCTGCTGTCTAAAGTAGACCAAAACCCAGGATTTTGACTAACCTGGTCTTGCCCCCGGCCCGATCAGGGGATGCCCCGCTGTGTGTGTGGAGATCGCCCTATCTCACTTACCCTTCCCTGGTCATACAGCACATGTGCATCCTCTCGTCCAATCAGCGCACTCGTATCAGCTCGAGCCCCTTTGTCCAGGAGCTTGTCTAATGCGAGCAGGTCCGAGCGCGCCGGCGGCCGCACCCCCGCTGCCCTCTAACAGGGAGTGTGCCCGCGCCAGCCACAGATGCCTGGCGCAGCACACGCCCTGCTTAAGGGATAGTGGGGATAACGCCACTGCTCACGCATGCGCAGTTGGACCAGGAATGAAGGTGAGTTTTCGGACGACCTGGGGGGTTTGACAACCCCGATCGGGATGCCCAGGAGAGCGAGTATGCCTGCCCTGGAGTCTCATAGACTCCAGGGGGTGTTTTGATTCACCTGTAAAATCTTACCCTCTAGTAATCCTATGGTGCATGCGCAGGTCCCTGGCCAGTCATCGCTCGCCCTCCATTCATTGCTTGCTTAGCCAAGCAACCCAGGTTAGTTATAAAATGGTCTGAGCGGCTGCCACCACTCCTTTGTTTCTTTTGAATTTGTGCAAGCACATGGGGTGTGGGGTCTAGTCTGTACTGCAAGGTCTTCGACCCTTCCACCCCATGGCTTGCAAATGAGGTTATAGGGCAACCTCAGGTAAGCCTGCTCCCAATTTATCTATTGCACTGTATGTCCCAGATGGGCTCTCAGAGATTAGAGTTAGGACTGCACCTCACAGAGGCACTTTGGCGTAGTGGTGCAGCTTCAGCTACTTCTGCAGATGTGTGTGACTGAGCCTCTGTTGTTAACCAAATTTAAAGACAGATTTTAGGTTTGTCTGCAAGCTAACAGGATTGAGTGCTGTGGCTCCTTTAATACTTTTGTTAGCCAACGTGATGTCAGATCAGCTAGTAAAGATGAATGGAGCGCACGACCCTGGCAGCTCCCCCGCGCAGCCATGCCAGCCATTCAGAAATGCCTGCCACAGCCACCATGAAGGTTTCACACAGAGTACATCCCAAATCCCAAATGAGAAAATCGCCCTCCCTGGCATCTAGAAGGCTGTTGTCCCTCTTAAGTTTAGAATCCCAATTGCATCCCACTATTAAGAGGGAGATTACAAAAGAGGACTTGTAGGCAAACCTACACTTTCTGTATCTTAAAAAAGTTGGTCTATGGGGGGTTCAAAACTCATATTTAGATTTGTAAAAAAATGGGGGTGGGCCCCCCTTGAACCCTTGAGCCCATCAATCTCGCTATACAATATAACTACAAATGTTGTTTTAGATTTTGACATTATTTAATATTTTTTTTCTGCTTGCTGTACAAAAAAGTAATGAGTGATACATTAAAGCAGGGCTGGCTCCAGGGTTAGGTGGGCTCTTGGGCGGCATGGTGTCAGTGGGCCCCTTTGTGGTGAAGAGTCGCGTCACATCACCGAGGCTCGTCCCAAATTATGCTATTCGGACCAAAACTTTAGTTTTGGTCTACTTTGAAGCGCACCAAACCCCTTTAAACCTAACCCCGGAGTCTAAACGAATCAAGATCCTCCTGATTTTGGATGCCCCTGTGTGTGACCCCCCCCCCCCCCTTTGTTCATTACTTACCTGGAACTGGTGAGTGCACTGTGGGATTGCCAGTTTAAGTTAACAGCCAAACCAGGGGGGTTCTTTAACAAACAGGGGCATCCCAAACTGAGATGCCCCTGTAAAGCGGACCAAAACCCAGGGGTGGGATTGCTTGCATAATGGGTATGCCAGCGATCCCAGGAGGTATCACACAGTAGGGTATCACAGGTTGGGATGCTCCAGGGATAGGAAATCAGCTGGGGTGGGCAACTTAAAAGCAGAACAAAACCCAGCACTTCCTCCCCTGGAATCTAAATCGATATGCCCCATTGTGTGGAAGCCCACCATTCGAGGAGATGTGGGCAACAGCTGTGGCGGGGCCCTCCCAGTCCACCACTGGTCAAGCGCCATCACACACCCCAAAGGCCGGCCCTGTCAGTGGGCCCCCCTGGAGGGTGGAGGCTCCCGGCAGCTGCCCTGCTTTGCCGGGTGCTGACGCCGGCCCTGCATTAAAGCTACAGTGAATTTTACAGTATACGAAAAACACTTATCTATGTCAGCAATCAATAAAAAAACATTTGATTAAAAACTAGATGTTGTACTGTGCTGCTTGTTTGGGAGATACCCAAATGCCCCTTGCTGTGGTAGACTCGTACAAGTTTCTAGTGGTCTTTCTCAATACCAAAGCTTGGGAGCTAATCATAAAGCACATACATATTAGCATGCTGATTGCATCATCTGTTTTCACAAAAGGCCATATTTTTATAACTATTCACCATAGGCAGAAATAATTTTTTTCAATGTGTTATCAATAATTCACTGTGGTTAGCCCTGTTAATAATGGGCCCCATAGTATAAAATTAAACTATTTTTACTGAATCCAGGTTAAGGCTACCCCCGGTATCTGGCATCGAGCATTTGATAATGACCACACTATTCTTGTATTTAAAAGAAGTTTCTCTGTACATTTATTTCACAATATCATGTTAAAAACAATCTCTTTACATCGCTTGTATTTCATTAGTACATAATCTGCAATGAGGCAAATCTACTTCTTTCACATCAGAGAGAGTATTCTATCACTCACACGTTCTCTCGTTTCCTTACTGGTTGTACAAAAAACTCCTGCTCGGATTGTCTTTTTATTGGGCAGACATGTTTCGCCACCAAATTGGCTTTTTCAATGCCCTGTGCAGTGGTTATATAACCACTAACTAACAATATACTCTAAACATATCATATTTCTCATATTGTACAAAGAATTTTTAGTATCATTTATAGTCAATACACACCTTAACATTCAGTAACAAATTTGATGCTAATAATTCCCATATAAGAGGTCTGGTTATTTTGGGTCCACATTAAGCCTGCATGCTAGGTTTTTATTGATTGGTGACATAGGTAAGTGTTTTTTGTATACTGTAAAAGTCACTGTAGCTTTAATGTATCACACATTTTTTTGGGGACAGAAAACAGAGAAAAGATATTAAATATTGTTAAAATCTAAAACAACATTTGCAGTTATATTGTATAGCGAGGTCAGTGGGCTCAAGGGTTCAAGGGGGGCCCACCCCCATTTTTTTACAGCGTCCCTGTGAACCACGGCTGCAAGAGAGGGTGTAGGTCTGCTTTAAAAAAATGTATGAATTTAAAATTTGCCTTTAGCTTTACATGTGATTGGTTCATCCTTTGACATCAGCCTGAAATCAATATTATGGTATAATATTAAGTCTACATTACCTCAGCCAGTCGGGAGTGTTTGTGAACATTCTCTCCTTTATGGACGGTGGGAGCGAGTTGCTGGAGGACCCCTCTGCTGCTTGTCAGAGCTCTTGTTAAACGTGCAAGTTTTCCCCAACCTGAAAAAGAAATACATGTTATTAAATGGTCATTGTCACTTAAAGCAAACCTTCACTCTGAATAAGAGCCTATCTTATATGTTTCCCACACCCTGTACATACAGATTGCTCACATTAATCCGGACCTTCACTCTGAATAAGAGTCTATCTTATATGTTTCCCCACCCTGTACATACAGATTGCTCACATTAAAAATCATCCTACCTGCATCTACTGCATGTTATGAGCCTTTAAACATCCAAGATGGCGGCTCATGTGCCTTCTGACTGTGCTGCTCTGCATTCTGGGATTGCTGACCTTTTCCTGACCGCAGCTCTGCTCTGTCTGAGCAAAGCACAGCTATAACCCGCCCCCTGTACTTTATCCCACTCTCCTCTCCTCAGTATGGGTGATGCTTCTGAGTCAAGATATAGTAAAGTCCTGAACAGAGTTGCAGCCCAGTGGGGAAAAGAATAATAAGTAAGTGACTAAAAAATTAAAATATATTAACTTTAGATGCTGGGGAATCGTTTTTTAAGGGTTTGGGCTTTTCAATAAATCATGGTGAAGGTCCAGTTTAATAAAGTTGACCTAAATTCTGCTTTGCAACACTAAGCCTGAAAGGGTCCTGGCATCGTGGCAACGACAGCGATAGAAGGAGGCGTCGCGGGACAACAGGACATGGGCGCAATCCCGTAACAGTCCCGCCCAAATTAGCATGGTTGGGAGGTATGATTCTGGCTATGGTTTCACCTTTGACCCACCAGCTCGCAAGGGGGTTCCTCGCTGGTAGTACTCACCTCATTCAGATTAGACTCCACCCTGTTAAGGGTTAAGATTCCCTCAGTTAGCCCAGAGGTGGGGAGGGATCAGAGTTGGACTGGAGGCAGAGACAGCAGGGGAAGGCCTCCCTGCCCCTAAGGGGTTGAGGTTTTTGAATTTAGATAAGCCATGCCTCTCATAGAACTGACAGGTCGCTGGGCCTATAAAAGGGTGGCCCAGCACAGGAGAAGCTAGCAGAAGCTCAGGCAAGTGAGGAAGAGAGGCTGTGGCGCAGAGTAGGTCGCAGGCCTTGACCCTCGAAGAGGGGGACCGGTGACGGGGGGAATGAGGTGAGAAGAAGAACCCCTGGCAGAGCAGGTGGGGGCCTGTGCAGTCCTGGGGAAGGTGCTAGGTTCATCCCAAAGTTGATTTCGGATACCGCATCCTCTTGAGAAAGGTCGCCCCAGACCGAAACGTTTTAGAGGTGTTTGTCACTTGAGGTCAGCCTGTAAGCTTTGCTCTTTATATCTAATGATACCTTCTGTTAACTATGGTGTTTGTTATGAAGCTTTATGTTTAAAGGAACATACATTTGCGAATACTGATACTCTGCCTTTACTAAACTAGGTCTTCCTGTTTTAATACACTAAGCCTAGGAATGTCTGCTTGTTCTATTAAACTGAGCTTATGTATGTTACCTTATGCTGCATATTGATATTCTTGGATCCTGATGGATCATTGTCTCTGTGTATATAGAGTCCATATATGCACTGTATATAGTCTTTATCACTTTGCTTGTATCACTAATTTATGCGCATTAAAAACAATTGCTTTTTGGCTTAACCCTTTTGGTGTTCATTCTTCCCTTCTCTATACAAATTGTGTTTCAGTACGGTTTTAAGCAGAAGTACTGGGAGGATTTTTGAACCTATAACTTTAAATGCTGATTCTATGCTATTACTCCTTTTATAACAAAACTCAGTGTGCTGCAACCTTTTCTAATAACATGCCAAAGTTGTGCCAGGGCAATGGATCTGTGGAGAAGATTCCCCAAATAAAAGGGGCACCTAGCCCACCAAAAGAACTTTGGGACTATGTTTTTTCTTCTATGGCTTCCTGGAGGCCTGAACCCGCCTGGGACTGCACTGTCCGCCTGAGAATTCTGAGTAGTGCCACCCGCCATCCCCGGGCCTGAGAAACATCCCCATGGAGCTAGACTCTAGAACCAACAGCTGCCTGACCCCCTCCAATATGGAACTACACCCCATGTGGGGGGCATCCCGTAGCGTGTGGATGCTTCTGCTACAGGAGCACTGGGAAAATTCCTGGTGAGCTGCAATGCTTTGTGGCCATCCCCAGCAAACAGCCCACCCCATCCAGAGCCTGTCCCAGGATTCATTCACTCCTGCTGGCAAAAGAATAGCTAGGCTTTCTGGCATCCGGGGCAAAGATTAAAAATCACAAATGAATATAATGCACAGCCAAACAATCAATTCCTAACAATTGTGAGGGTGCAGGCCCTAAAACACCCAGATACAAAAGTATCACTCAATACATACTCCACATTGGTGAATCTGCCAGCACAGACCCAAGCGGGCGTTTCACAAAAGAGGCCGCACAAATCCAAAATAATTTAAAAAATGTTAATCTATTTAATGTTATAAAGTACCAAAACTATACATACATACATATAAAGACTTTATATGTATGTATGTATAGTTTTGGTACTTTATAACATTAAATAGATTAACATTTTTTAAATTATTTTGGATTTGTGCGGCCTCTTTTGTGAAACGCCCGCTTGGGTCTGTGCTGGCAGATTCACCAATGTGGCAAAGATTAAAAATGGCGCCCCCCACCTCTTCTCAGGGCCGCCCGTTGGCACCCCCCGACCTACTGCGCTTGGGGCAGCTGCTCCCCCCTAGCTACATACCTGCCTGCTGGTACGCCATTACGTCTAACACCCCCTGCCCTTCCCCCAATACCGAGCCCTATTTTTCCCCCCAACCCTTTTTCTGCCCCAATGCAATAGCCTCAGACCATGTGACTGCCAGTAGCCATTCACGGAGCCGCATTTTGCCAGAGAATTGCGTTGGCGATGAGTGTGCACAAGAAATGACCCACCCCTCTGTGTGACTGTCACTGTTTAAGGGTCTGAACCTCTAACTTTCTTCAAAAAAAAAATGGGTGTTAGACCGCTATAATTGCATAGTAAACCCTAAGAAAAAAAAATATATATATATATGGCCTCGATTCAATAAAGGTAGAAAAAAATTCTCATGGTAGTAAAAAATTCAATTCATGAGAAAAAAGCCTGAGAATGTCACTGTTACTGAATCACTAGATAAAAAGACAATGAAAGTCAATGGCAGCTTTTACTACAGTGTAGAAAGGAGTAAACAGTTCTCTACTTTTCTTAGGAGTAAAGTGCCATTGACTTTCATTGTTTTCTTAGCTGGTGATTCAGTAACAGTGACATTCTCAGGCTTTTTTCTCATGAATTGAATCTTTTACTACCAATTTTTTTCTACCTTTATTGAATCGAGGCCATTGTGTTGGAGGGGAAGAAGGGCCCCCAGCAGTCTTTCACTACCTGAACAGGCATTAGCATGTGCAACCTTTACTTGTAACTATTGGTGTAGAGGTTATTGCACTATAGTTAGGCAACTAGCTGTGAAAAGCTGATGAAAGTCCTAATGCTATGAATAAAACCTGCAGGTCTGTAAGAAGAAACTTGGGGCAGTAGTCTACCCCTTTATGCAGCAACCCGAATTGTTAAACCCCAGGGGGGCGCCCGACTGACCTAACAGAGCACCCAGTGGGCTGCTACATCCCCAGCATACCTCTAGCTAGGTGAGCACCAGCCTTTCTTAATTGGGCCGGTGGCACTCAAATTGGGATGCCCTCAATAGGAGGAACAACATCAAAAAAAGTGAAAATCCTGTTTGTTCCTCTATAAAGACTGCTTTATCTCTAGCACCTGATATGTTCTTGTATACCACCAGTGGTATGCGTATCACTGGTTGGAAAACACTGTAAGAGATTAGGGAATTATATATTTGATTAAGGTGGGGTTAGTATTTATATTATGGATCAAGTGAGTTGCAACAGGTGCACTCTTACCAAGTGTTACAGGTGGATGCAATGGTCAGCTTTGGAGCCACAAAACAGTAAGAGAATGAAAAGACCATCACCCCTGTTTGCTTCAATGTAACTATTAAAGTGGACCAAAACCCATGATTTTGACTATCCTGGGTTTGGGTCGGTGCCCCGCTGTGTGAAATCCCCCAGGTCGCCCAATCTCACTTCCCCTTCCCCAGTCCTACGGCGCATGTGCAGACCTCTCGTCCAATCAGCGTGCCAGGATCTGCTCAAGCCCCTTCATCCAGTAGCTCATCTAATGCTAGCGGATCCCCGGCTTCCCTTTAACAGGGAGTGTGCCCGCGTCGACCATTCACAAATGCCTGGCGCAGACACACACCCTGATAATAGGAAACGGTCACTGCTCACGCATGCGCCGTTGGACCGGGTGAGTTTTGGGGAGACCTAGGGGGTTTTACATAGCGGACCACCCCTGATCGGGGGGGGGGGGGGGACAGTATGCCTGCCCTGGAGTCTCATCTGGAGTCAGACTCCAGGGTGGGTATTGGTCCACTTTAAGTCCATAAACCCAAATACAGGCCATACATACATCCAACATTCCGGGGGCGTGAACCCCCTTATCAGGAAAAAAGATTATCAATCAGAGCACTTCTCCCTCCACCCTTTAGGGCGATGTGCTCTGCTTGACAAAGCTTTCCCTTAAGAAGGAGTGCCCCCCACCCTCAAACGTTGGATGAATTTATAGCTTATTATTTGGCTTTATGGACTTAATAGATACATTGAAGCAAATAGGAGCGCTGACCTTTTCATTATCTTATAGTATGGATCAAGTAAGTATTTTATTTGCTATGAATTGAGGGGGGGGTTAATTTATGTATTTATGTTAAATGGGGAACCTTATTGATTAAGGGGGATTTCATTTAGGCCGGGGGTAAATCTCAAAGATTAAAGAAGTATTTATTTGATGGTAGTTTCTTATGGTTCGAGGAGCTGTACACAGGTCGAAAGGTTTATGCTGTGTTTGTCCTTTTTTCACATACTCCACCAAACTGTATTCTTGAATTGATTTTTCCATGCGGATGTTGGCAGGGTCATGCGACATTTGCCCTTCAGCTTGAATCATCATCAATCAGTAATATCTCATTACACAGTCACCATTACAGCAAATTGCTGAGTGGATGATATGTAAATATAAATGAAGAGACAACATCTATATTTGCATTATCTATTAAAAAAAAAAAAGGATGCTGTATGAGCGGGCCGGCGGTGGGGGGGGGGGGGCTGGTGATGAGAGGTGAACCAAAAATAGATCCTCCTCTCAAACAACCATTCAATCTGACAGCAAAGGCCGACGCACTTACATAAATATGTAAAGACAAATCTACGCTAAACACTTCCACAATCTAACGCAGGAAGATGCGTTCTACCAACCTTTTGATGAATCATCCTCAATTGGTTGTTTAAAGGCCGTGATGTCACTGAATGTGCAAAGAAACAATACGACTTTGTCCTGCTCGTTCCGGATTGGCGCAATCTTGACAAAGAACCACACAGGCATCCCTGAAACAAGAGCAAGAGTGTTAGAACCTACGCAGATCTGTGTTACAAAAATAGAGCTGGTTATAGGAGTTTATTCAAGAAAAAAAATCAAGGAACATCTTTAGCTGCAGTGTCTAGTAAAAGAAATGTGGAGGCTGATTCACTACTATTGCCGATAACACCATATATCGGCAGATGAGCGTCTGTATAGCGACACTTAGAGCGATCGCTAGTAGATGCTGTAAACATATATCAGGCGCTGTAACATAGCGACTCAGTCGCTGTAGTAAACTGGTTAGCATTGATGAATGTGATGTACGTTGGGCGGTCTAACACATCGCTGCAGCCAGCGAGAGGTAGCGCCAGCTCAGTGCGTCCCACTCTCAGTGCTCCATACCATACTTATCAAAAATGTACACACACAGCATCGGCGCTCTAAAGCTGGGCGCTGTAAGCATAGAGCGCCAGACGCTGTGTGATTAAA
The DNA here is from genome assembly GCA_027917425.1 of Gastrophryne carolinensis. Taxonomy (NCBI): domain Eukaryota; kingdom Metazoa; phylum Chordata; class Amphibia; order Anura; family Microhylidae; genus Gastrophryne; species Gastrophryne carolinensis. The sequence continues at coordinate 450,342,545 of CM051237.1, forward strand.
GTCTAATGTTTCCACATATCCACCAGTAACAAATCGAAAACACATGGAATGACATTGTTATAATACTGTGACATTAACACTTTAGTGCCAGACGTGTAAATGCAATTCTGCATAAAAATATTAAAAGTCAAAAACATTTATAAAAATGTTGTTTGCAGCCAGAAGAGGTCACACAATGATTTGAGCAAAAAAAAAAAAATGCCAAACACGCTGTTTATACACAACTAATGAACGTCCATTTAAATGTATGGGAGAGCGCTACAGAGCGGCAGGTACTACATGGCACTCTGGAACCTAGAGTGCCAGCGCTATAGGCTGAGCCACCTGTAATAATACATGTGACGCTACATGGCGCTCACCAGATTCGCTTTCATAAATGTGGTTTTGGTGTACAGCATCCGGCGTTCACCAAACGCTGCCTGCCGCTATGAGGCACTACCTGGCGCTATCCCTTCTTAAATAACCCCCATAGTGTATTCACCCTATAACTGAAAATGAGCCTAAAGCCAAAATGGGATCATTAATTAGTTAATAAGATCAGGGATTCCCAACCAGTTGTACGAGTATCACCATTTGCAGACAGGGGCCAAAAATCTGCCCGGGATTTACAGGCCGAAGCAGCTTATGACCATCCCATTGAATCCACACTGAGCTTGAGAGTCCTCTAAGGCTGAGGCTATGGCATTGCAGGAGTAGAGATCGCCAACCTAAAGGTACTGAAGCTTTGGCGGTATAGGGCAGGTAATGTATCAGAGGTGGGCAGGGATGGTGGGGCTAATGCATTGGAGGCAGAACATGGGCTGGGGCTTCTTGGCTTGAACGGAAAGATACAGGGGTTGTGAAGGGAGACTATGGATGCAGGAAATGATTGGGGGTGTAATTAGCAGCAGCCCAACTGGCTCCAAAGCAGTGAAGCCCACTTGGAATCCTCCCTATGGCCACCTGGGTCTCCCTTTGGCCCTGGGTACCACTGGCGGTACTTGAGATCCTATCAGGTGGTATCGGCAGGGTTTGCAGAATTATCTGTGCACCAACTTTGCTGTCACCTGTAATTTGCTGGAGCCATAACTGCTCCAAAAGGTGCTGAAAACTATTTATGTGCATTCATTCACTTTATAGGGTTGTTTTGTGCCTTTCTAACAAAGATTTAGGTGACTGACAAGTTTTACGCACCGCTCAGGTGGTGATTACTAAAAAAAACGTTGGGAACCTATTTCTTCTGCAGAGGCTGAGTTGTAAAAAGCTGTGAGAGGTTTTCTTAGCACACAATAAAGTATAAAAAAAGTTTTTGGCCAGTTCAAAATCATTATACCCTGCACATGCGATGAGGAAGTTCTATGTGTGCAAATGATTCTTAAAGTGGACCAACATCCAGGGGTGATCAGCCCGGGAATCTATAAGATTCCTGGGCCAATCAGATCCCTCCCCACGGGGCATCCGAAATCGGGATGCTCCGCTGTGTGAAACCCCGCAAGACGCCCAGAAACCTTACCTAACCCCCGTTCCAGCGGCGCATGCGCGAGCCGCGGCCGCATCTCACGCTTCTCTCTAGCAGGACGCACACCCGCGCCAGCTGTTTGTGAATGGCCGGCGCAGGTGCGCTCCCTGTTAGAGCGAAGCGCGAGATGCGGCCTCCAGCGCGCTCAGAGCCGCTGTGGTTGTGCGTCGCTTGTCCGTACATACCACAGCGGCTCTGAGCGCTCTGATTGGACGAGCGCTCGCGTAGGAGCGGGGTGAGGTGAGTTTTTTAGGGCGATCTGGGGGGTTTTTACGCACGGAAGTGGACCAAAACCCTGGATAGTGAAAATCCTGGGTGTTGGTCCACTTTAATGGGATAGATATTGTATTTTAGAAGTACAATAACAGCATCCTATGGGCAAAGGAGAGGCTCCTTTTTATGGGTTTCCAATAGGCTGCTGTTATTTCATTTAGAAAATAAAATATCTACAGATCCAAATTTGCACCTCACCTGTAGAACTGCCCCATCACATGTGCAGAGGATTTTAATTTTTAAATAGCACACACTGGGGTTGATTCAGCAGCAGGTACAAAAAGTACACTTTGGAGTAAAAAGTGCACTTGAAGTGAATAAGAATCTAGGAGTGCAGTGGTGCTGAAGCATCCGCTAGGTATGGGTCATGGACCAACAGTTTGCATTGTGGTGTAAATTGCAATCTCCTCCTTTTTAATTTTAGTGCAATAAACAGTTTTTTTCCCATTTTTGTCACCAAATTTGACCTGCACACACAACGGCCATTTTTTAAAGGTGGGGCTGAGAAATATTTAAGTTTGGAAATAACAGCATCTTATGGGCTATTTTGACAACTGTTTTCTGCGTACCCCATACCAGGTTATTTCTAAAATCCTTTAAAAAAAAACCTCAATAGGAAAATTATATACCTCATCTGCAAAAATGCTTTATCACAGGTACAGGTGATTTATTGGGGAAAACTGGAACAAATATTTGTTCCAGCCTGCACCCTGCCTTACCCTTGCTTTACCAAATAGTTAGCATGACCCCCAATGGAAGTGAATGGATGTTTTTACTCCTAAAATAATAATATAAAAGAATAGGAATGCACTTTTTGTACCTAATGCTGAATCACTCATTGGATTACTAATTTTTTGCAGCACCACTTCTATTTTACACCTAAAGTGCACTTTTTACTCATAAGCAGGGCCAGGTTAAGTGGAGGCCCCTGGGCACAAAATCTGGGGGAGGCCCCAGATACAGTATTTTTTTTCCTTAAAATAATACTCCAGCCGAGTAACTGATTGGTTGTTGTCTGGCACCCGCCCACTTACTGGAATCAGATCGAGTCCCTTGTGCCACCCTTGTGCAGGTACATGCTGCTCAGGAACTCCTGCTTAGCCATTCTGTGTGGTGGGTGTGTGCTTAGTCGGCTGTGCTTGGTGGCTTATGTGCAGTAAGCAGCCACTGATTAATAGCTCTGCACCTACCCATCACTGTAGTGTTGTTTTGCTGCTCTAGACTCTCCGTCCTGCCCTGTGGTGGCTTCGGCTGCATGCGGCCAATAGCTTTGACGCTGGCCCAGACCAAAGACTGAAAAGCCTCCTGGACCAGACCATAACCCAAAGGTTGGTGAAGGCCCCCTTTGCAGGAGAAGTGGTGGAGGCCCTAGGGATCGCACCCCTTGCGCCCTCCTCATAATCCGGCCCTGTGTGCACCTGTATAGAGATCTGCACAAACTGGTCTCTTGATGGTCCTTGAGAAGGAGGTCTACTGTACACCAAGATCTACGAAAAGTGAGCCCTGTACACACAGAACACTGCTGCTGGGCATGCGTAAGGATGAGTGAGCTCCCTCACCCCAGCAGCGGCCATAGCAGCAGTGTTCTGTGTGTACAGGACATTTCGTAGGTCTTGGTGTACAGCAAACCTCCTCCTCAAGGTTCGGATGCCCCAGAGGCACAAACAAAACCCAAGCAAAGTCAACTTCCATTAGAAAATGGTAAGTGGTAGGTGAGAAAAAAGACATTACATTTCCAATAGGGTAAATATTTTTTATAGGCAATATATATATTTTTTTAACTGTTCATATTGTAAAACGTGGATCTTGGAAACTGAACCAGGATGTTTTTGTTCGGGCAATCGCAGAGCCGATGCTGTATATGAGAGCTTGTGGCAGCATTAGCATTTAGGTTCCATTACTTGCAAGCCTCCTGGTGGGCCCAGAGCCAAAGCCTTTTATGAAAATCTCTGCTATAGAGCTGAGAGCTGCTTGGAACGCTGTTTCTTATTAGACTATTTTGGCATGGTTGGGCGGTCCACCAATCGAGCGCCGGAGACTTGGAAATTGATTATGACTGGCCTGAAACATGCAGGTATCTTAATCCAGATTGTGTTTATAAGCACATCTGCACCTCGGCCGAATCCTCGGTCTATGAATGCAAATAGATTAACACAAGTGCGCCTCTGAAGCAGCAGAAGATAATGAACAGAGGTGATTTGGCAATTTACCAATCATGCAGAACTCATTGTACTTTAATGATTGCTGCAGCACTGAATAAAGCATCGGAGGGGAAAACAATACAATTATATTATATGTTATGTAACAGTAATAAAGCATGAAAGCAAAATAAACTCAAACATACATAAAGAGCGATGAATAGAAAGGCAAAGAAACGAGTAACGAACTTACTGTTTTTTTTATACATTAAAATTTCAAAGGAGTTCATTTCGTAATTCTCAAAGGTCTGCCTGACTTTTTCAATGGTCTCTTTGTCTGTCAGCTCCCCGTACATAAAGCTGTAATAAAGGGGTAAGGGTAAGCTGCACGGGCTTTAAATGAACACTGATACAAAGGCTTCTATTAATTGTGAATTACCTGCAGGTGCTACTTTTTTGCATAACTTCCGCCCGGTGGTATCCCGATAGCTTGCAGAATCCGTCATTGCTGTAGACAATCGGCCAATCCACTATCTGGGCATTACCCAAGACAAAGTTAGTATCTGTTCCAAAAAAAACATGAAAAACATTTTACTGGCACAACTATTGCCTTTGATTACTTGTCAGCATTGCTATAAAGATATTTTAAAAACATGATGATATTACATGATGTTATATATTTAATAAGGGTGAAAATTCAAAATTCTGAAAGCTAAGTCATCAATAGCACGTAATCTCATTGAAAATTAGAAGGTTATGTACAGGGCAACGTTGCATAAGTCTAACAATATCGGGCTTAGGAAGGGTATCTATTATCTACTATGGGGCATTGTCCTTAGATTTGTGAATTCTGATTAGCTCCACAATTCTTTTTCTTTCTTTTCTTTAATTATAGTGGAAACAAGAATGGTATCAAAGTAAATTCGCCTTGAACAGACGACATTCTTGAACACATTGGATTGGGGGGGTTCTTTTTATCTAAACTCTCCTGTCATACTTGTCCTCAACCCCACAACATTGCCACTACCAATCACACAGTACCAGCAAGGCAAATAACCTTATAATAACATATATAAATATATAGGTCTATCAAGGGAAAAGCAAATGTGAATTGTCATCGTATGCAGGGCCAGACTTAACAAGGAACTGTGGTCAGAAATTACCATAGTCCCTCTTTAATAAGCAACAGCAGGGCAGCATGACTCGCATCTTCCAGAATCCACTTCTCCTTGTACGGCCAACACAGGCCATGCTGATAGCCTCAGTAGATAGCAAAGCTGATAGGCTTGGCCAACTGCCGTGCTGATAGGCTCGGCCGATGGACATGCTGATAGGCTCGGCCGATGGACATGCTGATAGGCTTGGCTGATGGGCATACTGATAGGTGAGCCTATCAGCACAGCCAGCGCTGGCCGTACAAGGGGAAGGGGATTCCAGAAGAAGTGAGTACTCTGGGAGGCCAGTTCTTTGTTTTAACAGCGCATTGCACAGTGGGGCAGACTGGGTTGCACTGACCCACTTCTGCATATTAAAGAAGGACTATTTCTTACTATAGTTCCTCTTTAAGTTGGAAGGTGCCCTGTGCAAGACTGCAGGATAGTCTCTTACATCAATTTGCATGTAGAGGACCTCCAGGATGTGGCGAACCAGACTGAATCAGTGAAATCTAGGTCGAATCTAGCTTAGGCTCAGATTCGAAGCCCATCATTGATAGTGTCCCCCTACCCCCATTCCTTCTGAAATAGAAAAAAGAAGTAGCCCCATATCAGCGGCCATAGGATGATGGAGCCCTGTGCCGCTGCTCCATCTGAACAGCCCAAAAGCTGATCATGGTTGTACAGTATGTAATGAACCTTTTACGAAAAAAAAAAAGTATAATAAGGTTTATCTATCTTAGTGGTACACATGTAGTACATGGATAAAAAAGGAAAACTCCAGAGTACCTTTTGTCGAGTTCCAATTTAGTTAAAATATCCATTATCTTTATTAATAGCAAGATGGACTGATGCCAGGGACTGAGCTGAATTATAGTAAATAGTAGTGTTAGCCTGGGCAAAAATATGTTTAATCCCTCTATTCTGAATCCTTACCTTATTGCTACTAGGCTCAACCAGACAGAAAAGTTATATCTGTGGAAACTGGTCTTTCTGTTGCTACCCTAAAGCAAAAGGAAGTTTGGCATGAAGTTTGGCCACATACCAAGTCCCTTTTTGGTTGTGGCCTTGCCCACTGTACCAAAGCAGCAAGATGACATTAAGTATGAGAGTCCATTGCCAAGCAATTGGACTTTGCAATCAGTATGCAACATAGCAACAATGACACAAGGTTGACAAAGCTTTTAAGAACCCATTCCAGGTCATAGAAACATAGAAACATAGAAGGTCTAACATGTCTCTATGACTCATTCCAGTGGCTCTACCATTTTCAAAATCAAAGTTAATTATCAGCCCCTATCTCTCTCTTTCAGCAGAATGGCTCTCAGAGGCTAGGTCTCAAGCCAAGGCTGCAGGATGCTACTATTAGTTCCAAAGATCCCTACTGATTGTTGAAGGAACAAGACATGCCTGTGGAAATTTGACTTCTTGACTTTGATAACATTCAACGGTTCAGGGGAACAGTTTCTTTATCTAACAGCCATGGTGAAGCCAGATAAGCCATCTTCAATATGAGGGCTTTCCTGGCAGATAAATAAGATAAAGCATGATTAGCTTTATATTTAAATATTACATAGTCGCACTATAAGGCGGTGATTAGACACCTAATGGAAATCCAGTCCAAATGCACCATGTCCCCATGATTTATCATAACCGTTCCACCCACTATGGAAATGGAGTCGAAGATCAGATCACTCTCTAGGAAACATGGGCCTTGCTATTGGCTGGATGGGTTTCACAGGACCAGGAAGTGGGGCAAACTAAGAAGGCAAAGCTCCACTATTATCTCCACAGGGATTCTACTCATTGATTTCTCACAGAACAAGACATAAACGTAGAAACTGGCCTTCTTGGAAGACACATAGTGTAGAAGTGTGTGGCCAATGTCCCCTGGAATGATTTGGGTCACTGTTTTTTGGCTGCCAGATAACATTGATCAACACAGAACAGTGGCTGGGGGTCCAGCGTCAGTCAAATGTTCTGAGGAACTCTGAATCTGCTGGAACTTCTTCATCTGACAGCCATGATGGAATTGTAGAAGGCCACCTTGAACAAGGAGGATCTTAGCACATTAAAAAATGGAGGATGAAAAGGTTTATATAATTATATACTGTAAGCTGTCTTGCACCATCTATTGACTGAAAAACTCCCTCTAAGTCATACTGTATTCATGACTTTGCCCAGCGGCTCCAACAACTATAAAATCTAAGTTGCCCCCTCTCTGGGCATTGTGGGCCTTTCTGCTATATAGGTCTCGCAGGATCAGGAAGGGGCAAGCCAAGGATGCAGGGCACCACTTTTAGCTCTAAAATGAATACATCCCTTCATTTCTTTTAGGACAAGATAAGGTAAGAGGCTCACTCATTTTGCAAGGATTACTCGTTTTGATGTCACTGATCTTTTATGAATAATTTATACCGGTATTTCACATGAATAATTCAAACATACATTAGGTGAAACCAAGAATTATTTTATGAGAAAATGATAATTTAACGACAAAGGAGGTCCTGAATTGCTTGCAGGTCTTTCTTTAAACTAATTTTACTCTTTCTTCCAGGCAGATGTACAAGATGATCATCCGTCTGATTTACTAAGGGACATCCCTTAACCAAGCAAATCGACACTTATCCGCATAATAAAGAAGCACTCAAAAAGATACATGGATACGTTATACGGCTTAGAATTTTTTTTTTTTTTTTTTTTAATGATCCTATGAGTTCCATATTACTGTGAAAATTAGATATTTGCAGGGGATAAAGAGCATATATAATAGTGTTCAAACCCACTGTATGTGTACTTTAGTTTAGTCAGAGGGTTACATATTTTTATCTGCCCAATATCCACTTGGTACATCCAGTTCTAACTGACAATGGAAGAAGAGAATAACTATTTGTCTTTGTTTTTTCTTCAGGGGTTTACCCATTATGCTAATAGTTTTCAGACCCCTTTAACCTTGTTCCCCAAAGATCCAGATGCAGTTCGGAGAGTGTTTTGTTGGGTAAACAAAATAAGTCCTGCTGAAGCTAAATCACTCAGTACACATGATGGTGGATAACAGGGACTTCCACCCTTAGCATGCCAGCTTCCAGTATCCGTATCCTCATCCTGTGAGCTTCCGGTAGCCATGTGCCTGCCTGCCTTAGGGCCGTTCTTGCAGTGTGCTCATCTGCTTTGGGGCCCACTCCTGCTGTGTGCCCGCTTGCTTCGGGGCCCGCTCCTGCCGTGTGCCCGCCAGCTTCAGGGCCTGCTCCTGTCGAGTGTCCACCTGCTTTAGGCCCCACTCCTGCCAAATGCCTGCCTGCTTCAGGACCTGCTCCTGCCTGCTTTCTCCTCGGATGGGGGCCTCCCATCTGCTGGCTCCCTGGGAGTGAGCCTCCTGTCTGCCAGCTCCCTGGGTTTAAGCCTCCTGTCTGCCAGCTCCCTGGGTTTAAGCCTCCTGTCTGCCAGCTCCCTGGGTTTAAGCCTCCTGTCTGCCAGCTCCCTGGGTTTAAGCCTCCTGTCTGCCAGCTCCCTGGGTTGAAGCCTCCTGTCTGCCAGCTCCCTGGGTTGAAGCCTCCTGTCTGCCAGCTCCCTGGGAGTGAGCCTCCTGTCTGCCAGCTCCCTGGGTTGAAGCCTCCTGTCTGCCAGCTCCCTGGGAGTGAGCCTCCTGTCTGCCAGCTCCCTGGGAGTGAGCCTCCTGTCTGCCAGCTCCCTGGGTTTAAGCCTCCTGTCTGCCAGCTCCCTGGGAGTGGGCCTTCTGTCTGCCGGATCCCCAGGTGTGAGCCTTCTGCCTGCCAGCTTCCTGCATGGCTGCCATCGTGGGTCTGTTCCTGCATAACCCCTGCCAAGAACTCTGCCTGCATTGCCCTTGCCAGGAACTTTGCCTGCTTTGCCACGTGCCGGACCTTTGCCAGCTTGGCTCCTATTCGGTCTTTCTCATATTGGACCTCTGCCAGGCTTGCCCCTACAGAACATCTGTCTGGTCCCATGCCAGGTTTGGTGTATCCCTGTCATGCTGGCTGGGGAATCTCCAGTAGGACAAGTGATTGGGAGCGTCCAGAGTCCACTCTGTGAGGCGGGGGTAATGTAAGGTCCAGGGTGCCACCACAACATGGAAGCCTGCTGTTTCCCGGTTTCAGATATTGTTGGCTCTGGCCCTGGGCATTTCTCCTGTGGTATGTTGCTCCACCAGCAGGTGACCATCTGCTGCAGAGGTGCTGGTGATTAGCCAGCATCTGTGTTTAACAGGCCCTTCCTTTATATGCTGGTCAGCCCTGCAGCTGGTGGATCAGCATTGAGTGTCATCTGCGGCTAGACCCAGTACTCCCGCTACAGCCTTGATTCTGGACTCAAAATATTGCTTTGGACTTTGGATAGGATTCTGCCAGGTCCCTGGGTGTGAACCTCCGATCTGTCAGCTCCCCGGGCATGAGCCTTCTACCTGCCAGCTCTCCAGGTGTGAGCCTTCTGCCTGCCAGCTTCCTGCATCTGGGTCGCCAGGCTGCCAATGTGGCCCTAAGCCTGTGTTTGGGTCTGTGCCTGCATCACCCCTGCCAAGAACTTGCCAGGAACTTTGTCTGCTTCGCCCCTGCCTGGACATTTGCTCACTTGGCTCCCATTCGGTCTTTCCCATATTGGACCTCTTCCGGGCTTGCCCCTACAGAACATCTGTTTGGTCCCATGCCAGGTTTGGTATATCCCTGTCATGCTGGCTGGGACATCTCCAGTGGGACAAGTGATTGGGAGTGTTCAGAGTCCACTCTGTGAGATGGGGGTAATGTAAGGTCCAGGGTTCCACCACAACATGGAAGCCTGCTGTTTCCCGGTTTCAGCTATTGCTGGCTCTGGTCCAGGGCATGGTATGCTGTAGCCCTCTGCTGCAGAGGTACTGGTGATTAGCCAGAACCTGTGTTTAACAAGGCCTTCCTTTATATACTGGTCAGCCCTGCAGCCGGTGGATCAGCATTGAGTGTTATCTGTGGCTAGACCCAGTACTCCCGCTACAGCCTGGATTCTTGGACTTTGGATCGGATTCCTGCATTGTTTTTTCACATATCTGGGTCTGTCTCTTAGTGTTACATTTCTTAATACTGGTTGTGTGGGAACTCTTCAGAGATTCCCTAACAGCATCATTCTCAACTAGGGAGGTCATTACCACTGCCTGATTTTTCCACAGTTACTGATGAACCCACCCAGGGCCGGCACCAGGTTTATGTGGGCCCTTGGATGGCATGGTCTCAGTGGGTCCCTTTTGCGGTGGAAAGTTGCGGGTCAGGGGTCTATAAATTCCATGGTCAAACTAAGAAGGGCTGCTTGCTCTCCAACCCCCTAGATGGGTTAACCACATTGTGCCAGCTGTCAGTGAGCCCCCCCTGGGGGGTGGGGGCCCTCGGCAGCTGACCAAATTTGCCGGGATACTGTCGCTGGCCCTGAGCTCACCTGTTAGAGTGGAGGGATTCTGGGATCTGTAGGTAAAAGCTATACTAAGGGCTTTATACAGAGCATGGAAAACCACTCCCAACATAGAGCCATCTGGATAAAGGAAACATGGAAACAGCATATGCTGATAAGTAAATCATAGGTCTGGGAGGCACAATCCTAACACACATGTTTCTTTTGCATGAAAAGCGGACCAAAACCCACCAAACTTGGGAAATACATTTGGCCATAGCCCCTGCCGATATTTCCTTCTTAGGGTGTATAACTAGAAATGGATCATTTTGTTTTTCAAATTGTCCTGGAACACAGATTTTTGCTAAAACAAGGACCATTAGCTGGGGTTAGAGTGAAGCAGAAGCACTAAAAATTGGCAAAAGGTACTCTTCATGGGGGGGAGCAATTCAGGGGATGCTAGCTGAAAATGTGGGTTTTGGCCCACTTTAAGAAGAGGAAAACAAAGGCAGAACACCAAAATCCTGACAAAATTTGAGTTTTCCAGAGACTTAGAGCTTGGGTGCAGGACCGTAATCAGAGCAGGGCAGCTAAGACTCCAGTATGGGGCCTTAAAGTCCAAAAGATTCCAGGGCTGGCCGCTGGCTTTCCCCCTTTGGCATCCCAAATCAGGATGCCCCACTATGTGAGCCCCCTTCCGCCAAGACTTACCTTCTTCCTGACTCCCTCACCAATGTAAACACAGGCAGCCACATCCTTAGCATTTTTGGGCTGTGTGCACACACCCGCACCCAGCTATTCAGATGAGCCATAAACATAGCAGTTTGCCGAAAATTACATATGCATGGCAAACAGCTCTGATTGGACGAGAGCTCGTGCATGTGCCATAGGACCAGGAAAGATGAGTTTTACTGAGCAATCTGGGGAGTTTCACACAGCTGGGCAGGGAACAAAACCTGGAATAGTCAAAATCCAGGGTTTTGTTCCGCTTTAAAGGGGAGACCAAGCCACAGCAAAGTGGCCCTGCTGACAGCCCTACCGCACTATCTCTACTACTACGATGCTGGTGATAAATGAGGGTGTCTTCTGCCCCGTAAACCTACAGTATATGTGATTTCTGGTCTCCAGAGGGAACCTGGTTGGTTTGCCTTGAGGTCCTGTTCAAATTAGGGGCCCAGCCATTAGCTGTAGGTTATGGGAGGGTCCCAGACTTTATACAACCTATATTGTGTCAGACACTCCATAACCAATAATGTGATGGCTGGGCCCAGATGACTGGGGCCAAAAATCAGCCCTGGATTTTACCCGCCCCTGACCAGCTCGAGACTCTGCTGGCACCCCCTCTCCCAACCATTATGTCAGAGCTATAGCATTGGGGTTCCTTGGCTTCTGGGTACAGGGGGCTGAGAGGGACACTCAGGGGGCAGGGATTGCATGTGGGTCTTAAGGAAGCATTATCATGAAGAAATGGCTTAATGATAAAAATTCATATAAATATACTGGATGGCAGGAGGAGGGGTCATTTATACACCCGGCATCAAGAAATATCCAGCCAGGTCAGTTTTTCTTTATTTTAATGGAAGGAAAAGGACATCAGGTGTCACCCTTCAAACCTGGCACCCCTGGATTTTATTCCTACCAGGAGAGGAAAACCGCAAGCTTGGCAGGAGATTTATTCAGTTTGTGTGTACAAGTGATCCCTCCTCTCATTAGCCAATGTGTTTATATGGATTTTTAATATTACACAATTTCATGTTAGTGCTCCTTTAAAGTGGACCAAAACCCACGGTGATCGACCCGGGAATCTATAAGATTCCTGGGATGATCGATTCCCTCACCTGGGGGATCCAAAATCGGGATGCCCCACTGTGTGAGCCCCCCCCCCCCCAGGTCGCCCATATACTTATCTTGTTTCCCGATCCAACAGCGCATGCGCAAGCACAGTCGCATCCCCCCTGGCTGCTGGCCTTAGATGAAGGCTTAGTCGATGTGACGTCAGCGGCTCCGAGCGTGCTGATTGGATGAGCAGCCAAGCATGCGTCGTAGAACCGGGAAGAGGTGAGTTGGCTACGGCGATCTGGGGGGTCAGTACTGGGGGCCCAGCCGTCAAATATAAGTTACAGGGGGACCCAGACATTATGGTTGCATGGGGCCTAAAAATCAGGCCCAGGTATGGGAGCAGGGTCAGCTCCAGTTTTATGGGTGGCATGGTCTAAGTGGGCCCCTTTGTGGGGAAGAGTCGTGTCACATAACCAAGGGAGGTCCCAAATCTGGATGCCCCCTAAGGATAATGCTATTGAAACCAAAACTCTAGTTTTGGTCTACTTTGAAGTGACTTAAATGTCTAGACCTTGAAGTCTAAATGAATCTAGATTCCCCTGATTTTGGATGCCCCTGTGTGTGACCCCCTTCCTCCCCCTTTGTTCATTACTTTCCTGGAACTGGTGAATACACTGTGGGATCGCCAGTTTGAGATTACGGACAAACCAGGGGGTTCTTTCACAAACAGGGGCATCCCAAATTGAGATGTCCCTATAAAGCTGGCCAAAACTCAGGGGTGGAATTGCTTGTATAGTGGGTATGCCAGCGATCCCAGGGGGTATTACACAGTAGGGTATCACAGATTGGGATGTTCCAGGGATAGGAAATCAGCTAGGGTGGGCATCTTAAAAGCATAGTAAAACCCAGCACTTCCTCTGGAATCTAAATCGAGATGCCCCATTGTGTGGAACCCCACCATTCGAGGAGATGTGGGAACCACCTGTTGGCGGTGCCCTCCCAGTCCACTGCCGGTCAAGCAGCGTCGCACACGTCAAAGGCCGGCCTTGTCAATGGGACCTCCCGGGAGGGTGGGGGCCCCCGGGAGCTGCCGCCGGCCCTGTTTGGGAGGCAGTATAGTATCAGAGCAAGTACTGGCAGAGAGCATATGCAGTGTCTGCTGGAAACCCCAAAAGTTATCATATGGGAGAATTGCTAGTGCTAGGACTTCCCTTAGTATAATTACCAGGGCCCTGACCAAGAGATGCCTCATCTATATGATTTGCTATAGGAGCAGGAGGGCCTCAACTAGATACAGATTTGATTGGTGGTCACGCATTTTGCTACAAAGTGAGATGGAGAGCTCACCACATTTTAGTGAATACTGACCAACTGCGATAACAAGCTGACACATTGTGAAATATAATGTATTATAATCTGTGCACAACAATAGCGGAGCTTCCTTAGTGTGATAAATCCTTAGTTGTGCCGGTGATAGGAAAGTAAAATGCACTGAGGTGGATCCAAAGAGATTTATCTCACTAATTAAGCTCTGCTATTGCTGTGCACAGATTACTGGACTAATTGGTTGACTAGAGACTATTTTTAGCCTTGAGTATTCATTTAATAATATTGGATGCAAAAGAGTTTTAAAGAGGAATACCGGAGACTCCAGGGCCTCCGACGATCCTCTTTAAAGTGGACCAAAACCCAGTGCGTCCCGGGTCGATCGATTCCCTCCCCCCAGGGCATCCAAAATCAGGATGCCCAGCTGTGTGAAACCCCCCGGGTCATAGAAACATAGAAGGTTGACGGCAGAAGGAGACCATACGCTCCATCTAGTCTGCCCTTATGTGTACACTGTATGTTCTCTTTATCTTAGGATAGATGTGTGCTTATCCCAGGCATGTTTAAATTCACTGACTGACAATTTTTCAACTACCTCTGCTGGAAGTTTGTTCCAAGCATCTACTACTCTTTCTGTAAAATAATATTTTCTAACATTGCTCCTGATCTTCCCCCCGACTAGCTTCAGGTTGGGCCCCTTGTTCTATCATTAAGTTTTTTCTTTCTGAACCTTATTTAATCCTTTCACATATGTAAAGATCTCAGTCATGTCCCCTCTCTCCCTTCTTTCCTCCAGACTGTACAAATTAAGTTCTTTAAGTCTCTCCTGATAAGTTTTAAGTTTAAGTCCTTCTACCATTTTTGTTGCTGGCCTTTGGACCCGTTCTATTTGAATAATGTCTTTTTGCAGGTGAGGTCTCCAGAACTGCACACAGTATTCTAGCTGTGGCCTCACCAGGGCTCTATACAGCGACGTCACAACCTCCCTCTTTCTACTGGTGATGCCTCGAGCTATGCATTCGAGCATCCTGCTTGCTTTTCCCACTGCCTGGCTACACTGTCCAATCATCTTGCAGCTATCAGTATTCAATATCCCTAAATCTCTTTCCTTCAAGGTTCTGGATAACACAGTGCTGCCCATACGGTACTCAGAGCAGGGATTCCTTCTACCCAAGTGCAGGATTTTACATTTAGAGACATTAAACTCTAGTTTCCACAGTTTTGACCATCTATCCAGTAAAGCCAAATCATTTTCCATGTTGCAGACACCTCCAGGAATATCCACCATATTACTAACCTTTGTATCATCAGCAAACATCAGGTCATCATCAGGTCAACCCGTACACTTACCTTGCTTCCCGGTCCAACGACGTGATGCTTCTGAGGCAAGATGGCGGCGCCCGTATCCTAGAGTCCTGAACAGAGTTGCAGCCCAGTGGGGGAAAGAATAATAAGTGACTAAAAACCTAACATATATTTATTTTAGATGCTGGGGAATCGTTTTTTAAAGGTTTGGGCTTTTCATTAAATCATGCTGAAGGTCTGGTTTAAAAACCACTCCTTGGGGCCATCCTGAATTGGGATGCCCCACTGTCTAAAACCCCTCAAAAGCCCTGTTTCAATCAACTTGTCCCTGTGCCATCGCTGCGCCTCAGCGCCTTGGCAACATTACACCTCTAGCCGTGTGCGCACCTGCGCCTGGCCATTCTGAATGGGCATCCCGCGCATGCGGCATTTAGGAGGTGAGGGGGGGATGCGGCTCAGCTGCTTAGCCATCCAGATGCCTTGGCCATCACCGGCTCTGAAGGGAGCCGAATGAAAGCGAGCGCATTGATTGGCTGAACAGGCCTTTCCTTTTTCTTGCTCTCTTTTCCACATTCACTCCTCCCTTTTTATCCCACATTTTTTCATCTCTCGTTTCTTCACATTACACCAGTCTTTCTCTCCAGGGCTTTAACCTGCAAAGTGTGCGCAGGAAGCGGCTGCACAACTTACCTGAGCCCCACAATCATGTCAGCAGTCCACTGCACTGTCATATATGGACTGGGCTACAGAAAGATGGCCACTGCTGCAATGAGTGAGGACACTCCTAGTGGCAGCTGCCGGTGTCCTCACTCATGGGGGCAATAGCCCCACCCATAGCCTATTTGACAGCTCAGCACACCGACTGCCAATGGGATCGTGGTGCTCAGGTTAGTTGTACACTTTAGCTTTTCCGGGTTCAGACTGAACGGCGAACACAGACCTCTGGCTGAAGTTTGAGAACCTGAACTTGCAAAGTTCGGTACGACCCCAAACTTTGCTGTTTGGGTTTGTCCAACACTACTAATGAGCCAAAGAAAATCCTGCTATTGAGCAATATTAATAGTTGCTGTAACAAGCTGTGCAAAAGGACAGTCGGTGCCTATGATGGCTTCTCATCTGGTAAGATCACAAGTTCTTTGTTATGCGGCTCTCTGCCCCTTTCTCCTATTAGAACAGTCTGTGAGAAATGATGACAAGGACAGAGAAACAAACTATCCTCTCGGAGCTGTAAAGATGTAGGAAAAGGGCAGCCGACTGAGAGACAGCAAATTGCAAAGTTAATTGTTATGAGATGAGGAATACAAGTAGCAATAGTGCTCTAAAGGTTAAGACCCCCTTTAAACAGATGGACACAATGTAACTACAACACAACACAATACAGATGCAGTCTAAATGCCCCCATATGCCAGGCCTTGGTAATAGTTAGGACATATAGACAGGTCAAAACTAACACTAATACACTACACGAAAAAGGTCAACTCCACCAAAAATTTAATTGCTTTTGTACAAATGACTAACAGGTACACATTAGGGTTGGTAACACTTCTATGCAACTGAGCTTCATCCAACTGCAATCAGGTTGGTGGATCCTCCAGACAATGCTATTAAATGGAAGCCATCTGGAGGATGAGTATTATTATTGGAAGGTTACATTTATGCTCCTTGTCACAGGTCTTTTTTAGCACAAACATTTTAGGCCCCTCTAATATCATTGTTTTCTCTGGCCTATTCCCCAGATACCATTGTCTATCTACTCTGGCTGCTATTTATCACTAGATATTATTGTTGCCTCTGATACAATAATTCATTGCTGCCCTCTGTTAACTCTGTTAAACTGATCATTGTTTTGGAAAGGGGGGGTTCACAGGAGCCCAGTCCCCGGTCACTTGCTCCATGGATCATTGGTCCATAAAAGATGGTGGTGATCAGTGGTGGACTGGGACCAAAAATCAGCCCAGTTTACCAGCACCTCACCTGCCCATGGCCAGACAGTGGCATCTCTGCGGCTTCCTGGCCAGTCAACCAGTGTGTTCCAAGACCGAGGCTATATCATTAGGGTGAGGATATGGGCTGGGGTTGCTTGGCTCCAAGGCTGAGGCTATATCATTAGGGTGAGGATATGGGCTGGGGGTTGCTTGGCTCCAAGACTGAGGCTATATCATTAGGGTGAGGATATGAGCTGGGGGTTGCTTGGCTCCAAGACTGAGGCTATATCATTAGGGTGAGGACATAGGCTGGTGGTTGCTTGGCTCCAAGACTGAGGCTATATCATTAGGGTGAGGATATGAGCTGGTGGTTGCTTGGCTCCAAGACTGAGGCTATATCATTAGGGTGAGGATATGAGCTGGGGGTTGCTTGGCTCCAAGACTGAGGCTATATCATTAGGGTGAGGATATGAGCTGGGGGTTGCTTGGCTCCAAGACTGAGGCTATATCATTAGGGTGAGGATATGAGCTGGGGGTTGCTTGGCTCCAAGACTGAGGCAATATCATTAGGGTGAGGACATGGGCTGGGGATTGCTTGGCTCCAAGACTGAGGCTATATCATTAGGGTGAGGATATGGGCTGGGGTTGCTTGGCTCCAAGACTGAGGCTATATCATTAGGGTGAGGATATGAGCTGGGGGTTGCTTGGCTCCAAGACTGAGGCTATATCATTAGGGTGAGGATATGGGCTGGGGGTTGCTTGGCTCCAAGACTGAGGCTATATCATTAGGGTGAGGATATGAGCTGGGGGTTGCTTGGCTCCAAGACTGAGGCTATATCATTAGGGTGAGGATATGAGCTGGGGGTTGCTTGGCTCCAAGACTGAGGCAATATCATTAGGGTGAGGAAATGGGCTGGGGATTGCTTGGCTCCAAGACTGAGGCTATATCATTAGGGTGAGGATATGGGCTGGGGTTGCTTGGCTCCAAGACTGAGGCTATATCATTACGGGGAGGACATGGGCTGGGGTTGCTTGGCTCAAAGACTGAGGCTATATCATTAGGGTGAGGATATGGGATGGGGATGCTTGGCTCCAAGACTGAGGCTATATCATTAGGGGGAAGACATGGGCTGGGGTTGCTTGGCTCCAAGACTGAGGCTATATAATTAGGGTGAGGATATGGGCTGGGGTTGCTTGGCTCTAAGACTGAGGCTATAACATTAGGGGGAGGATATGGGCTTGGGTTCCTTGGCTCCAAGACCGAGGCTATATCATTAGGGGGAGGACATGGGCTGGGGTTGCTTGGCTCCAAGACTGAGGCTGTATCATTAGGGTGAGGATATGGGCTGGGGTTGTTGGCTCCAAGACTGAGGCTATATCATTAGGGTGAGGATATGGGCTGGGGTTGCTTGGCTCCAAGACCGAGGCTATATCATTAGGGGGAGGACATGGGCTGGGGATGCTTGGATGAGGGGATAGAGTCGTGAAGGGTATGGGAGGCTGTGATTGGATGGGTGTTAGTAAACGTAGCAGCCCACACTGCCCCAAAGCAGTGCGGCCCACTGAGTATTTGCCCGTGTCTACCTATGACTAGTCCGCCTCTGGCGGTAACTGAGCCAATGTTCCGGCAATCCATGAATTCCATTACTGCTATTCCGCCAAGGTCACAGCATTTGTAAGCTGACCAGACATCCAGCATTTAAAGGAACAGTCTTTCCCATAATGGGGTCGAAAACTGACAAGTGCATTGAGTTTTCTTACCTGGCTGGATCCCATGCCCCCCAAATTAAAGGGGACATTTAATTTGGGGGGGTAGTGAAAAATGCCTAAAAGTGGGACTGTCCCACAGAAAGTGGAACATCTGTTCTGTTTATAGTTCCTTGATAGCAATTCCCTAATTACTCTGTTCTTCTTGTCCTTAAACCGGACCTTCACCCTGAATAAGATCTTATATGTTTCCCCTATCCCTGTACATACAGATTGCCACATTAAAAATCATCCTACCTGCGCCTAGTGCGTTTTCTGAGCCTTTAAAGGACCAAGATGGCAGCACATGGAGCCTTATGCTGCCTGCAGACAGGAAGTGTCTTCTGACTATGCCGCTCTGCATTCTGGGATTGCTGACATTTTCCTGACCCCTGCTCTGCTCTGTCTGTGCAAAGCACAAATATACCCCGCCCCCTGCACTTTTGCCCCCTCTCCTGGAAAGATGGCGGTGCCCGTATCCTAAAGTCCTGAACAGATTTGAAGCCCAGTAAGGGAAATAATGATAAGTAAGCAACTAAAAACTTAAAATATATTAATTATAGATGCTGGGAAATCGTTTTTTAAGGGTTTGGCCTTTCATTAAATGATGCTGAAGGTCCGGTTAAAATGTGTTACTTGGCCGATATCATATCCTTGGAAATATAGAGTTCTTCCTTTCCCACCCTTTAACGTAGCAATAGTGCTGATTGCTTTTCTGCAGGTCTTTCTACGCTCTCCCAGCTGTACTACATGCTTACGCTTACCATCATGTTCAATTAGTTTTATCCTTATCCCTGTTGAAAAATTTCGCATACCTATCCTACTACCTTAAAATTTCCATGGAAACAATAAAATTTGTGGCTGTTGGGATGACCTGTGGGTGGGTATGTGAGCAGATTGGAGATCCGCTTTAACCCACTATCCCAACCTCACTAAAAATGACCTGAGCCAAATCAAAGTGCCTAAATGCATCATCCTGCTTTGTATTACATTGTGGGAAAGGGAAAAAGGACCTGAAAAGGAAAGTGCGACATTTAATCACCTACCATTTAGGAGACCGCTTGGCCATTGATTTCGCCGATGTCCACCCACACCCACAATTTAGCCTTTGGTGGAGCTGACCTTTGACGAGCTGGTTCTATGCCAACATTTGTTACTTTACAATCGGTAACATCAGATCGGGAGTTTCTGAGCTGCTTAAAGGTGCGGCTATGCATTTCTACAGGGGTTACATTGAGCGGTTTGTAAATTAACAGAGATTGGTACAGAACGAGACAGGCAGCGGAGGGGATGGGATCGGGAGGCAGCTAATGGATGCGGATCTACACAGCAGTGTTCCTGTACCTGTCTGTCTATGGGATAATGTCCAGACTGAAAATTAAAGAAGAAAACATGTTAAAGCACAAGCAGTAAACACAGGAAAATACACTTCAAGGAAAGAAATGCCACTAACATAATAAATAGACAAACTGTCAGATAAAATAGCCATGGATTCAAAATGTAGTGTTAAGAAAATGCTTTCTTGCAGGCAGAGCAGCAGCAGGTCCGTCATCAGGGCTGTACAGACAGGACTTCTGTAGTGGGCCCAGAAGTGACAGGGGATTGGATTTCGGCCATGGTAGGGGGCTCCGGAGCAACTTCATCTGCCCTGTTCTGGGCTTATACGTTTTATTATGCAGCTTTATGCAAGCTGCTGTTCCCATCCATCACTTATCCACCTGGCACACTCATTCCCCATCCCGCTCATCCATCCCTCTCAGCTCCACTCATCCCCCCTCCCACTCATCCATCCATCTCAGCTCCACTCATCCTCCCTCCCACTCATCCATCCCTCTCAGCTCCACTCATCCCCCATCCCGCTCATCCATCCCTCTCAGCTCCACTCATCCCCCATCCCACTCATCCATCCCTCTCAGCTCCACTCATCCCCCCCTCCCACTCATCCATCCCTCTCAGCTCCACTCATCCCCCATCCCACTCATCCATCCCTCTCAGCTCCACTCATCCCCCCCCCACTCTTCCATCCCTCTCAGCTCCACTCATCATCCCCCCTCCCACTCATCCATCCCTCTCAGCTCCACTCATCCCCCATCCCGCTCATCCATCCCTCTCAGCTCCACTCCTCCCCCCTCCCACTCATCCATCCCTCTCAGCTCCACTCATCCCCCATCCCACTCATCCATCCCTCTCAGCTCCACTCATCATCCCCCCTCCCACTCATCCATCCCTCTCAGCTCCACTCATCCCCCCTCCCACTCGTCCATCCCTCTCAGCTCCACTCATGCACCACTCTCAGATTCCCCTATTCACCCTCTCCCAGCTCTACATATCCACCCCTCCCTGCTCCACTCATCTCCCCTCCCGG
Organism: Gastrophryne carolinensis; assembly: GCA_027917425.1. Classification (NCBI taxonomy): domain Eukaryota; kingdom Metazoa; phylum Chordata; class Amphibia; order Anura; family Microhylidae; genus Gastrophryne; species Gastrophryne carolinensis. Next base: position 450,363,424 of record CM051237.1, read on the forward strand.
CTCCAATTATCTATCCCTCTCAGATACATTTATTCACCAGCTCCACACATCCACATCCCTCCCAGCTTCACACATCCCCCCTCCCAGCTCCACATATCCATCCCTCTCATATCTATTTATTCACCACCTCCCAGCTCCACACATCCACCCCTTCCATCCCTTTCCCAGCTCCACTCATCCCCCCTCCCACTCATCCATCCCTCTCAGCTCCACTCATCCACTACTCTCAGATTCACTTATACACCCTCTCCCAGTTCTACATATCCACCCCTCCCTGTTCCACACATACACCCCTCCCAGCTCAACTTATCCATCCCTCTCAGATCCTTTTGTTTACCACCTCCCAGCTTCACACATCCACCCCTTCCACCTCCACTTATTCATCCCTCTCCCAGCTCCATTCATCCACCTCTCTCAGATACATTTATTAACCCTCCCCCGGGACGTACATACCATAGAGGCAGGTGGGAGCTGCAACCTGACGCATGACAGAATGGGGGCCAGGCAAGCTTCCCCCAAGCAGCAGTCGCAGCAGTATGCAATCTTGGATTGTTTCCCCCTTATACTAGTGTATAGAGCACTTGGGGAAACAAGGTGTTGGTACCTCTGCTTCAAATTGAAGAACCTATAGGGGAAATTAAGTGTACTAATTATAGATATATTTTATTATACTGGGGTGTGAGCCTGCAATCCTGCCATGTCTCTAGTATAAAGACCATGACAATAGACTATATTCACACCTAGCTACCAACTACCTCAATAGTGTAGGTATTTTCTGGGCTGCAGCTCATTTCCCCTTGAAAAGGAATCCTTGAATTCCTAATTAGGTTGGCCCCTGACCCAGACACTCAAATACACATTAGGCACGGTCATTGGATGCTATTTATGGAGAGTGGTGTAACTCCTGAAATCTGACAGTTATGAATATATTAATGAGAGAGTCTTATTCAGGATTATAAGACCTTTTATTTGATATCAAACATAGCATACATATATTGGCCAAAGAATGATAATCTGATAACCCACATAGTATCATACTCTGTATGGTATGTATTTGGTGTTTAGGTTCATTAAAATAAGAAATTAATGGGGATCCTGAATTTCTTGGTTACAATATGATAACATGCATATTGTGGAAGTTATATATTTATAGAATATTTATCTAATCTCACAGAGGCGGGTTGTATTCAGGGCGACGACACACCCAGGAGGCTGGGGATGCTGGCCACACCCCCTAGTGTTCAGTAGATTAGAAGAATGTTTTTAGGAGTATTCAGTCGATGGATGGACTCCTCTCTGATGCTATGTATCTCTCTCTCCATTATCTCTCCCTCTCCATTATAACATTTATTGTACTGTAAATAACGCATAACTTTATCTTATTATGTAACAACTGCCTGAAATATCTAAGGTTATCTGGGGAAACTTCATGAACATATTGGGTTATTTAAGGTTATTTTCTGTGCTGGTAATTAAACCTCTTTTCATTTATATATCTTACTGAGTGTGTTGTAGATAATTTCTCACACAATAGATTGTATGTGCAAAGTGTTTGAGGAAAGATATTTCTCGGGATAATTCACTGGATGTGTGAGGACAGCCTCAGCGACCATTGGTTTGTATCAGATTGATAACCGCTGGGCTGATAGGATTATTAGTATTTGCGATATTTATAATATTAATCTCTAATAGAAATATTGGAAAATAATGGGCAGCAGATATTATTTCAACCCTGAAAAGAACAAGGCCTGCTGGGGGCCCACCAGAGCATCCATCCATATCCCAGCAGAGCATGTACAGTAATAATATACAGACAATGGCCGGTATTATATTCCACAGCTGGCAGCCTAGCAGTTGTATTAGAGTTGAAGGCGCATGATCTGCGTCTTTTTAGCATAACAATATATTTAGGGTTATTTGGTGAAATTAAAGGCTAGACATTATTTTTCCACATTAGAAAATGTAAATACTGTCTTGAAAGAAAACTCTAAAATTCCGAGCGATGGAGCAGCGTGGATTTCAGCGGGCGCCATGTCCCGAGCTGCAGGCGGCGGTGACATTTCAGCCGGCACGCGTAATCATTAGCGCTGATCAAATACAGAACTAATATGTGTCTTTGTTACATAGTGAGTGCGCCATGTGTGGGGAAGCGGCGCCTGTACATTCGCTGCAGGCCTGAGATTGAAGGAAGCCTGTCATTAGAGAACAATGAGGATGCCACTGCTGATCTGCTGCCGTGTTATAAATCACCTGAAGAGGAACAACACCTGGGATTTTTTACTCTCCCTGGTGTCGTTCCTCTTCTGATGTCCCGCTGCGTGTTTCTTCAGGGATTGATCATAAAAACTTACCATCCGGCAATCCCATGTTACATGTGCAGGCTGCTAAGTTCCCTTTAGACATGGGCGCACACCCACACCCAGTCTACTAGAATGCCTGGGCACATGAGCGCGCCTCAGCCCAGTGATGTGTGGATGCAGTCGCCGATATTTACATCGCTGTGGGAGCCAGGGCAAACGTGATTCCCTAAGAGAGGGTCAGCGGCCGGCCCTGGAGTCTTTAAAATCCACAGCCGGCCGCAATACGGCTATGTTCTGCTTTAATGTATGTATGTGTTTGTTAAAAGAATGCTTGGACAGACCCACAAGTTTACCAGGGATTCTCCTGATGGGGCCTGGATTACCAAAACCTGAACTAAAGAAGCAACAAAACTCAGGAGCCATATGTTGGGATGGGAGGTAAAACCATTGGAATGAGCTATCTCTCCCACCTGCTGAGACTGTAACAAACACAATAGGAATCAGGTCGTGCGCCTGTGCATTTGCGCACGCTTTTTGGGGCACCAAGTCGCGCTAGGGCTTCCTCCTGATTTATAGTCATCAAAATTTCAATTGCATTTTTTTAAGGTGGAAATTTGCACACGAGCGAGAGCCAATGCGGAAACTTGCGTCTGAAATTCTCCGCAAATGAAAATTTGGTGGCCAAAACTGGCGCGACTGATCTATGGCTTGTTTTAAGGGCAGAATGTTTTGTGTGCAAATGTGTCAATTTCCAGAGTGAATTTCCTCCAGCAAAAAGCTGGAGTAAACTGCGGATTTCACTGACTAACAGCCTTATTTCATTCCTAAAAAACATGCCAGCAGCATCTGGCAGTTTTTTTAGCAACGAAAGTGTCTGCCGCAAGTTCTTTTTCTGTATTTTTACTTTATTTTTTTCAGTTTTGTGAATAAAAATAAATGTTAAAAAGTTGTCAAAGTTGACAAATATAAAAATGTTTAAAGGTAAAAACAACAAAAAAGGCGTACATTGGGCCCAAAAACCTAATAAAATAAAATAGAACAAAAAGCATTACCATATTTTTCGCCGTATAAGACGCGCCTGCCCATAAGATGCCCCTAGGATTTGAAAACACCCCTCCCATTTTCATAGGCAGTATGGCACCTCCTATCCCATTCCCCATATAGGCAGTGTGGCATTCCCCCCTCCCATTCCCTTAGGCAGTGTGGCATTCCTCCTCTCCCATTCCCAATAGGCAGTGTGGCATTCCTCCCCTCCCATTCCCAATAGGCAGTGTGGCATTCCCCCCTCCCATTCCCCATAGGCAGTATGGCACCCCCTATCCGATTCCCCATATAGGCAGTGTGGCATCCCCCCCTCCCATTCCCATAGGCAGTGTGGCATTCCTCCCCTCCCATTCCCATAGGCAGTGTGGCATTCCTCCCCTCCCATTCCCAATAGGCAGTGTGGCATTCCTCCCCTCCCATTCCCATAGGCAGTGTGGCATTCCTCCCCTCCCATTCCCAATAGGCAGTGTGGCATTCCCCCCTCCCATTCCCATAGGCAGTGTGGCATTCCTCCCCTCCCATTCCCATAGGCAGTGTGGCATTCCTCCCCTCCCATTCCCATAGGCAGTGTGGCATTCCTCCCCTCCCATTCCCAATAGGCAGTGTGGCATTCCTCCCCTCCCATTCCCATAGGCAGTGTGGCATTCCTCCCCTCCCATTCCCAATAGGCAGTGTGGCATTCCCCCCTCCCATTCCCATAGGCAGTGTGGCATTCCTCCCCTCCCATTCCCATAGGCAGTGTGGCATTCCTCCCCTCCCATTCCCATAGGCAGTGTGGCATTCCCCCCTCCCATTCCCATAGGCAGTGTGGCATCCCCTCCCTCCCATTTCCTTAGGCAGTGTGGCATTCCCATTCTGGCTTTCAATGTTGCTACTGTCTCTCGGATGTTTGTGTCAGCATGCGCTGACCGAGATGCAGTGGCCGAGCTGGAAGCCAGAACGAGGAAGCTGCCTGTCCCCGCTCTGGCTTGTGGCACCGCCACTGCATCTCGAGCGCGCTGACACAAACACTCGGCTGTCAGAGGCCGCCAGCACCGAAAGCCAGAGCATGGACAGCGTGCGCGAGATAGATGTAACTATACTCTTTTTCACTTTTGTTTGTTTTTTTACATTTGCCCAATAAGACACACTGACACTAGTGCATCTTATAAAGTGAAAAATATGGTAGTTGCTCATTTAATAAGCTCTAATACGCAAAACAAACAGGGCAGAGAGGGAGGGGTAAAGAGAACATCTGGGACAAAACAGCACAAGAGGTTAACATGACCCCTAAAAATAAGGAGAACACAGGTGACAGGGAATACACTCTGACTTGGAGAATGTAGATTTGCTTAACACAGGAGCTAGAGAGACAAATTCACAATTTCGAAGTAAAGGGGCAGGAAACAGGAAAGGCGAGAAACATGGGGGCCATCGGGACCAGTTAAGAACTTAGCCGGTCAAATGCGCATGGGGCAGGGCACTTCCAAGAGAGCAGGATTTTATGCGGAAGGCACCTGAAGAGGAATTTTGCACTTGAACCGTGTGCACGCTATTAGGTGCACAAAGCCATGAATAAGGCGCCTAGGCTCAAGCGAAAGCGTTGCTGCTTGCTTTAATGATTTTTGGTGCACGACCATGAATTGAGTCTGATAAGTCCTCCTGAAAAGCCTGCCAGCTCCCTGCTGAGAGGTTCATTGTGTACAGCCAAATAGCAATTCAGCAATTCATTTATCCTAATTGTTTCTATTGTACTTACTAAAGCAATCACAAGCCTATTAATGAAATGTAGATAGATCAGAGGTGCCCCCCCACCTGTGCCCAGGCCCCCCTTTGGCGCCCCCCCTGACCTGCTGCACCTGGGGCACATGCCTCCCCCAGATATGCCCCTGAGATAGCTTACAGTGCAATGTGATGTGTGCATCGCACTGTGGGATGGAAAAGACTCTGTAGAGATTGTCTCCTCTGTACATACAGTATAGCTTATTCTTGGCATCCCACGTGCGCGCGCACACAGACACACACACACAAATACAGTTTGGCGTGGAGGCTGATTCATTACTAGCGCCAGGTATCGACAGATGAGTGTCTGTAGCGAGGCGCTCAGAGCGACCACTAGTAGTCGCTCTGATCGGCTATGGTTCGCTGTTACCGAGCGTCTCAGTCGCTGGCCGGCATTGATGAATTTGATGTGTGTCGCTATAACACCAGCACAGAGCTATATGGGAGCGAACGGCAGCGACTGGTCAGTGTGAGCGACTCAAACCATATTCATCAAAAAAACTGCCTCACACAGTGTCGCTGCTCTGGATCTGGTCGCTGTAGCATAGAATACCAGAAGCTGTGTGATTAAAGTCCGTTTTTGAACACATATCCACCAGTAACGAAGCGAAAACACATGGAATGACATTGTTGTAACATTGTGACATTAATACTTTAATGCCAGACCTGTAATGACAATTCTGCATTAAAAATATAAAAAATCAAAAAAGTTTTCAAAAATGACTTTTAATAGGCCAGTAGAGGTCACACAATGATTTGATTAAAAAAATAAAAAAATAAATAAATAAATTAAAAGAAATCCCTGTTTAAAGAGAAGAAAAGTAACGTCCATTGAAATGTATGGGAGAGCGACAGGTAGCGACAGGTAATACCAGGCGCTCTGGAAGGTAGAGCGCAGGCGGTATACGCTGAGCCGTCTGTGATGATGAATCGGACGCTACATGGCGCTGTTAGAGTCGCTCACCAGAATCGCTTTGATAAATGTGGTATCACGTACAGCGCCCAGCGTTCACCGTTTACTACCTGTCGCTGCTAGTCGCTACCTGGCGCTATGGCTTGATGAATAACCCCCATAATGTTTCTGTGCACGGGCCCTGCATACACCCATTGATACTTGCATCATAATGTGGCGTGGGGCCCCAGAATCACTACTACTTGTGAGCTCCAGACACCCCAGTCCAACACCGACCTAAAGTCAGTATTGATTGTAGGTCTGCTTTAAGGGTATTCTGACATGGCATGCGGCTGTTTGATTGGAGCATTCTTTTTGGAAGAAATCCGAAAAATGATCTTTTTGGCGCCATGTCGAGCGCCTGGGTTTTGAAGTCGCTGGGTGAGTTTTCTCCACGTCAGTATTGTACATGTTCCAGCGGAGCGGCGATGCGCAGAGATCTCCGGCCCTGACAGCGAAGGCTTCTTATATAAAGCTATCATTAGGCAGCAGAGCGGCGCTGGCAGGCCTCCAGTTCTTTTACAATCGTGGCTTTAAAAGCCATTATGAAATATTTTTACATGGAAGCAAATGTGAAAACCCTGGAAAGTGCCCGATGCTCTTTTTATTGTGCTGCATTACACGTTCCCTTAAAGTGGACCAAAACGCAGGAATTTATACAACGCAGGATTTTATAGAAACCATACTCAGCACGGGGGACACAGAGGTGTAGCTAGGCTTTCTGGCACCCGGGGCAAACATTCGAAATGTTGCCCCCCACCTGTGTTCAGGCTTCCCCTTTGGCGCCCCCTGACCTGCTGCACCCGGGGCACATGCCCCCCTGCGCCCCCCTAGCTATGTCCCTGGGGGGACATCCTGATTGCCCCTCTGCAAGGCCAGTTTTTATTACCTTATTCCTCACTCCCTCAGTGAATTCAGGCCCATGTGACCATCAGCAGCCAATCGCTGGACCTTGTTTCGCCAAGGGAGTGAGGAGAAAAATTCCCTGGGCCTGCGTGTGCATTGGGGCAATGTCAATCGAGATGCCCTTCTCCAGCACTAAGTACAGGTGGGTCCCTTTCTATATAAAATGAGTGTTTGACCTGCTTAAAGCATGACAAAGCCGGGTTTTGTTTCTTACCCCGATTTGGGATGCCACGCTGTGTTAAACCCAGTAAAAAGTTACCTTTTCCTGGCCACATGACACATACGCAGGCTCTCTGTTTGGACTAGAGTTTGAAAATCGGAAGCAAGAGTGGCCGCATCCCCAGTTTCCCTTTAGACGTGGGTGCACTCCCACCCTCAGCCTATCTTTACATCACTGTGGCGCCAGGGCAAAAGTGAGTGTTGTGGCGACCCAGGGGGGCCAGTGTATAAAATAACCCAGGGCTGGTTCACCAGGGTTTTTTTCCACTTTAAATTACCTATGTCACCAAATGTGACCTTCTAAAGTTACCCCAACCCCCCTCTGCCCGGAGTCTGCATACTCACCTTCTACCAGGATTCCACAGAGTGATCCACTCTGCAGCATTGAAGTCAATGGGGCAGCCAGAAAGCAATTGCTGCTGCAGATCGCCAAATAGCGCAACGCAGGATTGCAGGTGCCCATAACTATGGGGGTAGGGGGAAATTCAGCCAGACCTAGACTCTTTTAGACTCCAGCTATAACACAGGTTCCGGGTGCTTTAAGCAGACCAAATCCCTAGTAACCAAGCTGTAGATTCTAAAAGACTCCAGGGCTGGCTAATAGCTTTGGGATGCGCTGCTGTGTGAAACCCCCTCTCTGGATCGATCGATAAAGCTGCGCATGGGCAGGCCTTCTGCGGCAACCCCCGCTGATGCATGCTGCAGAAGGGGGCACCTGGCAATTGTTTCCATTTTATCATTAAACCGGACCTTCAGCATCATTTAATGAAAAGCTCAAATCCTTAAAAAACTATTCCCCAGCATCTAAAATTAATATATGTTAAGTTTTTAATCATTTATTATTCTTTCCCCCACTGGACTGCAACTCTGTTCAGGACTCTAGTATACGGGTGCTGCCATCTTGATTCAGAAGCATCACATACTGAGAAAAGAAGAATGGGATAAAGTGCAGGGGGTGGGGTTATAGCTGTGCTCTGCACAGACAGAGCAGGGCTGCGGTCAGCAACACAGTCAGAAGACACTTTCTGTTTGCAGGCTGCCTGAAGCTCCATGAGGCGCCATCTTGGATGTTTAAAGGCTCATAACATGCAGTAGGTGCAGGTAGGATGATTTTTAATGTGAGCAATCTGTATGTACAGGGTGTGGGAATGTTCAGGGTGAAGGTCCGCTTTAATAATGACTGGAGGAGAGCCTGTGCATGCGCCGTGGGGACGTGGATTGAAGCGAGTTAACAGCTGTTACACAAACAGGGACATGCAAAATTAGATGCCTCTGTAATAAGGACCAAATCCCTGGGGAATGAAAAATCTGGGTTTTGGTATGCTTGAAGTGGCGTTACAGTCATTGCTGGAATGTCAGCCTACTGTCAGAAACACATATTCACTGGGATCACCTCACTAGCAGTATAGGAAATAATGGCAGATTAACGGGTCAAATGAAACTGAGAGAGTTACTGTAACAATTATTGTAAACAGAGTCGCCCGGTTGGGTAACAGAGTCGCCCGGTTGGGTAACAGAGTCGCCCGGTTGGGTAACAGAGTCGCCCGGTTGGGTAACAAAGTCGCCCGGTTGGGTAACAAAGTCGCCCGGTTGGGTAACAAAGTCGCCCGGTTGGGTAACAAAGTCGCCCGGTTGGGTAACAAAGTCGCCCGGTTGGGTAACAGAGTCGCCCGGTTGGGTAACAGAGTCGCCCGGTTGGGTAACAAAGTCGCCCGGTTGGGTAACAGAGTCGCCCGGTTGGGTAACAGAGTCGCCCGGTTGGGTAACAGAGTCGCCCGGTTGGGTAACAGAGTCGCCCGGTTTTGACTCTCCCTCACCCAGTCACCCTGTTAAACTACAAAATCACCCTGTAAAACATGAATTCTCCTTCTCCCCACTGAGGTAAGTCCCTTTGCCTGTTTTTGGTCTTCCAGCTACAGTAAGTATGGAGGCTCATCAGCCCTCCAATCATTATTGACAGATGGGTCACTTTAAAGGGGCCCTCCACTGGAGATCCACTCACTGGGCATAAAAAGTGAAAGAAATAAATAGTAAAACAAAAGTGATAAAATAAGTCCCAATTATAGGCAAAAGTCCAACCTTAAAGTCATACTTTGGGAAAACACTATACCAACCTTTCATCCTGCGCAGGCTATCGCTGCTAGTCAGGTGCTCACTCGATACACCGGGTGCAGCTCCCTCCACTTCCTCCGCATCGGCACTGCTTAGCAGAGGGGACTATGGCGCGTCCCTCTTCATTCACTGCAATGGAGGGGGTTTGTGCCATTGTTCATGTGACAAGGAGGTGGGGTGTGATATAGTCCCCTCTGCACAGCAGTGTCGACGCGGAGGAGGGAGCAGCGCCCGACGCGAGACTGGCACCGAGCGATCCGGCACCGGACTAGCAGCCATAGCCTGTGCAGGATGAAAGGTGAGTATAGCGTTTTCTTGCGTTTTGCCTGGTTTTTTTTACTATAAACCGGACCAAGAGTCTTACAAGAAACAATGCTCATACACACCCCTCCTCTGGGCAATTCAGATTGCTGCACATAAAAATTAACTTACCTTTTTTTTTTTTTACACTTTAAGTGGCTTTTTCGACTTGCTTACTGTAATAGTCGAGAATACGGCCAGAATTACTATGTGAGCATCATATATATTTTTTGACCCTTAAATACCTGTCAGCAAAAAGCCACACCTCTAAACCACACCCCCACCACGCCCATCACCCTGTATACTTGTCTCCAAGGTTGGCATATCTGTGTAGGGCTGGATTAAGTGTGGTGGAGGCCCCTGGGCACACAATCTGGTGGAGGCCCCAGATACAGTATTTATTTCCTTTAAAATTATAGTCCAGCCAAGTAACTGATTGGTGGTTGTCTGGCACCCGCCTACTTACTGGAACGTCAGATAGAGTCCCTTGTGCCCCCCTTGTGCGGGTGCGTGCTGCTCGGGAACTCCTGCTTTGCCATTCTGGGTGGGGGGTAGTGTAGTCGCCCGGCTGGTTCCCTGCATTGAGCTGCCAGCGGCTGTGCTTGGTGGCTTATGTGCAGTGACAGCTCTGCACCCATCACTGTAGCGTTGCTGACGGCGGCTTTGCTTCTCTAGACTCTCCATCCTGCCCTGTGGTGGCTTTGGCTGCAGGCTAGCAAAAACAAAGATGGCTTTCCCAGGTGCGGGGGGCCCCCACTGCCACAGATGGCTTTGTCACCAGCCCCATGGCCCGTCAGACCAAAGACTGAAAAGCCTCCTGGACCAGACCATAACCCGAAGGTTGTTGGAGGCCCCCTTTAGAGGACAAACGGTGGAGGTGCGCCACCCTTATAATTCGGCCTTAGGGCAGGTCCCACCCATGGCAGCATATTTTGCCATTATGACATTATTTATGTTACATTTCTCTGGGTTTTTAAAGTTTCTTAGGGGTTTATTTATGAAGCTCTATCGCCAGGTAGCGCTTTGTAGCGGCAGACAGCATCTGGTGAACGCCGGGCGCTGTACGCAATACCACATTTATGAAAGCGATTCTGGTGAGCGACTCTAACAGCGCCATGTAGCGTCCGATTCATTATTACAGGCAGCTCAGCGTTTAGCGCCGGCACTCTAGCTTCCAGAGCGCCAGGTATTACCTGTCGCTCCCTGTCGCTCTCCCATACATTTCAATGGACGTTCTTTTTCTTCTGTTTAACAGGGTTTTTTGTTTTTAATGTTTTTTTCTCTCAAATCATTGTGTGACCTCTCCTGGCCTAGGCAGAGTCATTTTTGAAAACTGTTTTGATTTTTTTATATTTTTATGCAGAATTGTCATTACAGGTCTGGCACTAAAGTGTTTATGTTACAATGTTACAACAATGTCATTCGCTTTGTTACTGGTGGATATGTGTTCAAAAACAGACTTTAACCACACAGCGCCTGGCGCTCTATGCTACAGCGACCAGATCCAGAGCGCCTATGCTTTTGTTGAATATGGTGTGAGTCGCTGAGAGTCAGTCGCAATGAGCTGGAGCTACCTTTCGCTCGCTGCAACGCTGTACTGGTGTTAGAACGCCCAACATACATCTCATTCATCAATGCCGGCCAGGTTACTACAGCGACTGAGACGCTCTGTTACAGCGGCCGATAGCCGATCACAGCATATACTAGCGGCCGTTTCAGCGTCTTTATACAGACGCACATCTGCTGATAGCTGGCACTAGTAATGAATCAGCCTGCCAGTTTGTTATTTATTTTTTCCCTCCTTAGCACATGGTAGCAACTGGCAACCGTTGCTAAGGGAAGGGTTGATGTATCCAGAGGGCAAACAACTTTATTGACAGTGTCTGCGATGCTGAAGGCAGCTGCCATCACCCGCTTGGGATGCCTCGGACAGGTAAAATACTGTATAAATGTCTGCCACATGGCATTGCTTGTTTCTAAACCTCTATAGATGCTGACAGGTCACTTGCCAACTACTCACACAGAAAGTGTCAGACAAACCTCAAAGAACACAGTTCTGAACCCGCGCACTGGCTTCTTCCCAGGATGTGTCAGCCATGACAGTCACGGGCCCTTATTTATGAAGGAATAGCGACAGGTAGCGACTGGTGAGCGGCCGGTAATGACGGGCCCCGCCACGAGAACGCCGGCTCCCCACCACAATCACACATTTATCAAGCCGATCCTGCTTAGCGACTGAGATAGCGCCATATAGCGACTCATTCATCATTATTCCAGCCTCAGCCCACAGTGCCAGTGTCCGACCTTGAACAGCGACAGGTATGACCTCTCGCTACCTGGCGCTCTCCAATGCATTTCAATGGAACAATCTTTAAATATTCATAATTAATTGGTATTAATGTTTTGTTTTTTTTTTTGTTTTTTAATGTGAAAAATTCTGTGACCACTTCTGCCATTTTAGATAATTTTTTTAAGGTAAAAAAAAAAATTGTGCAGAATTGATATTACAGGTCTGATATTAATGTATTCATATTACTAAAAATGGTTTCCAAAAATATGGTTGTTTGGGGGTTAAAAAACTGCTTTTAACCCATCGCCGCCAGCGCTCTGGGGTTTAAACATGCATTTCACAGCGCGAGAATATTTTGAGCGTGATTTTTTGATGAATATGGTGGGAGCCGGTCGCTCTGACCAGTCGCTATCATGCGCACCCATACATCGCGGAACCTGTCAAATAGCGACTCGTCACCCCGTATTCAACATTACTGCACACCGACTGAGTCGCTGTCAACAACCGAACAACGGCCAAGCACAGCGACTACTAGAGGGCACTGTGAAAATACTGCTACAGTCGCTCAACTGTCGCTACCTGCCGCTATTAATGAATCGGCCTCCCCCTGTACACTGCTTCCAGGGAACGCCTAAGGGGTGTCTTAAAGTGATCCTATATCCAGAGAGGGAGTTTGTGTGATCACCTTCTTTCCCCACCCCAGTGCCCCAAAACAGCCCATGTTCCTTTTTTTTTTACTAAAGCTTTTGCCCAATATTCATAACAACTAAAACTGGATGCGGGACGATGTCCAAATGGCAGGCATATGATAATTACTTCAGCTACAACTAAACAGTAACATAATGGCAGTTAGTTTGAAGTGATGAACTGTAACTGAATGTATCATCGCTCGAAAACATCAGGGGGTGGGGCTGCTTGGCCAGGGAGCAATATGGCCAACTGCATCCAGGTTATGTTGTTAGGAATATTGGGAAAAGGCTTTGGTAAAAAAAAGAAACACGGGGCGGTTTTGGGGAAACAATGACGCCGCATGCTGAATATCTGGATGCACTTTGGGTATGCCTTGCGGTCATGGGCAGGCTGGGGTTAAAAACAGCTCAGGACTTTTGGTCACATCAGCCCTTCTGCAGTGTGTCTGACCCCATATAATACCCCCAGGACAGGCAGTATAGCAGAGCACCCCCCCCAAATCACCCTATAACCAGCCCTATAACCCATAAACCAGAAGTGTGGCAGAGAAACCCCATATCCAGCAGTGTGGCAGGGCATGCCCCCAAATCACCCCATAACAAGCAGTATGGCAGAGCACCCCCCAATCGCTCTATAACAAGCAGTATGGCAGAGCACCCCCCCAATCGCTCTATAACAGGCAGTATGGCAGAACATCCCCTCAAATCACCCCATAACAAGCAGTATGGCAGAGAACACCCCCCCCCCAAAATCACCCCATAACAGGCAATATGGCAGAACATTCCCTCAAATCACCCCATAACAAGCAGTATGGCAGAGAACACCCCCCCCCCCCCAAAATCACCCCATAACAGGCAATATGGCAGAACATTCCCTCAAATCACCCCATAACAAGCGGTATGGCAGAGAACACCCTCCCCCCAAATCACCCCATAACAGGCAGTATGGCAGAGAATTACCCCATAACAGGCAGTATGGCAGAGTATTCCCCCAAATCACCCCTTAACAAGCAGTATGGCAGAAAATCACCCCATAACAGGCAGTATGGCAGAGAATCCCCCAAATCACCAGTATGGCAGGGCATGCCCTCAAATCACCCCATAACAGGCAGTATGGCAGAGTATTCCCCCAAATCACCCCATAACAGGCAGTATGGCAGGGCATGCCCTCAAATCACCCCATAACAGGCAGTATGGCAGAGTATTCCCCCAAATCACCCCATAACAGGCAGTATGGCAGAGTATTCCCTCAAATCACCCCATAAAAAGCAGTATGGCAGAGAATCACCCCATAAAAAGCAGTATGGCAGAGAATCACCCCATAACAAGCAGCATGGCAGAGCTTTCCTTCAAATTACCCCATAACAGGTAGCATGGCAGAGACCTCTATTATACGCTGTGATCGGCTATCGGGCGCTGTAACAGAGCGCCTCAGTCGCTGTAGTAACCTGGCCTGCATTGATTAATGAGATATATGTTGGGCGCTCTAACACCAGTACAGCGCTGCAGGGAGCGAAAGGTAGCGCCAGCTCAGTGCGACCGACTCTCAGCGACTCACACCATATTCAACAAAAAAAACAGACTCACACAGCGTCGGCGCTCTGGATCTGGGCGCTGTAGCATGGAGCGCCAGACGCTGTGTGATTAATGTCTGTTTCTGAACACATATCCACCAGTAACAAAACGAAAACACATGGAATAACATTGTTGTAACATTGTGACATGAATACTTTAATGCCAGACCTGTAATGATAATTCTGCATAAAAATATAAAAAAATCAAAAAAAAGTTTTCAAAAATGACTTTCTAGGCCAGGAGAGGTCACACAATTATTTAGGAGAAAAAAAAATATTAAAAACAAAAACCCTGTTTAAACAGAAGAAAAGTAACGTCCATTGAAATGTATGGGAGAGCGACAGGTAGCGACAGGTAATACCTGGCGCTCTGGAAGCTAGACTCCCGGCGCTATACGCTGAGCTGCCTGTAATGATGAATCAGACGCTACATGGCGCTGTTAGAGTCGCTCACCAGAATCACCTTCATAAATGTGATTTTGCGTACAGCACCCGGCGTTCACCAGACGCTGCCTGCCGCTACGAGGCGCCACCTGGCGCTAGATCTTGCTGAATAAACACTTTAGGGAACAAGTAGTTAAAACATTTGAATCCCACCTCTGGCTTTACTACATTGTTGCAGCTATTGCCGCTGCTGTCACAGCTACACGGTGTAATCTCAGAAGTGTGGCCAAGATTTTTCAGTGCTCACATTTCAATCCATGCTGAAATCAAACTCTGCTCTGGAGGAGGAGGTGTCCTCTCTGATCTCCATTATGCTCTTGTCCTCTCTGATCTCCATTAAGCTCTATGCTGATACATGGCCGCCTCAGCTACATGAAAACTCCATTAGTGGAACCTATTAATACCTCGGGAAGTAAACTTGCGTTTCAGTCATGCTTTGGTTGTGTTAATATCGGTGTGTTTCTACGCAAATGCCCTTCTGGCAATTTCAGATTTATAGGAAAAGTCCACTTCTTTTGTCCCAAAGAGTACAAATCCCTTTATTTCTTTCTTCTTCCTTTTTTTTCTTACTTTCCATCTTTTCTTTTTTTTTTTTTTTTTGCCATTCCATCTATATAAATGCCGGCCACCTTTATTCTGACATTCCTTTTATTCTGTCTTTCTGTCATTTATTTATGCTCTTCCCATTTTCTGTCATTTATTCTATCAGGCTGATTCTTCATTAGCGGCAGGTAGCGACAGATGAGCGTCTGTAGCAGGCATTTTCAGAGCGCCCGCTAGTAGTCGCAGTGCTCGGCCCTGAGTCGCTAGTCTATAGCGAATCAGTCGCTGTTCAGTAATGTTGAATACATTGTGAGGAGTCGCTATTTGACCAGTACAGCGCTGTATGGGAGCGCATGGTAGTGACTGCTCATAGCGACCGACTCACACCATATTCAGCAAAAAAACAGCCTCACAAATCTCTGGCGCTGAAAAATACCTGTCTGAAGCCCAGAGCGCAGGAGGCGGTGTGTTTAAAGTCTGTTTTTCAGCATCTATCCACTAGTAACAAAGCGAAAACATATGGAATTACATTGTAACAACATTGTAACATGAACACTTTAATGCCAGACCTGTAATGTCATTTCTGAGGAAATATTTAAAAAATTTAAAAATTATGAAAAAACTGCTATTTCAATGCCAGAAGAGGTCACAGAATTATTTGTGATTTTTTTGAAAAAAAAAACAGTTTAAAGAGAAGAAATTGAAATGTATGGCAGAGCGACAGGTAGCGAGAGGTCATACTTGGCGCTGTGCAAGGCTGAACGCTGGTGCTGTTCGCTGAGGCTGTGAAAATGATGAATCAGACGCTACATGGCGCTATTCCAGTCGCTAAACTGATTCTGCATGATAAATGTGTGATTGCGTGCCGCGTCCGGCGTTCCCCAGTCGCTATCTGTCGCTACCTCTTATTAACCAGGCGCTACCTGACGCTATCCCTTCTTAAATAAGGGCCTATGTGTTAGTTCTTTCTTACTTTATTTTATTTATTTTATTTCTTTCCATCTATTCGTTGGTTGCTTTTATTTTCTGTCATTCCTTCTATTTCTTATCCTTCTTTCTGATATTTTTTTCTTTCTATTCGCAATAAGTTGCATTATTCGCAATAAGTGCAACTTTACCACTATGGGGGTAATTTAATAATGGATAGCACCAGGTAGTGCTTCGTAGCGGCAGGCAGCGTCTAGTGAACGGCAGGCACTGTCCGCAAAACCATATTTTAAAAAGCAATTCTGGTGAGCGCCTCTAACAGCGCCATGTAGCGTCACATGTATTAATCCAGGCCAATCCAATCCAATTGTTAGAGCGCTCAACACACATCACATTCATCAATGCTGGTCAGGTTACTACAGCGACTGCAACGCTAGGTTACAGCGCCCAATACCCGCTTACAGCGTCTATTAGCGGTCGCTCTAAGCGCCGCTATACAGGCGCTCATCTGGCAATATCTGGCGTTGGTAGTGAATCAGCTTCCACGTATGTCATGCCACACCACAAGGGGCTCAATACGACAATTGCCTAGGGGCCTACATAAACTTGGAGCCGACCCTGAAGCGGATTTTCCCCTTAAGGTTCAAGCTGCTTTATTTTCCTGCCACAAGTGGTAGATGTGACATGACCCTATTTTTTCTGTACTCGGCGTGATACGCAGAATGGTCGGCAAGTCGATCCAGCCATTAATCTTATTAGAAGAGGACTCATAAAAAAAGATTGGACTTGGCTCAGATTTTACCAACAAGTTACTAAGTTAATTATGTTTTATAGCATTTTATTACTCGTCTAAAATATTTATTTCAGTAATAAATTAACATATGACTGGAACATTTAATTAGTGGGCTTGACTTTATGGGGCTATTAAAGAGGAGCAGCCACCGGCCTAGATTCTGTAAGGCTCCAGGGATAGTGATCTCCCTCTTTGTGGGTCACCCTGATTTGGGACGCCCCGCTGTGCAAAACCCAGAGTATAACTACATAACTGGCGATTCCATGGCCCCAACATCCCCGCCCACTTCTAGGCATTTCTGAATGGTCCAGCACGAGGAAGCAGGAGCACGGCCAGTAGTTCACCCTCCATTTAGTTTTTTTCAGCAACTCCTTAAAACGGAAATGGTATGTGAGCCATTGACTGGCTAGAAGCGCACACATGTGCTGCGGCATCGCTGTAAAGGTGAGTTTACAGGAGATCTGGGGGATTTCTTACAGCAGAGCAACTGAAAGGTGAGCAAAACCCTCTTTTAAAGCATCTCAAAAGCCGCAACATTTGGCCCTGGAGTCTAAAATACTCCAGGGCTGGCCACTAGCCTGACTTTGAATACCCCACTGTGTGAAGCCCGTGCGGTTGCCAATAAACTAGCCCTTACTGGCGGCTTCCACAGCACTGTTGACGCTGGTGGCTGCAGCTTCCCTGTAGGGGCAGGACTACAGACTAAAGGGAAACCAGGGATATGCCCAGGGGAGGGTTCCTGGGAACAGATAACTAAAATTGAAACCGGATCTGGAACCGGCACGGACCGCTGGTCGGACCTCGGTTTGCTGCCGCTGGAGGTTGGCCACTAGATGCAGATCGTGCAGGGTGCCACGAAAGCTCATCTTTTCCATGTTCCCATGGAGAAATCGCACCTGTGATTGGCTGGAAAGGTCACATGGCACCGCCGGCAAATAGCAGGTGATGTCTACTCTCAGGCACCCCTGACTGGCTGACAGCACCACGTGAACTCGCTGACCAATGACAGGGGAACAGGAACAGCAGAAACACCTGCTTCATGAATTCCGCTCTGCAATGTCTGAGAAACACAGACCTGCTGGTCACCGAGTGCTACCGAGCGGCCCACCCCCAGCCACCAGCAGCACCAAATCTACCACCCCCCCCCAATCCACCATCAGCAGACCCGGAGAGGTCACCAAGCGCCTCACCACCCTGCCCAGGGGCTCTGGATGACGCCACAGCTCTCCATGGGATTTAAAGTAAGCTGACCCTTTTATTATCCCTAAACTGCCTCATTAACCCCTTGTGTGGCTACAGGGGTCTGGCAGGAGGAATACATGACCCAGAATGGCCGCCAGCTAAGTGTGTGACTACAAGTGACAGCACAGCCACCCAGGGTTAAGGAGCAGCAACATCGGGACAGATGATGCCCTGTGCAATAATTCAGAATGGTGCCACATCAGTGCCCCTTAGGAGGATGGCGCCCTCTGCCAACAGGGGCCGAGGGACAATTGCCAGCACCACCCTACAGGTACCAGCAGAAGGACTACAAGTACCAGTACCACCATACAGTAGCCTGCTGAGGGACTGCAGGTGCCAGTGATAAATAAGGTTGCTAAGAAACAGATTAGGTAGACAGGAAGATAATAAATCAGATAGATAGATAGATATATAGATAGAGTGAAGATTAGCTCTGGTAGACAGCAGGATGTTTGCAGTATAGAGGCTCAGAGGCGAAAAGTTAAACTTAAAGTCCGTGTTTATTCACACCAAAATCCATAAAAGCATATGCCCTTTCGGGTTACATCACCTTTTCAGGAAAATGCAGCATAAGTCAATCAGACAGGCAAACAGCGTTTTAGTCCTTGGGCAAAGTTGCTGCTTTGCAACCGAATCCACCTTGGGTCCACATGAAACAGCCTGCATAGGAGTTTTCAGCCAGGCTCACAGAGTCTCACTCCACAGGTGAGCTCCAGTCACAGACAGTGCACAGCTGATTCCCCAGGCTATTTATGCGGCCTGTAAAACCCGGACCTGGGTGGTGGGATGGAGTCCCACCCTGCTCTACTCCATCCCAGTAAAACCGTCCCGGGTTAGCCTTTCAGCTATACTAACTTCAGCACCAGACTGCCATTAGCAGCTGATGCTGGGAAACAAAACACACGGTTTTACTGCACCAAGGCGAGGTAGCTTGGTGCCACATAACCTCCGTCAATGACGGCCCCTTGCACCTTACCACGATAGATAGATAGATAGATAGATAGATAGATAGATAGATAGATAGATAGATAGAAAATATGTTACGCAACCTGGCTACTTTAGGCATAGGGAACCTGTTTTTAAAAATGTTGGATCCCACCCCTAGATACATCTAGAAGGCTGGTCACATCAGCCAGCAGCTGACGAACTTAAAAATGCTGTGTAGGTGTGGCCTTGACAGTGGAAAAACGTGTTTTTTCTTTTTGTTAATGACGCCACCACCAAGCCAACCGCCTCGCCTGAGGTTCCTGACAGGAATGGCAGGTGGGGGCACAGGGACCTCCACTACATTTAACACAGTCCTGTATATATATGTATACAGTATATATGTATCTGTCACTGAGTGCCACTTACCGGCACTTCGGCGTGCTCCGCCGACACTACTTTGGGCGCCTGGGTGCCATTGGGTAGGAGAAGGGTTTTGTGCCACTTTAACTGTCATGTCCCACAACGCACATTTTATTTACCTAGGGTAATGATTTATATATGTTTATTTGCATAGGCTCAGCACTGTGCCTTTAATTCCCCTTGTCCCCTCCAGGCTCCCTTAGTCTTGCTCTGATGCAAGTAACTCCTCCCTTCTTCCTCTGTCTTGTGGCCATTCTTACTCTGACATCCAAGCAGTGCACATCTGCTGCTACCGTCTTCAGCTATAGTTCTTTCACCTGTTGTTGCTGTATAGATTTCACCACAAGTTTCCAGCTGTCTCCTGTACCAAGATTCTGTACTGAAATAAAGCTTTTGAAAACGTATCACTGGTCTAACCAACAATTGAGTGAGCTATCTGCCGAGCCCTATGGAGTGAAGAAAACATCCAGCACAGACACACACAAGGAACGTGGAGCTGCAGGATTCCATTTGCTGCCATCTGGTGAGTCAGAATAGGAACAACAACCAGGATTTTCATGCTCCCAGGTTTTGCTCTTTTCCAGGGAGGCATCCCGATTTGGGTGTGAAACTGCAGGGATCACCACTAAAATCCTAAATTTGGTGATCCCACGATGTATGCGCGGCCTGCCATCCAATCTGCATTCATGCTGTATTTATTCCTTACCTAGCCACTTTTCTGCTCCTCAGCATACCTGCAGCAGCCATTCTGAAATGCCTGGCATAAGTACATGCCTCAGATAGAGGTGTAAAGGGATGCTGACTGTGCATGCAGTGTGGGATGGCTGGCTAAGTGAAGATTCCAGGCAATCACCAAATCGGGATGCCACAGGGATGAGAAAATTGGCCTCCCTGAAACTGGTATCAGGGGAGCATCGCAGTAATCAGGTGAGTTGTTATTACTTTAACTCATCCATGTGGAGGGTGCTTTTGGCAAGAGTACGTCAGATCACGTACACTTATACTTGCTTATTGCCTTTTCTGGGCCGGATTGGATCTTCTAGAAAGACAATGCGACATGTCACACGGCTCCAACACTGGTAGGAAGAGCACAGATAAGACTTCCAAGTACTACACTGGTCCCCTAATTTCCCAGATTTGAACCCAGCTGAGCATCTGTGGGACCATCAGCATGGCACCAGATACCTGTGACCACCTACCAGCACCATACTGAGTGACTCCTAGTCCGGCTAGCTACTGCTGGTGCTGCACGCAATGGTAAGCTGGCGGTCATAGCAATGTGATTGGACTGTATATATATATATATATATATATATATATATATATATATATATATACACACACACACACACACACACACAGCAATACAGGTGAGCCAAGACTCCTGTATGGGGCCCAAGGGTCCCAGCTATGAAGAGGGCAAACTGAGAGCCATGCGCTGGCTGTCACACTATTGCTGCTGGCATTGATGATAAATGAGGGTGTCTTCCCCCTCCCCCTGGCTGGTTTGTCTTGGGGGCTCAATTCAAACTAGGGGCCAAGCATTCCCACATAGGTTAGAGAGGGGGGAAGACCCTATAGAGCTTATATATATTATATATTGCATATATTGCTTCATGGTCGTGCACAAACGAATTTGCGCACTTTTTTTGAGCGCCAAGCCACGCTCAGGCTTCCACCTGATTCATGGGTGCCAAAATGCGAAGCACAATTTTTAAGGTGGAAGTTTGCGCTCCCCCAGATGCCAAAGCAGAAAACTACTCATTTTCTACAAGCACAAATTGCGACTGATTTAGCAAAAAGCTGGAGGAAACTGTCGACTTCAGTGACTAACATGTTTATTTCATTTCTAAAACACATGCCAGAGGCATCTGACATGTTTTTTAGTAATGAAAGTGTCAGCCGCAAGTTTTTTTTTGTAATTTTTCCCTTATCCAAATCTTTTGGATTTATATCCAAATCTTAAAATGTTTAATGCTAAAAACACCAAAAAGGTAGACATTGGGCCCCCAAAAAAGTAGACAAAAGCACAGCACTTAAAATTAAGGAGAAAAAAGCACCTATAAATGACACCTAAATATTTCTCCCTTTCTTTACTTCAGATTGCGAATTCGTCTCTCCAGCTGTGTTTTAGGGGAATCTCTATTCTCCATTTCGGGGGGGGGGGGGGGGGGTTCCCTGTCACCTGTGAGACAAGCTGGAGAGACAACCTCGAAAAAGTTAAAGAAGGCGGAGAAACATGAGCCATCAGGACCAGATAAGGGCGTAGGCAGACAAATGTGCAAGGGCCAGGGCCCAGGGCCATTTGCGCTTCAAAACAACAGAATTTGAGGCATCAGAAGAGGAATTTTGTGCTTGTCCTGTTGCATGTTACCATGAATCAAGCGCCTAGGCACATGCTAAATCATTTGTGCTTGGTTTTGGGTTTTTTGTGTGCATGCCCATGAATTGACCCTATTGTGTCTGGGCTCTCATAACCTATAATGTGATGCCTGGGCGCCTTGGAGTTTATTTCCTATATGGTCTGGATTTTGAGGTAAGCCTGGATGCCTTGGAACCAGAGGCTCAGTTTAAACTAGGGGCCAAACCATCACACACTGGTTATGAGGGGGGACCCAGACATTGCTACTTTATGGGTCCCGAAATGCCATATGTATATACGTACAGCTGCAGTAGTTGTTAAACGCTGGAGCTTAGCTAGCTAACTAATTTGGTTATCTCAGCACAGAAAAGCAATGAAGGTTTCATGGTAGCAAATATATTTTAAAGTACTTTGGTTTAAAAGAATGTTGCATCTGTATCTGTATATATATATATATATATATATATATATATATATATATATATATATATATATTGTACCATTTACAGTACCTAAGAAAAAAACATTTCTGGTCGGTGATGATAGAAAAGAAGAGAGAATGGTAATATATTTTAAAACCTCTTGCACATACAGAAATGTATCTCGAAATCCTTGCTGATTGTATCTGCTGCCTGGCTTTGCCGTTGTCGTGTCAGGCTACATACATGCTCTCATAGTAGATATGCACACGCCGGGCAGAGCACACGCAGCACTTGTGTTAAGCAGCTGGCATGCTAATGAATTGGGGACGCCACGCATGTAGCCGGCTCATATTGCCTGTCATCATAAACTCATTAACACACACACACTAACACAAGCAAACAAACCACATGCAACTCAGTATTCAAGTAACGACTAGAAAATAGTACATATAGCACAAGCACAACTGATTTAGTCTTGATTCTCTGACACAGCATACTAAGCAAAGATGCTGTGTAACATTCAGGGCATTGCCCCTAATATCACTATACAGCATGATGAACGATGTACCAAAGAGCACCCATTGCATTGAGTTATTAAATAAGGCTTACACTGGCACTTTGTCATAAATCAGTTTGCCTAGTATTTAATTTGATTCAATCTAATCATAATAATCTGTTGAAATGGGCTATGAAACTAACAATCCATTTCAAGGGTTTTTAGCTCTTCCTGACTGTTTTTTTATAGAGCAGAAGGAAAAATATCAAATCTAATTCCAATCGATGTTTGTGTTCAGTACTTATGTGCATGAATCAGGTAATAGCTTATATCCAGAGATAAGCCAGACAGGGAACTATCTGGTTCGGAGGCCCTCCTGCTGGATATAAGGTTTCCCGAATGGTGAATACAATTAAAGTCTATAGGAGGGAAATAAGGGACCCCTATACCAGTTCAAAGGGTGGAGGCAAGGCCATCTCCAGGTTTATGTGGGTCCTCGGGAGGCATGGTCCCAAATTGAGATGCCCCTATAAAGCGGACCAAAACTCAGGTGTGGAATTGCTTGCATAGTGGGTATGCCAGCGATCCCAGGGGGTTTCACACAGTAGGGTATCACAGATTGGGATGCTCCAGGGACAGGAAATCAGCTGGAGTGGGCAACCTAAAAGTAGAACAAAACCCAGCACTCCCTTCCCTGGGATCCCCAAAGGCCGACCCTGTCAGTGGGCCCCTGCGGAGGGTGGGGGCACCCGGCAGCTTCCCCGCCTTGCCGGGTGCTGACGCCGGCCCTGGGTAGAGGGGCCAGCATTCCACCTGTCAGCAGCAGCAGGTGGCATGCCAGTACCCCCTGGCACCCCTGGAAGGGCACTGAACATGTGCTGAAGGGCATAGGGACTAGTAAATTAACACATGGCCTCTGGGTTCTACCCCTATGCCTGGTGCTCTGAGTTAGTAGCCCACAGGAAAGGCAGACCACACATTTTAACAAAAGGCCATATAATATGTCCTGGATCTTGCCACTATCCGGAATGGGGCAAACTGGACAGAAGCAGCAAGATCCTGGTTAAATCTAGCTTTGGCCCGGAATGGAAGCCTATCATTACTTATATCTGTGTTGAACCAGTCAGTGGCATAGTTACATATAGCAGCAAAAGGAGTGACTACGTCAGGGCCATAATGCCTCTTCCTGGAGCAACAGCTGTGGCACCAATCGGGCAAATTGTAGATACAAAAATATACCAGTATTTCTTACATCCCTCAAGAGGGTATTCAAACGCTTACGCCAGCAGTGGCACCCATCAGAGGCACTCATCAACTGAGCTACATATAGGTGCAAAAGTAGTGAATACATTAGGGCCAGTAGTACCAGGGACACCAATGGTGGCACCCATCAAATGAATTTAAGATGCAAAAATATTCCATTTTACCTTGCGTCCCAGGGGCAAGAAACGTAGGGGCAAGAAGTTGTATGAGCTTAGGGGTCTCATTGAATCCAGAGGGTATTCATTGAGGGGTTACTAAGTTCACACAGAATGCAAAGAGGGTGAGACAGATGCAGCCACATTTCCACACACCTCAACTACTTATTGGGTAGCGTCAGAAAGCAAGTTTCTCCAATACTGTCCCAATGTCCCATCAGTAATTTTTAAGGTCCATATAACAATGTGATAGCTTGGGCCCTGGTTTAAACTGGCCGTCAAGGCAGCCATGCTGGCTCAGCAGCAACAGTCCAGCAGCCACCAAAGTGCAGTGGGTTAATCATTCATGGGGTTGGAGAAACTTACAAAGAGATGTTTAAGGTGGAAAACACTATGTAAGTAAAGGTGGTCTTCTATGAGGCTACCAACTTAGCCAGTAACACCAGATCCAGCAGTGTTGGGGAGAACTTAATTATATATGTACCTACACTGCGCTCCCGGCTTCCACATACAGCCTCAAAGGTGGTAGGAAGATCTGTTTATATGCCTTCAAGTGCTGACAGCACTGTTGGATTTACTGTTCAGGTCCAAATAACCTGTACATAGATGGAACTTTATTGCATAAACCCTGGCAGGGGCTTCATTGATTTTCTTTTGGTTTTCCAGATATACACACTATAGATATCTAGACATTTAAATGGTTGAGTTCCAATGATTGAGGCCTATTGGGACATGCTGCATTTGTTTTTAAAGAACACAAACTGTCACTTAAAACAGTGGTCAATGCCTCTTTGACAGTAAGCCAGAAATTTGTCAAATCAAAAAGGAGTAAAAAAAAAACATAATTATTGGGTAATTTAGCATGCATATATCAGAGAACCGGTGAAGCAGGAAATTGCTCATTCCTATTAGTAACCCTGTGGTCAGGGTCATACATTGACTCTAAGTGTAGATTGGTTAAAGATCAATATGTACAGCACAGTAAGGCCACTGGTCCTTCTAGTTCAGGCTTTTGAGTCTGTTCTTTTGCTCCAACAAAATTTTCCTGTAACTGAACTATGACGTAAGAATGGGAAGCAGAAGCTGTCACTGTGACACATTTACCGGCACAATCCATCTCAGACCCCTGTTATCTATCAGTTAACACTTAGAGGCAAATTTATCACTAGCGCCTCTTAGCGTCACTTAAGTGGCTGCGGAGAGATGCTATTAGCGCAATGCAATGCTGGTCACAGGCAGACGGCGCTGTAGGCTACCCATGGTGCTGTGTCTTTTTTGTTTTTCCAATGGAGCTAGCGTCAGGAAGCACCGGTGAGGAGGGCCGGAAATCAATGTATTTAACCTAATGAACAGCGCCAGCACGGGCGCTGTGAAACCATGATACTCAGGCATACAGCACCAGGTGCAATACAAAAAAAAGCATTAACTGGGAATGACAGCACAGGGATCAAGCGAAACACATGGAATGACATTGGGGACATACAAATGACATGATTGGCAGGCATGAAAACGCAAGTTAGCAGTAGGTAACCTAAGTACAATAATGAATGAAAAAAAAAACATTCAGAACAGGCCAGGGATCCTGTATCACTTAATTGAGCACAATAAAAATAAAAAATGCTAACTAGAAGTGACCAAAAAATGGGACTGAGCATCTGATGGGATGGGGCGCTGTAGGGAAC
This sequence comes from Gastrophryne carolinensis, assembly GCA_027917425.1. NCBI lineage: Eukaryota > Metazoa > Chordata > Amphibia > Anura > Microhylidae > Gastrophryne > Gastrophryne carolinensis. The sequence goes on from CM051237.1 coordinate 450,389,247, forward strand.
ACAGCACCAGCGCTAACAAAGCACCTGGCACTCTTGATACATAGAACACTACAAGTTAATGATTCTATCACCCAAGGTAGCCAACCCTTTTCTTATTTTTCATCAATTAGAAGTGTTAAAACACCTACCTTCTCTTATCATAACTACAAAGTGTCCTTTACCTTATGAGGGTCATGCTAATTTTTGGTGAAGCCAGTGTGACTTGCATCTCGGTAAGTTTTTAAAGTGGACCAACACCCAGGATTTTGACTATCCTGGGTGTTGGTCCACTTAGGTGGGGCACCCCGATCGGGGGTGCCCCGCTGTGTGAAACCCCCCCGATCGCCGCAAAAACTCACCTCTCCCCGCTCCCACGTGACCTCGTCCGGCCAATGACAGCGCTCAGAGCAGCTCTGGTATGCGCGTCCAAAGCCGCTTGGACGCGCATACCAGAGCGCTGTCATTGGCTGCGTCTCTCGCTTCCCTCTAACAGGGAGCGCGCCTGCGCCGGCCATTCACAAAACGGCCGGCGCGGGAGCGCGCCCTGCTGGAGGGAAGCGAGAGACGCGGCCGCGTCTCGCGCATGCGCCGTTGGATCGCCGGTAAGGTAAGGATTGTGGGCCTCCTGGGGGGTTCCTCCCCGCGGGACATCCCGATTTCGGATGCCCCGCGGGGAGGGATCTGATCGGTCCGGGAATCTTATAGATTCCCGGGCCGATCCCCCCTGGGTGTTGGTCCACTTTAAGCGTTTAGACAGAAATAAGTGAAAAAAACATTTTTTTCCCAAAAATGACCTGTACCTGTGACGGAGCATTTTTACAGATGAGGTCAGTCTTTTTTTTAATTAGGTAAGGATATCATTTTTATTTTTGGAAATAAAAGTACCTTATGGGTTATGCTAAAACATTTTTTTCAGTATAGCCCATAGGGTGCTGTTATTTTCAAACTTAATAAAAACATTCTTACCTCATAGGTAAAATGATGTAACTAACCTGTAAAAATGCCCCATCATGGGTACAAGTAATTTATGTAGAAAAAAGGTAGAACAAACATTTTTTTTGTGTCTAAATGCAAAAAAGGTCACCAAGATGCAGGTTGCAATCCATACCACAATGCACATGGCGAGTCACACTGGCTTCACCAAATAACTAGCACAACCACCACTTTTGAAGGCTCATCCGGAGAATGAAAATAGGCGCTGGACACAAAAAAATAATCCAAAAACAAAAAAACTTCAGCACCAGAAAAATCATTTCACTTTTAATAGTGTCCATAAATGCATTGTAACAGGTTGCCAAGTGCGAAAAGGTCCATGGGGAGCGACAGCCCCAGGAGAAGATGGGTTCACCAAGAGGATCAGACAACAAGCTCATTTGTGAGCATCAGTCCGAAGAGGAGAAAGATTCATCCAGCGGATGGAACTACAAGATCCATAGTGAGCATCAGCTCCAAGAGCAGAGAGCTTCACATAGTTCAACCAAGGTCTATGGTGAGTCAGTTTCAAGAAGAGAGTGGTTCATCCAGCTTTAAAGATTACAAGATCCGTAGTAAGCATTAACTACAAAAGAAGATAGGTTTACATAGTAGATCATACAAGGTCCATGTTGAGCAACAGATCCAAGAGAGGATGGGTTCACTGCTGATCAGACAAAAAAAGTCATGGGGAATGTTAACTACATGATGTTGGTTTGCCCAGTAGATCAAGCAGCAAGGTCATATTAGACTACAACATCCAATGCAGTGGGGTCAGGGAACAATGTCCATGGTTAGAATTAGCTCATTAGAGCAGAGTGGTTAATATAGTGGGTCAGGAAACAGGGTCCATGGTGAAAGCTCCAAGAGAAGGTAGGTTCATCCAGTATCTAAGATTACAAGACTCCTGGTGAGCATTAGCTCACAGGAGATTGGTTTACATAGAAGATTAGACACTAAGGTTCATGTTGAGGTCCAAGAGGGAATATATTCACCCAGCACATCTGACTACAAGATCCATGGTGAGCATAAGCTACAAGATGAGATTGGTGTACATAGTGGATCAGGCAACAAAGTTCATCCAGGAGATCAGACTACAAAATCCATGGTGAGCATAAACAATAAGAGGAGAAGGGTTCACATAGTGCATTAAGCAACATAATCTATGATAAGCATTGGCCCCAAAAAGAGGTGCGTTCACCCAGCAGATCATAATAAAAGATCCATGGTGAGCATTAGCTACAAGGGTAGATTGGTTCACATAGTAGATTGAGACAACATGGTCCATGGTGAGCAGAAAGGTTCCCACAGCCAACCATGTTTAAGGTGGCAAACACTATGTAAGTAAAGGTGGTCATCTATGAGGCTATCAACTTAGCCAATAACACCAGATCCAGCAGTGTTAGGGAGAACTTAATTATGGATGGTGCCTTCGCAGTGCTCCCGGCTTCCACATATAGCCTCAAAGATGGTAGGAAGATCTGTCAATATGCCTTCAAGTGTTGACAGCACTGTTGGATTTACTGTTCAGGTCCAAATAACCTGTACAATTGGATCCCCACATGGATGGGACTGTATTGCATAAACCCTGGCAGGCGCTTCATTGATTTCCTTTTGGTTTTTCAAATATACACACTATAGATATCTTGACATTTAAATGGTAGAGTTCCAATGGTTGAGGCCTATTGGGACATGCTGCATTTGTTTTTAAAGAACACAATCACTGAAAACAGTGGTCAATGCCTCTTGACAGTAAGCCAGGAATTTGTCAAATCAAAAAGGAGTAAAAAACGACCATCAATTAAATTGGGTAATTTAGCATGCATATATCAGAGAACCGGTGAAGCAGGAAATTGCTCATTCCCATTAGTAACCCTGTGGCCAGGGTCGTAAATTGACTCTAAGTGTATATAGGTTAAAGATAGTAAATTGAGACAACATGGTCCATGGTGAGCAGAAAGGTTCACCCAGCCATTTAGACTGCAAAATCCATGGTGAGCCTTAGCTTCAAGGGGAAATTCGTTCATAGAGTGAATAACGCTAAATGGTTTATGGTGAATATCAGCCTCATAAGGAGAAGAGTTAACCCAGAAGATCAGAAGATCCACAGTAAGCATTAGCTTCAAGAGAAGATCCACACTGCACATCAGCCTTTTCTGGATCAGGTTAATGCTGGGTCAACCCCATCTGCACTATATATCAATTCTTTATATCTACCAACGAGAAATCAGCTTTCGTTTCACCTAATGCACTAAATCTAGTAAAAGAAATCTGATTAGTTGCTGCCAGCCACTGCACTTATTAAATAACTTCTATTTGGCTTAGCTGAAAAAGGCTGAGTGGCTAAAACCTACAGTAAGGATTAGTCCACCAAGATTTTAGTCCATATTATAGCTTCCATTACCACTAATATAAAAAAAACAGCCTGATGGCTTTGGGGATAACCACAATTGAAACCAACTTTGCTTAGTTAATGGATACAGCATTATAAAACTAGCTTACACTGATAATGGTTACAAAAAGAAACACGACTCTCACAAGTTATACACCGCGGAAATGTCTAGTTACGTGCCCTGTGTAATATAGAGTCTCCTGGTCTATGTGACCTATTGTTGTTGGATATTTATAGAAAGTGCAGCCAGGAATATAAAATGTAAAATACGCAATGTACCTAATGAATCACTCATCTACTTTCTCACAGTCGGTATGACGTTCGTGATAGTTAATCTAATATATCAACTAGATGTATAATTGGGAAAAAGCATTTTCATATGTATCAAATGCATATCAAAGCTTGATTTCCTTAATTGAGCTAGATAATTAATCAATGGCGATTCAAAAAAATGTTAAAAGCAATATATATGTTTATATATATATATTTTCTCTTCTTGAGCCAATTGGCACCTTCCGCAAGGAAAATCTGCTGTTTTGAGGCGCAAATGGCCCTGCAGCATGCGCATTTGGCCAGCTGAGCGCTTAGGTAACTGTTTCTGATGGTCCCTCATGTTTCCCCCTTTTCCATCACTGTTTCTCCATAGCGATTTGATCTCTCCAGCTTCTGTGTTTTCTGCAAAGCTCTGTTCACCATTTCGGAGGGGATTCTCTGGAGAACCTGTGCTCTCATTTCTTGCTGTGTTTTTTGGGAGATATTCTGATTCTTGTTAATCCTTAACTTTTTTTGCCCAATGTTTTGTCCCAGACGTTCTCTTTAACCCTCCCTCCCTGTTTGGTTTGCATAATAATGCTTAATAGTTTAACTATTATTTGTTTTTGTTAAACTTTGGGGCCCAATATCCACATTTTTGTTTCATTTATGTGATTTTGGACTTTTTATCATTTTTTTTTCGAATGTAAACCCCCACAAATCCCTGAAGAATTAGCAGCTAACACTTTCATTGTTCAAAAACATGCCGAACGCTGCTGGCATGTGTTTTTGGAAATAAGCCTGTTACTCATTGGAATCGGCAATTAACTCCACCTATTTGCTGGAGGAAATTTACTCTTCAAATTGCTACATTTCTTTTCTGCCCTCTTAACATACCATAAATCAGGTGCTGGTGCCGGTGCAAGTGTAAAACTTTAGGCGCAAATTGGCACACTGGCGATTGCTAGTGGGCAAATTGGCGCAAAAACAAATGTGCATCTCATTTTTACGACCATGAATCAGACGGAAGCCCGAGCGCGATTGGCGCTCCAAAAATGTGCATGACCATGACTTGACCCTTTCGTAACAAGGTCTACCAGTTTTGGCAAATCAGATATTAGATTTTTTATGACTTTGACCTTAAAAAACAAGCATGCAAGTTAATATTTGTTCTGTATTTACTATATAAATATGTGGTATAGGGTATTGAAGTGTTGAAGCAGCTTTACCAAGATACAAACTAATGTAGCTACTGAAAGAAAGCAAGCAAGAAGCATAGTAAGTTATATACCATAGTATTATTATTTAGTATTAGATTTTTTTCATGCTGGAGCTACTTTAAAGAAGGACTATCTTGAAAAAATGGCCCAATGATAAAAATCCATATAAATATTATGGATGGCGGGAGGAGGGTCAGTTAAACACCCAGCATCAAGAAATATCCAGCCAGGCTTTGGTGCTTTCTTTTAATGCATGGAAGAGGAAATCAGGGGGACAGGTTCTGTCACTCCTGATACACTCCAACCTGACACCCCTAGATTTTATTCCTATCAGGAGAAGAAAACCACAGGGTTGGCAGGAGTTGTGTTCAATTTGGGTGTATAAGTGACCCCTCCTCTCATTAGCCAATGTGTTTATATGCATTTTTACACAATTTCGCAATACACCTCACATTATACTTAGCCTTAAACACAATTCTTCAGAATCTGATCTCAAATACAAATTGTATAACTAAATCTAGTAATAGGAACCCCAAACTTTGCAACAAATTCTGGAGCCCTGTGCCTCTGCTTTAAAGTGGACCAACACCCAGGATTTTGACTATCCTGGGTTTTGGTCCACTTCGGCGGGGCACCCCGATCGGGGGTGCCCCGCTGTGTGAAACCCCCCAGAAACCCCAAAAAACTCACCTCTCAACGCTCCCACGTGAGCGCCGCAGCCAATCCCCGCCAACGTCCAGGCGGGGATCAGGAACGTCCAGGCCGCTTCCGCCGCCGCCGCCTCCCGCGCGTCACTCTCGGCGCGCGCGCGCCCCCGCCGGCCATTCACAGAGGGCCGGCGCGGGCGCGCGCACGTCTGGAGGGGTGCGCGGGAGGCGGCGGCGGCGGAAGCAGCGGCGGATCAGGTAAGGTGTTTTTGGGGTTTCTGGGGGGTTTCACCCCGCGGGACATCCAGATCTCGGATGTCCCGCGGGGTGGGGGGTGATCGGCCCGGGAATCTTATAGATTTCCGGGCCGATCACCCCTGGGTGTTGGTCCACTTTAAAACCGAAATGCAATTCATTAGAACCAGAATCTAAGCAAAAACCCAAATCGTATAACTAAACCTAGTCGTAATAACTCCAACCATTGAAAAAAAAAGTCTGCTGCCCCTAAGGTGACTGTGCCCTGTGCCACCAGTTTAATCTGACTTGAAACGCAATTCATTAGAACCAGAACCTAAGCTGAAACCCAAATCGTATAGCTAAACCTAGTTGTGGGAACCCCAACCATTGCAAAAAAAGTCCGGGGCCCCTAAGGGCACCTGTGCTTCCGTTCCATATGAACATTCCATTGCCCATCCATGTATATACTGTATGTATAGATTTATTTATTATATAGTAAATATATAAAATGAAAAAGAAGATAAATTATCAACAATGTAACAAAGTCTACCAGCCTTAGCAAATCAGGGATCACATTTTTAATGACTAAAATCTGATTGGTTGATAGCTGGGGGGTTATCGTACAACCCTATAAAACAACCAGAACCTGAGCTGAAACACAAATCGTATAACTAAAGCTTGTCGTTGGAACCATTGCATAAAGGTCTGGCCCCCCAAGGTGACAGCGCCCTGTGCCACCGCTCTAAACCCTCCATCTCCATGTCATATATATATATACTGTGTGTATGTATATACATATATATATATATATATATATTCTTTTTACTTATTATACAGTAAGTATATAGTAAACTATTTCACGATACACCTTGAAATCGCATTAAACACGAACTTAACCTGAAACACAATTCTTCAGAATCAGATCTCAAATACAAATTGTATAGCTCCATCTAGTCATGGGGACCCCAAACTTTGCAACAAATTCTGGCGCCCCTAAGGTGACAATGCCCTGTGCTGCTGCTTTAATTTGAACTGAAACGCTTTTCATCAGAACCAGAACCTAAGCTGAAACCCAAATCATATAACTAAACCTAGTCGAGAGAGCCCCAACCATTACAAAAAAGTCTGGTGCCCCTAAGGTGACAGCGCCCTGTGCTGCTGCTCCATCTAAGCACTCCACCGCTCAGCCATGTATATACTGTGTGTGTATATATATATATATATATATATATATATATATATATATTTATTATTATTATTTACTATATAGTAAGTATATAATTACAATAAAATAATAAAGAAGATAAATGATCAACAATGTATCAAAATCTACCAGCCTTAGCAAATCAGGGTTCAGATTTTTAATGACTTAAATCTGATTGGTTGGTCGCTGGGGGTTATCATACAACCTTGTAGAACAACTAATCAGATTTTATTATATACTTACTATATAACAAGTAAAAATAATATATATATATATATATATATATATATATATATATATATATTATTTTTGCTTATTATATAGTAAGTATATAATAAAATCTGATTAGTTGCTGGGAGTTATTGTACAACAAGAACCTGATCTGAAACCAAAACCATATAACAAAACCTACAGTAGTCCTGAAACCCCAAATAATGCAGCTCTGTACCCTCAGGAGACAATGAAGATTTGACTTTCAGAAAGTGCGACGTTGGTTCTTAATAAATATGTGTTGAGATAAAAACTGACCGGTTGTTCGGAGCAACTGCTTCACTTTTCTTGGCATCAGAAATCTACGATACTCTCCATTTCACCGAGGATTACATTAACTCTATTGGCTAGCCAGCACATATCTAATTATTCTACACCATGAAATAATACCTTTTCAGAACAGGCAGTAAAAAGGTCAATATGTCGCATAGCTATATTCCAGCTACATTTCTTTTGTGTGCAATACAAGCCCACAACCTGATCTGAAATACAAAACACATCAAGGTAACCCCAACCATTGCAACCCTGTCCCCTAGGAGATAATGAAGATTTGATTTTCTTTTTAGTAAATAGCCCCATGTGTTGAGATAAAACCTAACTGGTGTCTGAAAGCAACTCCTGAAAATTGCTGCACATTTCTCTGCATCGGAAATCTTCCTCTCAATCTCAATTTGACCGAGGATTACATTTACTATATCTTCTAGCCAGCACATTTCTAATGGAATGAAATATGTCGCACAGCTATACCCCAGTTACATTACTCTTGTGCGCAATACAAACCCAATACGTTCCGCAGCCCCTTCCAAGCCAACAGATACAAACCTTGTCGTTAGGAATGGTTTATCTGTGTTACCTTCTAGCGGTTGATTCACTTTTGGCAGCTTATGCTTGCCGAGCATTGATGCCTTAACCCCTCGGCTTCATCTCTGGTGGCTGAAGGGTTAAATGGAAAACAAAAGTGAGGAATCCCATGCTAATGGAGCAAGTATATCCTGTATTGAATATTCCCTTTACTGCCGGTCTAATGATGGTTGCCAGGATCCTGGACAATGGAGAGTGGTGAAATTGTATTCCCGGGTTCCTTACCATTCGATCTCCGGACAATATTCTCCAAAAAGGTGTTTTGGGGGGCGACCAGACCTCTCCTGCCCCCTGCCATGGTCAAGGCAGCCAGTGGTCCCGAAGTAAGGAAGGGTAGTATGGTTTCAGAATAGTGTCGTAATAAGGGGAGCCAGGGCTCCAGGTGATTCAAGTGAGGTCCTCATGGTCCTGAGTTAGGATCCGGCTCGGCTGCTATTGCATCAGTAGAAGCGATGATGGAACAGATCTCCCTGCCATCCTCTCCGGCACTTCACATCCACCTCAATCAGTCCCTCCTGAACCTGAACCCCCCAACCCAGTCAGCCCCTGCACACCTCCCACCCACCCATCCTTGCTCCCTTGCTCCCTTGCTCCCTTGCTCCCTTGCTCAGCTGATTCTCCAGGAGGGAGCTGCTCCGCTCTCCGAGGTCCTGAAATGAGCAGCTCACACAGCACCATAGACCACAGTGTGTAACCTGCTCACTGCCTTCCCACACTCCCAGCTCCCAGCTGCTCCATCTCTGACCATCCTGCGCTTCCAGATGACATTAACCCTTCCCTGGTCTCCTACAAATATCCACGCTGAATAATCTCCGCTGCTTTTACGCCAGCCATTGAACAGGAATTTTCCATTGTACAGGATTTTTATTTTTGGCTTCGAGAGCTGCTATCGTACTACTCAGACGTCAAGCCTTTCCTTTTATTCCCTCAGCGTGCTCTCATATTTACTTTCATTACTACCAGCTTCGACATCATGAAAAGGAGCTTTTTATAGTTGGCAAGGAGGTAGATTTTTTTGAGCTAAATCTCTCTGCCTTGAATTATCAAGCAAATAGCCCTTTCCTACAATGTACCTTTTATTATACTGTGATGTGAAAAAGTTGACTTAAAACAGAAGTCCATGTAAAAAAAAAACTCCCAGCTGCCCCCAGTGCTCAGCCTAAAAGAGGCAAATAACATTTTAAAAAGGACTCACCTTCCCAATTCCTAAGTGGGGACAGCAATGTACCGGTTCGCTTCAGCCACCCGGATGCCAACTGATCGTAACTGCCTGCCAATCAGTGCGACGTTGTGGGCAGAGTAAAAAAAAAAACAACCCCCTCCCAGCCACCCCTGGTGCTCAGCCAAGAGGGGCAAATACCATTTTAAAAAGGACTAACCTGCCCAATTCCTCAGTGGGGACAGCAATGTAAAGTTTCGCTTCAGCCACCCGGCTGCCAGCTGACCATAACTGACTGCCTGCCAATCAGTGTGACAGTGTGGGCAGAGTAAACCCCCCCCCTCCCAGCCGCCCCTGGTGCTCAGCCAAGAGGGGCAAATAAAATGCAGCAATGTACAGGGGGTTCACTTCAGCCACCCCAGCTGCTGCACTGACCTTGACTGACTAACTGCCAGCCAATCAGTGCAATGGTGTGGGCAGAGTAATAAATAACCCCCCCCCCTTCCCAGCCACCCCTGGTGCTCAGCCAAGAGGGGCAAATAAAATGCAGCCATGTACAGGGGGTTCACTTCAGCCACCCCAACCATTACTGCCTGCCAGCCAATCAGTGCAATGGCGTGGGCAGAGTAAAAAATAAAACACCCCCTCACAGCCGCCCCTGGAGCTCAGCCAAGAGGGGCAAATAAAATAAAAAAAATTGCAATATACAGGAGGTTCACTTCAGCCACCCCAACCATTACTGAATGCCTGCCAGACAATCAGTGCAATGGTGTGGGCAGAGTAATAAATAAAACATCCCCCTTGGTGCTCAGCCAAGAGGGGCAAATAAAATAAAAAAAAAATAGCAATATACAGCCCAGCTGCTGCACTGACCGTGACTGACTGCCTGCCAGCCAATCAGTGCAATGGCGTGGGCAGAGTAAAAAATAAAACACCCCCTCACAGCCGCCCCTGGAGCTCAGCCAAGAGGGGCAAATAAAATAAAAAAAAATAGCAATATACAGGAGGTTAGCTTCACCCACCCCAGCTGCTGCACTGACCGTGACTGACTGCCTGCCTGCCAATCGGTGCAAGGGTGTGGGCAGAGTAAACTCCCTTCCCAGTCACCCCTGGTGCTCAGCCAAGAGGGGCAAATAAAATAAAAAATAAAACTCCCCCCTATCATCCACCCCTGGAGCTCAGCCAAGAGGGGCAAATCAAATTTAAAAAAATAGCAATATACAGGAGGTTAGCTTCAGCCACCGCAGCTGCTGCACTGACCACGACCTTCTGCCAGCCAATCGGTGCAATAGCGCAGACAAAGTGCACTGCAATTGGCAGATTCAACAGTCAGTCATAGTCAGTGTGACAGGTATCCTAGTGCAGGGAGAATCGGCCATGGCCAGGCTTTGGGGTAAACAGATGGAGTGGCCACACAGGACATAGTCCTAGATGCACCAGGCTTATATTTCATATAGCAATACATTTTTTACTTGGTTTGCCCCAGGTGGGAAGTGGGTGGCAAAACTACCAGATTGCTTTTTGGAGCCTAAACTGGTTTGTTGTAGCAGGGCCTGATTATAAGGGGGGTGCAAGGGGCGTGCGCCCTGGGCCCTCCACCACTTGCCCTGCAAAGGGGGTCTCCACCAACCTTTGGGTTATGGTCTGGTTCAGGAGGCTTTTCAGTCTTTGGTCTGATGGGCCGCGGGGCCAGCAACAAAGCTATCGGCGGCAGTGGGGGCCCGCAGTGCCTGGGCAAGACTGCAGCCAAAGCCACCACAGGGCAGGATGGAGAGTCTAGAGCAGCAAAGCTGCCATTAGCAAATGTACAGTGATGGGAGCAGAGCTGTCACTGCACATAAGCCACCAAGCACAGCCGCTGGCAGCTCAATGCAGGGAACCAGCCGGGCGACTACACCACCCCCCACCCAGAATGGCAAAGCAGGAGTTCCCGAGCAGCACGCACCCGCACAAGGGGGGCACAAGGGACTCCATCTGACGTTCCAGTAAGTAGGCGGGTGCCAGACAACCACCAATCAGTTACTTGGCTGGACTATTATTTTAAAGGAAAAAATACTGTATCTGGGGCCTCCACCAGATTTTGTGCCCAGAGGCCTCCACCACACTTAATCCCGCCCTGGTTGTAGGGCAGACCGGGGAGGTGGCACCACCAGCACTTCACAATGTCAGATTTAGTTTTTGTTGGAGGATTTTGTCCTGGTGGGGGGGGGCACCATCCTGATGTCTTGCAAAGGGCTCCTTTCAGGTTAAGGTCCTGGAGGTGGCGCTCCATGTGCCCCATTTCTGCCATGGGATTTGGTGGCAGGCACTTAGCAGATGAGGCCATTTTTTGTGAAGGAAAGCCCTGCGTATCTGGCCTTAGCGTCTAAAAGTCTCCAAAGTCGGCCAATTCCTTGTCCCTGGGTCATCACGATTTGGGATGCCTCACTTTGTGAAGGAACCTGGGAAAAAATTTAGGAGCACTGAGATGGAAAATTCCTGTAAGGTCTAAAAGTCTAAAGCAGTCAACTGACATTTTAAGGGACAGTAAAGGCAAAGTAACAGACAAAGTACATTTACCCCCCTGGCCGCAAGCTCCATCCCTAATAGTCTTGTGAGCTGTAGCTGTTCTATCAGCTCTGCAGCTGTTCCTGACCACCACCCAGTGCCCATACAAGTGCCCGCCACTGATAGCATATCAGAGATAGACATTCACAAGATGTGTGCCATGCTCCCCTGTGACCGGCAGCACAGATGCAGGAAGAGGATGGACAGGGATCATGTTTGACAGCCGCAGAGCTACAGCTCCGGGGGGCGGGGAGAGGAGTGTATTTTTTCTTTTAGCCTTTACTTTAACCTACCTCCCTAATCATAGTTAGCAGATGACTTTAGGTCCATTTTGAATCACTCTCTGGTATGCTGGACAAACATGTTTTTTGGGAGTTCTTCCGTTCTGCAGAAACCTTCCCCTAGTGATGCAGGGTTCACCTCAAAACCCTATTGGTCACCAGTGGTCACAAGAGGCGACATAATAGCAGCTAGGTGAAATATAGACATGGTAACTAAGTGCTGCTAAGGGGATTATTCAAGAAGGGATAGCGCCAGGTTAAGCCTCGTAGCGGCTGTTAGCGCCTGGTGAACGCCGGGTGCTGTACGCAAAACCACATTTATGAAAGCGAATTTGGTGAGCGACTGTAACAGCGCCATGTGACGTCACATGTATTATTACAAGTGGCTCAGCGTATATCGCCAGTGCTCTAGCTTCCAGAGCGCCAGGTATTACCTTTCGCTCACTGTAGCTCTCCCATACATTTCAATGTAAGTTTATTTGCTTGTATTTAAACAGTGTGTTTGACATTTTTTTTATTTTTTTTGCTCCAATCATTGTGTGACCTCTCCTGGCTGCAAACAAACACTTTTAGAAACTTTTTTGACTTTTTAGATTTGTATGCAGAATTGTCATTACAGGTCTGGCACTAAAGTGTTAATGTCACAATGTTACAACAATGTCATTCCATGTGTTTTCACTTTGGTACAGGTGGATATGTGTTCTAAAACAGACTTTAATCACACAGCGTCTGGCGCTCTATGCTACAGCGTCCAGCTTTAGAGCGCCGACGCTGTGTGTGTGTGTCCTTTTTTGATAAGTATGGTGTGGAGTCGGTCGCACTGAGCTGGCGCTACCTTTCGCTCCCTGCAACGCTGTATTGGTGTTAGAGTGCCCAACATACATCACATTCATCAATGCCGGCCAGGTTAAGAGAGCAACTGAGGTGCTCTGTTACAGCGCCCGATACCCGTTTACTGCGTCTACTAGTGGTCGCTCTAAGCGCCGCTATACAGACGATCATCTGCCGATACCTGGCGTTCGTAATGAATCAGCCTCCGAGTCTCAGGCAGGGAAGGGATGCGTAGCAGAGCATCCAGAATTGTGATGTCCCCAAACTGCAAAGGTCAGAGGTCCAAATGTCTCTTTCGACCACACCAGAGATTTCTGCCCCCTTTGTTGCCAATTATCTTTGATCTCATTTATGGGTTACACATGTGCTATGGAAATGAAAGAAAGGTAAAAAAAATTCAGCCATTTCACAAAGTGGACCATCCCAGGGGCAAGCTTAAACCTGCTCCTGGAGTCTTTAAAAAGGAACAAAACCCACCATGGAGTCTATGAGGCTCCAGGGCAGGCATACTAACTCCCCCCGACTGTGCTCGTTCCGAGCGAGCTGATTGGACGCATGGCCACGCATTCGCAGTAGGACCGGGAAGAGGTGAGTTTGTTCGGGCGACCTGTGTGAAACCCCCCAGGTTGTCCAAAAACTCACCTTCGTTCCCGGTCCAATGGCGCAAGCAGCGCCCGCATTCCCACTATCCCTCTGGCAGGCAGTGTGCCTGTGCCAGGCATTTGTGAATGGGCAGCGCGGGCACACCCCCCTAGGTAGCAGGGGAGGTGGCGCCAGTGCGCTTGGATCCACTCACATTAGAAGAGCTCCTGGACAAAGGATCCGAGCGAGCTGATTGGACGCATGGCCACACATGCGCCGTAGGATCGGGAAGAGGTGATTTTGTTCAGGCGACCTTGGGGGTTTCACACAGCGGGGCGCCCCTCGATCGAGGGTGCCCCAGTGGCAAGGACCAAAACCCAGGATAGTCAAAATCCTGGGTTTTGGTCCACTTTAAGGCTGGTTTCTTACCAGCATGACCCGTTTGCACTAGCGATTTTCAAAGAAATCTAAATGCATTTTCACATCAATTTGTGAGCGAAAGTACTCGCGACTACAACTCAATGGTGTGCCTTTGGCGCAAAAACGCGCCATGCAAGACTTATGTAGCTTACCCTGCAAACACCATGCTGTGAAAAACTCTAGAGCTGGCCTACAAGGGTTTGGGGCTTTAACGAAGAAGTCCAAGCATTTGGTAACGCTCCACCCACCCCCTCCCTCCCCCTTTGCTAAGATTTCCCAATTCAGACAATAATGGCCTTGATTCAATAAAGGTAGAAAAAAATTCTCATGGTAGTAAAATATTCAATTCATGAGAAAAAAGCCTGAGAATGTCACTGTTGCTGAATCACCAGATAGGAAAACAATGAAAGTCAATGGCACTTTTTTACTCCTAAGAAAAGTAGAGAACTGTTTACTCCTTTCTACACTGTAGTAAAAGCTGCCATTGACTTTCATTGTCTTTTTATCTAGTGATTCAGTAACAGTGACATTCTCAGACTTTTTGCTCATGAATGTAATTTTTTACTACCATGAGAATTTTTTTCTACCTTTATTGAATCGAGGCCAATAACATAAAAAACAACTGACTAGGGGGAGGGCAATCTGCACAGATAAAGCTGGGACCTGGATTGATAAGTCAATCCCGTGCAGCAGTGTGACTGTCAATAAAGTCCAGGTCTGCCATGCAGAGCCCAGTCCCTCACCATTATTATTTGAATGCCAAAATTGTGCTTGAAACATGGGGAAGGGATGACTGAGGGGGTTACAAAAAGCTTGGGCTTCTTCTTTAAAGTCCCTGTTCAGGCACGCCCAAACTCCCTCCCACCTTTTCCCCCTTGAGAGTAGTGTAAAATGAGCCATTTCAAAGCATCTCATAATCAAAATTTAATGCTATATGTAAATACGTTATGTATTCTAAGCGAAGCCACTTTCTTAGCTTCAATTTCTGTGTTGTAGCCGAGCTGGGAAGGGCGTGTGATGGAGCAGATTTATTAGGCTCTTTTCCCACCCCTGCGCTTCTGGTTGCGCTGCATTGTGTTGTGGACCAAAACCCAGGATTTTGCCTATCCTGGGTTTTGGTCCTTTCCCCGGGGGCACCCCGATCGGGGGTGCCCCGCTGTGTGAACCCCCCCAGATTGCCGCAGCCAACTCACCTCTTCTCTGTCCCCCGGCGCATCTAAGAGCAGCAGCTCTCACGCCCGCATCTAGAGATGAGCGAACTTCTTGAAAGTTTGATTCGGGCAATTCGCCGAATTTCCCCAAGAAATTTGGGTTCGCCCGAATCGAACTTTCACGAATTGCTCATCTGAAAAAAAAAATGCCGGCATGGTGGGAGCGGGCAGGCCGACTACGCTGTCAGCGGGCCGCCGCCGGCCTGCTCGCTCCCACCATGCCGGCATTTTTTTAAAAAGCAAACACTTACCTGCATGGTCGGAGCGTGGAGCCCGGCGCCGCTCTCAGCTGTCATCAGAGGGTGCGTCATCAGAGGGCGCCTGAGAGCGGCGCCGGCCTCCACGCTCCGACCATGCAGGTGTTTGCTTTTTAAAAAAATTCCGGCATGGTGGGAGCAGGCAGGCCGGCTGCGCTGACAGCGGGCCGGCTCCCACCATGCCGGCATTTTTTTTTTTTTATTTCAGGGAAAATTCGATCGTCCGAACCGGTTCGCTCATCCCTACCCGCATCCTCCGCTTCCCTCTAGCAGTGCGCATGCCTGCGCCATTTGTGCCTGCTGCTCTCAGATGCGCCATGGGACCAGGAAGAGGTGAGTTGGCTGCGGTGTCCTGGGGGGTTTCACACAGCGTGGAAAGGACCAAAACTCAGGATAGTCAAAAATATTGATATTGATCCTAGGTTTTGGTTCACTTTAATTGTAATTTTGCTTGTGTTTGCTTTGCGTTGCCATATACTTCTATTGAGCTGCATTTGCATTGCAATGGAAATGCTGTATGCAGGATTTTTCTAATGCAAATGGCTAGGTGTGAAAGGGGCCTTAGTCTTGAACATGCTCTGCTTTGGTCAGAGACAGCTGTGGTTTGCTGTACTCACTAACACTGTGGGCACCAAGGGGCAGAGAGTCTGCATTGTGTGGTTCTGGAATAATTAAACCAGACCTTCAGCATCATTTAATGAAAAGCCCAAACTCTTAAAAAACAATTCCCCAGCATCATTAATATATTTTAAGTTTTTAGTCACATATTATACTTTCCCCTCACTGGGCTGCAACTCTGTTCAGGACTCTAGGATACAGGTTCTGCCATCTTGACTCAGAAGCATCACATACTGAGGAGTAGAGATTGGGATAATGCACGGGGGGCGCAGGGTTATAGCTGTGCTTTGCACAGACAGAGAAGAGCTGGGGTCAGGGAAAGGACAGCAATCCCAGAATGCAGAGCGGCACAGTGAGAAGACACTTCCTGTTTGCAGGCTGCCTGATGCTCCATGAGCCGCCATCTTTGATGTTTAAAGGCTCATAACATGCAGTAGATGCAGGTAGGATGATTTTTAATGTGAGCAATCTGTATGTACAGGGTGTGGGAAACATATAAGATAGACTCTTATTCAGGGTGAAGGTCCGGATTAATGTGAGCAATCTGTATGTACAGGGTGTGGGAAACATATAAGATAGACTCTTATTCAGGGTGAAGGTCCGGATTAATGTGAGCAATCTGTATGTACAGGGTGTGGGAAACATATAAGATAGACTCTTATTCAGGGTGAAGGTCCGGATTAATGTGAGCAATCTGTATGTACAGGGTGTGGGAAACATATAAGATAGACTCTTATTCAGGGTGAAGGTCCGGATTAATGTGAGCAATCTGTATGTACAGGGTGTGGGAAACATATAAGGTAGGCTCTTATTCACTTTAAACTGACAGGAGGGTAATCTATGGAGCTACAGTTTTTACCTGGCACTACAAGCAATGGAGGAGAGGCACATGGGACCATCATCATATGAGCTGCTTGCTGCTTTTCTTTCTCCCAGGCGCGCAGAGCTTTATAATGAAAGCCATTGTGTCTAGAAGCTGAGCTCTCCTAGCTTCCCGATATCCAGACTTGGATTCGTTTCCAGCTGCGATGATGTCACAGTAGGAGTTAAACCGCCAACTGCCACCCACTCACTGACTCACCGGGGATCCCATCCCGATCCCGCGCTATAGAACTGTATCCACCTACTCAACAGGGTTTCCCTTTGCTGCAAACTTTCAGAAGATCTGTCAGTGTGACAGCGAAGTGGCAGAAGCATTCACAGCGAATACGCAGCCTGAGCGCCGATGTGTCACACGATGCGCAACACAGTCACACATCAGGCGATGCTCTGCTGGTTCATCATTAACTGATCACACGTTCATTACAACAGTCCTTTCATATCTTGTCATCCACTAACTCTACAGGTCTGTTTAATAACACTGTATATGGAGATCAGCATGGTAGCCCTTACAATGCCCTTACAATCGCAGCACCTCTGCGTTCATCCTCCTGCAAGCCCTATACTGGGCAACGGCACGTACCTACTTCCCTGTTCTCTCAGTTTGGGTCTGGGTTGTGGTCCCACATGACCATTGGGCAACCCTAGGCACGCGGCTAGGGTGGCAACCTGGAAGGGGGGGGGCGCTGAACATTAATGGCTCCCAACTAGCACCCCCCAGCCACAGAAGGATGCAGAGTGTATTCGTATGAAGGGGGCTGCAATAGGTTTAACACAGACAAGAGCGTCTCCCCTCCGCTGGTGTGGTCATGTGACTCCTGTATGTCAGAATGCAGTAAAGGATGGAACATGCTTACTTGCTCCCCTGCATTCCCCGCTGTGTTCCTCCTCCACACACGTACTTTGCATCTAGCCCATTGCATGCCTCCCAACATTTCAGGGTGGGAAAGAGGGACAGTTTTGTAAAATAGGCCACATCCCCTCATTGAGGGATGGATTGGAGATAGGATGATACAACAATAGAAACACTTTGAATAGGTGAATGAATCATTTATTGCTGCAGATCTGCATGTTACACCTCAAAGAGGGACAAATGAGAACGAGGGACAGTCCCTCCAAATCAGGGACACTTGGGAGGTAGGGCATTGCACCCTTTCTCCTACACACTTTGTTTTCTATGGACCGCGACCGAACATAAAAAAGGGGTGCAAACACTTAAAGTGCCTAGGGCACCATGAACACCAAATACGTCCCTGCACATGACAGCTAGCAGCCAATCAGGCGGTCACACGGATCAAAAGTGGGTCAGTAGTTCTTACCTGCATCAGGCTTGTAGGAGGTATGCATGGCTGGCCATCCCAAACCAGGATGCCCTCCTCTGTAGCGCTAAATGAGCCAATAGTCATTGTGGCTGCTTAAAAGGAGCCAAAGCCCACAGAGATCATCCCAGGAATCTTTAAGATTCCCGAGTTGAATGATTCTCTCTCCCCCGGGGCATCCAGAATCGGGATGCCCCGCTGTGTGGAACCCCAGAGGTTGCCCATAAACTCACTTTCTTTCCAGGTTCAACGGCACATGCAGTGGCTGCATCTCCACCATCCCTCTAGCAGGGCATTTGTGAATGGCCGGCGCGGGCACACTTCCTGTTAGAGGGTAGCAGGGGATGTGCCCATCAGCGTACTCAGGAACCGCTTGTATTAGACGAGCTCCTGGACGAGGGGCTCAAGCGGATCCGAGTGCGCTGATTGAATGAGCGGCTGCACATGTGTCGTAGGAACCAGGAAGAGGTGAGTTTGTTCGAGCGACCTGGGGGGTTTCCCACCCCCGATCGGGGACAAGTACCAAAACCCAGGATAGTCAAAATCCTGGATTTTGGTCCACTTTAAAGAGGAACATCAAATTCCTCTCAGATAATCCCTTCCCCCTCGCACATGGCGTTTTAGATGTCAGCGTTATCTCAAACGCAGTCAGCCTGCTGAATTCTACCTCCTCCCCACCCTTAGCCATCCCTTAGCTGGCATTGAATGATGTGAGGATACTCACCTCTTCGCCTGCTGATGTTCGAACCCCGCGCTCTGCTCCTCAAATCTTGTGTGCGTCTGTGGCCAGTGTCATCGCAGCCTTTGCTATTCATATGGCAAGGAAGAGCCAGCAGAGTCGATAAGATCATCCCTTTGCCCATATAAACTTGGGTGGTTTGGCGGCGCCCTGTTTAATCAATTATTATTATGAGGCTAGGCTGAATCATTCATATATATATATATATATATATATAATATATAAAAGGAAAGCCCTAGATGGGTGTCACTGGCCCAAGTGCCTTAGGGGTGGTGATATGAATGAGGACCTCTGGTATATATGGTAGATCTGGCCGAAAGTTAGTCATTATTATTGGAACAGAAAATCTTGCATGTATCAGTGATATGTGATCTGAAGGTGGCCCTACAGGGCTCACAGAAGCCAGACAGAATAACCTGATAGGGCTGGTCACCGCAGCTGCTACAATGGTATTAGTAGGGTCCTGGAAACAGCCAAACATCTCATTTGGTGCTTTAAAAGAAAAAGTGAACTGGCCCATGGTAAATGAAAAGCTATGTAGCCTCATGACCAATAGACAACTTCATTTCGATTGGTTATGGACCTGTTGGTTGAGGTATACTGAAGGGAAAAGTTGGATATGAGGTGAGCCAGGATATTATTATTATTATTGTTTATTTATATAGCGCCATCATCTTCCGTAGCGCTTTACAAAGTAGTAATTACAGACAGGGTAGAAACATACAGTACATAGGCCCTTATTTAACAAGGGATAGCGCCAGGTAGCGAATGGTGAGCGAAGGGTAATGACGGTCACCGCCACGAGTACGCCGGCTCCCCTCCGCAATCACACATTTATCAAGCCGATCCTGCTTAGCGACTGACAGAGCGCCAGATAGCGAATCATTCATCATTATTCCAGCCTCACCCCACAGAGCCAGCGAGCGACCTTGAACAGCGACAGGTATGACCTCTCGCTACCTGGCGCTCTCCAATGCATTTCAATGGAACAATCTTTAAATATGCATAATTAATTGCTATTAATGTTTTTTTTTTTTAAATGTCAAAAATTCTGTGACCACTTCTGCAATGTTAGATATTTTTTTTAAGGTTTTATCCAAAAATATGGTTGTTTGGGGGTTAAAAAACGACTTTTAACCCATCGCCGCCAGCGCTCTGGGGTTTAAACAAGCATTTCACAGCGTGAGAATTTTTTGAGCGTGATTTGTTAATGAATATGCTGGGAGCCGTTCGCTATGTCCATTCGCTGTCATGCGCTCCCATACAGCGCGGAACCTGTCAAACAGCGACTCCTAACCCCGTATTCAACATTACCGCACACCAAGTGAGTCGCTGTCAACAGCCAAACAACGGCCAAGCACAGCGAATACTAGCGTGCGCTGTGAAAGTACCGCTACTGTCGATCATCTGTCGCTACCTGGCGCTATTAATGAATCGGCCTCCCCGACTATTTCAAATGCAGTTTTACAGATTTGACAATGGATGTTCTGAGTACAAGATACACTAGGGGAGAGAGCCCGGCCCTTGTGAGCTTACAGTCTAAGAGGCCGATTCATTAATAGCGGCAGGTAGCGACAGTTGAGCGACTGTAGCGGAATTTTCAGAGCGCCCGCTAGTAGTCGCTGTGCTTGGCCATTGTTCGGTAGTTGATAGCGACTCAGTCGGTTTGCCGTAATGTTGAATATTGGGTGAGGAGTCGCTATTTGACAGGTTCCGCGCTGTATGGGAGCGCATGATAGCGACTGGCCCTAGCGACCGGCTCCCACCATATTCATTAAAAAATCACGCTCAACAAATTCTTGCGCTGTAAAATGCATGTTTAAACCCCAGAGCGCTGGAGGCGATGGGTTAAAAGTAGTTTTTTAACCCCCAAACAACCATATTTTTGGAAACCAAAAAAAACAAGTTTTTTATATAATTTAGTAATACGAATACATTAATATCAGACCTGTAATATCAATTCTGTACAATTTTTTTTTCCCTTAAAAAAATTATCTAAAATGGCAGAAGTGGTCACAGAATTTTTCACATTAAAAAAAAAAAAAATTAATAACAATTAATTATTAATATTTAAAGATTGTTCCATTGAAATGCATTGGAGAGCGTCAGGTAGCGAGAGGTCATACCTGTCGCTGTTCAAGGTCGGACGCTGGCGCTGTGGGCTGAGGCTGGAATAATGATGAATGAGTCGCTATATGGCGCTATCTCAGTCGCTAAGCAGGATTGGCTTGATAAATGTGTGATTGTGGTGGGGAGCCGGCGTTCTCGTGGCGGGGCCCGTCATTACCGGCCGCTCACCAGTCGCTACCTGTCGCTATTCCTTCATAAATAAGGGCCTAAAGGAGGAGGGGTGAAGACGAGGGGGAAGGATCACAAACAGTCAGTATTGAGATTTGTGGCATGTGCCCTTTAGAAGATTGGTTAAGCCAGATTATATGCTTGTCAGAATGAGTGAGTTTTAAGGGCGCCTTTGAAGGTTTGAGGGTTGTGGAGGATACTCTCCCTTCCTCTCCCACTCTCTCCTTTTTACCCCCCCCCCCCCCTTTTTTTCTTTCATTTTTTTATTTTCTCTATTGCTTCTCTTTATTTCCAGACTTAGGGTTAGATCAATATTTAGTGCCAAGTTTATCGCTATGATTAACAGTAAGGTCAATTAAGAAGCAGTATGTCATAATATTATGAAAGGAAGGGAATGGTACACACTTTTTTTTTTTTTTATACATTTTTATTTATGCTTTTCTAATTGTACAGCAAGACAATACAATTACAATTGCAATTAATATCACCATTACACTACATTACAACTACAATCGTAACCACCACAACAACAACAACCATACATACACACCAGCATCATTCACACCACATTCACTCTCATTCTCACCTGCTTAAATGGAGCTCAGCGTATAGAGGATACATTTTAGCCCTGGAGGGTGAGCCATCGGTAGTCCCTAGACACTGGCACACACTTTTTGAATGAAATCAATAAGAATATGCCTTCTGTTCATCTGCTATGCTGATATTTCAGATACAATAATGTAAGAACCCGTTGGACCCGAAACAGCCCGGCTTTACTGAGGGCATCAGACCAATCTTATTGATTTCTTTGACAATGTCACTAAAGTGTTAGATGAAGGTGGTGCTGTGGATATCGCCTATCTGGATTTTAGCAAAGCCTTTGACACTGTACCACATAAAGATCATAGATAAGTTATTGAAGGTAGGACTCAATCCCTGGATAGTTCAGTGGATTTCTAGTTGGCTGAAGGATCGGTATCAGAGAGTTTTAATTCTTTTTAATATGTTTGTAAATGATAAAAGAGAAAGCCTAGTAGGAATAATGTGCCTGTTTGCTGATGACACATAGGGCCTTATTTAAGAAGGGATAGCGTCAGGTAGTGGCTGGTTAATGAGAGGTAGCGACTGGTGAACGCCGGACACGGCACGCAATTACACATTTATCATGCAGAATCTGTTTAGTGACTGGGATAACGCCATGTAGCGTCCGATTCATCATTATCTCAGCCTCAGCGAACAGCGCCGGCGTTCAGCCTTGCACAGCGCCAGGTATGACCTCTCGCTACCTGTCCCATACATTTCAATGGGTGATACTTTTCTTCTCTTTAAACAGGGTTTATGTTGTTTTTTTTTTGGGGGGGGGGGAATCTCAAATAATGTTGTGACTTCTTCTGGCATAGAAAAAGCTGTTTTTTCACAAATGTTTCAATTTTTATATATTTCTGCAGAAATTTCTGCATTACAGGTCTGCCATTAAAGTGTTTGTGTTACAATGTTGCTACAATGTAATTCCATATGTTTTCGCTTTGTTACTAGTGGATAGATGCTGAAAAACAGACTTTAAACACACCGCCTCCTGCGCTCTGGGCTTCAAACAAGCATTTTTCAGCGCCAGAGTTTTGTGAGGCTGTTTTTATAATGAATAGGCTGACCAGTCGCTAACATGCGCTCCCATACAGCGCTGTACTAGTCAAATAGCGACTCCTCACAATGTATTCATCATTACTGCACAGCGACTGAGTCGCTAAGAACTAGCGACCCACGGCCGAGCACAGTGACTACTAGTGGGCGCTCTGAAAATGCCTGCTACAGACGCTCATCTGTCGCCACCTGGCGTTAGTGATGAATCAGCCTGCCCGTGAGTAATAGGGTGGACACTCTTGGAGATTTCTGCAACATGGAAAATGATTTAGCTTTACTGGATAAATGGACAGAACTGTGAAAACTGGAGAAACTAATGTCTCTAAATGTAAAATCCTGCACTTGGGTAGAAGGAATCCCTGCTCTGAGAACAGTATGGGCAGCACTGTGTTAAGCAGGACCTCGGATGAGGGAGATTTAGGGGTACTGATTACTGATAGCTGCAAGATGAGTGGACAGTGTAGCCAGGCAGTGGGAAAAGCAAGCAGGATGCTCGGCTGCATAGCTCGAGGCATCACCAGTAGGAAGAGGGAGGTTGTGATGCCACTGTATAGAGCCCTGGTGAGGCCACAGCTAGAATACTGTGTGCAGTTCTGGAGACCTTACCTGCAAAAAGACATTATTCAAATAGAACGTGTCCAAAGGCGGGCAACGAAAATGGTGGAAGGACTTAAACTTATAACTTATCAGGAGAGACTTAAAGAACTTGAACAGTCTACAGGAAAGAAGGGAGAGAGGAGACATGATGGAGACCTTTATATATGTGAAAGGATTGAATAAGGTTCAGGAGGGAAGTGTTTTTAAGAAGAAGCTTAATGATAGAACAAAGGGGCCCAACCTGAAGCTAGTCGGGGGAAGATCAGGAGCAACAGAAAGAGTAGTAGATGCTGGGAACTTATACACATAATCAGGGCAGACTAGATGGACCATGTGGTCTCCTTCTGCCGTCAACCTTCTATGTTTCTATGTAAGATGATCAACCAATGAATGCAATTGTGTTTGAATGTATGTATTTTCATGTATAAAGATTAATAAAAATGATTGAAATATAAAATAATTGCTCTGAATCTTGGACAACCTTAAGCTGGTCATGACAATGATGAGTCAGCAAAGCTCCCGGCAGCTGAAGGTAAAATTATTTTCTTGTAAATGATATGTAGAACCTTTTTTTACATATGGTATAATTTACAGCCTCATCCACCTATGCCAAACCATGAGCCTCGTTTACCTTTATCTCACCCTTACATTCAGTCCATATGCCTCGCACCTTTGCCTTCAGAATGGGAATGCTACCTGTACCCTTAGCCTATCGGTACCACACTGTTGCCAACAACTCACCTGTATGGTACCCCTACCTTCGCTCTATCTGTTCTACACCCATGCCCTGTATCCCAACGTCACCTTATGTCCATCTGTACTACACTCTTTCCTCCAGCTCTTCTGTATCACTATTTTGCCCACAACTTACCTGTATGGCACCTTTACCTTCGGCCCATCTGTTCCACACCCATGCCCTGTATTCCACCATTACTTTAAAGTGGACCAACACCCAGGATTTTGACTATCCTGGGTTTTGGTCCTCTTCGGTGCCCCCCCCCCCCGATCGGGGGTGCCCCGCTGTGTGAAACCCCCCAGAACGCCCGGAAACACTCACCTCACCACGCTCCTACGCAGGCGCTCGTCCAACCAGAGCGCTCAGAGCCGCTGTGGTATGCACGTACAAGCGGCGTCCAACCACAGCGGCTCTGAGCGCTGGAGGCCGCGTCTCGCGCTTCCCTCTAACAGGGAGCGCGCCGGCCATTCACAAACGGCCAGTGCGGGTGTGCGCGCCCTGCTAGAGGGAAGCGCGAGACGCGCCCGCGGCCCACGCATGCGCTGTTGGAACGGGGTTAAGGTAAGGTTTCTGGGCTTCCTAGGGGGTTTTACCCCGCGGGACATCCCGATTTCGGATGCCCCACTGGGAGGGATCTGATCGGCCCGGGAGCCGATCCCCTCTGGGTGTTGGTCCACTTTAAGCCCATCTGTACCCTCAGCTCTTCTGTATCTCTTCTGTCCACTTTTGCACACAACTTACCTGTATCATACCCTTATCCTCAGCCCATCTGTACCACAATGTTGCCAACAACTAACCTGTATGGTATTATTAACTTCAGGTCATCTGTACCACACCCATGCCCAAGTCACTTGGATCACACCTATATCCTCTGTCTATCTGTACCATGCTCGTGCTCACAGCTCACTAGTATTCCTCCCTCACCTTAAAGCGATTCTTCACTCTGAATAAGAGCCTATCTTATATGTTTCCCACACCCTGTACATACAGATTGCTCACATTAAAAATCATCCTTCCTGCATCTACTACATGTTATGAGCCTTTAAACATCCAAGATGGCGGCTCATGTAACATCAGGCAGCCTGCAAACAGGAAGTGCCTTATGACTGTGCTGCTCTGCATTCTGGGATTTCTGACCTTTTCCTGACCCCAGCTCTGCTCAACCATAACCCCTCCCCCTGTACTTTATCCCGCTGTCCTCTCCTCAGTAAGTGTGATGCTTCTGAGGCAAGATGGCGGCGTCCGTATCCTAAAGTCCTGAACAGAGTTGCAGCCCAGTGGGGGAAAGAAAAATAAGTAGGTGAATAAAAACTTAAAATTGGGTTTGGGCTTTTCAATAAATCATGGTGAAGGTCCGGTTTAAAAGTCTTAAAGGGGCCACAGCACTCAAACCAGTTAGCTTGCTGACCAACCTACAATCTGTCTCTAAACTAGGTTAAAAACAGAGGGCTCGGTCACACACATCTGCAGAAGTATGCTTAAGCTGCGCCACCAGCGCCAAGGTGCCCCTGTGAGGTGCAGTCCTAACTCTAGTACTAATGCTAGTCTCTAAGAGCCCCATTTGGGACATACAATGCAATAGATAAATTGGGAGCAGGCTTACCTGAGGTTGCCCTAAACCTCAAGTGCAAGAAGGTCCGGTGTAAAGCAGAACTACAGTCAAAAATGACTACTCTGGGCATCGGGGCAGTACAACCGGGGTTGCCCAGCTGCATATCGCCGCCGTTAAAATAAGAAACCGGGTGCCATGATTCTCACCACTTCTGGGCCTCCTCTGCAGTAGCTGCGTCGAGTCTCTCACAATCGCGGCCAGCACTGATAGGCTCGCCTGCTGGCCACGCTGATAGGCTGCTCGTGGTGATGCTCCCACTTGGCGCGGCCGCCGGAGAAGAGGTTCAGAAATGGTGAGTATCCCGGCACCTGGTTACTCAGTTTCCTATTTTAACGGCAGCTTTATGTAGCGGGGGAGCCCGGGGCATGCTGACCCGCTGCCAATTATTTCTGCGGAACTACAATCTGTAGTTCCACTCTAGCCCATCTACACCCCACTGTTGCCCACAACTCACCTATATCACACCTTTACCTTCAGCCCACCTGTACCACACCTCTGCCATTGTAAAATAAACAGCGTTGGTAGCTGCTTATTTTATGGTTATGCCATTGGTCATCCAGCAGCATAAATAAAAACGTAAAAAATGCTGGTTGCCAGCAATACAGGGTAGGACATCAGTGTAGTCCAGCGGAAGATAAACCTCTGCCCCCCCCCCCCCCCACACACACACATTAGGTGTCGTCGGGCACAGTACCCATTCCTGGTTCTCCAGCCCTAATTGTGACCATGTCTGCCCAAAACTCACCCATATTGCATCATTTCCCTCATTCCATCTGCACCACATTCATGCTGACATCTCATCTGTATTAACCCCCTCCCCTTAGCCCATCTGCAATGGACGCTTGCCCACATCTCCCCTGTATGGCACCGTTACCCTCAGCTAATGTCAGGGCTTTATTTCAAGCCTTGACCAAATATATTTCAGACAGCAAAAGTTGTTAAAAGCCAAGAACTTTTAAATGTCAGGACCATGGACAGCAGGAATGTGTGCAATACATTTAGCATCTCAGCATTAAAGTGGACCAACACCCAGGCCGATCAGATCCCTCCCAGCAGGGCATCCGAAATCGGGAATCGCTGTGTGAAACCCCCCAGGACGCCCCATTCACCATACCTTATTTTCGTTCCAACGGCGCATGCGTGGGCCGCAGTGGCATCTCGCGCTTCTCTCTAGCAGGGCGCGCGCCCGCGCCGGCTGCCTGTGAATGGCCGCGCGGGTGCGCTCCCTGTTAGAGGGAAGCGCGAGATGCGGCCGCCAGTATGCTCGGAGCCGCTGTGGTTGTCCGTCCCTTGTACGTGCATACCACAGCGGCTCTGAACGCGCTGATTGGACAAGGCCCGCGCATGCGCCGTAGGAGCGGGGTGAGGTGAGTTTTTTCTGCCATTCTGGGGGGTTTCACGAAGCGGGGCACCCCCGATCGGGAAGTGGACCAAAACCCAGGATAGTGAAAATCCTGGGTGTTGGTCCACTTTGAAGATACCCTATCTCCCCTGTATACTGTATAAAGCTTTTATAAGACTGGGAGTGGGGCAGCAGCAGTGGTGAAAGTCTGTGGGTTATACCACAGCGCCACCTAGTGCTTATTCAGAAAACAGCTTTAAGAGGTTATTTTCTTTTCACCTGTGTAGTTATGTAAGGATAGCGGCAGGTAGCGCCTCGTAGCGGCAGGCAGTGTCTGGTGAATACCGGGCGCTGTATGCAAAACCACATTTATGAAAGCAAATCTGGTGAGCAACTCTAACAGCGCCATGTAGTGTCTGATGTATTATTACAGGCGACTCAGCGTATAGCGCCGGCGCTCTAGGCTTAGGAGCTCAGTGTCGCTCTCCCATACATTTCAATGGCTGGTTATTTGCTTTTGTTTAAACAGCGTGTTTGACATTTTTTTTTTTGCTCCAATCATTGTGTGACCTCTCCTGGCTGCAAACAAACACTTTTATACATTTTTAGAAACTTTTTATATGTTTATGCAGAATTGTCATTACAAGTCTGGCACTAAAGTGTTATTGTCACAGTGTTAAAACAATGTCATTCCGTGTTTTCGCTTTAGTACTGGTGGATATGTGTTCAGAAACAGACTTAATCACACAGTGTCTGGCGCTCTATGCTACAGCGCCCAGATCCAGAGCATTGACGCTGTGTGTGTCCTTTTTTGATAAGTATGGTGTGGAGTGCCGAGAGTTGGTCGCACTGAGCTGGCGCTACCTTTCGCTCCCTGCAGCGCTATACTGGTGTTACAGCACCCAAAATACATCACATTCATCAATGCGGGCCAGGTTACTACAGGGGTTGAGGCGCTCTGTTACAGCGCCTGATACCCGCTTACAGCGTCTACTAGCAGTCGCTTTAAGTGCTGCTATACAGACGCTCATCTGCCGATACCTGGTGTTAGTAATGAATCAGCCTCTAAGTATGTAGGCGCTGTATGCGGGAGAACTCATCAACTTATGTGGTGAGCTTGTCATTTCATTTGGTCTGATTGCCCCAAAGGTTGCTTAGGGCTCCACTTCAATACATGATAAAATGAGAAAATATTTATGTAGCAATCCTTCAATCGACAAGTATAATTTAAACTGGACCTAAAGTCATATTTGACTATTGGTCTGGTATTAAAGATGGTGGGCAACCTGATTGAGATGTCCCACAGTCAGAATCGCTGCTGAAGGATGATGCAGGGATGCAGCCACTTCTGCTCCCCATTCACAACAAACAGCTGCCTCGCCAAATTACGCCAGGTAAGTGGGCAGCTCTGATTGGACGAGAGCCCATGCATGTGCCAGCTTGGACCCAGGGGGTTTTGTTCCGCATTAAGCCAGTCTGTACCACAGTGTTGCTGATGATTCATCTCTATCCTTCCCACCCTTAACTTCAGCCCTCCTGTATCACACCCCTCACCCACAGCCCATGTGTACCATATCAGTGCCCACAACTCATCTGTATCAGTTCATCCACACTGTGCCCACCGCTCACTTAGCCCATTGGTACCACATTGGCCCCCTGACTCACCTGTATGACCCTTACCTCCAGCCAATTTGTTTCACACCTGTTTCCCACCCTTAAAGTGGACCAAAACCCATGATTTTGACTATCCTGGATTTTGGTTCTTTCCCCTGGGGCACCCCGATTGCAGGTGCCATGTATGTTGCGTGAAACCCCCAGATCGCCGAAGCCAACTGACCTCTTCACGATCCTACTGCACACGTGCGGCCGCTCGTCCAATCAGCACGCTTGGAGCTGCTGACGTCACGTCGTCTAAGCCTTCGTCTAAGGCCTGCGGGTCAGAGCGGTCTGCTGGTCGCATCCCCCACTACCCTCTAACAGGGAGCGTACCCCACATTCACAAATGCCTGGCACGGGCACGTGCCCTGCTAGAGGGATAGCGGGGATGTGGCCGCGCCTCATGCATGGGTCGTTGGAACAGGAAACAAGGTAAGTCTATGGGCGACCTGGGGGGTTTAGGGCATCCCGATTTTAGATGCCCTGGGGGGAGGGAATCGATCAGCCCGGGAATATTATAGATTCCCAGGTCGATCAGCATGGGTTTTAGTTCACTTTAACTTAAGCCTACCTATACCCCAATGTTGCACGTAATTTACCTTTACCCTTCCCACCCTTACCCTCTGCTCACCTGTACTATACCCCTACCCACAACTCCCCTTCACTGCACCCTTATCTACAACCCACCTGTATCCCACGCTTTCCCTTAGCCCATCTGTAATGCGCCCTTGCCCTTAGCCCATCTGTAATGCACCCTTGCCCTTAGCCCATCTGTAATGCACCCTTGCCCTTAGCCCATCTGTAATGCACCCTTGCCCATGGCCCATATGGACCAGACCAATACCCATAACTCACCTGTAGTGCATCCTTTCCATTAGCCATACACAAATTAAATTGTATAACTAAACTAGCACAAGACTCAGAGGCTGATATTACTTGGTGGCTATTTTATAGTTATTTCATATGCTATTATTATTATTCCAAAGCTTTTGGCAATGTATAAACCCGTATAATCGTGTTGCCCTCATGCATTCGTAAGACATTAAGACAGCACAATAAGACAGCAAAAATAATTCAAAATCAAGAGTAGGCAGGATTGGTTTCAAGCCCATGGACTGGAAGTATGTGCGTAACGCGTAATAAGTATATTTTTGTGTGCTAAAGGGATATCCTCAAGGTGCTGAGCTTATCTAGCATTTATTTTTGTTTTCACTACCTGAAATCTGTTACCATTAGCAATCTCCGGTCACACCCACCTGCCAGCCAGACATGTGGAAAATGATTAGCTGTGCAGGGAGCACCGGTAATGCCAGTGGACTTGTTCTCAAGTGTGCGTGTGTGTGTGTGTAGGGAGCGTCTGACAAAAGAGGACTGATGGGCAGGTAGGGCGCAGTTACATTTACAATTACAATCTGTTATGGCCTGATTGGGGGGGTTCTGCACAATGCCTGTTATAAGGTCATTGTGGGGGGGATTCTGCACGCTGCCATTTATGGGGTGATTGGGGGGGATTAAGCACGCTGCCATTTATGGGGTGATAGGGGTTAGGGGTTCTGCACACTACCTGCACGGAGTGATTGGGGAATTCTGCACCTTGGCCATTATGAGGTGATTGTGGGGTGGATTCTGCACACTGACGGTTATGGAGGGATTGGGAGGATTCTGCACACTGCCTGTTATGGAGTGATTGGGGGAATTCTACACATTGCCTGTTATGAGGTTATTACAGGGGATTCTTGGAACTTCCTGTACTGGGGTGAATGGGTGGGTATTTTGCACAATGCTATGGGGGGATTGGGGGAGATTCTGCCCTCTGCCTATTATGGGGTGACTGGCATAGGATTCTGTACACTGCCTGTTATGGGGTGATTCGGGTGGTTCTGCACGCTGCCTGTTATGGGCTGATTGGGGTGATTCTCCTCACTGCCTGTTTTGGGTTGACTGGGGTGGGATTCTGTACACTGCTTGTTATGGGGTGATTGGAGGGGACTCCGCAAACTGCATGTTATGGGTTGATTTAGGGGGATTCTGCACATTGTCTGTTATGAGATTATTGGGGGGATTCTGCACACTGCCTGTTTTGTGGTGAATGGGGGGGGATTAAGCACACTGCCTGTTATGGGATGATTAGGGTGGGATTCTGGCTGGTATGGGGTCAATGGGAGGGATTCTGTACACTGTCTGTTATAGGGGAATAGGGGGGATTCTGCACACTACCTGTCATGGGGTGATTGGGGGGGATTCTGCACACTGCCTGTTATTGTGTGATTTTAGGGATTCTGCAGACTGCAGAATTATTATTTATTAGTATCCTCCTCTAAACCCTAGATGTGCTTTATGCTCAGGTATACAGTATAAATCTTTATGGTTGGTTTTGCTTTCTTTTGGCCACATCCCTTTCATTTTGTGCCAGCTTTAGTTCTTTTTTGCAGGCTTTATTAACCATTTTATCATTTTCAAAGCTTACTGCTAAGAGCTCAGCTTTGTAATTTATGAATTCCCTTTTTTTGTATTTTATTAAATTTTTACCTGCAGATGTCAGCCAGGAGAGATTTAATTCTAGTCGCCTATACTCGTTGCCTATAGGAATGCATTTTGAAATGTTGCTACTCAGAATTGATCTAAAACACTCCCATTTGGCATCTGTATCCATATTCATAAACAAATGCTCCCAGCATGTTCTGGAGTGCAGCCTTAAACCTGAGAATGTCAACCTTTTTAAAATGTAGTGTTTTTGCCCTCCCAGACAGAGAATATGTTTGCAGTTTATGTTTATGTTGCAGTTTATGTTGAATGTAACTGTATTGTGGTCACTATCACCAAGATTTTCATGTACTGTTACAGTCCCTATAAGTCTAGTCAATACCATGGTAATTAAAATCTCTCTTTATCACCAATATACCAGTCTTTGCCATCCACTCTATTTGTTTATGCAACTAGCCCTCGGGTTGGATAGCTGCACAGCACGGTTCTAGATTTCATTCCAGGGCCCTCCAGGAGGCTGTCCCCAGGGCTTCCAAAATCAGGGTGGCCCACTGTGTAAAACCCCAGGGTAAACTCATCTTTCCCTGTGGAAATCACATTTAAACTCAGGTTAAATAGTAAGCAATACACAATTGCCATCATTTAAAGTTATTCTGATTCTTGCCATATAAAATTTGGCTGTTCAAGTCGGATTTTCCTGACATTTACTACAGCCATCATTGTTGAAACGTAATAGAAGAGTGCAAAAAAATCTTTAAAATACCATGGAGCACAGTGAAGACTGTCATCAAGAAATGCATAATAATTGGGTTGAGGGAAAGTGGCTTGACCGGCGGGCAAGATGGCGGCCTGAGAGCGGAGCTCGTGGCGGAGATCCTCGATAGCATTGCATTTCGCATTCCCAGCCGACCATGGGGAAGAGCAACAGGTCGGGGTCGACAGGAAAGACCCCGAGGGTACCCCAGGCCCTGAGCGGGAGCTCCAGGAGTGTACAGGACATGTTCAAATCGCAGAGGCCGGACGACGCTGGTCGGCGCATGTCCAAAATGGCGCCCTCACTCTCACCCTCGCCGGACAGCTCACCAGATAGAGCGAGCGTGGCCCCCTCCGAGAGAGAAGAACTAGATGTGGTGGCCCGGCTGAGCCAGCTTCCCACTCGGTCGGAGTTAGCGGACCTCGCAGGGGACATCAAATCCACCATAGCGGCGGCCATCGCAGATTTAAAAACCGACATGAGGGCCCTGGCGCGGAGGATGGATGGCATGGAGAGAGAGGAGGAACGCACTAAACGCAGCTTGCGGTTGGTGAGTGAAGTTGTCACAGCGCACAATCACTATATGCTCAATGTGCACAGGCACCTAGAGGACCTGGATAATAGAAACATTCGAGTGAGAGGGGTCCCAGAAACAGTAGGGCAGGATCAGATTGGGAGCGCACTACTATCTATCTTCAACGCCCTCCTTGAACGCCCTCCCGATACCCCTATTGAGCTGGTCCGGGCTCACAGAGCACTACGCCCGAGGAATTTGGGTGACACGAACCCCAGGGACATTGTCTGTTGCCTGCAAAGCTTTGTCCTGAAAGAGGAGATCATAGCCAAGGCCAGAGCACGGGACACGATCCAGTTTAACAATGATGAGATACAGATTTTTCAAGATCTTTCTGGCATAACCTTACAACATCGAAGGGCCCTGAGACCACTCACATCGCTCCTGAGGGAGAGAGGCATTCCCTATCGCTGGAGATTCCCTTTTGCCCTCTCCGCCACAGTGAACGGGAAAACGGGCACACTGCGCGTCCCTGGAGACTTGGCAGACTTTTGTAGCTCCCTCCATCTCCCTATGGTTTCAGTCCCGGACTGGTTTGCTGACTTCAAGATACCGGACTTATTGCCAGTCTCTTCTGGATCAGGAACACGGGGGGAGTCCCCAAAGAGAACCTCCCCGGTACATTCCCCTAGTGGCATCGCAGATCGAATCAATCGTGGGCTACGGCAGGAAGGCAGAGACTGAAAGCGCCTCGACGCAGACTCGGAGAGGGGCGACAATCCAAAGCCCCGATTTGGGTCACTTAGGTGGCCTACACCACATGCAATACGGTGATGTTTGCATTCTTAACACGCCTTGCTGACATTTGACTAGCGCATCCCATTCCGCAATCGCGGCGAGGGCGCAGTTGGATATCAGCGACGCGGTAGGCGATTTCATGTTGAGTTTGGTTGATGTTGCATATGCTATCTAGGTAGGCTTTATTTGGGTTAGCGTCGCTGAGGGTCGGGGGCCCCGATCTCTGATTTTCTGAAATCTATGGTAGAGGCTTGACCTCAGCGTAGCAGGGGCGGGAGGGACGGGCCGGAGGGGTTACTGTAATTGCTACTGTTATGGTTTTCATCGTTAAGAGCACTTGAAAGTTTTCTATTCGGACGGATTGAGTTCGGGTGCCCTCCTCCTGGAGCCTGCTTCTCACGCTTGGTTGGCGGGGGGGGGGGGTCCCCGGAGGGGGCAGCCTTCTTTTACTGTTATAAAGATGCTATTTGAGCAGAGCGACCCTTATCCTAAAAACATTTATTATGCTGATAAGATGTTTGAAACTGTGGGCTAACTGACAGAAGTTAAGATGGGCCCTAGGCCATCCTCTCGCTCTCTCTTTACACCTGTTGCGCCTGGGTCACGGGTCATGAGAGGGGCTCATGGGCGGGGGGTGATGTGCGATGGATGACTCCTCCGTGCCCGGGGGGTAGCGCTCCAATCACTGCGAGGCTGGCTCATGCACTGGCTGAGGGGAGCGGACCACCCGGGCTGTGCGCTACCGAGATGGGGGGATCTCCATCGGGCATTACACGGGGTCTTTTTGCTGGATTAGAAATTGAGTGTCCTCTCGCTCTGCCTGGCTGACTTCCAGCCAACGCATTTAGCCTCGCTGTTGTGAGGGGGAGCGGTTGGCGGTCGGCGGGGCGGCGGGAGCGGGCGCCCCTAAGATTACATGTAAGAAATCAGGCATAAGTGAAATAGCTGTTACAGGGGAGGGGGCCGCCTGCAGCTGAAAACAGACCGCTCATGTGGTGCTGACCGGGGAGAGGCCAGTAGAGGAGGCAGCCTTGACATACTAATTAGCTGGTGTCCCATTTTAAGAATTTTGTTTTTCTTTTCTTGGATGCCATGTCATCCCTGGAATGCTAGGCCTATATGGCATGGGAGGCATGGGGTCGAAGACCAGAATAAACTAAATTAGAATAAAATAAAATAATGCTAAGATGAATCGAGGCATTCATACTAGAGAGGTCTGATAAAGGAAATCCATGCAAGCACATCGCAGAACAACATGGTGGGCAGGACCTGCCTCTGCACTGTGAGACCAATGAGAAGGAGGCCTCTGGGGTTGCTTCCTAGTGCGGGTCGGCTGGGGGGGTAGGGAGACCTGGGATCGGGGTGACCTGTCACGAAACGGTGCTTAATAGTATTATAGTTCCACAGTTTACAACATTTACTACCTTTCTTGGTTCAGATCACACTTCACAAAGCTACTTCTGGGGCTTTGCTCGGGGGCCCGCTGTTGCCTGTTCCGATCCTGCCCGCTTCCACTAACATCTCCCTTATCTCATTAAAGGAACCTACAAAATCCCAAGAGCTGGGGTTTTGCCTCTCACAGGACGGTGAATACAACACCACCTTCAGGAGAGGGTGAGGGGAGTGGCCCTTCGGAGACGCTGGTGCTCCACTCCTGGTTAGTTCCTTTCCAATTAAAAGAGCTTGCCTGAAGGTCAGGTGAGTGGGTTGTAATTTTGTAATATAGTTGATTTTCCGTTCCTTCTTTGTTGTTGTTTCTCTATCACTCTCTTTTTATTTTCTCCCCTCCTTTTCCTTCCGGGGGCCTGGTGGGGGAAGCCTCTCAGGTGCTAGTTTTACTCAGTGCTTGTTCCCCTCAGATCCCTCCATAACTGTATACCCATTCTCTTGAGCGGTACTCCCTTACTGTTCAGCCTATCCCTTCCTGCCCTAACTTTTTTCTATAGGTGGGGGAGGGTGACCGGAGGTTGGAAATTAGACTTTAGTCTTAGGAACATTAGGGGGAGGAAGATGAACAATCAGTTTAAAATCAAGGTTATGTCCATTAACGCTAGAGGCCTAAATATACCACAGAAAAGACACTCCTTGTTAAGGGACCTTAAGAGACAGAGGATCCAGATTGCCCTGATCCAGGAGACCCATTTCCAGAAAGACAAGGTGCCGAAGTTGGGAGATAAGAATTATAATAGTCATTACTGTGCCCCCTCACCAATATCTAAAACAAAAGGGGTCTCAATTTTGCTGGCTAAATCACTTCAGCTATCGGTGTCTGACGAAAGCATGGACGCAGAAGGACGATATATATTTTTGAAGGGCAGACTACCATCGGGGAAGCTGGTAACTGTCGCCAATATTTATGCACCAAACAAGGGCCAAAAGGGATTCATGTTAGCAACGCTGAAAAAATTGAGAAGGTTTCAAGAGGGCGTTCTGATTCTGGGGGGGGACCTGAATTGTGCACTAAATCCTTTGGTGGACACGTCAGATGCCAAATCAACTATCACTTATAGAGCCCTAAAACAGATTAAAAGCTCCCTTTCAAATACGCAAGCAGTAGACACATGGAGATTGCTGCACCCCACAGGGAAAGACTACACGTACTATTCCCCCACCCATGGCAAATATTCAAGGATAGATTACCTATTCCTGTCTCAAAGAGATTTAGATAAGTTAAAATCGGTCGAAATTGGAATTTCCTCCATTTCAGACCACGCTCCAGTAACTATGTGTCTGGACTTTCCCGGGGGGGTGCAGAAGGAGTGGCACTGGCGGTTAAACGGGGGGATCCTAAAGGACAACAGGGTAGTGGATAGGGTCAGGGAGAGCCTGTTACATTTCTTTAGGGAAAATATATCGGACGATGTGAGTCCACTGACAGTCTGGGAGGCCCATAAGTGCACAATCAGGGGCATTTTAATTCAGGAAGGGACGAGACTCAAAAAGGAGAGAGGGGCCAGATTGGACGACTTGATTAAGCAGGTGACATTATTAGAAGCTAAACATAAAAAATCTCTGCTGGAAGCTCACCTCCAAGAACTTGAGGGGAAAAGGAAGGAACTTAAGGATTTAATGGAAAGAGCAGCCAGAAGATCATTTACTTACAGGAGTGGTCTATACTATGAGCTTGGAAACAGACCGGGATACCTTCT
Source organism: Gastrophryne carolinensis (assembly GCA_027917425.1). Lineage (NCBI taxonomy): Eukaryota > Metazoa > Chordata > Amphibia > Anura > Microhylidae > Gastrophryne > Gastrophryne carolinensis. The sequence continues at coordinate 450,425,705 of CM051237.1, forward strand.
GGCTAGAGCTTTGAACCCCAGAGGGGAGAGGAATAGGATAGAAGGGATAAGAGATAGCAAGGGTACACTCCACCAGAGGGACAAGGATATTGCAGAGCAATTTCGAGCTTACTACACGACATTGTATAACTTACCAGGCCAGGGGTCGGGGGAGTCCCTTCAGGCTAAGATGCTGTCTTACGTAAAGGATTCTGGAATGCCATGCCTGACAGAGGAAGCGATTGCTTCTCTGGAAGCCCCAGTCACAGTGTTGGAGCTTCAAGAAGTAGTGAAGGGCCTGAAACCTGGAAAAGCACCCGGGCCAGACGGCTTTACAAGTCAATATTACAAGACATTCTCTCCGCAACTCCTGGCACACTTGGCCAAAGCCTTTGAAACGACAGCAGAGACTGGGGTTTTGCCTCCCTCAGCCCTGGAGGCCCAGATTGCTGTCATTCCTAAGGCTGGGAAAGAAGTTACAGATTGCAGAAGCTATAGACCAATAGCCTTATTGAACGTTGATTTGAAAATCTTTGCTAAGGCCTTGGCCACTAGACTCTCCAAACTCATGCCTAACTTGGTATCACAGGATCAAGTGGGTTTCATCCCTTCACGGGAAGCTAGGGACAATGTAATTAAGGCCATAGATGTGCACTGGTGGGCCTCAAATCATGGATGCCAGGCTATACTACTCTCAACAGATGCCGAAAAGGCGTTTGATCGGGTTAGATGGGACTGGATAAGAGTAGTTCTGGAGCATATAGGCCTAGGGGAGGCAACCCTTAATAGGGTCTTGGCCCTTTACTCTAGTCCAGTTGCAAAGGTCAGGGTTAATGGCATATCCTCCCAAAGTTTTGATATAAGAAATGGGACGCGTCAAGGGTGTCCACTGTCCCCCCTGATTTTTGCAATATCACTAGAACCCTTTCTTAGAAAAGTAAACTCGAACTCCGGGATCAGGGGAATTAAGATTGGGGAGCAGGAAAGGAAAGTAGCAGCATATGCTGACGATATGCTTTTTTTTATTGAGTCCCCTAGGATCTCGATTCCATCACTTTTACAGGAACTAACTATATTCGGCACCATCTCCAATTTGAAAATCAACTACAATAAATCCTCGGCCATGAATATTTCTTTGCCCAAATTGGAAGCTGATGCTCTGAGAGGGGCCTTCCCATTCGCCTGGCAGGAGCACAGCATAACATACTTAGGGATACAGCTCCCCAGAGAACTGAATAGGCTCTTTCAACTAAACTACACCCCCCTGGGGTCCCAGCTGAAGAAAGACCTAGAAATCTGGAATAGGTTAAAATTGTCTTGGTTTGGTAGAATAGCAGTTCTGAAAATGAATGTTCTGCCAAGGATTCTGTACCTCCTCCAATGTCTCCCGGTAAAGTTACCCCCACAGTTTATTAAAACTTTGAATAAGGCTTTTAGAGAGTTTGTGTGGCACAGGACACCTGCCAGGATTAAGAGAGAGATTTTGATTGGTAGCAGGGGGAGAGGTGGTGCGGGCCTCCCCTGTATTGAAAGTTATGTCAGAGCGGTCCACCTAGGCAGGTTCCTGGACTGGCATCTCAATCACTCCCAGAAAGACTGGGTCAGAGTAGAGGATGAGGTGGGCAAACAGAAAATGAAGGACCTCTGCTTCTTAGCAAAGAGAGATGTCCAGGACATTGTTGAGACTCATCCGTTGATAGGGGAGACGTTGCGGAGGGTTAGACTATTGGGGAAACAGCATCCAGACCTGCTTTCAATACCGGGCCCAATAACCCCGATTAAGCGCAACCCAGCTTTCCCCCCAGGAATGGAGGGTGGTTTTTTGACACAGTGTAGCAAGATGCAGGATCCCAGGGTCTACAATCTTTATGATAAAGGTAGATTTCTGGATAGAGGGAATCTACAGGAAAACTGGGGGGGGGCGATTCCCACCTTCTCGTACTTCCAAATGCGCCACTTTGCTGGAAGTGGAGAACTCAAGAGAATAGGAGAGAGAACCCTATCAGCAGTGGAGAGAGCATGCCTAGGGGACGGTCCAACTGATCACCTATTGTCATGGGCTTATTCTGTGATAGGGGAGGCAAGGCCAGCAGCCAGGAGACCATGGGAAGATAGGTGGCATAAAGACCTGGAATTGGAGCTTACACCGGATGAATGGGAAGCGATCTACAAGGGGCTGCATAAAGGGGTGGCTAATAGCTCCCTACAGGAAACTAACTATAAAATCGCCACTCGATGGTATAGAACTCCTGCAGGTCTCCATAGGATATTCCCAGAGGTCTCAGATCAATGCTGGAGATGTGGCTCTCGGGGGGCCACGTTTATTCATGTATGGTGGTCATGCCCTAAAATTGCTATCTTCTGGGAGAAAGTGCATGAGGTCACAGGGAAGATTTTGGGTGATTCCTTGGAGTGGGGTCCAGCTGGGTATTTACTGAATTGGTCGGCTGATGGGAGGGGGATAGGAGGAGTGAGTCCACTAGGGATCCACCTTATGAATGCTGCTAGAGTCCTGATCCCCAGGAATTGGAAAACTGAGAGAACCCCTTCGCTTAGGGACTGGTTCAGCCAGGTGGACCATATAGAGGAGATGGAGGAGATTCTCTTGACAAAACAGGATAGATTGGAACACTTTAGAAAGACATGGACCATCTGGGATATATTCAAGAACTCTGAGGCTTATAGGGAGGCTGTTGGACCTTGACATGGTGATCTGTGCCCTGGGCGGGATGGTGCGCTGAGTTCCTGGGGGACCTGAGACTTTTGAGCCTGGGGAGATGTATGGGGGAGATCGCAGAGGCTCTGCAGATCAATAGGGACTAGCCTGGTTGGATGAATTGACCTGCAGCTCATGAAGAGAGTAGTGTTGACGCCGAAATCTAGGAGGTGGGTGCTAGTTCTCCCTCCCCCCCCCCTCTTCTTCTTCTTTCTCTTTCTATCCCTACCCACTCCCAATCTATCTAGGTCTATCTTTCCTTCACTCACCCGTTTTTGTTGACTCCTGGCGCTCCCCCTCCCCCTCCTCCTCTCCCTTGCCCAATGTCCCCCTGCCACCTAAAAGGTCATCGGACACCTCTGTGTTGTTGGGTTGGGGGTCCCGGTGTTCTTTCTTTACCCTTTTCATATCCCCTACCCACTGCTAAGTTACGGGCTCTTCTCTCCCCTCCTCCTCGGGCACCGGCCCGATCCACGGACTGGGTGGGGGGGACAGGACACAGTAGCCAATGGAAGTTGATTGGCATTACAGAACGCTTAGGAATTGAGCATTATCTGCAGATGTGGAGTTACGGCAACAGCGAGCCCCGGACCGATAATGTGAATAGTAAGGGGATTCTCCCCCTCCACCTAACAGGGGACATGTAATGTAATGCATGCTTGCAGTTTACTCGCCTCAGAACAAGATTACCTGTAAATCTGTGAATGCTGTATTTTTGGATATGACATTGTATACTAGAGATGGGTGGCTGCTGTGTCCTACACAGGAGGGCATTGGCCACATGACATGGGGTATAAGTACTAAGCTGTATACTTTACGATGTATGCTTATCCTTGCTCTTTCTGTCTTTCGCCGGATCGGGCGCTTTGTTCAATATGATAACTTTAATAAATAAAGTTTGTTTAAAAAAAATAATTGGGTTGAGCAGCTCTGTGCGTTTATGTTCTATATAAGGAGGCCTATTGCTTATATACTTTACTTGCATTTCTTTTCTCTCTCTCTCTTTTTCTCCACCTGAGCAATGTGTGTTAAATTCCTTGAGTGAAAGAGGCAGAGTCAGATCAGTGGCAACTGAAAAAAAAAAAAAGCCCCCGTGGGTGAGGGGTGCCATTTAACACAATGTAGAGTGAAGCCACTGTACACTTACATGAGCCGGCTGCTGCAGAATCACTGCGCTCGCTCCATTCAGTTGTGCCAGATGCTATGACATCACATACAGGGGTAGGAGGGTCTGTGACATCACAGCAGCTAGCGAGCTGAATGGTGCTAAATTGTGCAGAATGGGAAACTGGTTGCATCACCGCCCACCTCTGGGGGGGGGGGGCATGCCTGGGCAGGTCAATCACAAATGGCTGCCCTGGGTATGCATCTAGCTAAAGGTAGAGTGAGATTGTGACCTACGCATGCGTCATTGTAACGAGGTTAGGTGAGTGGGTTCGGAAATTTAATAGGGTTTCACACAGTGGGGATGCCACAGGGAATAAAAATTGGACAGCCATATGGGCCATTCCCTGACAATTCCCTATGCCATGAACAGACAATGCCAGGATGCCCCTCTGTGTGAAACCCTCTGAGTTCACTCGCACTCCCACAGCGCATAAGCAGGCCACAACTACATCCCCGACCAGGTGCGTTAATATTGTATTTCTCTATATAAAATGTATCTTTGATTAGTGCCCCTAGACACAATATTGCATGGGGCCCCAGGAATAATATGCCCGCCCCTGTATACAATGTATGTGCTCATGTATGTAATATGAACACATGCTTGGCAAATAAATGCATCTAAATCTACTATTATGTACATGTATCATGTCTTTGCAGTATAATGCTGCCACCTAGTGGTCGTTGGTGTTTATAGCAACACTAGTATTTATATGTATAGTTATGCAGATTTACTTTTAGCCTCGAATGACATATTATGGGAAATTTACTTTTGTATACTATATAACACAATTCAAATTCTGTAAATTTTTTTTGGCATATCAGTAGTGTTGAGTGAATCCCAATCGGCAAAGTTTGGCTTCCTACCAAACTCTGAAAGTTTGGGTTCCCAAACCTGAACACGGGCTACGCCCACTATTCCATGTTCGAGTTTGGCATCCAGCCCGAACATGGAAAAGCTGAGCAGCCCATCAACCGGCTTCTACCCTCCCCACAGCCAATCAGATCGTCCAGTAGGCCCACCATCTTCCTGCGCCCCCGCACCACGCCCCGCAACCCAAACAATCAGGAAGGAGAGTAGGTGGGCCTGGGCCACAAAGGTGGATGGCTGCAAGCTGGGACAATAGCTTCCAGCCCGACCAGCAAGCAGCCAGGTGCACACAGCGCTGCAGCTGTGAAAGACTCAGTCTGCTACAGGAGAAGATGGGGGGCTTTGTCAAAGTCTGCTATGGAATGATGGGGGGCTCTGTCACAGTCTGCTATGGGAGATGATGGGGGCTCTGTCACAGTCTGCTATGGGAGATGATGGGGGCTCTGTCACAGTCTCCTATGGGAGATGATGGGTGTGACAGAGGCTCTGTCTTTTGGATGTCATCACTATTCGATTGCCCACCGGGTCATTCACTGGCCTTTTCTTAATTAGGTTCCAGACAATGTAATTGTATTTTGATACTGTTACAGGCAACGTCATTGTATTTTGACTGCCATTGTGTATTGTTGATTACGTCACAGTCAATGGCATTGTCCTGATTGATGGTATTACAGCCTGCTATTGTTCTACTGATTGCGTCACCGGCAGAGTTGAGGGATTGTGTGCCCTGCTGCTATTGGTCAGCGTGGTTGTCATTGCATGGAGCATTGCATATAAGGCCCAGTGTGGCACTAATAAAGTACACTTCACCTTCACCCTCAATACTGAGTTCTGTCTCTTATTGGGGGAAACGCTATATTACAATTCACTAGCCCTTGTAAGGGCTGTTCCTGTTTCCTCACGGACGACTCTGGAATTCCAGCAACACCTCTTACGATTGGGAAAAGGACGTCTCGGGCGGTGAAGCCCTCTGGCGATAAGGGTTATCGCTACAATGGGCAGTGGCGTAGCGACCCGGGGGCGGGGGGGGCGGACCGCCCCGGGTGACACCAGACCTAGAGGGTGACACCTCTCGGCCGGTCACCTTGCCTCAGCGTATCCGCCCCCAGCACCAATGAGACTCCTCACCCCCCAACTGCAATACAGAACAAAGGAAATGTGTGTCTACTTACATGTCGGGCTGCCGCCCCGCCCCTCCCCTCTACGGGCTGCCTGGCAATGGATGAATGAGAGGCCTCAGCCCCGCCCCTGGCTCCTCTACAGGCTGCCTGGCAATGGACCAATCAGAGGCCTCAGCCCCGCCCCTGGCTTCTCTACAGGCTGCCTGGCAATGGACCAATCAGAGGCATCAGCCCCACCCACTGACTCTGCAGGGGCAGCTGGGAAAGAATGATGTCTGTCACAGCGCGCTATTTACTGAAGAAGCCGAGTGCTGCAGGCGAAGCCACAAGGTAGGAAGTGCAATAACTGGAGGAGCTGAGAAACAGGAGAGACAGGGAGGGGGCAGCAAAGATATCTACTGAGCCACCAATGCTAAGCTGTGTAATGTAACTAGAGGCCATTGTAGAGTAACCACGGGGGAGGGACAGAGAGAGGATGGCTGCACTGTGTGTAAAGGTCATGTCTGTTCTTTATTTCTGGCTACTTCACTCCACAAGTTTGTTTATCCCTCTGTCAATTTATTCATCAACCTCTCCCTCTGCCTGTCTATCTATCCACCCACCCCTGTATCCATCCATCCATCCACCCCTCTGCCAGTCTATCTATCTACACATCTACCTGTCTCTATCTATCTATCTATCTATCTATCTATCTATCTATCTATCTATCTCATATCTATCTATCTATCTCATATCTATCTATCTATCCCATATCTATCTATCTATCTATCTATCTATCTATCTATCTATCTCATATCTATCTATCTATCTATCTATCCCATATCTATCTATCTATCTATCTATCTATCTATCTATCTATCTATCTAGCTATCCCATATCTATCTATCTATCTCATATCTATCTAGCTATCCCATATCTATCTATCTATTTCATATCTATCTAGCTATCCCATATCTATCTATCTATCTATCTACCAGTCTATCTATTTATCTATCTATCTCATATCTATCTATCTATCTATCTATCTATCTATCTATGAGAGTCTGTGCATTAACATCCCCTCCCTGGGGGCTTAACACAGCGGGGCATCCCGATTCAGACTGCCCTGGTAAAAAGCCAGTGGCCGGGCCTGGAATCTGCACTGATGGCTTTTGTTCTGCTTTAAAATGGACCCCTAATGCAGCATGGCATCCTGAAAGAGGCAAGTAGTAGCACTGGAGAAAGTGCTGCTATGGCTTTTATTCATATTTCAAATTCAATTCTCAAAAATGTTTAGAGGTTCTCATGAAAAAAACAAACTGGCTTATTAATTCCAATAGTGCCCTACCTCCTACCACATACACAGAAGCCTCTAATTGTCATTATCCCATGTACTACTGTGTGTACCATGTGTAATGTTTTTTAATGTCGTGCTGGACAATAATAGAGGGGGGGGGGGGGGGGGAGTCCAAAAAGTGCCTAGGGCAGCACAAGTCCAAAATACAGCCATGCCCTCGGTATAGAGACACTTACCTGCAGGTCCGGAGCGTGGAGGCCGGCGCCGCTCTCAGCTGTCATCTGAGGGCGCGTCATCAGATGACAGCTGAGAGCGGCGCCGGCCTCCACGCTCCGGACCTGCAGGTAAGTGTTTGCTTTTTTTAAAAATGCCGGCATGGTGGGAGCGGGCCGGCCGGTTCCGCTGACAGCAGAGCGGGCCGGCCGGTTCCCACCATGCCGGCAAAAAATGCTTTTTTTTTTGTTTGTTTTCTTTGGGGGGGGGGGGGGTTGACACCATTGGGGGGGGGTGGGGTTGACACCATTGGGGGGGGGGGGTGACACCATTTCCTACCGCCCCGGGTGACACCAGCCCTAGCAACGCCACTGACAATGGGGCTCTGTCACAGTCTGCTATGGGAGATGATGAGGGCTCTGTTACAGTCTGCTTAGGAAGATGATAGGGGCTCTGTTACAGTCTGCTTAGGAAGATGATGGGGGGCTCTGTCACAGTCTACTATGGAAGATGATGATGGGGGGCTCTGTCACAGTCTGCTATGGAAGATGATGATGGGGAGCTCTGTCACAGTCTGCTATGGAAGATGATAGGGGCTCTGTCACAGTCTGCTATGGAAGATGATGGAGGGCTCTGTCACAGTCTGCTATGAAAGATGATGGGTGGCTCTGTCACAGTCTACTATGGAAGATGATAGGGGCTCTGTCACAGTCTGCTATGGAAGATGATGGGGGGCTCTGTCACAGTCTGCTATGGAAGATGATGGGGGGCTCTGTCACAGTCTTCTATGGAAGATGATGGGGGGCTCTGTCACAGTCTGCTATGGAAGATGATGGGTGGCTCTGTCACAGTCTGCTATGGAATGACGGGGGGCTCTGTCACAGTCTGCTATGGGATGATGGGGGGCTCTGTCACAGTCTGCTATGGGATGATGGGGGGCTCTGTCACAGTCTGCTATGGGAGATGATGGGGGCTCTGTCACAGTCTGCTATGGAAGATGATGGGTGGCTCTGTCACAGTCTGCTATGGAAGATGATGGGTGGCTCTGTCACAGTCTGCTAAGGAAGATGATAGGGGCTCTGTCACAGTCTGCTATGGAAGATGATGGGGGCTCTGTCACAGTCTGCTATGGAAGATGATGGGGGCTCTGTCACAGTCTGCTATGGAAGATGATGGGGGCTCTGTCACAGTCTGCTATGGAAGATGATGGGGGCTCTGTCACAGTCTGCTATGGAAGATGATAGGGGGCTCTGTCACTGTCTGCTATGGAAGATGATGGGGGGCTCTGTCACAGTCTGCTATGGAAGATGATGGGGCTCTGTCACAGTCTGCTATGGGAGATGATGAGGGCTCTGTTACAGTCTGCTTAGGAAGATGATAGGGGCTCTGTTACAGTCTGCTTAGGAAGATGATGGGGGGCTCTGTCACAGTCTACTATGGAAGATGATGATGGGGGGCTCTGTCACAGTCTGCTATGGAAGATGATGATGGGGAGCTCTGTCACAGTCTGCTATGGAAGATGATAGGGGCTCTGTCAGTCTGCTATGGAAGATGATGGGGGCTCTGTCACAGTCTGCTATGGAAGATGATGGGTGGCTCTGTCACAGTCTACTATGGAAGATGATAGGGGCTCTGTCACAGTCTGCTATGGAAGATGATGGGGGCTCTGTCACAGTCTGCTATGGAAGATGATGGGGGGCTCTGTCACAGTCTTCTATGGAAGATGATGGGGGGCTCTGTCACAGTCTGCTATGGAAGATGATGGGGGGTTCTGTCACAGTCTGCTATGGAAGATGATAGGGGCTCTGTCACAGTCTGCTATGGAAGATGATGGGGGGCTCTGTCACAGTCTGCTATGGGATGATGGGGGGCTCTGTCACAGTCTGCTATGGGAGAAGATGGGGGCTCTGTCACAGTCTGCTATGGAAGATGATGGGTGGCTCTGTCACAGTCTGCTATGGAAGATGATAGGGGCTCTGTCACAGTCTGCTATGGAAGATGATGGGGGCTCTGTCACAGTCTGCTATGGAAGATGATGGGGGGGCTCTGTCACTGTCTGCTATGGAAGATGATGGGGGCTCTGTCACAATCTGCTATGGAAGATGATGGGGGCTCTGTTACAGTCTGCTATGGAAGATGATGGGTGGCTCTGTCACAGTCTGCTATGGAAGATGATAGGGGCTCTGTCACAGTCTGCTATGGAAGATGATGGGGGGCTCTGTCACAGTCTGCTATGGAAGATGATGGGGGGCTCTGTCACAGTCTGCTATGGAAGATGATGGGGGGCTCTGTCACAGTCTGCTATGGAAAATGATAGGGGCCCTGTCACAGTCTGCTTAGGAAGATGACGGGGGGCTCTGTCACAGTCTGCTATGGAAAATGATAGGGGCCCTGTCACAGTCTGCTTAGGAAGATGACGGGGGGCTCTGTCACAGTCTGCTTAGGAAGATGATAGGGGCTCTGTCACAGTCTGCTTAGGAAGATGATTGGGGGCTCTGTCACGGTCTGCTATGGGATGATGGGGGGCTCTGTCACAGTCTGCTATGGGAGATGATGGGGGCTCTGTCACAGTCTGCTATGGAAGATGATGGGTGGCTCTGTCACAGTCTGCTATGGAAGATGATGGGTGGCTCTGTCACAGTCTGCTATGGAAGATGAAAGGGGCTCTGTCACAGTCCGCTATGGAAGATGATGGGGGGCTCTGTCAAGGTCTGCTATGGAAGATGATGGGGGCTCTGTCACAGTCTGCTATGGAAGATGATGGGTGGCTCTGTCACAGTCTGCTATGGAAGATGAAAGGGGCTCTGTCACAGTCCGCTATGGAAGATGATGGGGGGCTCTGTCAAGGTCTGCTATGGAAGATGATGGGGGCTCTGTCACAGTCTGCTATGGAAGATGATAGGGGCTCTGTCACAGTCTGCTATGGACGATGATGGGGGGCTCTGTCACAGTCTGCTATGGAAGATGATGGGTGGCTCTGTCACAGTCTGCTATGGAAGATGATGGCGGGCTCTGTCGCAGTCTGCTTAGGAAGATGATGGGGGGCTCTGTCACAGTCTGCTATGGAAGATGATGGGGGGCTTTGTCACAGTCTGCTTAGGAAGATGATGGGGGGCTCTGTCACAGTCTGCTATGGGATGATGGGGGGCTCTGTCACAGTCTGCTATTGGAGATGATGGGGGCTCTTGTCACAGTCTCCTATGGGAGATGATGGGGGCTCTGTCACAGTCTGCTATGGAAAATGATAGGGGCTCTGTCACAGTCTGCTATAGGATGATGGGGGGGCTCTGTCACAGTCTGCTATAGAAGATGATGGGGGTTGTTCTGCCACACATTCTGCTATAGAGATGATGGGGGTTGTTCTGCCATATAGTCTTATATAGAGATAATATGGGTTTAGTCTGCAATAGAGATAATGGGGGTTGTTTCACCACACAGTGTGTTAAGGGGATGATGGAGTTTGTCCTGCCACACATTATGCTATAGGGACGATGGGGGGCTCTGTCACACAGTCTGCTGTTAAGGAGGATTCAGAGTCAGAGCCTTTTTTTTTCTTATTTTTAGATACAATTATCTAATAAAAAACAGACTGACTTTTTAATTTTCAAATGTATTTTTCAGTGTTCAGTGTTTTACTGAATGCTGTTTTTACCTGCATTAAATTTAACATTTAAATTTACAGTGGGTTATATATTTTTATATATTTTTTTAATTTTTGGGGCATTTTTCATATTTTTTTTATGGTCACTTTCCCTTGTTTTAATGAATGCCCCCCCAAGACTACTAGCCCAGGCACCAAGCATAAGGGATTGTAACCCAGGGCTCAGAGGCTGTGCTATTGGCAGTCCCTGTCCCTGCAAGTCACAAGCCCTTAAACCCTTTGGTATGGGCCCGTGGCTCTTTTAAGAAAAACCCTGTGCCCCAAATGGGTATGCAAGTAATGTGTCATTGTAACAGAATGGCATTTGCTGAGCATAGTGAACAGGTGTAGGGGGTGAAAAAGAAAAGACACCACACAAAAATCTTTCTATTTTTCTCAATTTAACTTATACTCACCTGCCCCCGTCTTGCATCTTCCATCCCCCACCAGCGCTGCCTTCCTTCTTCTTTTGTGTCCCATGCCGTCTCCTCACCCTTTCAGGAGTCTTCAGGGGCCCCCTCCAACCTATAGATGTGGCGGCATGACCATTTGGATGAAGGGGGAACATAGATTAGATGACGTCATCTGTGATGTCATCCCCGCTCATATGGGGAACAAAGAGGACCAGCTATGCAGGGCTTATAGAACAGGGCACAGGGGCCAACTTCTGTGACCCCCTGCCCCGCAGGCTACAAGCTGGCATAGCCTCTATGGCCCGGGGCACTTCTGCCCCCCCCCCCCCCCAGCGGAAGAGCCTGGGGGGTTTGGAGGCCCTCTGGGCGAAGAGGAGAACTGGCGGGAGGGATCACGGCTGCAGGCAGTAAATGTCATTTTTTTTTTGTAGATATCAATGGCGGTGGAAGCAGGGGGCTCTTTCGGACCCTCTCCTAAAGCTGGAAGAGCCCCGGGAGTGGAACGGATGCTCCCTGGGTGAAGAGAAGACCCGGCCAGATCGAACGAGTGGGTCAGGTGAGTGTTTCTTTTTTTGTACTGTAGCGCGGGGGGGGGAAGCAGGTCCGGATGCTCTCGTAGTGCCTAATGGTTCATGTAGTGCGGTAAATCGCAGTATAAAGCTATGGATCACTGGCTGGTGATGTCAGTCACTGACCAGCAGTTCGTAGCTACAATCAAGAAGGTCCCCGGCCGCCGCCATCACCGCCACCTCACACTGGGAGAAAAGCCAATCGCTCTCTGTGAAAGGCCGGTGCCCAGGCGTGAGGTGAAAGGTGGCACCCGGGAGCATACATGATCCTGGACAGGGGCATAGCTAGGGGGGCACGTGCCCCGGGTACAGCAGGTCAAGGGGGCAGCAAAGGGGAGCCTAAGTACAGGTGGGGGGGGGGGCATTTAGAATCTTTGCCCCGGGTGCCAGAAAGCCCAGCTACTCCTCTGCTCCTGGGTGTAGCAAGATGGCAGCACAGGAGCGAGCAGCCCGGCAACCAGCTGTCTGGTAAGGTGAGTAGGTCATTTATAAGTATGCAACAGTTTCTTCTTAAAAACACTTCCCTCCTGAACCTTATTTAATCCTTTAACATAAAAAAATCTATTGTGGACAGCACTGGTGAAATAGGGTGAAGCTATAACATGGTGTGCTCACTAGGTTTGGTAAACTACACTAACAGAGCAAAAGACAATGGGTCCCCACAAACCCAAAATTACCAAGACTTATAAATAAATGGCACTAACCTCTAAGTATACAAAAATAAACAATTTTTTATTTTAACTACACATCGTTACACAAACACAATACAATACATGGTTAAAAGTACATATACACAATAGACACCGGGGGGGGGGGGGGGGCGCCAGTGCTCCATCTAAAAATTAAATAATACTCTTATAAATCAGGTATAAGGTACAAGGCTGGACGGAATATTACATTACTTATTAAATAAAAAAGTGCACGTGCAAAGCCTTAATAATCAAGTACATTATAATATGTGCAAAATATACAAATGAGCTACATTAAGCATGAACTACACTAAGCATAAATAAAGTGCATGTGCAAAACCTACCTATCCTACAGAACCTGTAAGGACCAGCCAGGGTAAGTGAAACAGACATAAAACAAAAGGGTCAATAGTGATACAGACCGACTGGGCCTCCCCCGTCAACATGCCCGCCAACCGGTGTCGTAACGCACACCCGTTACTTCCTCAGGGCGAAGATATAGGAAGTTCACATGCCAATCCCCTTAAAATACTGGAGGTATTGTCCGTCCCACCCTCTCCTCCAATCACATAGCTGCCTTGTTATGCTGATGTAGTACGATCGTGCCTGCGTATTGGGCTATATCATTATTGGGTACCCTGTTGCTTACCACCTTTGGTAATACTGTCCCTATCTGACACAGTCATGGGTTATAATTATGCATTGCTTCAGATCTGTGCCGTTTTAAAAGGAAAACTGGCGAACAAAATTACTAACATGATAGCACATGTTTATGCCCCAAACAAGCTACAACATAGATTATTTTCCTCAGTAATAAAAAAGCTTTTACTTTTTCAGGAAGGAACCCTAATTGTTGCAGGTGATTTAAATTGCGCTCTTAACCCCTTTAGCAATAGATACATCTGATTCCAAATTCACACAGAGCACTGAAGCACATTAAGAATAAATTGCAGAGCATGGGCCTGATGGATTCTTGGAAGTACTCCATAACAGACTATATATCCTCTTGCAGGGGGACCTGGAGAAGATTAGGTCGGTGGAAATTTGGCAGATCACCTTTGCGGATCATGCACCTGTGACTCTTAACCTGAATCTCCCCTTCCTAATACAAAAGGATTGGAACTGGAGATTGAACAATAGCATTCTAAAGGAACTGAGCTGTCGTGAAGAGATCTATCTGGGGAACTCCCCACTTCTGGGCTATTTGCCAAAATAGCTCCTGATTTAGAACCCATACTGACTGCAACATTTTTGTATGGCTCAGGTAGTCTGCCACCACATTTAGGGTTCCTTTCAGATGTACTTCTGATAGGGATCTCAACTGGTGTTGGAAGGGGGAGAAGAAAAGCATATGTCCGCTCCTGAAGAGCTGTTTTCCCCTGTCGATTTACAGATGCTGCCATTGTGGTATTGTCTGATCGCACCTGTACATCCCTTCCGGTCAGTAAATGACAGAGATGGAAGAGGGCTTGTTCAACCGCTTTTAGTTCTCTGATCAGTTCCCCTGAACCTGTAGGGTGTCTAGGTGGGCGCCCCATCCCCAGACACTGGCGTCTGTCGTTATAATGATTGGGCGGATCTGTCTCCAAGGCCTGCCTTCTTGCAAGATCCATGGGTTCATGCACCAGAGAATACCGTTTTCGATAATTATTACACTGTAGTCTAAGGACTCTGGGTCGTGATCCCAGGTCTGCAGCAGGAAGGACTGGAGGGGTCTGGGGTGCAGCTATTCCCATGTCATGGCTGGGATTGCCGAAGTCATGAGGCCCAGTATCCTTATGATCTCCTTCAGTGAAGCAGATTGCTGCTGAATAAACCAGCCAAACTGGCCACGAACCTTTGTTGCTTGACTAGCAGCAAAAAGATTTTCTGTTCTACGCTGTCTATGTAGAAACTGAGAAGTGTGCATTTGTCGAAGGGGACTAGATTGGATTTCTCTAGGTTTACTATCCAACCTAACCAGTGCAGTAGAGTCACGGAAAGACTATGAAGAAGAGAGGCCTCCATAGTCTCTGTAACTAGATCTTGGTTCCTCAGGACACTCATGGCTTCCGTCAGTAACTTTGAGAAAATCCTGGGAGCCGAGGAGATTTCAAACGGCAAGGCCCTGTACTGAAATTGCTGGACTTCCGAATCTAGGTGAATTTCAAATCTTAGAAACCTGTGGTGAGCCTACAAGATGGGTATGTGTAAATAGACATCTTGAAGGTCGATATTCACCATAAAGCCCCCCAGCCTAAGCAAGTTTCTTATTTTAAATATTGACTGCTTCATGATTTTTTTGTAGACAATAAAGTGATTTACGGCTTTTAGATTGAGTATCGTTCAGTATCAATGGCTTTTGAACCAGAAATATGTGAGAATAATACCATTTGCCCTGATTGACATAAGGCCCTGTCTCTATTACTTCCATGTGAAGGAACTCCTGGAGAACTTGGAGAAAAGCCACCCTCTTTCTGGTGTCTTGTGGCAACCTCATGATCTGAAACCTCTGTGAAGGTCTGGAACAGAGCTCTAGTTGGTACCCCTGAGAAACCACTCTCAACACAAAAAGTTATAGACTACCATGTGAACCTTTCCCCAACCTAAGGCTCTGTGTCAGGATAGGTGTTTTTGGGAAGATGTTGGGGTGTTACAGACCAAACTTGGCTTGTGCCCCCCTTTATGTTGCCCCAATGCTTCTTGGGCTCAATCTGTCTGTTGAAAATATTTTTTTCTTTGACTGAAAGGTGTTTTTGCTTTTTTTTTTTTTTTGCCTCCAGTTCTGTACCGATCATGAGATTCCGTTCAAAGGGAATTCTGCACAACCTAGCCTTGGAGGCAAGGTCCCCCTGCCAGGTTTTTAACCAAATAGCTCATCTGACTAAATTATCTAGGGCTTAAACCCTGTCCGTGGCTCTAACCACCTTGGTGGAGATGTCCTCAAGGATGGAAATGGCCCTGAAAATACAGGGGAGGGTCTCCAAAAGGGCTTGTTTTGGCTAATAATTTTCTATGCATCCCTTCAGGTTCTGCACCCAGACTCCAAGATTTCTGGCAACACAATCTGATGCCAGGGTTGGTCTGAAGGTAAATGAGACCATATCCTAAGCCCTTTTGAGGATTCCGTCTGTGCGTCTGTCCATAGGGTCTCTAAGCGTACCGGAATCTTTGAAACTCAGGTCTGAAGATCTGGAGACCTGTGCCAGAGAGGCATCCAAATTTGGACCAGGAGGCACAAGAGGCGGTCTCTTCAAACAGGAATCTCACTTAAAGTGGACCAACACCCACCGCTGATTGGCCCGGGAATCTATAAGATTCCCAGGCCAATCAGCTCCTTAACCCTTAAAATTCCCAAAAAAATGCCCCCCCCCCCCCCTGGGAGGGGGGACCCTATGTCCTTTTTGTTTTTAAATTAACCCCTTATGCTATTTCGCCCAGCAGCTATAAAAGGCTTCCAGCAGGTGAGCAGAAGCCAGTGATTGCCGAGGGACACAGTTCTCCAGGATGGATGGGAGGTAAGTATTAAAAAAAAAAATGAAATATTTTTTCTCTGTGTGTGGTGTTTTTTTTTTTTACACTTAACCCCTTGTGAACTGGTAAGGGGTCCAAGAGATCCCTATAACAGTTCACAAGGCTGGGGGGATGGCAAGTCACCTGCGACTAGCGGCTGACTTGCCATTAACCCCCATTACCTGCTCCCCAAAGCCCGGGGGGGGGCAGAAGAGCCCATGGCCACGGGCTATGTGGGCTTGTTTTTAACCAAGTTTAGAGACAGATTATAGGCTGGCCTGCAAGCTGACAGGGTTGAGTGCTGTGGCTCCTTTAAGACTTGTGTGTATTAATTGCCCTGCTAACGTGCACCT